>JARFJB010000982.1:1162500-1787500 GCA_036346205.1 Vesta saturnalis
ATAAAAGATACACTACACTATGAACACAACACATGAATTCACACAAACACATCACACACACACACATCTAAACATTTCAACACACAAACAAAATCAAACACAACACACACACACACACGACACACACACACACACACACACACACACACACACACACACACACACAACACACACAACACACACCACACACACACACACACACACAACACACCACACACAAACACGTATAGTCGTTTATGCCTCTCAATACTCAAAATAGCGCTATATTTTCCAACTTGATAACTACGAACAACGCCCGACAGCATCATCGGAACGTTGTTCATTCACAAAAAGGTCATGAGTGGTTCGTGCTGTAATATAAAAAGTTATATCTAAGTCAATTTCATATTCGAACAACGCTCCAATGATATAAACTATTCCGGAACAGCTCCTGTTTAAGTGTCAAAATTAGTCAAAATTTCAGGAGATGAGACTGAAAGTGAATAACATTTAAAGGTGTTATCGTGCAAGTCAAACGATAAAGCAAGTAGATGGGTCACTATACTAAACCATAATGATATAAACGTTTCATTCGGGGGATCAGAAAGTCCTGTTTAGAGTATCAAAATTACTCCTAAAATTTCAAAATTGAATCTAAAGTGAATAACATTTGAAAGGTGTTACGTAGCAAAGGATAATAGGAAGAAAAGAGTGTCTACTCACCTGGATACATAAGAATGCCACGTTGTCAGTTAGCAATCAAATAGATTCATTAGAGATAAAACGGTTTCAAGACTAAATAAAACAAAATTAATCAAGTTATAACCAGCTCTGGTAATTAACGTGTAGAAAATGGTTCTCTTTTGAGTAGGTACTCTATGTGTAAATGAACTATCGTAATAGCGTAAAATGAATAAGAGTGTTTTGTAAACAAAACTATAATTATTCAAGTCATCATTAATATGAATACATTATAGAAATAAAATTCGTTTATCAAAATAAATAATTTCTGTATCAAAAACAATAAATTTTCAATTAACTGTAATGGTTCTTTTTGTCATCTTGAGTGAGTGGTTTATATCACGGGTTGCCATTCGTAAATGAGCGTAACAATGATACCTAATTTCCGGTTTCTTACTCCTGTCATACACAATTGAAATTAGTATTATGTGATAAATTTGATTTTATCATTTCAAACATTCATTGAACTTTAATGTTATAATTGCTAAATATACTGAATTTAGCTCTCTTAACTGTACTTAAGTGGTTTTATTTGTATAAGATTTATCATTCAATGCAATAATGAGTATTTAATCTCAATCTGCTAATATACCTATTCGTGAATTAAATAACTTAACAAATACTGTTTCCTTTCATATACATTAAATGCAATCTTATGTACTAGTATCAAATAAACACATAGAAATGGCTTATATTAATGGAGAATAATATCTATTATCATTTAATCATAAGTTTGACTATTCCATTGTTTTGATGTCATCAATTGCTAAATATACTGAATTTGCTGATCCTTATTCTGTATCTAATAGCTTTTGGTATTTTGTGAATAAATTTTAATATTCTTTAATGCTACATAATAATATGAATATTACGTCTAATATCACTTAATTTTAATTTACACTACAAAGTTTACAAACGCAAATGAATCAAACGCTTCTGTTTACAATACATAAATTAAATGTTCTTTAATTGTGCATTACTAAGTTATCTTTAAGTATTATAGATTAAACACATGAAAGATTTCTATTTACAAAGTAATTTTAAATCGTATTATCTGTAACAGTTAAGGTGATGACGTATCTGTGTTTTGGATGTCACGGAGGCCTCAAAATGGTGACTTTGCTGATGCGTTATCACTTTTATTAATACCTTTATGGAACGTTTATTGTGGATAACACATTTCACTTCTTCCAACAATACTGAACTAATTTTGTTATTAATTATGTCAATTTATAGGCAGTCTATATAATGATCACTTTAATTGGCTATAGTTTATACCTACTAAAACTTATTAAAATTTCAAATCAGCAAAATGAACAGCATCTCTGCAAACCATCCATTTTAACAGTCAATGCAGTTCGAGTTAAATATGTTCTTTAATATACTGGATGCATTATTGAATCGATTACTGCCAAACATTAAACACAGTTGATGACCTTACGTGAAACGCGATTTTAAATAGACGTTACGCAATTTTAAATTATGACAAATATCACAGAAATAATACATTTTCACTTTATTAAATTAATTACGTATTATTTTTTCCTCAAACAACTAATTTTTATAATTCAATTTATAGTGCATGACATAAAATGGTAGGGCGGCGAAAACAACACTTTTAAAATTTCAGGTACGGGAGCATTTCCAAACCATCCATGGGTTTTCAAACGTTTAAAATTTCCAATAATGATGCATTTTAGAAACTAAGTTTATTCTCATTTTAAATGATTTCTAATAACAAATAATCATTTCTCAACACAAAATAGTTATATAATTTAAAATTATGAATTCGTATCCACTATAACGTCCAAAATGAGATAAGCAATTAAACAAACGTAAATTTATAAATGTATGACGTAGATACGTTTGTATTTTATAATTTAAGAAAACAAAATAAAAGAAAATATTGAGCACAAGTTTAAACAACATTAAGCCGTAAAACGTTAAAAGTACGAAAGAATAATTTTATAGTAAATCATAATTGGAGATAAATAGGAACCTGATTAATTTAAAAGGCCTTCCTAAGGCATAGCAGAGTTTTTAATCGTAAAAGTTATGTCTAACAAAAATGTAATTTAAGAAATTTGGAAGAGAACGTTAAGAAAACATAAAATTTAGTCAATTACCAATATCAAATTAAAATTTAAACATATGGAAGATATCTAAAACTAAACTACTGTGCGCAGGTTTGTTTGACAGTTAATACGTCACAAACATTAAAAGAAAAATATGGCCGACAGCTGTTTACAAAGCGGTCGTCGTTAAAGAACGATTTACAAAATTTAAATTAAAAATCTAATGAAAACGTTAAGTAATTTAGTGATACAGTAAATACACTATTTTTAACAATTATAATTATAGATTGCAAACAAAAAAAGAGGAAAGAGGAGGAAAAGAGATTTCAGATAAGGTTAAAGGTAAATAACATTTAGTGAAAGCAAGAAGCTATTCTAGTAATTTTTCTTATTTTAGTATTAAGGAAAGGTGCAGAAAGGAAATGAGGTTATAGGTTAAAGGTGTGAAAATTATGGTTAAAAACGTCTGACCTTTTGTTGATTTGTCAATAATTACTAAACATTTACCTTTAAGATGACCGGACATCGGTTTGTACCTAGGCTGTGGCTTTGACATTCCATCAAAATCTTTCCTTGAGTCGCCAAAAAAGGACGGGTCTTAACCTTGATATATTCTTTCTTTCTCACATTTATGGTAATTTCATATAATATATATATATATATATATATATATATATATATATATATATATATATATATACAGGGTGACCCAAACTCGATGGCCAAAACGAAAACAGCTGATTCCTCTGGCCAAAAGGAACAAAAAATTGTTAATACAGGGTGTGTCTATTGTTGATGGTTTCCAAGATGTTAACTTTTTTAATTTTTCTATTTCGTGGACTTATTTTTAAATCACGCTGTATCTTCCAAACTAGAAGAGTTACAAGAAAAAACATTAGGAGAAATTTGTAGAAGATGAAATTGCCTTAAAGAATATTGAATTCATTCGAGACAAACTCATCATTCAACATTTTTAATGACAATGAATTCAGAAATGATTTTTTTTCAAATCCCAAGACGAATATTTTTCCAATAGAGATGGATTTGATACATGGCCGATAAAGGAAAAACTTGCTTTTTTCATAAGATTTACAACGATATGAAAAAAACTTATGGTTGACGTACTAATTACTGAATTGTTACAGGAATACACCTCAGGAAAAACTTTTAGAGCATAAAATTACCTTCAAAAATATGGTAGAGTAGATGAGAATTGACGATTTTTCCCTCACTTTTCAATCAATCTGTACATTTACGACAAGAAATACGTTTCCTTTACTGATATCTTTTCATCACCGTAGCAACGACATTAGTAAGTTAGTTGTCAAAATTTGTTTGCTATTACAGTTTTGTTGATTTCAATACGAGTCCTTTCTGTTGTAGTGATATTGTAATTTAGTTTTTGAGTCGTTCTTGTTCTTGTTATTATTATTGTTCTTGTTCGTGTTCGTGTTTTCCTTTCTGAGTCATGTTTTCAAATGAAGAATATGCCGATATTCATTATTATTATGGTGTTGCCCAAGGGAATGCGAGTGAGGCTGCTAGACTGTATGCAGCTGCTTTCCCAAGAAGAATTCATCCAGAAAGGAGAGTTTTCTCTAGAGTACACACTGCTCTAAGAGAGAGAGGATCTTTTAGCATCCTAAGAGATCAAGAGAAGTTTCATAATGTTGAGAGGATTGACGACGTAATCCAGCATTTCGAAGCAAATCCTGAGACTAGCTTGCGGCAGTCATCCAATGTATTGCAGATGCCACGAGAAACAATACGGAGAACTCTTAAGGCTGACGGAAGACGTGTATCACGTGACGGGAGTTCAAGAACTTTTAGATGGAGATCTAGGTCGGCGGATTGAGTTTTGCCAATGGTATCTCAATTCAGTTAGGAATGATCGAGATTTCCAAAAAGCAATCTTGTTGACGAATGAGGCCACCTTTACAAGGTCAGGCATCTTCAATATCCATAACACGCACGTCTGGGCACATGAGAACCCACATACTATGAGACCAAATAGCTTTCAACACCAGTTCAAAGTTAATGTTTGGGTTGGTTTACTCAATAATCAACTTATTGGTCCATATATTCTGCCAGATAGAGTCAATTCAGTGAATTTTTTGAACTACCTTCAAGAAAACCTCCCTGAATTGATGGAGGAGGTTTCATTGGCAACAAGAGCAGATATGTGGGTTCAACTTGATGGTTGTCCTGCCCACTACGGAAGAGGTGTGAGAGATTGGCTAAACGAACATTATCTCCAACGTTGGATTGGAAGAGGTGCTACAGTGGCGTGGCCTCCAAGATCTCCAGATCTCACCTCTCTGGATTTCTTCCTCTGGGGATCTCTCAAGGAATTGGTCTACAGCACTCAACCAACAACCAGGGAAGAGCTTATTGAAGCAGTTCATAGATCAAGTCGGCTGATAACACAGAGACAAATTGCTTCAGCGACAGCTTCAGTACGAAGACGGAGTGTTCAGTGTATAGCAGCAAACGGCAGTCATTTTGAAGCAACTTTTGACAACTGAATAAAAGGTTCGAAAGTACTTAATTTTGGCCACAGGAATCAGTAGTTTCAATTTCACTATCGAGTCCTGGTCACTCAACATTGTTATTATCTATTAATGGATTTGATTGTGGTACCTCGATTAAATCTTGAGATTTAAAAAAAAAAAAACTCATTTGTGAATTCATTATGCCATTAAAAATGTTGAATGATGAGTTTGTCTCGAACCAATTCAAGATTCTTAAAGTTAATTTTATGCTCATTTCTGAATTCATTATGTCATTAAAAATGTTGAATGATGAGTTTGTCTCGAATGAATTCAATATTCTTTAAGGCAATTTCATCTTCTACAAATTTCTCCTAATGTTTTCTTGTAACTCTTCTAGTTTTGAAGATACAGCGTGATTTAAAAAATAAGTCCACGAAATAGAAAAAATTAAAAAAAAGTTAACACCTTGGAAACCATCAACAATAGACACACCCTGTATTAACAATTTTTTGTTCCTTTTGGCCAGAGGAATCAGCTGTTTTCGTTTTGGCCATCGAGTTTGGGTCACTACAATAGAAAGAACTCGTATTGAAATCAGCAAAACTGTAATAGCAAACAAATTTTGACAACTAACTTACTAATGTCAAGTCGTTGCTACGGTGATGAAAAGATATCAGTAAAGGAGACGTATTTCTTGCCGTAAATGTACAGATTGATTGAAAAGTGAGGGACAAATCGTCAATTCTCATCTACTCTACCATATTTTTGAAGGTAATGTTATGCTCTAAAAGTTTTTCCTGAGGTGTATTCCTGTAACAATTCAGTAATTAGTACTTCAACCATAAGTTTTTTTCATATCGTTGTGAAGCTTATGAAAAAAGGAAGTTTTTCCTTTATCGGCCATGTATCAAATCCATCTCTATTGGAAAAATATTCGTCTTGGGATTTGAAAAAAAATCATTTCTGAATTCATTATGTCATTAAAAATGTTGAATGATGAGTTTGTCTCAAATGAATTCAATATTCTTTAAGGCAATTTCATCTTCTACAAATCTCTCCTAATGTGTTTTCTTGTAACTCTTTTAGTTTGGAAGATACAGCGTGATTTAAAAAATAATTCCACGAAATAGAAAAAATTAAAAAAAAGTTAACATCTTGGAAACCATCAACAATAGACACACCCTGTATTAACAATTTTTTGTTCCTTTTGGCCAGAGGAATCAGCTGTTTTCGTTTTGGCCATCGAGTTTGGGTCACCCTGTATATTATATATATATATATATATATATATATATATATATATATATATATATACAGGGTGATTCGCGAGGAAGTGGCAATATTTTAAAAATATGTCGAGGAAGCCAAAATAAGTAAAATAAACTCATATGTTCAAGTCCGATTTTCATTTGTTTCAGAGATATTTAAAAAGCAAACAAAAATTTATTACAAAATCAATTACAAAAATAAACAAAATAGCATTAATTTACGAAAAATGTGCGAAGCATTAATTTACGAAAAATTTTCGAAAACACCACCGCCCACTTGGATACACTTATTTGCGCGTTTATAAACTGCACTAGTAGCGAGTTTCAATGAACGATTGCTCGCTCTAATGATAGCTGCTGCATTAAGAATGCGATCTAGTAACGCTTCCCTCGTTTCCACTTTGGTAGCATAAACTAACGACTTCATCCATCCCCAAAGGCAAAAATCGAGGGGAGTGAGATCCGGTGATCTCGGTGGCCAAGGAAGCGGACTGCCTCTGCCAATCCACAGATCGCCGAAAGTGGTATTCAGAAAATTTCGTACATTATTTGAATAGTGAGGAGGCGCTCCATCATGTTGGAAGATAATTCGTTGTCGAATATTTAAAGGTGCTTCGTCCAATATTTCTTCTAAATGGTCTTCTAAAAAACGTAAATATCCTTGTCCAGTAAGGCGCGCATCTAATACGAAAGGACCGATTAATTGATCATTTAGAATACCGCACCAAACGTTAATGCTAAATCGATGTTGGAAATTGTGTTCTATCGTAGCATGGGGATTTTCGTCCGACCATCGATGATTATTGTGGCAATTATTAATTCCATCTCGCGTAAATTGAGCTTCATCCGACCACAAAATGTCTTTACACAATCTTCTGTTTTCCCGAATCCAATGACAAAATTGTAGCCTTAAAGGATAATCGCCTTCGTGGAGATTTTGTACTTTTGCAAATGATAAGCGTTCAAACCTTGTTGCTTAAGTGTTTTCCAAGCCATTGTTTGTGGTATTTCAAATTGGATTGCGATGCGCCTTGTACTTATCTCTGGATTTTCGTCTACCACATCCAGAATATCTTCTTCAAGTCCAACAGCGATTCCGTGTTCTCTTTCAGAAACAATACTTGCACTTGGAAATGTCCCAGTTTCGCCGGCATGTGTAAAAACAGTTTGAAATACTCGCTTGTTAGGAACTCTTCGATTCGGAAAACGACGTCGATACTCCTCCACTGCACGAACATTACTACCATTACAGAACCCATAAACAAATATCATATCGGCATATTCTTTATGACTAAATTTGTGGGGCATTTTACAACTTCATAAAACTAATGTTGAACAACTGTCACTTTAACAACTAACTGTCAGTTTTCATTTCAGTTGCCTACTTTTACCTAATTACACATAAGTTCTGGTTGCGTAATCCAGAAAGTCAACTCTTAAAATAAATACCCTGTTAGGAATTTTGCAAATATTGGCGATAGTGAGAACGTTCTTGGTGAGAATTTATTAGCCGCCAAATTTAAAGTTACTAAAAGGGCAATAATTATTTTAAGTTTCCTTTCTGGATTTCGCTCTCAGAATTACGTGCATAAGGTCAATACATCAACGTACTTCGTAATAGGCAAAAATTGATGAGATTTGACATTTTAAGAAAAAGTCAATTATCGCTGAAACAAATGAAAATCGGACTTAAACATATGAGTTTATTTTACTTATTTTGGCTTCCTCGACATATCTTTAAAATATTGCCACTTCCTCGCGAATCACCCTGTATATATATATATATATATATATATATATATATATATATATATATATATATATATATACATATGTAAATGCCCTATGTGAGCCAGGGTCCTCCTAACTATACTACTCATCCTATTATGAATGGTTATTTAACCATGTCCTTTTTAAGACTACTGTAACTGCTAGGATTTAGATATTAGCGATTCGTTATTGGCGACTAAGTCAGGTCGGAGTTATATTACGCATTACTAAAATGTAGCGCATTATTACTGTCAAAACAGTAGTAGTGCTACACAAGCTTATTTAAAAATATCTTCAATTAGGTACTACGTTTATTTACAATTTTTAACGTTTTCTTTATCAATTAGCGCAGTTCTAAGTAATCCTGGCATATTTATGGTCACTAATGAATTTCTAAAACAAGCACGTTCTTAATAAATATGACTAATATTTACAAAACTGTAACGTAGAAGAATAAAATAAGCACGAGTTACCCAATAAGTACGAAGATACCATATACATCTATTACAATATTATTTCTAAAAATTCATAGAAGTATTACTGTTTGGGTATTTTTTAAACATGGTGATTGAAATAAACAGAACCTTTTTCGTGCGCTAAAATAAATGTTGCGTCATTACGTATACGTTTTGTTTTCTTTTTTTGACTTCAAATTATTGTATTTATCGTAGGCTGTATAACGATTATAGTTATTTAATGTGTGTGGGATATTACTGATTCAGGCGTGACACATCTAGTAAGTGGGTGTAATATAATCTGCTTGAAGAAGTTATTATAAATTTCATTTAAAAAAATAGGGGGCACCCGGGTTTGAACCGGGGACCTCTCGATCTGCAGTCGAATGCTCTACCACTGAGCTATACCCCCGACAAATTTAAAAAAATAAGTACTCAACTATATATATAGTCCTATTTTGTTCCACCCACAGCACATACCAATGATAGGTGCATAATTGGTACGATTTTATAATTTGTCATTTTTTTTCAATTTTAGCCGAGGAGGTTTAATAATAAAAACAAAATTCTGGCCGTTTCAACCTTAATGATTGTTTAAAAGTATTTAAAATTTTGTTCTAGTAGCTAATCAGTGATCAAAATCGCACAAGTGACATTAGCTCTTAACTTGTGGGGAAAGTGCATCCTTTCCTAGTTCCTACCACGGGTAGTTCCAAGGTTACAAAGGTGCTTTATTTTTGTGCAATGTATGATTTTATTACCCTTCTTGGAAAAATGAATAAAATCTTAAAATTTGTATATGTGTAATTGGGCATACAAAAAAGAAACTGCCATATCAGAAGTTGTCATTGTCATTGAATTACTTCCCAAATTGTAGATGGGCAACGGTGTGGGTCTATTAGTAAAAATATCACCAGAGTGGGAGTTTACATTTTGAATTCTGACCAATTATAAAAAGCCTCCTTAGGTAGACAAAGTATTTTCCTCCCTACGTAGGAAATGATGTTCTTTCGAATTAGACAGGAAGAAGGAATATTGTTTTCTTTTACAAATACAATAAGATGAAGTAAAAGAATTACTATTATGACACTGTAGTATAAATTCAATACTATTTTAATAATTTTTTAGATGCACACAAAAAATCAGGGGAACACTTCTTTATACCTCTATTCCTTTTTAGTTGGAAACGATATAGAAATAACATCAGAATTCTGAAATTCACACGGCATTTCCTCCTAATAAATTGATAAGTAGATTATTATTATTATTATTAGGATACTCTCCTTAACAGGCATACTGTCCCCAATTACTAAGGAAAAGAACAAACGGTATTTGATTCCAATATGATAAAATTGTTTTGTTGAACTCTAGCAAAGTACAGGTCGTAGGTTCAAATCCTACTCGAGGTAAACTTTTTATTTATGTATTTAATAAAATTAATAATAATGTTTTTTTTTATTTATCATAACCTGTGAATGAATGATCTACGTAGTATGTGTAATAAGTACAATATTACGAAACAAAAACTGAATTTTTTCAACACATTTTTAAGTTCTATCAAACTTCCCACTGACATAAGAATTCTTCAATTACATAGTTTTAAAGGTTCATATGTCTTATAATTGTTGATATTTATTAATGAAAGTTGTTTTGTTTTGTTACACTATTCCTGAGAACACTCTGACGAGATGGTAGGAAGGTTCACATTAAAAGAACGCGCTAAAGTTGCTTCGCGGTTTGAAGTGTGGAGATCTGTAGCCCTTGCTCATCGATGGCGACGGAGTGTTCATGGCTGTCATGCCACACTTGATGATAAAACCATTAGAAATTGACATACCAAGCTAATGACAACTAGGTCAGTTGTGGATAAACCAAAAGTAAGACGACCTTCGGTAGCGCGATCTCCAAACAATGTAGCAGCAGTTAGGGACATATTAACTGTCCTGATAAATCAACACGCCAGGCAGCTCGTGTGAGTGGAATCAGCAGGCATACAGTGCGTATTGTGTTAAAGAAGGGCCTGTTCAGGAGATCCTGGAAACCTTATTATGTTTAAGAGTTATCGTTGGAGGATTATGACAGGCGAATTGGATATGGGCAAATTATGATATCATGGCATAACGATTGGCCAGATGTGCTCAAAAACATTCTTTGGAGCAATGACGCAGCTTTTCACGTTGGGGCATTTGTCAATCGACACAACTGCCATGATTGGGCAGAAACAAATCCAGAAATGACAATTGAAATATCCCACAGTTGACCAAAATTGACGGTCTGGTGTGGTATGATAGCGGACCGTATCATTGGTCCATCCATAGCAGCATCCATTGGCAGCGACCTGTATCGCTAGATGCTGAATGAATGTATGTGGTCGGTGATATCAATGGGACAATTTTGCCGATATCATTTTCCAACCAGACGGAGCACCACCTCATTTTACCTTAATCGTTGGTGACCGGCTAGAGGAGCACTTTCCAGGACGTTGGCTAGGACGGCGAGGACCACATGACTGGCCTCCTAGATCTCCCGGCCTCCGAGCAAAGCCACGCATTCTAGTCGAATGAGAGGAGAAAATCAGAGTTGTTCTGGGAAATGTATCTCAAAATGTGCTGCAGAAATCAAATAACATTCCTATACGTTTACGTCGCTTGATCGACAACACAGAAGCATATGTGGAATTTAAGTGTAGTGCACACATTCTCATGGTCCTGAGAACCGAGCACAACTTGTTCCGTTTGAACATATTTGTTAACAAAAACATTATAGACATTTCAAACTAGGGAGCTACATCACACCCACCCTGTAAATAGGTCCGTGTCTACGTTTTCGTTATACCATTGTTTATATTATAAACAAAGGTTATACTCGAGTGAAGTCGTCAATGGAGACTAAAGTCGTCATTTAGTGTTTAACTTTAAAACAGGGTATTTAATTTATGATTCTGTATTTTATACATAATTTCCTCATTTTTCAAATAGTGATGTAGGTCGCACATGGTTGCAAAAATTCTACTAACAAAAACCTTGATGTGCACCATTTTTTGGATAACTAAATATTTAACCAACAAACCTAGTGCTAGTAATTTAAAATCAAACTATACATATCTGGTCTGAATCCCTCGAGATAATACCTAAACAAATTTTAAGAACTTAAGTTTAAACACACTGTGCAATACATAGTGGTTGCTTACGAACTCTCTGGAATATTCTAGAACAGTGCCTCATTGGTTGGAAAAAGCGGCGCGCGTCGGATGTTTTAGAAGTTTCTAAAATCTGTTTACCCAACAGAAATAGTTAAGCTCCTCCCACTAAATGTTGGACAAGGTAAGCAGCGACCAGTTTTACACCAACAAAAATATAAAAACCGGGAAATTTAAAAACCACAAATTGGAATGTCACTTTGTCAAGACTAAATTACAAAGCGTTATGTTTTTAGTATTGGCACTTTAACACACAGCAGAAGTTTCAAATTATTTATTACTTGTAAAGATACGCCCTACATGTGAATATCTTATATTAATTTAAGTTTTAGGCCAAACAAAGTTTACATTATTTTAATAATAAGAATTAAATTTAGACAGAATTCCATATTTCTTCGCGAAACGAAATAGTCTAAATTAATTTATAATGAAATAAAACCTGCACAAGATAACTGTTTTTCTAAAACTAACAAACTAGCGTTCCCGGATATGAAGTAAAACAAATATTTCCTTATATTACCGATGTGTTAACATAGTTATGTAGATTATAACATAAGCAAATGTGTTCGTGCGTATATGCACACCATATGCGGCTGCTCAGGCGAATGCTGGGGTAGTATTTCCCCCTCAGAACCCTAACTCCATTCCTTCCGGTTCTATCCTGACCATACCCATCGTTAATCCCACCATGCATATATACGTAATGTATGTATGTATGCTGGGAATCCATGATTGTGGCTGAAGGAGCTCGGAAAGCTCGAGCAGCACGCCCTCTCCCTTGGGGAGGGAATGAAATACGTTACCTTACCTTTCCTATGCGACTTCAGTTTGAATTTGAACCATATGGTGAATAAACTACTATTTTAAGAAACACTTGCAATACGCATTAATTCTCGTTTTTCCTTACCTTTCCTTATCCGACTTTATTCCATTTCAGGTTAGTCGTTTCTAGCGTCCACAATTTTCTGTTGTTCCAGTCCCCGTTTTTCATATTTCTGCCTTTCATGATTCTTTGTACGTGCGTTTCCCATTTTATTGACGGTCCACCTCTCCTTCTTTTCCTCGGTGGAGTCCAGTGTAATATCCCGTTCAGAGTTTGACTGTATCGATATATTCACACTGCACTTCACTTTACGCGAATCGTGTTGGTAAGTCGAGTGGCTTGAATCTCTTGAGCCTAGGATCTTTATCGTCGGGGTCCAATAAGTGTTGTATTAGTGCGTTTGGAACAGCACTAACTTTGTTATTATAACGAACACTACACTTATGCATTTCTTCATTCACTGTTGATAGTCCTAAGTCTTGCCGGATTACTTCATTTGGCACAAATCACGGGGCGTTTACTAAGGATCGCAACAATTTTGATTGAAACCGCTTTATAGTATCGATGTTCGATCTAATAGCTGTTCCCCAAAACTGTATTCCATATGACCAAATTGGAAAAGGAAAAGGCCGCGTATTTCATTCCCTCCCTAAGAGGGAGTTTTCTAAGCTCCTTCAGCCACAATCATGGATTCCCAGCATACATACATGCGTTACGCATGGTGGGATTAAGGATGGGTGTGGTCAGGATAGGATCGGAAAGAACGGAGTTAGGGTTATATGAGGGGAAAATACTACCCCAGCATTCGCCTAAGTAGCCGCACACGGTGTGCATATACGCAGTGACCATGCGGCTACATGTGTATGAGGAAACCCCCCCTGAAAAAAACTCATACAAAGTAGACGGTAACGGGAATCGAACCCATTACCTCCCGAATGCTAAGCAGGTCGTGTTACCACTACGCTACCAGCTCGGTGACCAAATTGGCCGGATAATTGTCTTATGTAGTAATATTTTACTCACCAGTGACAGCTGTGATTTCCGCCCCAGGGGCCAATACATTTTCTGAAATTTTAGACCCAATTGTTTATGTTCTGTAAATATATGCTTTATCCATGTTAGGCGTCTGTCCAGATGCATTCCAGGATACTTAACAGTTTCGTTCTGTGGTATTTTGGTTGTCATTTAGGATTATAGTTGGACAAGTTCCTTTTCTAGTTGTAAACGTTACTTGAGTTGATTTGAATTCCTTGCACCATTTTTGAAGCATTGTGTTAAGTTATTTAAATGTGTCTGTAACTTCTCAGATCCTACGTTTGGGTCTACATGTGATGCTAATATCGTTGTATCATCAGCGAATGTAGCAACTGTAGCACTTGGAGCGGCCGAAATATTAGCCGTGAAAAATGAGGTACAACAGCGATCCCAACACACTTCCCTGTGGAACGCCAGATTTGACAGAAAACAACGAAGTGTGGACGTACCTAATTAGAAAATGTCTGTTGGTGAGATATGACTTAATTATATCATAGTAGTCTGGAGATAATGCCTTCTTGATTTTAAATAACAACGCGTCGCATCGTGCCAGACTTTATCGAAGGCTTGTACGACATCTAGAAGTACTGCTGAATAGTATTGTTTATCTTGGAAGCTTTTCATAATTCTGTCTACACTCTATGGACTTGTTCCATGGTGGAATGGTGTTTGTGAAATCCAAACTGGTAATCGGCTATTACAGTGCGCGCGGCCAAAGAATGCCTGAACGTTGGATGCGCATTCGTCCAACTTCAAGTCTCTTAAGCGCGGCATGTCAGTGGCGTCGCCACCAAAAGCGCGTTCCGTTTATTATCATGTATTACACTAATTAATTATTTATTTCTGTTATTAATTTACATACGTAATTGTTAATTTAACTTTATTACAATTATTGCAACAAAACGACAGTGAAGCATTTTGTGTCCTATGTGAATTTTAAAGCTCATAATACTCAAATTTATTAGACAAATATGTATAAACAACAAATACTTTCACAATACATAGTAAAATAAATAAGTAGTTTTGCGGCGCATGTAATGCTAATGGCATTTGCTTAAATTCTCATTAAAGAAATCCTAATAGTTGACGTTCCTTAGTATCATTAACAACAGATTAGCAAATATTCAAAAATGTTTTTATTAGTTAGTTTGTTTTCAACTGTGATTTAAAAGCGAGTGTAAAAATATGAGTTCTACATTGGGAAAAAGTGGCTAAGTAATAAGTGGACAAACGCGTGAGGTGATATATAATGTGTACAGTTATTTGAAAAATTTACACCCCACATATAGCTTGAAACAATTAAAAGAAACCGTGTCTGAAGCAACAGCATATCATAATTTTTTTAAATCCTGAATAATACTCTTAAAATACAACCTATTCTGTTTCTATAATTAAAAATCGAACTTATACTTTTTTGATTTTCATAAACGATTAAACTGTTGTGTTCATTTGTAATTCAAATATAAAATTTCTTACTTGTCAACATGGTTATGTTTTTATTTTATAAATGTTTAAACTATTACTGTTCATATGTAATTCAGATAAATAAAATATTTTAAAATTTCTTGTGGTTTGGCGACGAATAATTGAAAACGCAACACCGACGCCACTGGTAATGCTTTCAGTCGCTATTGCGTTAACGAGTGCGGCCGAATGCACGAACATCCATGCGCGACACGAGGCATTCTTTGGCCGCGCACTGTATATTACTTTCTATAATTATCGCTGTTAGTTTCTGAAGAAGTAGTTTTTCAAAAACTACTGATTGGATTGGTGAGAGTTCTCCGTTTGGATTGACGGGATTATGAATCATAATGGTTGTGGCAACTTTCCACTGCTCTGGTATTGATAAATTTCTTGCTCTACGCCTGGTGTAGTTTGAGAGGAGAGTGGAGTGGAAACCTCCGTTAGATTTCTCGCAAAGACACAAGTTTTATCGTAGTCATTTCTAGCCCAAGTGTTGTTTTCTAGTTGAATAGGTGGTATGTGTTGTTGGGGTTGTTTTAGTTTTTTTGTTGCTTTCCAGAGTGAATAGTCCGTGTTTTCCGTAAGTGTCAAATGCCTAAGATAGTTTTGTACCGATTTATTTCTGGTACTGCAGAAAAGCTTTTTAAGTTCATCTGTTAGTTTATTTAGTTTCGTTTTGTCTGCAGGGTGTTTAGTAGTTTGCCACCTTCTGCTATTTTTTTTATCTCCATTGGAGGAGTTGAATTATTATCTACTAAACTTTTCTATGGTATTGATTACCAAGCCGCTCTTTGTATTGTAAGGTTAAAAGTTTCTTCATTGGATTTCAGAGGTATTTCGTGTTAACGAATTTTCAATTATTTCTCTGAAGTGGTTCCAATTCGTGAATTACTGAGGCTAGGAGGACTATTTTGGAGTAATACTTGGGTACTTATTGTTAACATTATTAGGGAATGATCACAGGAAAGGTATAGGCCGATTCTGCTTTGAGGTAACTTCGATGATTGCCTTTTGAAGTTCTTATACATCAGGTGTTTTAGTTAAATCTGAGGACCAATAAGTCGGTTCTCCTGTGGAGAAGGAGTAAAACCCGTTGCTGGTAACTGTGTTCGTCAGTTCTCTGCCTTTGGTAGTCGGATACAGAACGTCTTATCGGCGATTGCAGCTAAAACTCAAGTTGCAATTAATCCACACAACACAATCGATGCTAAAAGACTGAGGTGGCCATTTATGTAAAAAGGATGGGGTACCGAATACTCCTCAGTAAGGGAGAGAAGTGGGAGACATTTCTTTTAAATTAGATACAAAATTATGCTCTCTAGTCTAAGTGGCAAATGTAGTGGTTATTTATAGTAAGTTTTTAGGCGCCCTGTGTCATAATGCAACAGCGTCAAAAAAATTGTATTTAATTCTGTATTTTACTTCGGTATTTAAAAGTACATAGTTAATAAAATGGGAGAGAAACGTGGAGAAGGAGTAAAACCCGTTGCTGGTAACTATCTTCATCAGTTCTCTGCCTTTGGTAGTCGGATACACAACGTTTTATCGGCGATGCAGCTAAAACTCAAGTTGTAATGAATCCACACAACACAATCGATGCTAAAAGACTGAGGTGACCATTTATGCAAAAAGGATGGGGTACCGAATACTCCTCTGTAAGGGGGAGAAGTGGGAGACATTTCTTTTGAATTAGATACAAAATTATGCTCTCTAGTCTGTGGCAAATGTAGTGGTTGTTTATAGTAAGTTTTTAGGCGTCCTATGTCATAATGCAACAGCGTCAAAAAATTCTATTTAATTCTATATTTTACTTCGGTATTTAAAAGTACATAGTTAAGAAAATGGGAGACAAGCGTGTCCCATTCGTATATTTTTCTATCAAATGCACCATTCCTAAAATATCTGGACGATGTTAGAGATACTTAAAAATTAAAATTTACTTCAAAATTATGTTTTGTCACTAAAAGTCCTTTTAAGGCTTACAGTAAGGCTAGGTTTTTCGCTGGTCATATCAGAAAAAATCCTTTCCTTGGCGACGTTAGATCCCAGTAAACACACGTACATTGTAACAATTTTTAATATGTTGCGTGGTATATCTTCACTATTGGAGTAGTTAAAAGCTCCACCCATTGTTTGTCAATAGAAACAGAAACTTCTTTCCACTCTTTTATTTTTTGACTGGTTGTATATATTTTTTTAATGCACACAATTTCACTAAAAAGTTCCCAATCATCTATATGATTATTAGGGTGTTTTTTTAAAACAGTAACTGAGTTTCCAACATCTGACTACAATGTTCCTTTTCTTAGCAATACCCAACGAAACACTTGCGAATCATCAAAGTGTTGCGTCCATTTATCTAAATAGGCACCGAGCTAGTAGAGTAGTGGTAACACTACCTGCTTAGCATTCGCGAGAAAATGGGTTCGATTCCCGTTACCGTCTGCCCTGTATAAGTTCTTTCAGGGGGTTTTCCTCATACACATGTAGCGGCATGGCCACTGCGTATACGTACACCATGTGCGGCTATTTAGGCGAATGCTGGGGTAGTATTCCCCCCCTCAGAACCCTAACTCCGTTCCTTCCAAGCATATCTTGACCGCACCCATCCTTAATCTCACCATGCACAGGTATATACGTAATGTATGTATATATGCTGGGACCGATGATTGTGGCTGAAGGAGCTTGGAAAGTTCAAGTAGCCCGTCCTCTCCTTAGGGGAGGGAATGACATACGTGGCCTTTTTCCTTCCTTTTTTTTCATGACATTGTGTTAGTTGGTGGATCCCCAAGATACAATCGTTGCTACAAAATTACTTCTGTGGAAAGCTTTAAAATCTTTCGATTAATCCAGGTGAGACGATTGCTTATGGTGATATAAATGACAAGATTCAATATGTTACTCTATTATCATTAGACATCGAGGATCATGGAAAGAAACGCCTGTATTGCTTGCAAACAAACTCAAACATTTACTACTCACTCAGATAACCAACCTGTTGTCACCATTTAAGTTTTCTAGGGCGAAAGAGCAATGACCAAACAATAATTTGCTGGGAACTTTCGATTTATCCGGAATTCTACCCGCACCACGAGGAGTTTCTAAAATTGAAGTCACATTCGATATGGACGCCAATGGATTATTAAACGTGTCTGCTAAAGATACCAGCTCAGGGAAATAACACATCACCATTAAGAATCATAAGGCTTGTTTATCACAAAAGGACATCAACCGATGGTGGCCGATACAGGAATATTCCAACAAAAAGATGACACACAGAGAAATCGAATTGCAGCTCGAAATCAATCGGAAGGGTGTAACCTTCCGGGCCCCGGGTGGGGTGAGTTCGTCATCCTAGGTTGAACTTTTTCGTCTGAATTGTTTGTAATTGCTGTTAGGTTCGATATACCTATCGGATGCTGTTTCGTCAAGTTTTTCAAATATTCTTTTGTTGTGGTTTCTTTATATGATGACTAAGTACCAGAACCAGATTACTTCATTTGGTATTTTCTTTGTAAGGTAGTTGGCATAATTGATTCATAGAAAGTCCAAGTGCTATCCTAATTACCTAACAATCACCCGGAATCCAGTAATTACCTCATTACGGTTATACATAGTTGTCGTTTTGAAAAGCGATTATTGTACAAAAGTAAGTATTCACTATGGAATGTGATAATTATCCCCTTCTTGAAGGGGTATAAATACATGTAAGTGAACTACAGGATTCCATACTTATTCCTGAATTATCAGTATAAAGTCTGTGCTGAGGTGTGTTTCAATTGCGATTGAATGATGGTTAATCAAGTTACATCTTGAATCTGAAGAATTGTTGAAATGGCTCGAACTAATCATAAGCCCTATCAGTATAATGTAATAATATGTAATATTTCGTATATTTTTCATTATTTATAGATGAAGAATTCGAGAACTGTTTTGATCCTGATTTGGATTCGAGGGAGCTAGATTAATTTTCGGAAACTGAAGATAATTTAGAAAAGATTTTAAAAGACAATAATGAGATTGCAGTGGACTCCGAAGATGAAGACGAGATAAAAAAAATGTTATAAACTTGATTGTATACAATGTACCCAATTACATTTTAGCAATAGACGTTATTTTTTAAATTCTTCTTTTATTAAATTGCCCAAATAATCCAAACTGCACCCAAATATGACCTACAAATAATAATTTGTCCATAGCTTCCTTCCTACGAAAATTTACTTTGAAAATTAAGAAAAAAGTTGGAGTGAGCATTCACCCCACACGGTATCAGGAGTTTTCAACATCACCCGGGAAGGTTAATACAAACTGTAAGTGAAGTACAAGACAAGTTAAGTTCAGAAGATAAAAGTGTAGTTGAAATTGCCAGAAAAAAAATAATACAAACACTAACACAAGCAACTCACAAACATTTGCAGTACTAGAATGTCATAATTATATGTAAATTGATGAGAACCGCAAAGTATTCCAGGAAGTTGTGGTCAACTAGAAGGAAGATATTGCTTATGGTGGGCCAATAATAGAAGAAGTTAATTAACAATTATCCTAAGTTTATATTATTTATTTAAAAATCTGATAAGTATTTAAATGTGTAAATAAATTCTTTTTATAACACTTATTTTCTTTTATTTACAAATGGTAAACATACTATTGAGATATGCAACTTTAATAACACATGAAAAAATCATAGTATGTTTATAACAAAACATGAAGCAAAGATGTGATAAAGGAGCTTTATATTTTGTTCCCAGGTGCGATTGTAATAAAAATAGGTTAGTTCAATAATAACATTGTATTAAAATAATGGCAGTTTAATGGGTGTGAACAATTTAAAATAAATTTCAGAGAATTGCTTTCTTTAACTTTCCTGTTTTTCCAAAGTGAAAATTTTATGTCGACCACGTTGCCGTCTCGTAATGAAAGTACAGAATGCCTGACAGTTCTCATTCCTTGACGCAATACATTCATTGTTAGATGTTTCATACTAATCAATGCAGCACCTTCTATCAACTTCATTTAAATCGTTTATTAATAGTCCCTATTAATGCATGATTTGGAGTTACTTAATAATTTTCATTAATAAACGATTCTCTGAAAAATAAATTAATAAGTGTTGTAGTTTTCATTATAAAATTCAGTTACATGTTATGAACGTTTATGCAGGTTATTGAACTATATTTGTCAATTGTTTACTATTATTAGTTTATCACATTAAGCACCAAGGAGATATCACTGAAATTCTCAACGGGACCAAGTTTTTTTCTGTAAATCATGCTTATACTGTATAAGCAATTTTTGTTCTACTAACGGTTGTCAGCATCAAATAAAAACTGGGCCCATTGTTTAATTCTATTTTAAGTGTGAGTAGTAACAGTATTAATAATTATTTTGTAAACAGTGTTAATACCAAAGTTTAAGCAAATTCATTCATCACTCTACACTGTATTGTTATATAATAGATACACAAAGATTTCCATTTATGATATTGAAAAGTATAGGACACCATGTAATATCGTATATGGATCAGAAAATCAATATAAACTAAGTTGTATCGAAACTACTACTACTAGCTTTTACACACATGTACACGAAATGATTATAATTCATCCTATTACACAAACATTTGAGTTACCAAGCAAATAAATGTAATCAATTCGTATGTCAATAACTTCACCATTTGTTAATTTGTTTCTGCTGTGTGAATTGTTTTCTAAACATGCACCAATTTACTAACTTTTGATGTAGGCTACACTGAACAGGAATGGCCCAAAATAACGATAAATTTAGTGAAGTAACTATTCATGCCATGGATACATGTCTATAAAATAAGCCTTAAATTCAGACACTTTGAAGCTGATGATGTTTAAGGTTTACTATTTTTATAGACCACTTTATTGTGGTATTAGACCTACAATAATAAATACATTTCAACATGGCTGTTATTACCAATCCTTCTTCGGACTAATTTACAGATTAAACATGCTACCATTGTTTATCGATATAAACAATGGTACTACTACCTTATCTGACCTGTTTGGAATAAGCTAGATAGTAGATAGTATTTTTTATATGTACATAACCACAAATAACCAACAATAGATTGCTTGATAAAATGTTCTGTGAAAATTTGATGTGATAGTGCTTATAATTTTCGGAATACAGTGTGGTGATAAAGTAAGGAACAAAATTTATAATTGCGTTATTTAATGTTTCCAAGCAAAACGCTCAGACAGGTCAATTTTACTTTTTAATTAGCCACCTTATGACATAAATTTTACTTATGACGTTTTTTTTTTAAATTATGGTGTAGAAAAATTGGTACCTTAGATAACTATTTTTTTGAGAAAATAACACATTTACCGTAAGAAATAAAAATGTAACTTTAATGGAAGAAAATCATAATTAAACCTCAAAAACAAACGAAATTTATCACAAATGTTCAAATTGCGCTCCGTTAACCATTTGGCAATGATAGATGCGAGTGTAAACACTTTGTACACTCAAGGGCTTCAGAGTAATGTGCGTTTTTGCAAATTATCGTTATTACGTCTGCATCATTTTTGACGGATGAAACAAACACTACTCGTAAATTTCAACATGACGGGGCGCCTCCTCACTTTGTAATCAACGTCCGTCAATATCTTGACGCCACATTTCCTGGAAGGTGTATAGGACGTCGAGGAGCAATTGAGTGGCCACAGCGTTCCCCAGACTTGACTCCCTTAGATTTTTTTCTCTGGGTTTATTTAAAATCAAAGGTTTATTTTAATAGGCCAAATAATTTAGACGAGCTACGGCAAAGAATTTGCGCTGAAATGGAGCACATTACTCCTGAAGCCCTTGAGTTAAATGTATAAAGTGTTTACACTCGGATCGATCAGTGCCAAATGGTTAACGGAGCGCAATTTGAGCATTTGCGATAAATTTAGTTTGTTTTTGAGGTTTAATTAGGATTTTCTTACATTAAAGTTACATTTTTATTTCTTATGGTAAATGTATTATTTCCCAATTTTTTTACACCATAATTTACGTAAAAAGCAGTAAAAAAAATTGGGGTTGTCATTGAAAAAAACCAATGATGACGTCATTGTGCAAGAATACATGACGTCATAAGTAAAATTTTTATGACATAAGGTGGCTAATTAAAAAGTAAAATTGACCTGTCCGAGTGTTTTGCTTGGAAACATTAAATAACGCAATTATAAATTTTGTTCCCCACTTTATCACCACACTGTATACATAAAGTTTTCTTATGGTGCGAAAACCGCCAATCTTATAATTGTAAGGTAAATGTGTATTACACTCTACACTGTATTGCAATAGTTTTGCTTTTTAAAAATGAGGTCTGTTCTTCGATTTGTTATGGGCAAATGTTTCTAATTCTATTACTTTTTTTATTAAAATTGGCTTTTTCTCCATTACTAACATTGATAAAGGCACCAGAAAATTTTCAACCATCACATTTTGTAAGTGATTCTTCTATAATTTGTGACTTTATTTTATCATTAAATATACTATCACTTCCAAAAAGTACACAAGGAAAACCAAAAGGGCATTTTGTAAATTTTGTTGATTGCATCTGCATAGTTAATATCGAAACTAAAATTGCGGAAGCTATATTAACAGGATGGCAGAATTTGGAAATTTTCAAATTGAAGTGGAAAATATTAAACAGCTCATACAGGATGTTAAAACTAAAATGAGTTATGCTGATGTAATAAAAATAATAATGAGGAGGTGTTAATAGTTGAAACTAAAACCAGTAATAGTCATCCTATGAAAATTAAAGACATCGTCACAAACACTATCATGCCAAACGAATTAAAAATTGGAGTTAAGAAAATGCAAAATATCGATAAGGATAGAGTGGCAATTACCTGTGAAAACAAAAACGACATTCACAAGTTAAAGTCGGAAATAGACAATAAGTTAGGGGACCAAATAAGTACATGCGTGAAATTGCAGAAAAAGCCCAAATTGAGAGTGGTAGGAATCGATTATTCAAATGAGAAAAATGGGACAGCAAACAGAATCTATAGATGGAATAATGAGGAATTGAACGAGTGCATAATACAGCAAAATGAAATAGAGGCTAGTGATCTCGAAGTAGTTGCTATTTTACTAAGAAAGAAATCTTTCAATGCAATAATAGAGACAAACAAGATAATGCATGAGAGATTACTGGAAAGATCTAAACTGAAAATCGGCTGGGGACTGTGCAAAGTGTTTGACCATATTAATCTAACTAGATGTTTTAACTGCAATGGCTACAATCACAAAGCGGAAAAATGTAAAAATAATCTATTATGTGGATACTGCTCGAGAGAGGATCATAAAACAGATGACTGTGAAGTAGAGGAGTATAACTTGGCTTGTATTAATTGCATAAAAGCTAACGAAAAATGGAACTTAAAGCTAAATACTGAACACTCAGAGTTCGATACTTCTTGTTTGGTATACAAGCGAAAAGTAGAGGAAGCAAGAAGGATTGACTATGGAGAAGATAAATAGCAATTAAATAATAATAAACCACAATGTGTGTATCTACAGAACTGTCAAAGCCTAACAGCACATTTTGATGAATATAAACTTTTTATTACAAAAGAGGCTCCGGCATTAATGTGTTTAACAGAGACTCATTTAACTGAAGACATCAGTGACTCGGAGATTGAAAAATGTATTGGTTTGTACTGATAAGAATATTTACACTAGATAAGAAATTACTTATTGAGGGAGTATATCGATCCCCTAACAGTTCGTACTCTGTATTCTTGGATTTTTTTGAAACTTTGTTGGATGATATAGTCCTAAAGGAAAAGCAGACTATTATAATAATGGGCGATATTAATATAAATTACGTAGGAGATAACCTATATGCAAATAGGCTTAAGCGGTGTTTAAATAATAATGGGTTGAAACAGTGTGTGACTGATTGGACACACAGCACCTTCAGGTCATACAAGTACAATAGATTTAGTTTTTTGCAATGACTAGATTGTAAGGTGCTTAGGCACCGTAATTTTAATCAACACTCTCTATTTCAAATAAATATGATAAGTTATAATAGGAGTGAAACACATTCACATATTTTTCGCAAAAAATTAACAGATATCAATCTCTTCGAAAGGAAAATTCTTGATCTGGAGTTAAATTACAAAACTATAAATGCAAATGACAAATATGACAATTATTATGCTAAAATAATGGAGGTAATCAATGAAATGATGCCCATAACTCGAACAGTATGTAAGGGAAAATCTAATCCATGGATTGATCAAGCAATATTAGCTTTAATCAAACTAAGGGAAGAATTTCAAAAATATTCCATTTTTAAAATAGAAGCAGATTGGGTGGAATATAAACAAAGCAGAAATGATGTTGTGAAACAAATTAGAAGAGCAAAAATAAGGTATTACAAGGAAAATATTGATGCTAATAGAGGGGAACCAAAATTAATGTGGAGAAGCTTAAAAAATATTGTTGGTAATAGATCAAATAAAGATTTTAGAGAAATCGAGTATAATGGAGTAGTTAGTAATGACTTACAAAATATATCTAACAATTTTAATAATTTTTACATTAGTAGTATCCTTGTTTATATTGTATATAAACAAGGGTAGTATACAGGAAATTGTGCAATCAATTCCACACATAGATTTTATGTATAAAATGAACAAATTAAGCTGTAAAATGAGTTCATTTAAATTGGTTAACGAGAAAGAGCTCACAGAGATAATTTGTCAGTTACCCAACAAGGGTAGTCCTGACGATGTCCCAATCAACATTATTAAAGTGGCGCTAAATCAATTCATTTCACCTTTACTCCATTTTATAATATCTCTTTGGGAACGGGCATCATTCCCGATAAACTAAAAATGGCCACCATTCTTCCCATTAGAAAAGTTTCAAATACCGTCAAGGTTCAAGAATTTAGGCCAGTCAAACATGCTTCCTGCCATCGCTAAAATATTAGAGAAGGTGGTATACAATCAATTGATTGACTATATAACAGAAAATGATATTATAACAACATACCAGTCAGGTTTTAGAAAAGGACATAATTGCGAGGAGGTCATTCAATATTTACTTAATAAATGGACAGAAAATGTAGATAAGGGGTTAATTACTTCTGCAATATTTTTAGATTTGAAACGAACCTTTGAGACAGTGGACAGGGCTAAACTTATAAGCACTATGGAAAATTAGGGTTTCGGTTGTACTGTTCTTCGATGGTTAGAGAACTACTTGACAAATAGAAAACAAAATGTAAAATGTGGTATTTGTGTATCTAATACGGTTACGGTTAATCACGGTGTCTCTCAAGGGAGCATATTAGGTCCCTTACTTTTCATTTTGTACATAAATGACTTACAACATGTATTGAAATATTGTAAGTTTTTGCAGATGATGCTGTGATTTATTTAGCAGATGATAATGTGAATAGTGTAAAACAAAAATTACTATGTAACATCAATAAATGGATCAAAGTAAAAAAGTTAAAATTAAATGTAGGTAAAACCAAAGTCATGATTTTCAAGAGGCAAAATTCTCTCGACCTAAGGGATTTCGAATTGTTTATTGACAGTGAGAAAATAGAATTATTGTAAACAATCAAATACTTAGGAGTGCTTCTTGACAATAGGTTAAAATTTAACGGACATGTTGATTATATCTGTAAGAAGATTGCGAAAAAGATTGGTATCCTTGGAAGGTGTAGTGATCCGTTTATCATTTTGGGCACGTAAAACTGTGTACAATACCATTGTATTGCCACATTTTCAGTATGCTGCAACAGTGATGTACCTGGCAAATAATAGTGATATTGATAGACTTCAGCGACTCCAGAACAGAGCTATGCGGATTATTCTGAGATGTGACAGATATACTCGTATCGAATTAATACTCGAAAAGCTGAATTGGGTCAATGTCAGATGTATGTTGGAAATAAATGCCTTGACATTTATACATAAAATACAGTTAAAGGTAATGCTAAATACTTTGAAGGTATATTATACCAAGGAAATAATGTACATAGCCATAATACCAGGAATAATAAGGACATTGTTGTGCAGTTTAAAAATACAAAAGGGGTCAAAACTCATTGTTGTATAAAGCAGTAATGAAATATAATAAATTGTATAGTAACTTGAAAAGTATTAACAATGTCAAAAAATTTGCTTATATGTTAAAACTATATTTTAGGAATAAGTTAGGAGAATAATATGTCATATAATAAATAATGTATGTATATGTAAGAATGGATAGCAGTCTTTGCTAAAGAATAAAGTTATTATTATTATTATTATTATTATTATATCTAATCGTTTTCAGTGTATATTTTCTGATTAAATTGTCTTTAGTAAGATTTTGTTATTTCTTACTGTACTCGTTGGTTTGTTTGTTACCTATTCAATATAATTTTATTAGTTTTAAAATTGTATGGAGAAAAATAAGAATTCATACTTTACTTTAATCCTTATAAAGACGTCAGTTATATAACGGTTGTTACTATACTGATTGTGACCAACTCTGACTTTGGCTGACTCGTATTTTGCTTCCAAACAAAACGCCTACGCATTCTTATTTAATACCTCTGATTACACCTTAGACATGGAAAATCTAAGGATTATCCTATGTAGAATATGTCACCACAGTATACTATGAATATGACCTTGACATAGCTAATTTTGTTACGACGTCTATCCAGAAATGATTGAACTACTTATAGCAACGATAAATTGAAATTTTATCAAATTTTACGGTTTCGCCGGTTGAATTATTATTACGATTTATTCTTTGGGATTTCGGCTGCGTACAGCTTAAATATCTAACTAGATGCTTTGTATGTTTTTTATTCGGTTTTATATACATTACGATTGCAAAATTGAAAAAATCAAACTAATGCAGATACGTTCAATACGATTGTAGTTTTTCAACAAATTCATTATTATTATATGGAGCATTTACAATAACTTCTATGGAGAAACTGAAAAATAACAAATGCTAAACTACGGTAGTGCCATCTTTTGATCCGCGACTCATAAATCGCCCTCTTCACATAACATTGTATAAATGTATATACAATAGTAACAAAAAAAAACGTTCTTTGATGGTAATGATGCATATAAAATAATCTATCTTATCGATATCAGATTATATAGAAAACTTGAAGGAATGAAAGGAATATTATTTTTACTCCTTACTCCTTAGTGCTCATAGGGTCGAAATTTATTTGTCTTATTTTTCGTATAAAAGTTCATAGATGTCGCTAACATTAACTCTCCCTAATTGAGTAACACTGAAGTTAATTGATAGGGTTTCATAAGCGAATAGGAAAACATACTTACCTGGCGTAGGGGTTACCATGATCACTAAGGTGGTTCCCCCAGGATGAGGCCCTCTCATTGCACTACGATTGGGCTGACTCTTGCGATTATCCCTAATGTGGATAACTCGGGCGCGTAATTTTTGGTAGTCGGGACTGCGTACGCGCTGTCCCGGTTTTTGTAAAATAAACAAAGTATTATAAGACTAGTAGTAGTTCTTGATTGATATCCTCTATTTTGTAAATTTTAAGAGGATCACGGTGTATAATAAATAATAATAAGGTTGGTGCAATCAATTTACTGTTCCGCTGCGTGAAAATGGTCCACGAGTCTTGTCACTGCGGCGAGACGACGGACAAAATGACGCAAAATAAACGGAAATGTATTTTTGCTGCTTTGGGCGCGTGATACATTTCCATCAAGTAATTAAGGGTTTAGTCCTGAACAAGAAGGGGTAAAATAGTATAATGATACATTTCTATCAAGTAATTAAGGGTTTAATTCTGAACAAGAAGGGGTAAAATAGTGTAAATACACATGTTTTTATTTATTATATCTGCAGTATACCTACATATGTATAAAACCTTAATAAATAAAAAAATTACACTAAAAGGTACCGTAACGATCGTTTTTAACTATTAATAGGAAGATGTTTTAAATAAAAATTAATTTTGCCAAATTATTATTATTATCTATAGGTAAATTTGTTAGGAACATTTTGAAGCATCAGGTACGTGTTGCAAGATCTGATTAAAAACGCTTTATTTATTCCAGAATCGAAGGTATAATAAATAGTTATTTGCGTTCCAAGTAGGGGTAAGTGTACTTTTTTATTCGAGGTGGCAGTTTGTGGACCTCAGCTCCGCTTCGGTCCACAAGCCACCGAGAATAAAAAATGAACTTACTCCACGAGGATGTGCAATAAATTTTTCTCGCTACCACAATAACAATACCCCAATAATTATAATTTAATAAAAATTAAATAACTGACACATTTGTGACATTTAAAAAAATATAATCTAACATCCGATGTGCGTTGTCACTATGGTCACCAATATATCAACAAACAATTCAATCTACTCAAAATAATTAAAATGAGTGAATCAGAAACTGAAGAAATACAAGATTTTTCGGAGATAGAATCAAGTGCTAATATTGCTCAAGCTTCCCTGCTACCTGAAAAATCGAGGATTCCGTATGAATGAACAGTAGCTTTAAAGAGTGGTGCATTGGCAAAAAAGTTAAAGAAATGGACGAAACTGTGTTTATAGCGTATTTTCATGATAGAGCGCCCCTTCTCAAGTCTCCAGCTAGTTTATGGAGTGAATTTTCAATGTTGAAATTGACAACTTGTGTTCATGAAAACCTTGATATGACGAAATTTAACCAGGTAGAAGAAAATGTAAAAAAAACAATCAGCAATTGACAAAAAAATCCAGCCTACAACTTTCCTAATATTTATTAACGGACTTATTTATTTAACATTCTTGTTTTTAGTTTTTTATCGTTGAAACGTAAACACCGCTCTTAACTTTTAAAAATTTAAAAGTCTCTAAAATTTAGCGACGTCTAAACTTTAGTAGGATAGCAAAAAGAATTTACAAACAAAAGAAATTTTGCTAATTTATTTTTATTATTGACGTTAAGTATTTTTGTTAACAGAGTCGTTTTTGTATTTATTAATATATATATATATATATATATATATATATATATATATATATATATATATATATATATATATATACATATATACAGTATGTCCCCGGATCGACTTTAAAAGAGGGAAAATTCTCTTATTTTTGATTTCTCAGAAAATTTCATTCTTGATGATTTGCCCTGCTTGTTTTCAAACCCCGAAACACAAATTACTTTCTATTTTACTCGTACGGTTCTCGAGATAATATCATTTTCTGGAAAATTGGACTTAGAATGTTTTTCCTAATTTTAGAAGTAACTTTAGTAGGCGGATTTCATTGAAAACACCACTGACAGAAATTGTCAAATGTGATAATTCTGTTGCACTGCAAATTAATTCATGCTAATTTGAATTGTATGCTATAATGTTGACTTTACAACAAAGAATTTATCTAATTCAATGTTACGGAACTGGGGAAGAGTGCTACCGAGTTGTTATCAGAAAATTCAACCAAAAATACCCGGAGGTTGCCATTTCGAATGCCGGAGCAAAAAACTTGGTAACTAAATTCCTTCAAACAGGCTCGGTTTTAAACCTAAAGAAGCCAAAGAAGTTGTTCGATGAAGAAGATGCTACTGTTCTCGCCGTTCATTCCGCAACAGATGTTCCAAGGTTGTCTTTAAGAAGGAGGGCACTACGAATTGGGATAGGTAAATCTTATTTACAAAGAATCTTCAAGGAGAACAAAATTTTACCATTTAAGCCGTAATTTAGGCAAACTTTAGAGAACGGCGATGAAACCAAACGTCTGGATTTTGTTTGGAAATGGGCAATAGAGTTTTGGAAGATTCAAATTTTCATAAACGAATAATGTTCTCCGTTACTGGAGTAGGACGAATCCAAACTTCCGAATTGCTAGTCGCAGACAATGTTTGAAAAAAGTTAATGTGTGGTGTGCGGTTTCGTACCATGGAATTATTGGCCCATATTTTTTTGATCAAAATTTAAACCGTTATTCATATTTGGAAATGTTGCAAAATTTTTTAACTGATAAACTGGATGAATTGCCATTGAACTACCAAATTGAAATGTTCTTCCAGCACGATGGGTGCCCTGCTCATTATGCCGGTACTGTTCGCCAGTGGCTCAATACAGAGTTCCATGATAACTGGATAGGAAGAGATGGTCCCATTTTATGGCCGCCGAGAAGTCCTGATCTCACAATAATGGACTTTTATCTGTGGGCTCGTGTAAAACAAATTGTGTACAGTGAGCCATTAGACAATGATGAAGAGCAATTGTAAAATAGGATACGGAATGCTGTCCAGTCCCTTTCAATCGAAGAAATAAGGCGCAGTTTCAATGAATTCAGAGCTCGTATTGAAATCTGTGCGGAAAAAGGAGGAGCATTATTCGAATAGAAAATTTATAGTTCAGTTTTTTGAGAATTTCATTTCACTTTACCATCAATTGTTAAATTTATTAATTAAAACTTGTGAGACCAATTTGATTTTTCCTTTGAAACAAATCAATTTACTTCAAAAAAATACGAAAAGCTCGAATTTTTCAAGAAAAATGATATTATCTCGAGAACCGTTTAAGTTAAATAGCAAGTAATTTGTGTTTCGGGGGTTTGAAAACAAGCAGGGCAAATCAGCAAGAATGAAATTTTCTGAAAAATCAAAAATAAGAGAATTTTCCCTCTTTTAAAGTCGATCCGGGGACATACTGATATATATATATATATATATATATATATATATATATATAATATATAATACCATTTTTTAAGTAAACAAACTGAAACACCAATACTTTCCGTTCAGTAAAAGCCAAGCGGGTTGTCTGTCCTTGTCTAAGGCACAGGAGAGATTCGCGGGACACTCGCTGATCGTCAGTCGGTCCACCTAACTTATTATACACCGTGATGTGGATTTAACGGTAGCAAATTTTTCGGAAGAAACAATATGTTGCACAATGCGGGAAATGCTAATAATATATCTTTACAATTATTTTTCTAATGTAAGCTTAAACCAGTGTGCTTCTAAGTGTGAGGGTCGCGAAGATTCTGTAAGTGGGTCGCGGAAGGTTCCGGAGCCCCAGTAAAAAAAAAATTAGAAAAGATATTTTTATTCACTTCAATAAATTCAAATACGAGAATTCAACATTAAAACAATGGCTTGCGATCGTCAAACAAATGTAGGCTGGCACTGTTGCCGTTCGGTCGCGTTGTTCGTGAGTGCCGCTCTGTATTCCTGCGACGCCGCCGCAGTGCTTGTCGTGTCTCACTCATTCATTCGACTCACATGCTCGCCGGCGAATTTGATATTTGTAATAAAATAAAATACTTAATACACTATACTGGTTAGGAACACGGAGGGTAGGAGGTCACAAAATATTTTTACATGCTAAGGGGATCACGCCATGAAAGAAGATTGACAAACACTGGCTTAAACCATAGTTGAGAGGTGTTCTATGTAGGAAAATACAGTACCTAATCTATAAAATACAAGCAGTTATCAGTATTGGGTAAAAACATGTTTAGAATAACAAAATTCACCGTGTTCAAGTAAAAATTTAGAAAGAATTGAATTTAGTTCAAGAAATTGAAAAACATAATTTTAAAATATAGTTTTTCTCATTCTGTACATCAACCGAAATTTCTCATTATTTATAGTCAATTCTTGAGCAGTGACAAATGAACAGACAGTTAAAAGTACCGTCGAGTGTAGGGATCCGCCCAATATTTTTTCTTTTTCGCAACTGTAATTGTTTAAAATCTATATATAAAGTAATATCGTATTTATTACTGGATCATGACATGATTTTTTAAACAATTTTTATAGTGTGTGCACACTCATTTGAACATTTAACGTGGTGTAGCGTTGTTGGAACAATTACTGCACTACTGTTACACTGAACTCGTGAAAAGGCATCCTAAGAGTTATCATGTACGTTTATATTTTGAAAATTAATTCTTTACTAGAGCTTGATTCAAGCATTTACGGCATTCAATCGATATTTATTGCTCCAGAATTGAGCAATGCTTAAGGCAATCTACAAACCGTTAAGTGCATTATCGGCTCGACAGCGCAGAAATGTCACTACTAACAGGATCATTGAAAACAACCATACTTAATAATTGTGCTACCACAACTCCCCAAAAGCCATACATTTGAAAAAAGAAAACTTTAGTACGCATATTTTTTTTAATAATTTTATATTGGTAAATTTTAATATTTGCAGAAAAATCAATACCTTCTTCTCCCCTGTACTGTCCAGAAGGTAAAACCAATAAAGACGGGCCCGACGAAACACTAGCTATTTTTACTTTGGTTGTACATATCTGATAAAGAATTTAGAAAGTTTTAGAATAAGATACCAGCAGTAATCCATCAGCTGAGATTATTGTAAGTGGAACAGAGGATACTGATGTACCTGCTCTTCAGATGCCACTGCGTTATAATGTGGATGTTTCAAATACAACGCAGAATTGTGAAAATGATGACATGGAAAGTACTTTGCTATCATTTGACGATCCTCCTGCAACTCAACTCTTTCGGGTATAAAGTCTAGATATTTATAAACATTAGTCGAGTTTGAAGTTAATGTCATGCGTAAAAGTTAAGAATTTATTATAGCTAATTATTATAACATTTATATATGATTTTTTTAAATTTACCTTTCAGCCTTTTAGTGGCCAGGATTGGAAAATGAAAGATTTGATTCCCCTACCCGTTGGCACAATGGAAGGGTTGCATCATTTCAATAATGGTCTCAAAGAAAACAGCACTTAAGTACTTTTCGTATCTTGTAAGTAAACAAATAATGTCATATTCATACTATGTGCTAACAAACTTTATCACCTAATAAATATTCATAGTATGCCAATAAAATGTTAACCGCTATTATTCATTGCAGCAAAATTTTATGATGGACTGCTGTCCAATACCTAATTTGCCAAATCAGGATTCAAAAACCATAAAACAGGAACTACCTAAAATAGTCGGATACATTTAAAGCGGAGTTATCACAAAAGAATTAGCTGTGTGTTTAAATATGTGTGGCCAAAATTTGCACGCTAATATTCCAAAGAAGTAAGGGTTCAAACAGTTTTCTGAAATTTTGACAGTGACATTTGGTAAGTACTTATTAATTTTTTTTCTTGACCAACTATTAACCAATGATGAACTTTCAGTAACTCTATGAAACCAGGCATTAGTATGTAACACCACCTTACCGCCATATATTATTTTGTGTTATCAAATTTTTTTCAGTAATTAGATTTTTATTTAGGAGCAATCAAGCCCGGGGCAAAACTAGGTGGTTTGGATTTGAACAGGCCTCAATCTGAGGCTGCCGTAGGGGAATGGCTGCGATAAGCAAAAAATCGGATGGAGGAGAGTAAAGCTATAAAACGAAACAAACTTGCTGAAAAAAAAGGTTCAAAATCTCACTAATATTAATATTATGTACATATGGAAATATAGATATTTTATACGAGCCTACAGTCTTCATTTTTTTAAATTTATTTCCACATACACAAAGATACCTATGTTCATTTTTTTATGTTATTTATATATTGTTTTAGGCTGCAGGCTACATTATCTAAATCGAACTTCAGATGTAGTCTTTGCGTCTTTCAATATGCACATGAGGGACACACTTACAGAAATAGAATGGTTCATAGGTACTTTTTGTAAACATATAAAGCATGTAATAATGCACCTTTGTCTGTATATAAGAACTTTAGTGTAGGCTTACACAAATGTTACATATTCACAATGTTTAATTGTAATATTGTGTTTGTGTACACCTAATCCAGTTGCACATTGACTGTGTGTCATCATATATATATATATATATATATATATATATATATATATATATATATATATATATATATATATATATATATATATATATATATATATGTAAGAACTATCCTGTGCATACATTGTGAAATGTAAGTACATGCACAGCATGTGACTGTGTAACATTATGCATACATTTAGATACATTAGCACAATAGGTACAAATACGATTTGTAGCAAGGTGTGCTGTATTGTATGAGTACGTACTTAAAATTATTTACACTTGCTTTTATTTCTCCTGGAGCAAATTATATTTTGGGGGACATCCAACAGCTGCATTTTTCAAAGATAAAAAATACCAGCATATCGATTAATTATGTTCTCGCAATTTTTTGATACGACGCGTAATTTAATGGCAAATAAATTCCTAATATAGAGTTTAGGATTTTTCAATATCTGGATAACGATTAACTTTATAAGAAAATGTATAAACACAGTTTTTAGAGAAAATTTACTTTTAATAGCTTTTTTTTATAAAGTATTTTAATACAAAGCCAAATAAGTCTAAAAATTCATTACATAGGGTAAGGTTGAAAACCCTTAAACTGTATTATCGATATTTTATAGAAGCGGGCTGTTTTGAAATTTTATTTTAAGTTAGCATCTGTATGTCTATTAACCTCTATCTGACATAAAGTTTTAAACTTCCATCTGACACACCTGATATTTTGACAAAAAGAAAAATGTTACTCTTTTTATTTCTTCAACAACTTTACATTTTTAAATCATATAATTTTCTACGTTAGCTTTGATAAATCTAAGAACTGATGTTTTTAACTAATCTACAGTGAACTACTGTATGATACCCCTATGGTAAACTCACACACACACTTCCGCTATCTTCCATCAATTACCCCCACTGTCTTTTCACCTCCTTAACCGCAAAGTATTGTATAGAAACGCACAGTCTATGCAGAGTCCATTAATAAAAGTAACATCAAATCTTTTAGGATAGCTTTTTATTGTTTTTGAAATTAATTAAGATTTCTTATTTTTGGAGCAACTTATCTGACATGTTAAATACGTTGCGAAAAATTGCATTTGTTGTTTCACATTTAGTGTATTTTTTTAAATTTGTTTTTATTATATTTTCATAGTATGCTTTTATATATCCATTTTTATTTTTTTTAAATAATAGTTATTTTATATCAAGGGAGTTATGAGGTGTTAAATACCGAGGGCAACGGATTGCAATCTCGAGGGACGTTCGTCCCGAGGGATTGTAAGTTGCCTGAGGTTATTAAGATACATAACTCACGTGATGGATAAATAATTTTATTTCATATTTCGTTATAAATGAAATATGAAAACGAAATTTTGTTGGTTTTAAAATTAAACGAATGTTTAAAAATTAAGCAGGCATTTTTACCATGGATATATCAACTGATAAGCTTGCAAATATTTGTCAAAATACATTAGAGGGAGTTATAGATCTATAATTCCCTACTATAACTCCCTAGGGAGTTGTGAATATGTTTACAGTTACGGTAACTAAGGGTTTATTTGTTTATAATGTATTGGTATGAAATAAAATTATTTAGGGCACCTCCTAAAACATATATTTCTAGAAATACAATCGACTTGCGCATTTAGTTACAATTTTCGAATGATCTCAATTCTTAACCTATACTTATAATTGTAAATAGGTGTGGGTTTATTTGAATATTAGTTGCGTTCGGATAATAAACATGGAGTTGGAGTGAATTTAGGACACGTGAGCACCGTGTAAAAGGAGTGGCAACCGGGCATATCGAACGATTCGGCGTACCCATAGATATCTTATTTAATAACTAGATAGTCAGAGCATATGAGCTGCGCGTTTAAAATACGAGACAAATTGAACATTTCAATAAGGTCGAAAATGGTCGAAAATTTAGAAGTTGGGAGTATTCGGACATGCGCAGTCGTATCATTAGAATTTCCAAGTTTAATTTTTGATATCAATTGTAATTGTCAAAAAGCGTTTCTCTAACCTCGGTTTTTCGCGCTTTTCGGGTTTACTATTAGTAGAAGTGAAACATGAGAAGCTGCATAGTGCCTTTTTGTCAAAACGACAGCAAAAAATTAAAAGAAAATCTACAATTTTTTAAGTGAGGACACAAATAATTATATAATTACCACTATTTGCCTTCTTGCACACACGGCGGCTTATGTTTACACAGTACAGTATTCACTAGTGCGCAATTCCGAATACTCCCATGCGCAGTTGTAATGTAATTATAAACCGCTCGGTGGATCTGAATAGCAGAGGACGATTGGCGGGGGCTATATCAGACTAGCGTAGTAATACGTGTTCGCATAATACATTCTACATTATCGATATGTATAAAAATTGTAATCAATTTGTAAAGATGTATAAAAATATAATCGTAAAGAACAAACTTAACGACAATTATATTATTATATATTACAAATCGGTGTATAAATGCAACGAACAATAACCACTGAAGTAAAAATCAATAATTAACAAGTAACTGATAATTGCCGATCTGAAATTACATTATGGTTAGTTTGTTTTGGAGTCACGTGCTTTAACGTTGTCTGCTTTCTCTCGCAGCGCATGCGCAAAGCGTTATGAAAAGTACAGGAGTAACCCCTGCGCGCTTTTCTATGCCGCAGACCGCCAACGCGCGTTCCAGTATAAGTACAGATCAGTGTGTAGAATAGATATAGACCGTCCAAACCTCGAAGTACAGCATGGGGCTTATGGGAAGGCAGTGCTTGCTTGCCAAACTGATTATACCGATAGATTACTGCACCGTTTTATAATACCGGGCCCAGTAGCTACTGTGTAGAGACACAGTTTCTAACCTAAAATAAAAGACTTGAATATAAATTTTAAATGAATTTATAAATCGAGTTGTAAATATACGAAATAGAAGTTCGATTCATAAGAAGCTGGCTGAATTAGAATCTAAATGTGAGCACCGAAATAACTAAAAGTTACTTTCTTAAATTTCATTTTTGCAGTTAATGAATTTTATTTTAGGTGCACATGCTTACATGTATTTATGTTCATGAATGTTTGCAATACGTAAAAAATAATCTTAGTTACATTTAAACAACATAGGATTATACATGAACTTCACATGAGATATGGTCTTGACGTAAGAACTGACTTGGAAACAAAAATCACATTATGGCCACATCCAAATTAACCCGTAAGGAGTACCTAATAAAGCAACTTTCTGTAACTATAACGAATACCTTAATTACGACAATAACTTTTAGATACTGTTTATTAAAACTGTTTTAAATGTACCAAATACTCTTATTTTTTTCAGTTTTTTCCTCGACTGGTGCAAATGCATATATGATTTCGAGTACAGTCATTTAAGTTTAATTTAACGTATTCATTTTTAGTTATTTTGACTTCTGTAAGTGTTTTCTGCATTTTAACAGCAACAAAGTTATTATAATTTATCAGCGCCAAATAAACATTACTATATAAACCAAAACTTTAAAACGTAGATTGTACATTTCATATAGGGGAGAGGATTCGTAGGTAATGGTGAAACAAATGTCTCATGAAATATTACATGAGATCCATACTGCTACAGAATTTGCTTTGGCATGTAAAAGAAACACTAAAACTAACACCATGCAACATTCTATGATGTAGAAATTGAAACTCTGCCTGTAGTAAGAACTTGTACCTAAACAAAATAATTTTATTAGAATTTTATTATTATTTTCAACATAATATAATATTTCTCGCACAAATGATATATTCCAGCCAATCTGGTTTTATGCCTCCATCTCGCGCTCAGTAAGAATACTTTTGAAATTCAAAACCAATATCATTGGAGAAGTTGAAAAGTGTACTGCGTTTAAAATTCGGTAAATCTTCATCACTATTAACAGCACAAAGGATACTGTTCATCGTTGGTGGAATGTTTGTAATGAAAAAGTCATGCACTTTTCACCGAATAATAGTTTGGATATTCTGGTCATATACAGGGTGTTCAGTAAAGAATGAGAGATACGTTAACTGGAGATTATTTGCGTTAAAATATTCTGATTTGACTAAATTTACCAAAAATTGATACTGACAGAACTACAGGGTGTCAAAGTCGACAAATAAGTCACATTTCCTTTAATATATTTCGATTACCTCCACCTAATTTCATGAATTTTCTCATACGGGTTCTTTTTGAGATAACAAATTCAAATTTATTATCTATTTCGGCGTATCTTCTAGAGGACGTCGTCGGCGACGATTTTCAACCACTTAAACGGTTACAACTTTTTTGTTCCACTCTGTATGTTATTTTGGACTAGAAAAATATATTTCCTTGTCTTTTCTAGTTAAGAAGAGCATACTTTATAGAAGTCGCTAGGGCCAACGGTTTTCGAAAAAAACGCATCCAAAGGTGATGATGCTTAACAAATTATCTAAAAGTATAGTTTATTGACGTATTTGACTGCTATCCACAAACACAAGGAAATAACACCATAAAACAAAGATAAACTTTATACTTTTTATAAAAATTAAAAAAAAACAAAGTTGAATAAAGGTATTCAGGTAGAATTTAAACATGACAACATGAATGATACACAACATTTAAGAATAACAAATTGAGAAAAGTGTTTAATAGCTATCTAATTATAGGAAAAGCCTCATTTTAAATTTGATATTCAAAATGTCCGCGGTTTGCTTCAATACATTTTCTACATCTTTTTAAAAAAAAATTTCTAACTAAGAAGAATGAACGGTTCTGTTCAATAACATTTGCCGCTCTTATTATTCGAAATTCATTTCTGGTATTAATAGTAGGGCCAGCATAAACTAGTGACTTAGTACATCCCCAGATATAAAAATCGATAGGATTTAAATCTGGCCATAAGTGTTCACTTCCTCTGCCGATCCACCGATGGGGGAATAGGTTATTTAAATGATTGTGTACTGCTATGATATAATGGGCAGGGGCGCCATCCTGTAAATGCCACATACCAGCCCTAATATTTAAAGGAACATCATCTAGCAAATCGAATAAATTATGCTGGAGAAAATGTAAGCAATTACGCCCATTCAGTGTTATTGGAAATTCGAAAGGTCCTATAAGGTTATCTTCGACTATACCAAACCAAACGTTTAATTTAAATTCATGCTGAAAATGTCACATCACTGTATCGTTCTGATTTTCTTCAGCCCATATATGACCATTTTTGTAATAACCCCTTCTCGTAAAAGTTCCCTCATCAGTGAAGAGAATTTTACGTAGAAAAGATGGGTCTTGTCTGTTTTGATTTAAGACAAATTGACATAAATTGAAATAAAAGATCATTTTGTAATAGGTTTTAACTAGAGTAAAATGGTATGGGTATAATTGTTGTTCGTGTGTTAATCTCGTTAATTGGTAACCCTTTTGATTTTTCGTGCTTTCTTTGTCTATAAAACCACCATAATATGTACGCTTGTGTTCTAAGAAGCCTTTCCCACTTTGGAACTCTTTTAGGTTTGGAGATCCATGCATTAAAAAACATTGAAGTATCTCTAATGTATCGTTATCAGGATCAATTGCTGTTGAAAGTTCTTCATTGGCCATTCTTTATCTTCATGTCGTAAAATTTCAGGACCGAAAAACCAAGCGTTATTTGTAAAAGCAACATGAATTTTCGTTTTCCATTTGGTGGCTTGATCTGCAGTATTCAATTTTGATGGTATCCATCTCCAATTTTTTGCTTCGCTATTCGTTAATATTTCTGCAATTCTCAAAGCCATATATTGCTTGTATGTCCTATTTGTAGATTTGATCCAAAACAACACATTCTTGGAATCAGTCCAAATTATTGTCCGTTGTATGTTTTATGTGTGTCCGGATTTTATGCTTTGACTTAATCTGATACCTAATACTGCGATTTGCAGTTCTAATCGGGGTATTGGTAAGCTTTTTATCGGTGCTACCTTACTTCTGGCGGCTACTAACGAACTGTAATATAGATTATTAGATATTGTTCGAAAGTAACCTACAGCTGCGAAGGCCATTTCACTCGCATTTACTATGATATGTAATTCCACATTCTCTACAATTATAGGAAAGTAACTTCTACAAATATTTATTTGTTTCAAATGTAACAATGTTTCAACCCATTTTTCCCATTTTGTATTTATATTTTCATCCACTGGATCGTCCCAATTAAAGTTTTTCTTCCATACCTCTTGAATTAACACTTTACCAAAAATTGCAAAGAAAGACAATAATCCTAGCGGATCAAAAACCATCATTACGATTTTCAATATTTGGCGTTTTGTTGATGTTATTTTTCCGTTCATGTATTCTTCTTGTAGAACGCCTTCTCTCAAGGCATAAAACAAGAAATCTTTTCTAAACTACCACCGTAGAATAAATTTTACCTGCTTTGCTACTTCGATACATTCCTTTGTTGTATCGAAGCTATCAATCCAATCATCTACATAATGTCTTTTTAAAATGGCATTTGTTGCTCTAAGGTATTTGTGTTGGTATGTTTCTACGATTATATTTTTAATTGAGTGAGTGATACATGGGCTGCATGTTGCTCCAAAGGTCATTACCGATCATTTATATTCAGAAATAGGTAAACTTGAGGAATCTCGCCACAGGAACCTTTGCGCATCTTGATCCTCTTCCCTTACTTTCACTTGATGGAACATCTCTTTTATGTCTCCTGTAATTGTTATTTGTTTTTCTCTGTATTGAAACAGGATATCTATTACATTTGATAATAGATCAGGACCTTTCAAAACTTTGAGTTTAAAAAATTCCATTAGCTGACGGCGCAGCATCCCGCACTAAACGTATCTTCTTGGGTTTATTTGGATTGTTAATGACAAACATTGGAGATACCAAGTCTTGTCTGTTCTTACAGTGGGTTCCATTGACGATCATTTATTTGCGAATCCTTTTTTCTCATAATCTGATATGATTTCTCTTACTTTGTCATACATATCCTTATTCTTTTTTAGTTTTCGTTCAAATGATTTTAACCTATGTTCTGCCATATATTTACTTTCTGGAAGTATAATTTTATCTTCTTTCCATAACAACCCGCATTGATACCGATGTTTACTAATCCTTTTAATGGGTTCTGTTAGAATACTATTTGCTTTTTTTTCGCCATCTCCTACCAATTTTTTGAGACTAGGTGTTGCTACAACGTTTTCTATTTTAAAATAGCCCTTTGCTAATTCATGAAGTTGATCGCCTTCCGAATTATGTATCCTTAAAAAACTTCGATTTTCTGAATTTGCTCTTCCCATTAGTGACCATCCTCACCGTGTGCTTATAGCAACTGACTGATCCCATTCTCCTTCAACCGTTTCTAAAGGTGTTAATAATTGCCAGTGTGATAGTCCAGTGAGCATTTGTGGTTGTACTTGTTTGTACTGAACAAGTGCGATTCTTTCTAAAAATTTAAACTCTGTAGACCCTACATCATAGTCAACCGACTGTACTGGTAGATTTAATGATTTGACCGTTTTCACATCAGTAATGTTAAATATCTCTGTCATTAAGTGCTGAAATTTTAAGCGTGACAATTTTGCTTCCGCGTTCCAATCTCTCTATATCAGTTGTCCATTTCAGTGTTAATGGTTGTTGTTTTCCTTTAAGATCCTACTGTACCGCTATCACTTCTTCCATTAAAGTTATTTCGGAACCAGTGTCTAACAATGCAAATATTTCTGTCTTACTATTTTCGCCATAAACCACCACTGGAACGATTCCGTAAAACACCGTTTGTTTAGATGAATCGTAAAAAAATTGACTTTTGCTACTTCAACTTCATTTGAATCATTTAGTTCGGTAACGCTACTTACGTTTTCTTTTTCATGTTTATGCAACAGTGGGTGATGTTCTTTCACATCCATCAACTCCACATGGTTTAAGAACAGTACAGTATTTTATAAAATGCTTCTCTAAACAACACGGGCATATTCTATTTCTTTTTATTGTCGCCCATTTTTTAGGCAAATTATAATTTAAGAACACCCTACAATAACATGACCTTTTCTGCGACAGTTCAAACAATATGGAACTAAAATTCTCTTCTTTTGGGGGTCAAAGGTATATTCTCCTACAAAACAAGTTTTCACATGTGTGTGCGATTTCAAAGTTTTTGAACCTGCTACTACGGTAGCTACCGTTTCAGCCAAATTAAATAACCAGTCCGAAAACATTTTTATATTGATTGTTTGTAGATATTTTTTATGTTTTGCCCAATCGATTGCTATTTGTGTTGGAAGTTTTTCTACTAGTTCCTGAAGTAGGTTCATGTTTTCATACTGTTGCGCTAAACCTGCTGCTTCTATAGTTTTTAATCTTCGTAGCGAAGTTTATCAAGTCCTTCAACTTGTCGCTACGTATTGGGCTCGACCTTCGAAGATCATCTATTACTGAGTGTAAAATGATATCTGGTCTACCAAAATGTAGTCTTGGTGTGCTCAGAATTAAGAGTCCACTGGCTACCTTCTTTGCAGAGCCTTTGAGAGCTCTTTGAAGTCTTAGATGCGTTTTTCTCGGAAACCGTTGGCTCTAGCGACTTCAATGAGGTATACCTTTCTAACTAGGAAAGACAGATAAAGATATTTTTCTAGTCCAAAATAACATACAGGGTGGAACAAAAAAGTTGTAACGGTTTAAAGGGTTCAAAATCGTCACCCGGGGCGTCTTATACGCCGAAATTGGTAATAAATTTGAATTTCTTATCCCAAAAAAATCCCGTATAAGAAAATTCGTGAAATTACCTGGAAATAATCGAAAGATCTTTTCGAATTTGACACCTTGTGTCAAATTTAGTCAAATCGGCTTATTTTAACGCCAATAATCTCCAGTTAACGTAGGTATTGAACACCCAGTATGTGAAGGCTATCATTGGTTTGTGCACCTTTACTTTTTGCACGTTTCTTCGGACTAACTATTGCTTCAGTTTGATGTTCCTTTTTAATAGCATAGATACTTCCTTCTGAACATAAAGCGTTGCTAGCTTCTTTAACGGCTGCACTAAGGTTCAGTTCTGCCGAGAAATAATTTAGTACGTTGAGAACGGGTGAAATATTCTCCAGTACGTCCCTTTGCAGGCCAGCTTGAACTTCCATATCCGACGAATTGAAGAAATTTCTGCAAAATAACAGAATTATAGAACGTACTCATCATTACCTTAAAAACGCTTGTACTAAGTTTAAGCGTTTTGAAAAGTACGATTTTTAATAAATGGGGTTAGTTTAATTTGAAAGATAACGTAGTGCAAAGGAACAATAATATGAAAGTATAAAGAGGTTATGTGTTTCTAAATGACATTTTACGTTTGACAACATTGCATGAAAGAAAAGGATAGCGTTATTTGTAGACTAAAGTTAGTAAGACATTTAGTTCATAAGAGCCCGTACTGCACTTGGAGGTTTGGATACAGCATAGCAGCCATTTTTAGTTAATTTTTATAATGGTTTTGACTTTACAAGTTCGTATTGGACTCATTCAGTGTTACTATGAATGCAGGAGAAAATATCCCAATGCATTGAGAGGATTTCGAAGTTACCGACAAAAAGAGTTCGGGTGGACAAAATTGGTCGAAAATGAAGTCAATTCAGCTTTAGTTTTACAAGCAGTTCAGGAAGTTAGTAAACATTCTGGATATAATGTTTGTAGTGCTAGGCGTGTGGCAATGAGCTATTCAACATGGAGGTGGTCATCTTTAACTTTTTCTTGTTTTTTTTTTTATAATAAAACTGTATCTTTTCAAACAAAATGTAGTTTTTTTCAGAATCTCAAAAATAGCAACGCAATGGACGTTTCTAATTGAGAACTTAATATATTCCTCGTAGCCACCGTTATGATACAGGTCTTGATTCAACTATTATGACACTAACATGATGCCACGATTGTGGTCTTTACCCCGTTTGAGGCATCTACAGCTCAGCCTGTAGAGGGGTCAATTTTCATTGTTAGTTTGGATACTACATTCTCATATTATTAGTTTTAAATATTTTACCATTGATTATGTATGTATATTATTACATAGTCAATGATTGTACTTTACAGTACGTTTATATTTTTTAAAGTTTATTGGGTTATCTAATTAATTGAACGCAACTAAAGTTGACGCATGCGTATTGCAATTTATTTTGACAATTCAAAACTGTCTACGCAAACGCAAATACAAAAACAGTTCGCATTTCGAACTCGTACGGTTGGTTGGTTCTTAAAAGTGACCTTAAAATGGCAAATTTAAGACAAACTCCTTTAACTTGCAGTGGTCACACTAGACCTGTTGTTCATTTGGATTTTAGTGCAGTTACCGAATGTGGTTATTTTTTAATATCAGCTTGTAAAGGTAAATAAATTTTTTGTATAATCTAACCTTAAACATTGAAATGTTTTCCTTGGCCTGATTCTATCAAAGAAACCTTCAGGTATTGTCCTTATGCTGTTACAAGAAAGGACAACACCTCATATACCTTACATTTCCTGTTCCACAACATGTTAATATTATTTTCATGTTTTATTGTATTAGTTAGTACTCCTGTGTCATTGAAATTCTGTAAACAAATGTGTTTTAGATGGTAAACCAATGTTACGACAAGGTGATACTGGAGATTGGATTGGAACTTTTGAAGGCCATAAGGGTGCAGTATGGGGGGTTGCTTTAAATGCCCAAGCTACTAGAGCTGCAAGCGGAGCTGCCGATTTTACTGGAAAAGTTTGGGATGCAATTACTGGTGAAGAATTGCACTCATTTCAACATAACCACATTGTTAAAAGTATAAATTTTTCCAAGGATAGTAATTTTTTGGTAACTGGAAGTAACGAAAAACTTGTACGAATCTTTGATTTAAATAAACCAGACAGCAGTAAGTGCAATATTATTTTTTTATAGATTATAAAAAATTTATGTTGGGAGTATCAGACACTTAGAGTTTTCAGTATTTTACTTTTTTGATTAATACTTAAAAAGCAAACAGTTAGATATTTGTGCATTAAGTTTTGAATATTCGAGTTTGTTCTGTTAGTGATTTTTTAGACACACTGATTTTAAAGCTTGAGGCATTAGCCGAGAGCTATAAAGAAGGTAGAGCACCAAGAATGTGACAATGCACATTTGTTGCACACCAATTTTTGTGTTCGTTTCAAGAAACATGAATTTCATGTTAATTTTGATTAATTAAATGTGAAGGTTGGCAAATTTTAAATATAACTAAATCATAAAACTTGTATTTTTGTTTATATACCTTATTATAGTTATGTACCTAACTATAAAAATGAACACAAAAAAGAATTTTGAAAAACTAGTATAATGTAAAACACACTTGGCATATGAAAACATTTTACGCAGGTTTTTAAAGTGGTTTATATGTATAACCTGGTTTTATTTCAGATTTGATTTTTAATTAAGTAACAAATATAATACAAATTTTATCTTTTGCTTAATTAAGTATTCAAGTATTAAACTAGAAGACATTGAATTTGTATTATTAACAGGAAAATTTAAAAGCAAATCATGAATAGGTGTTTTACATTGACTGGTTTTTTTTAATGAAGGTTGTTACACTTAATTCAATTTGGAAGTTTTGAAATTGATGTAATTTTTCATTTTATAATTTAAGGTGCTACAATATTTTCTGGACATACAGCAGGTGTACGACATGCCTTATTTTTTAGAAATGATACACATTTAGTATCATGTGCAGATGACAAATCATTGAGGGTATGGGATAGAGTTTCAGGAAAAGTAAGTAAAATTTACATCTTTACATTACATTGAATATTTTATTTATTTGAAATGATACTTAAAATCTATTCCACAATGTTTAATTACTGATTCTGAACAAATGGTTAACAAATGGTGGTAATCAGTTTCCACATAGTTGTCATTCTCAGACATTAAACTATTATACAATTTGACATCATGTATAGAAAACTACTAAATACTTACAATATTCATAAACTTTAATTAAATGGGTAAGGGACAAAACAAAAGTTGGAATGAGAGTAAATCGCAAAAGCGAACAGTTAATCAAAATCTAAATACATATTGAGATACGTATCAGGTGAAACGTTTAAATCATCTTTTACCTAAGGTTCCATCAAAGGTAAATTTAAACGAACGAAAATTAACAAAGGATGCTTTAATCTACTTAAGGTTCTATCAATTAAAGTCATCCCCAAATGATGTGGGGCCTTGTAGAGGAACTCTTAACGAATAATGAAATTTTTAAATATGTAACTAAAATTCAAAAATATATTAATATATATTAAATTACCTAACTAAATTTTATTACTAAGTAGTATGTGTATATATTTATAGGGTGAATCACGACCGATGCCACTGAGTTCTACGGCAAAGCGGCATATAATCGTTAATTTCTAATACAGTGATATTATATAAATCAATATGGGCAACATTTAAAAAAAATATTTCTAAATATACAGGGTGCTCCAAAAAAGTGGCATATCAAAGTTATGTTTTTTTAAATGACACACCCCGTACATTATTGCATTTTCGAGTTTTACATAAAAAATAACTAGCACTTTCGTAAGGGTTCCCTATACCTACATATAGAGTGTTTCAAATTATATCAACTTTTCTGAAAATGTAGGGTTTTGGGAAAAATTAAATATCTCCTAATAAAATTAACTCGAACAAATTAGGTTTAAGTAAAATACTGTTCCCTTCGTCTATTTATTGACTTTTGTCATTGTGTATTGTTATTTTTTCAGAGTCTGTTGAAAGTTGTTGAAACATTTTCAATTTAATAATGGTTTATTCACAACAGGAAAGAATTGATATGATTTTAACCATTAGTGAATGCTATGAAAATTGTTTACTTGCTTCAAGAGTGTACTCAGAAAAATACCCTGAGCAGGTGCATCCTGATAAAAATGTTTTTGAAAGATTACTTCAAACATTTCAGGATATAAGAAGTGTAGCTTACGTCTTTAAAAGTGAAGCCTGTTACAAATGATGATGATAATGAGTTTTGTTGGTGTTAGGTTCCATTGTTGACAACCAAAATACTAATACAAGAGTTATTGCAAGTGAAACAGGAATTAGTCACCCTAGTATGTGTGGAGGATCTTGAAGAAACATAAATACCATCCTTTTCATATACAAATACATCAAAGGCTATATGGCACAGACTTGAGTCAACATTCCATAATAATGGATTAGTGAATCGGCACAATTTCCATTATTATGACACTGAAAATAAACATTTATTTAATATTGTTGATCGTTAAAATCGATGGAATGTTAATGTGTATGGTGGAATTGTTGGCAATCATGTTATTGTCCCGTATTGTTTTGATGGCAATTTAATTGCTCAAAAATTCCTTGGATTTTTAAAGAGAGACTTTTGAGAACTTTAAGAAAGTATTCCTTTAAATATTAGACAAAATATGTGGTTGCAATTAGATGGAGCATCTGCACATTTCTCACGTGCTGTTAGGATAGGAAGTTTCCTGATAACTGGATTGGGAGGAGAGGTTGATCAATTGCCTGGCCACCTAGATCTCCTGAACTAAACATCCATGGATTTCGTCTTTTAGGGCTATATCAAAAATGTAGTTTACCTCCCACCACTGCAGATGATATGAAAAGAAGAATCAGAAATGCTTTTTGAGATGGTCACCCCTGATATGTTGCAAAACGTTAGATGTTCGTTGGAAAAAATAATAACACTGTGCATTCAAGAAGATGGACATCAAATCGAACATATATTGTAATTTTTTTTAATTTTTTGAGCAAATTATCACACCACGTAACTAAAATTTTAGTTTCCATCGTGTACATGCTTTCTATCCTTACTCTGTGAAACTGTTGCATTATGTAGATTAAACTAAAAATCGCAATAGATTTTTTAAAGATTCACTTTATTTTTAAAATTGTTTGATCGGTTATCGAGAGTAAAGATAAGTGTATAACAAATCTATTGCGATGTTTAGTTTAATCTACATAGTGTAGAAATAAGGATTTGAAAATGTGTTATTAGCCAAAAATCATTAAGAGTAGGCATTTTGGGAGGATTTTTGAATCTACAAATGATACAGGTACAGACAAATTCCAAAAATTATTAAATAAGTTGAAAATTTGAAGGTTTTGGTATAGGAAACCCTTATACAAATTGAAAGGTAATTAAGAGAAGCTAAACGATAAGCGTATACAATACAGGGTATTCCATTTAAAATAAGCCGAATATTTCAGTATGAACACTAATTTAACACCTTCGCTGCGGGAGCAAAAATGAGTACCTTGTTGACTGCGATACATACCGCCGGGGTACAGTAGGGAGTAATTATTTTTAAGCGATACATATCCCCGGAGATATGTAGACAATTTGTGACTTACGTTCATCTGTACGAAGTTTCATCAATTAGACGATAGTTTTGGTGCAAAGATCTGTAAGAACATACTTCAATCCACACCAGGTTCATTCAGGAGATTTCCCTGAGAATCAAAACCGCACAAGAATGGGACAACTGTTTTGGGAGAATTTTAATTGAAAAATACATTGTTAAACAGAATAAAAAGTAAGCATTTTTTACGTATGTGCTTGATTAAAGCACGGGAGGCAATATCCTGGCTTGTTTGGGCATTCGTCACAAAAACTAATTATGCGACGTACTTTTTTGTCAGCGTCACGGCTCGACAAGGTTTCCCTTAATTTTTTGTAACAGCCACAGCATGGTTTCCTTTTCTTTCTCCCTGGACCTTCAGGCTTAACAAAAGTGTGTTTTCTCTTTTTGGCTAAAATTGGCTCCTTTGGATTTTCAACAACTTCAGTCACTAAATTTGCGGCCAACTGTCTCCTGAACTCTGTAATGCTTAATTTCGTGTTCGAAACCATGTTATAGACAATCCATGAATTCACTACAGTAGTGCCCAACAGTATTCCAAACATAAGTTTTCTGTGAAGATATACATATATATATATATATATATATATATATATATATATATATATATATATATATATATATTATATATATATATATATATATATATATATATATATATATATATATATATATATATATGTATATATATATATATATATATATATATGTATATATATGTATATATATATATATATATATATATATACATACAGGGTGAATCACGACCGACGCCACGGAGTTCTACGGCGAAGCGGCATATAATCGTTAATTTCTAATACAGTGATATTATGTAAGTCAATATGCGCAAGATTTTAAAAATATTTTTAAATATACAGGGTGCTCCAAAAAAGTGGCACATCAAAGTTATGTTTTTTAAATGATACGCCCCTTATATTATCGCATTTTCGAATTTTACATGAACAATAAGTAGCACTTTCATAAGGGTTCCCTATACCTTCATACAGAGCGTTGCAAGTTATATCAATTTTTCTGAAAATGTAGGGTTTTAGGAAAAATGAAATATCTCCTAATAAAATTAACTCCAACAAATTTACTCTTAGGTTTAAATGAAATATCGTTCCCCTTAGTCTATTTATTGACTGAATAGTAAACACCTCTTTTCAGTTAACACCTTAACTGCGTTACATGCCGCCGGCGATATGTAAGGCACTTGTTCGTTTTACGGTAGTCGTTTACAGCAAAATGTTACTGAGATGCGAAAGCTATAAAAACGTTATCTTTTGGTCGATTTTAATTTTTCGAACAGCTTTCTAATCAGTATTATTTCTAGAATTGCCTACAACGTTATATCAATTACATATCCCCGGAGATATGTGCCGCACACGATTAATATAAATTAATTTATGTGCGATACATATCCCCCGCGACCTGTATCAACAAGCAACAACTTGTAAATCTTATGCAATGATGCATTTTTAGTCACCACACAATTTAGTCACTCGGTAGCCACTACCCAGTAACCATGTCGTCTCGCACCGGAAAAATTTAAAAATTAGCTGTGCAAAAAAATCAAGAAGAAGAGAAGGTGGAATCCGAAGGTTCTTCGGACCCGGCAAATATAAATAATTCTTCTCGAAACAATTGTATTTCTCCGGGATCTTCAGGCATAAGTAAAAAGCCACCTATTCAAAACGATTTTGTGAGTGATAGTGAATCGGATCCGTTTAGCAGCGACGATTCTGTAAAAGACAAAACATACCAATTGTCATCAAGTGATGAAAGTAGTGACATAGAGGAGGAAATATCAAAAATATTATTAGATAGTGACTTTACTGATACGAATATCGACATCTCCAGTGGTACTACATCGCCTAGTAATATTGAAAGTGACTCGTGGGAAGATATATTAAGTGATTCCATAAATTTTGATCTCTTTGATGAACAGTGCACGCTTGATCCTGAAGTCAATAGCTTGACAGTGAAGAAACCCATAGACATTTTTAATCAGTTTATAAATGATGAAGTAATTAATTTAATTGTAAATGAAACAAATCTCTATGCCAGCCAGCAGCTTAACAAACGTTATTCGAATAAATCGCGAATGAAATCCTGGACGAACATAAACAGTATCGAAATTCGAAAATTTTTGGGAACAACACTTGCAATGGGCTTAGCTCAAGTACCCTCTATAAATTTATACTGGTCAAAAGAACCTTTATATCATAATCAATTCATTTCTTCTGTTTTAACAAGAACAAAAATTACCAAAAACTTCTGCATCCAGGACGAGTTCTAGTAATAGACGAATCAATGGTACCATTTAGAGGAAGACTACATTTTCGACAATATATTCCAAATAAAATCCAAAAATATGGAGTCAAACTCTATAAATTATGTACAAATGCTGGATATACTTATAATTTAAAGGTTTACACTGGTAAAGGGAACACACAAGCCGATTTAGGACATGCACATTCAATCGTTTTACAGCTGTTAGAGCCGGTATATCCAAAAGAGGGTAGAATCTTGTTTGCCGACAATTTTTATTCCGGAATTCCCTTGGTCGAAAAACTATACGAAAACAAAATTTTGTACTGTGGGACTTTGAGAAATAATAGAAAAGGAGTGCCAAAATATTTTACAACAAAAATGAAGAAAGGTCAAGTTTTTGGAAAAGAGAAAAAAAAAATCAAAATCATAAAGTGGTTTGATAAAAGGGCAGTTTTGATGATTTCCACACATCCTGCACATGACGCTACACTCGTGTCTACGGGTATATGCATGTTATTTTTAATTCACTGGGAAAAAAAAAGAATTCTTTATCCGTAGGTAAAAGAAACCGGAAAGGCGAAGATGTCCTAAAACCATTATGCGTTATAAATTATAACCACGCGAAAAAAGGAGTGGATTTTAGTGACCAAATGTCGTCGTACCACACAGTTTTACGTAAAAGTATAAAATGGTACAGGTAAATCTGTTTGAATCTTTTTTAATATATATATATATATATATATATACGAAATAATATATATATATATATATATATATATATATATATATATATATATATATATATATATATATATATATATATATATATATATATATATATATATATATCTTCCGAAAACTTATGTTTGGAATACTGTTGGGTACTACTGTAGTGAATTCATGGATTGTCTATAACATGGTTTCGAACACGAAATTAAGCATTACAGAGTTCAGGAGACAGTTGGCCGCAAATTTAGTGACTGAAGTTGTTGAAAATCCAAAGGAGCTAATTTTAGCCAAAAAGAGAAAACACACTTTTGTTAAGCCTGATGTTCCAGGGAGAAAGAAAAGGAAACCATGCTGTGGCTGTTACAAAAAATTAAGGGAAACCTTGTCGATCCGTGATGCTGACAAAAAAGTACGTCGCATAATTAGTTTTGTGACGAATGCCCAAACAAGCCAGGATATTGCCTCCGTGCTTTAATCAACACATACGTAAAAATGCTTACTTTTTATTCTGTTTAACAATGTATTTTTCAATTAAAATTCTCCCAAAACAGTTGTCCCATTCTTGTGCGGTTTTGATTCTCAGGGAAATCTCCTGAATGAACCTGGTGTGGCTTGAAGTATGTTCTTACAGATCTTTGCACCAAAACTATCGTCTAATTGATGAAACTTCGTACAGATGAACGTAAGTCAAAATTGTCTACATATCTCCGGGGATATGTATCGCTTAAAATAATTACTCCCTACTGTACCGGCGGTATGTATCGCAGTCAACAAGGTACTCATTTTTGCTCCCGCAGCGAAGGTGTTAAATTAGTGTTCATACTGAAATATTCGGCTTATTTTAAATGGAATACCCTGTATTGTATACGCTTATCGTTTAGCTTCTCTTAATTACCTTTCAATTTGTATAAGGGTTTCCTATACCAAAACCTTCAAATTTTCAACTTATTTAATAATTTTTGGAATTTGTCTGTACCTGTATCATTTGTAGATTCAAAAATCCTCCCAAAATGCCTACTCTTAATGATTTTTGGCTAATAACACATTTTCAAATCCTTATTTCTACACTATGTAGATTAAACTAAACATCGCAATAGATTTGTTATACACTTATCTTTACTCTCGATAACCGTACAACAAATCGTCATCTTTCAAAGCTCTGACGATGCTTGGCTCTTTCGAGCGAAACCGATCAGCTTCAATTTTAAAAAATAAAGTGAATCTTTAAAAAAATCTATTGCGATTTTTAGTTTAATCTACATAATGCAACAGTTTCACAGAGTAAGGATAGAAAGCATGTACACGATGGAAACTAAAATTTTAGTTACGTGGTGTGATAATTTGCTCAAAAAATTAAAAAAAATTACAATATATGTTCGATTTGATGTCCATCTTCTTGAATGCACAGTGTTATTATTTTTTCCAACGAACATCTAACGTTTTGCAACATATCAGGGGTGACCATCTCAAAAAGCATTTCTGATTCTTCTTTTCATATCATCTGCAGTGGTGGGAGGTAAACTACATTTTTGATATAGCCCTAAAAGACGAAATCCATGGATGTTTAGTTCAGGAGATCTAGGTGGCCAGGCAATTGATCAACCTCTCCTCCCAATCCAGTTATCAGGAAACTTCCTATCCTAACAGCACGTGAGAAATGTGCAGATGCTCCATCTAATTGCAACCACATATTTTGTCTAATATTTAAAGGAATACTTTCTTAAAGTTCTCAAAGTCTCTCTTTAAAATCCAAGGAATTTTTGAGCAATTAAATTGCCATCAAAACAATACGGGACAATAACATGATTGCCAACAATTCCACCATACACATTAACATTCCATCGATTTTAACGATCAACAATATTAAATAAATGTTTATTTTCAGTGTCATAATAATGGAAATTGTGCCGATTCACTAATCCATTATTATGGAATGTTGACTCAAGTCTGTGCCATATAGCCTTTGATGTATTTGTATATGAAAAGGATGGTATTTATGTTTCTTCAAGATCCTCCACACATACTAGGGTGACTAATTCCTGTTTCACTTGCAATAACTCTTGTATTAGTATTTTGGTTGTCAACAATGGAACCTAATACCAACAAAACTCATTATCATCATCATTTGTAACAGGCTTCACTTTTAAAGACGTAAGCTACACTTCTTGTATCCTGAAATGTTTGAAGTAATCTTTCAAAAACATTTTTATCAGGATGCACCTGCTCAGGGTATTTTTCTGAGTAAATTTGTTGGAGTTGATTTTATTAGGAGATATTTCATTTTTCCTAAAACCCTACATTTTCAGAAAAATTGATATAACTTGCAACGCTCTGTATGAAGGTATAGGGAACCCTTATGAAAGTGCTACTTATTGTTCATGTAAAATTCGAAATTTGCAATAATATAAGGGGCGTATCATTTAAAAAACATAACTTTGATGTGCCACTTTTTTGGAGCACCCTGTATATTTAAAAATATTTTTAAAATCTTGCGCATATTGACTTACATAATATCACTATTAGAAATTAACGATTATATGCCGCTTCGCCGTAGAACTCCGTGGCGTCGGTCGTGATTCACCCTGTATGTATATATATATATATATATATATATATATATATATATATATATATATATATATATATATATATATATATATCTACACGCATCAAGATGGCATCCGGTTCACAAACGTTGTTTGGCGTCCACCGGTATACACTGCTTCTGAGCCATGTGTCGGTTTAGTTGGCGTCTAGTGCATACTTTTATACCTTACAGGACATGTGAACTCTGTATATGTAGTTAATGGTATCAGTGGGCGTCCCTGCTGTGTTGCCACACATTTATCTAATTTTAAAACAAATAACCTTTAGTTATGGTATTATCCATAATGTTACTTTTGAGTCTATGCATTTACTATTGCATTAAAAGCGTTTGTAATATGAAATTAATGATCTCCTTTAGGTTGTTTCTTTCTAAAATCAAATATGAATATAAATTCTAGAAAAATGTTGCTAATTGATAAATAGCTATTAAAATGTATTAATGTCCAGCTATATTTGTAATGTTAACTGATAAATACATTACACGACTGTTTGTACACAATAAAAAGTTGATGTGAAGTTTTCAAGGAATTTACATGTGGTCAGTATTTTAAAAATATCAAGACCATTTTCAAATTTTTATATTTACTGTGGGTGGATGTTTTGCACGTTGCATTGTAAACATTTTAGTCTTTGTCATTGCATAGCTTAACGTTCAATATTATCTGGTAGAGTAGAGCTAATTTATTATCATATCATATTCAGTAGTATTGCCCTTATTGTGCAATTCGTGATCAAATACCTAATGATAAGAAGCTCAAGACAATTTTGAAACCTGTGTTGACGTAAACTTATTGATCACACCCTGTATATTCATAAAATCAAAGTAATAAGGCGTTATCTGGATACTTTCTAATTTACCCTCGTATACGCATACACATAATTGTTATAAAAATTCTGGAATAAAAATCACCCGATTTGGAAAAATAATAATTCAGTCTATTCACTCGTATCTTAAAAGTGGAAAAACACCAACCAATAGGGGCATTCCGATTTCGCGCAGACGAACTATTCTCTCAAAACATTGTTTTATTTGATCGGGAGTTAATATGCTGGATCGTCCAATTTTTTTATGTAGAGCGCTTCCTATATATATTATAACGGTGACCACTGCGTTAATTGCAGCTTGAAGTTGTTCTGCAGTTCAATTTGCTCGCTTCATCACTTTTAGTGGCATTGTTATTGGAGACACTAAAACAATGTTTTACGTCGTTTAATAACGCCCACTGTTAAATGGGCCTTATTAGGCGAAAGTTAGATTAGCAATTGCTCTTGATACATCCGTTCTCCTGTTGTGATGTCTAAGAGTGGTAATAATTCTTCCGCGAAGTTCAGAACCAGATTACATTTAGACGCTGAAGAGCTATATTGTTGTCCATAAGGTCCGTTAAAAACGCCCTTAAGAAATTGAGGTAATGATCGGCATTTAAATTTGCTTCATACTGTATCGCCCAAAAAAGCAACCCACATATTAAGTACCAAGCGTATTTGCGGTCACCGTTCTTGAAACTGATGTGGATTCTCAACTGATCAGTATTGCTCATAGTGCAGATTAAACATTACTACAGTAGTGAACTTGCACTCATCAGACCATATAACATTACCAAGAAAATTTTGATTGGTCTGTAGCTCATTTATCAGAAACGTGCAAAAAGCTACACGTTTGCCTCTGTCTCCTGGATGAAGAACTTGCGAAACATGGATTGGGTAAGACCGATACTTATGTTTTTTGAGTGATCTCCAACCGATTTGGTCTGGTAAGTCTAGCTGATCTACAACTTGCCTCGTTGAGACAGAAGGATTGTCTTGTACCTAATGAAAAAATGTATACTTAGTATTTAGGTGTTCGTTACAAAAATGATGTGAATTTTCACCGCTTGTAAGATTTCCTGTCCATGTTCATTGGGCCACCCGCCATAATTTTGTCTAGGTTTATTAAACGAATCATATTCACCCAAAATTTCTGTCCAAAATTGAAAAAAACGTTACACTCGGTTGTTGCTGCTCTGGATAACGCTGCAAATAAATTCGCAGCATATCTCTGTTTCTTCATTGGAAAATTTTCGCGCCGAGAACAAGACAAACGTGAATTATATACAAGAAATGGTGGAACTGTGAAATTTTTCGTTAAAACAATAGAACGTTTTTGTTTCCAAAGCACACTTCCCCAAAATGGGAAAATTGAAATGTTTGGCGTAAATGTAAGACAGCACTGTTATGTGTGATACATCATAGTATTCAGAAAAAAACTTGATATAAAAATTCAAAATTCCAAAATGGCACCCATGATAAAAAACAAAGTTGGGTGTTGTATCTTTTGCGTCTAGGGTGCCATGGAAATTACGATGACAGATTTACATTCCTCTTGAAAAAGTGCCTTCACAATGTTTTACTTAAGAACGTCTAGATTTAATGGTTTTTTCTTAAAAAAATAAAAGCGAAAACCAAAATTGTCATTTTTCTGAAATAATTCAAAAACAAAAGATGACTGCTCTAATTTTCTTTCAGATTATTGTTCAGCATAAAAATGCGCAGCTTTGCCATAATTTAACCGACTTTATTTCTAAAGATAAGCGAGATTCCCATGCAGCCACTCGAAAAACGGATACCCTGTATACTGCGGCACTGATTGTTTAGGGATAAAAACGCAGCACAGGTCGTTACAAAATACCAGTGCGTGATTGCCCTCAGATGTATCACTCTGAGGCCGAGTGTCTTGTATTCTACCCTGTCACTTTTCCCTATATACATCCACCCTGCAAAATATCATCCCGCTCTAACCAAAACAGTATCCCAGAAGTGTTTCTAACGCGCGTCTTTGCCGCACATGAAAGTGGCAAACGGACCAACGCAAAACCTACGACCAATCCATCAGCCATCTTGAAATGTTTATAAAAATCTTAATAATGCTTCGAAGCATCCAAACTCCGTATTCATACTGACTAGATTCAACTATTCACGAAAGCCTCACATGTGCGTGAACTTTCCTTCCGCAAAATTCAGTAAATTTCAACACCATTTATCCATGAACATACGTAAAATTTTCCATTACGCAATATTATGTCATTTATACAAGCAAAAACGTGCACACATATTCTTCCTCTACACTTCAATATAATATCAACATATCATAAATTCACACGCTACACGTTTACAGCAATTTTAAACTCTGCATTTCTCAAAATACAGTAGCCAAATACAGTAATGTTCATTATCGTGTCAACACGGGTTTTAATAAAACATTATTTCTCATTCAAATTTAATACTTCCAACTCACAAATATGTGTACCACATTTAGATAATATGCTTTTGCATAATTATATAATTAAAATGTTTTTTAAATATATAAGAAAAAGATTACTGCGAGTGGGGTTTGAACCTACGACATGCACTTTGCTAGAGTACCGCCCTACCAACAGCTATTGCGATGCAAAGTAATGTTTCTTTATGTATTTAAAAAACATTTTAATTACATAATTTACATGTGATAATACTAAACGCTTTACTAAAAATTACAGTGGTGTAGCATTTACACCAACTTACATTACGTACACACAACACAAGACTGCATATACCTAGTGCGTCAAAATAATCTCACATACCTTCTTATTTTATCAGTAGTCTACCAATCATGTCCTCACAAATTTCAAATATCAACCAATCATGTTCTGATTACAGCAACACAATTAACCTATCGACAAATCCCAGCAAAATCATTTGTTAATATTTGTAGGGGTTCTGTCACTATAATATATAGATTAAATCTGATGGTATATATTTTTAACACAAAATTGTAGGTACAGTTTTTTTTAATATACCACAAAAGTATCTATACAGGGTGTCCTTTTCATTTAAGCTTTAACATTATCATTTTCATTCTAAAAGATACTTAACAGATATCCTTCAAATGGTTTCCCTAAAGTATAGTTCTGAAAACAGCCAGATTTCTCGAGCATTTTCTTATATTTTACTTCTAATATTCGAATTGTACGCATAATTTAAGGTTTGAAATGAAAAAGAGAAAATAATGTTATATATCAACAGTCATAAGGCTAAATATATTATTCAAACGCAATTTTTGTTATAGGAAGTACAAAAATTGGAATTCTCTTCTGTACCCAATAGTTTAGAAGTATCAAGAGATGGTAGTGTTATTACTGTAACTCATAGCAACAACATCACATTTCTAGATTCAGGTTCATTAAATAAAATTCGAGAATTTCCATTACCAACAACTGTCAATTCAGCTTCACTCCATCCGGACAAATGTATCTTTGTTGCTGGTGGTGACGATTTTAAAATGTATAAATTTGATTATACAACTGGAACTGAAATTGGTAAAAATTATTTCTATAAATATTTAAGATATTGAGATTTCTTGGGTTTTCAATGGTGAATTTTTGTATTAATGTGCAATAATGGCGAAAGTTTACATTCTCATATTTCTATTAATCTTTCATTTAATATTAAATGTGTTTCAGAGTCGTTTAAGGGCCATTTTGGTCCTGTTCATTGTGTGAGGTTTTCACCTGATGGTGAATTATATGCTTCTGGTTCAGAAGATGGTACTTTAAGGTTGTGGCAAACGACAGTTGGTAAGACATACGGATTATGGAAATGTGTTGATGGACCTCAGCTCAACAACGAACCATTATCACCACCAAGAGAAGTACCAGCAAGCTAAACTTTTTTTACATTTATTTTGTTATTTTATTATATTTTTATGGATTTTGTGATTATTAAATGGAAAAAAAAAATGACTATTCATTTTTTGTTTTCAAAAGTAATGTCTATTTTTGGTAAATATTATTTACACTATTGTTTGTAAAGTAAATGCATTGTTGGTAGTCAAAGTAAACGGACGTGTTTTAAGTGTCCTCCGGCTTCTTCCCTGTGGTTGGTGAAACATGTGCGGATAAAAAATGACAATTTCTAAACCAATCATTAGTGCACGATAATGGTGAGTTTTTGAAACAGATTTATAACCCAGCGGTTTGAATATTAATAAACAAATAATAACATTAATCTAGTTCAGTAGAATTTTAACGTGTGAAATGGTTCTTTAAATAAAAAAGACGCGAAAACAGGATTCTTGCATTTCTATATAAATCCAATGAAGGAATGGTTCCGTTCAAACCCATATCAGGTATGTTTTTTAAGACTCGTATAATCATAAGGTAAACGTTACAAACCACTCCTTTTGTTTAGGTTTTAACTCAAACACGTACATGTTTGTAATTACAATAATTGCTAAATCAATAAGTTCTAAATTTGAATTAATAATAAACAAATAATAACCAGTAGAATTTTAGTAATGTGTGAAATGTGTGTTTAAAGATATATCTGCTATAAACCCCCTCTCTACAACAAAACATAACCATTGCCATAAGAATTTGTTTTATTAGCTTTAATGATCAAAATATCTAGAACGAATCCCTAAAAAAATAAAAAATAAACAAACAAATAACTATTTCTAATTTGGAAATCTAAATTAAAAATGATGGTAAGTAGTACGAGAACCGCCATTTTTAATGATTACGTCACTGAATAACATCAAAAACGTATATGTACCTTAATTCCGTTTCCCAAAATGTTATTAATTTCAGTTTAAATGTCCACACAATAGTTTGGGGGGGGGGCATTGTGTATATGATATATATATATATATATATATATATATATATATATATATATATATATATATATATATATATATATAGGGTGCGGCACTAGTGCGTCGAAGTACGATATATCCGTTATTAAAGGAGATATCAAAAAAGTTATTTACAAAAATTATAGGCAACTTCAAACTTCACATTATAAAATTATTTTCGTATCTACTGGGTGTTACTAATTACCAGGGTGAACCAAACATACTTTTTTTTAAATGGGACACCCTATATTTTATTTCAAATTTAGATTAAGCTCATCTCCTCCATACTTCCAATATGGGGTTTCATTACGTTATACAGGGTATTTCAAAAGTTATGGTCAATTGTACACCAAAATCATTCTCATTTCAACGTCTTATATACCCTAGACAGAACAACCTAACAATAATTTTTTCCAGGCATAACTTTTTGACATTGATACAGTGTTACGAGAAAGTGCTATTTCTTTATTATTGCACCAATTGAATATAGACCGTGCCAAAACTCGAACACATGATTTTGTCAATTTTTTAAAATGAAGCATCCTGTATTTTACGTTAAAAAGTGAAAATACACTTTATGTTCTTTCATTTTAATTAAGCACTCCCTATAGCTACAATCGTTAATTTCCAAGATATTTTCAATTTAATAACAGAAAGAGATTTTTTTTTAATTTCTATTATATCAAGTTCGCCGTGAACAAATAAAAGTGTAACAAATTATTATAAAAAATTAAAAAAACATCGGTTATTAAGACAAAATTCTTACAAAATTAATCACGGCTAACTTGTTATAATAGAAATTTAAAATATATGTACATTTATGTGCATCATTTAATTAACTTAAGACGTTCTATTGTACGTCGCTGTGAAATGTGTATTGAAAAGAACGGTTTACATTTTGAACAAAGTGTCTAATTTTATTGTACTAGTGTTATTGTTATTTATTTATAAATCGTTATTGCTAAGAATTCTTATTAATTTCACAATTATTGATTAAGTATTGTTACAATAATAAATAAGGATTGTTAAAATTAGTGTACTAAACAGATTTCAATTTACAAAAGTCTTGTATTTGAGTATGGCTTGATACAGTGGCGGCTCTTTAATGAGAGCAAGTGAGCAGCGGTCTATAACTTATTAGAATCTCACTTAAAAACTACATACATGTTTATGGCGAAATTGATACATACATAATTATACAGAAAGTATTGACCGCATAACAATAATAATTGTGCATTTCTTTTTATACGAGGATAATAACAATGGATACTAAAAAAAACCGATAACCTACCTATTTATAAATGAAAATGTATTTGAAATTTTAAAGAAACGATCGTTAGGTACTAAAATGGGTCTAAATGTTTTATTATATCTTTTTTATTAAAAACTTATATTCAATTATTCACATAAAGCACATTACTTAACTTAGTACCACATCAAACACTAAAAATCAAAATAACTCGGAAACGCACAGGAATTTCGAAACAGAAGAAGGTACATTATGTTTGTTAAACTGTATGTAGATAATGAAAATAACAGTTTTTCCAAAAATTAGTCATTGGCGTAGAAGTTCTGTATATGAAAGGGGTTGAGCACACCCTCCACTCCGCTACTGTGCAAGTTTGTGAACATTCTTATCGCTTGTTTTATGCCCCTTAATTAATAGACATTATCCCCCCAACATGAAAAAATCTAAACATTCGTTTATGAGTTATAATGAAAATTTGAGAAAAAAAAATTATATTCCAACACCCTGTATCTCGGAAACGAAGCCTTCTACGACATATATATATATATATATATATATATATATATATATATATATATATATATATATATATATATATATCGTTGTCCTATTGCCCTACATTCTTTGATAGTACCTTTAATATTAAATTTCAGGAGAAAAGGTCACGAGACATTTTTATTCAGATTTTCCTTGTTTGCAACCTAAAAATGTTTTGAGCCCTGCACCGCTTCCGGTTTCGTCTGTACAGGACCGTACTGAATTATTTTAAATGGAACACCCTATTTATTTTAATATTTTTGAAATTCGCATTCGATTCTAGGCCAATTTTGTTTGACCTTTCACCTACTTAGGAAAAAAATGTTTTAAAAAAATTCTCTCCCAAATTAACGTTCAGTAAAAAAATCCTAACTATTCAATCGTTGACAGCAGAGCAACGATATTGGAGATTATCATAAACAAAAGAGTCTTATTTACCGATATGCTGATTTTGAAGGAAATTTGTTGCATAAGGGCTGTACTGATTTTTTCTAACGACCACGGTAGAAATAGCAAAAGTCGGACTATTTTACATGCAACACCCTGTATATTTTTTCATGAATGAATTGCTTTTCAAGCTGTCTTTGATTTTTGTTAAATATGTCGTACCTAAGTTTATAATTTCCGTGATAATAACCTTAGTTTGAATTACTTTGACAAAGAGAGATCCTGATGCACGCCATCCAGAAATAGCAGCATTTGAAAACCTTATTGCAAGATTCGTGGCCTCAGGAGGGAGTGTGGCATATTCAAAATCTTCCCGTGAAAGATCAGTCCTAAGTGAGCAGAATGAAGAAATAATGACCGCCTTGGTGGAAGACCCAAGAAGTGCTAAGCAAATTGGGGAAGTTTCAAAAGTTAGCATGACATCAGTTTCGCGTACTATTAAAATCACCCATTTTCATCCAAACCAGAAACTTCTTGGGGATGACCGTTTAAGTCGTTTGGGTTTTTGCCGTTGGACCAATGAATAACTGGCCAATGAAAGACACCTTTTTAATAATGTTTTATTCTCGGACGAATCAACGTTCCAGAATGACGGGTTATGAACAGTCACAGCTATCATTATTATTCTGCTAGAAACCCACAAGTGACAAGGGAAGTTGCCCGTCAGTATAGGTGGCCGCTAAACACGTGCGATGGAATTCTTGGTTAATATGTAGTGGGGCCATATTTTTTCGATAGACATTTAAACTCCTCAAGTTTATTCCGATTTTTTGAGGCATTTGCCGATCTTACTTGAAGGCATCCCTTTGATGATGCGTCAACACATGTGGTTCCGACATGACGGCGCTCCTGCCCACTACGGAATTGGAGTAAGAAACTTCTTAAACGATCACCTGGCATAACCAAACCCGAATTTTGTCTATGGGGATATGTAAAACAACGAACCGCCTACAACTTCAGACGATATGAAAAACGATACGTGAAGCTTTCAGGTCAATCACGCCTGAAATCTTGGAATATGTTAACACAAGTTTTTCAAATCGTGTAAGGCAGTATTTACAAAATAATGGTGGGTTGTTTGAGGTTATTTTAAATTAATGTTTACCGTTTTGTGTTTTGCACCGTTCGGTTTTATGTAAGTTGATTTAGTAATGAACGTTATACATCAGCAAATAATAATAAGTAAATATTTGATGCAAATAGTGTTATTGTTTGTTGCTTGCTTTAATTTTATTTTGAGAATTTGGCGAAAAAACAAAATAATTCAAACTAAGGTTATTCTCGCGGAAACTATTAACTTTAGATATAAGACATATTTAGCAAAAATCAAAGACAGCTTAAAAAGCAGTTCATTAATGAAAATATAAACGCGGAGTTCCATTTAAAATAGTAGACTTTTGATTTTTCTTCCGTGGTCGTTAGAAAAAAATCAGTACGGCCCTTTTGCAACCAATTTCGTTCAAACCAGCATATTGATAAATAAAAGGTTCTTTCGTTTATGGTAACCTCCAATTTCGTTGCTATGCTGCCAACGGTTGAATAGTTATGATTAGGGCTAGGATTTCTATGCAATTGCATGTTTTTTTTGCTTACAGTAATCATATGCAAAGTGAAGTCAGGGGCGCGTCGTCCACGTGTCGAATGTGTCAGCGAACACAGGCGCCAGGAGGCCAAAGGCGCCGAAAAATGTATATAAATGCAAAATTCGTTATAGGTTGCGATTAAAATAATTCTATATCGCCTTATTTTATTATATCTCAGTAATTATTCTTGTTCTAACATGAATAGTTCGTATAGTCGTGTTAATATCATGTATACAGTGGACTCTTCATATTAAATCGCCGATGAATATATAGCCGCGGGGGCGGGAGCGCGAGGGCGACGCGGCGGCGGAAATTTGTCCACGCACGAATTTACAAAATGAAGCTCAAGCGTTCTAACTCGTTTAGTCTTGTTAAAACATGCATTACTTGAAATCGCCTATGATTGAACAAACATTATTTGCTTCATTCTCCTTCAGCAAGCAGTACTGCACTAGTGTAGAATTTATGTACCTTGTATTTTTAAAATATTTGTGAGTGAATGTGAATTTAAGAATATCAAGAACATTAAAGATTAAAGGTAAGCTATTTTGCATTTAAAATAAACATACATACATAACAATACGCATTTCCCAATAGGGGTAGCGATCATGTTTGCAAAATCTAGAAAAAAAAGTAATAAAAGCGAAATTATTCGAAAATGTTACTTCATACTTTCCTATAATTAAAGCAAACAACGCAAACAAGACTTTTCGTAATAGAATAATTACATTTGTAATTTATTGAATATTTTTATTTAGATGTCTCAAGAAAGAAAGAAAAGGAAACTCCCCGGGCATCAAAATTTAATTAATAAAAAAAGACGCCAAGAAGAACAAGAGAAAAATGCTTCAAGATTAACACAGTATTTTACGAAACAAACGACCAGAACTGACCAAGATTATCCGCCAGATTCAATTCAGGAATCAGTACCCGGTTGCAGTGTAGATGAATTCAAAATACAAAGTCAGCCACGACCAACTCCCAGTGAAGATAACCAAATCGTTGAAGAAATTACCCCTGTTTTTGGATCTGGGGACTATACTGAAGAGACAGGTACAGATACAATAAATAAATGTGCATTTGATGACCCAGGGCTTTGGCCGGAACCAATATCTCACATATCTAGGCAAGCTATTATAAAAACGGGTCCTAAACAAATAAAAAACTTTAATTTTCCGCGCGATTTCTTGGGTCGAAAATTTTCTGAAAGTTACTATAAGAGAAACTTAAAAAATGGTGAAGAATGTAATAGAAATTGGTTAATTTACTCAATTACGAAAAATTATGTTTATTGCTTTTGTTGTAAACTTTTCGAACCTTCTCAGCAAAATAGATTTATTCAGGGATTTAATGACTGTCATCATATAGCAATGTACCTGAACCGCCATGAAAAAACTTCCACTCACTTTACTAACTACAAAAAATGGACAGAGTTGCTTCTATCGTTCAAAAATAAAACTACTGTTGATTATTTACAGCAAACAATATTAGACATTGAAAGTAAACGATGGTATGAAGTAATAAAGCGAATAATTTATGTAATTCAATTTTTATGTAAACAAAATTTAGCACTTCGAGGCAAAAGCAATAATCTTTACAATCGCAACAATGGTAATTTTTTAAAATGTATTGAAATGCTAGAAAAGTTTGATCCTATTATATCGGAACACACACGACGTATAAATAGCGATTCTGAATTTCACAAAATGCCAACATATCTAGGAGACAAAATCCAAAATGAAATACTTTCCTTAATGGCTTTTAATATTAAAAATCATATTATAAATTTATGCCGACAAAATAAATATTTTTCAATAATATTAGATTGCACTCCGGATGTTTCTCATATTGAGCAAATAAGTGTAATAATTCGATTCTTTAATTTCAATTTAGCATTAGGATCGACTGAAATACATGAACATTTTTTACCATTTTATCCAATTTTAGATGTTACAGGGGCTGGATTAACAACATTGATCTATTAAAAACATTAAATTTAGACATAAATAATATAAGAGGCCAAGGCTATGATAATGGCTCTAACATGCGCGGCAAAAATAGTGGCTTACAAAAAAGAATTTTAGATTTGAACCCGCGAGCTTGTTATGTTCCTTGTGCGAATCACAGCTTGAATCTAATTGTAAATGATGCCGCTAATATCAACCATGAAACAATAAATTTTTTTAATATAATACAAGAATTATACAAATTTTTCTCAGCGTCTACTAATCGATGGAATATCTTAATCAAGCATGTTACTAATTTAACTTTAAAGCCCTTATCCGAAACACGTTGGTCAAGTAGAATTGATGCCATAAAGCCTCTCTATAAATATTTACCAGAAGTTTTTGATGCATTATTTGAAATTTGCAATGACCGACCACACAAGAGTCGACGAACAATCTAAATACCAAGTAAAATGTCTGGGAGAAAAAATTTCTACATTTACATTTATTTGCTCCGTTAAAGTGTGGTATGATATTTTAAATCAAGTAAATTTTGTGAGTAAAATGCTTCAATCTCAAATTACAAATTTGCAACTTGCTTTGGATGCATTAAACAAACTAAATACATTTTTAACTATTTATCGATCTGATGCTAGTTTTGCAGAAATTGTTGAACGTTCCAAATTAATTGCAGAAAAGTTTGACATAGAAACTGAATTTCGTAGTGCGAGGCCATTAAGACGACGTAAAAAATCTACTCAATTTGATTATGAACATGAAGATCAACCTATAGTAAATCCTGAAAATTCATTCAAAGTAAATTTTTATTTCTGTATAATAGATCAAACTTTAATTTCGTTACAAGACAGATTTTCTTTATTAAAAGAACATATGGATTCATTCCAATTTTTATATTCGTTAGATAATTTACAAAATAAAGAATACCTATTATCTTGCTGCAAAAAATTACAAGCTCATGAAAATCAGTCCGATATTGACGCAGATGATTTATGTGAAGAAATTTTACAATGTCAAGTATTTATTACGAATTCAAAAAAAGATATATCCCAAATAATTCAGTATATTTATTCAAATGATTAGGAGGAGTTTTTCCAAATTTTACTGTAGCACTCCGTATTCTTTTATCATTACCTGTGTCTGTTGCGTCCGCGGAGCGGTCTTTTTCGAAATTAAAAATCATAAAGAGTTATTTACGCTCCACAACGGCGCAAAATAGATTATCAGATCTTGCAATAATTTCAATTGAGTCTGACATACTGGATAAACTTGATATTCATGATATTATCCAAACTTTTTCTTTGCTAAAAGCTAGGAAAGTAAAATTTATTTAATGACTTATTTACATTGTTTGTATTTAATTTACCGTATAATATGTATTATGTTTATATTATAAATATTATATTTTTCATTTATTATTGTTGTTTATCTGTTTTCTTGTGTTTGTAATTTTGTATTTTAAATAAAAAAGTTTACACAGACTATTTCAATCTTTGTGTGTTTTTTATTTCAATGCGTTAAGAATATAAAAAAACAGTCATTTAAATGTCCCTAAACATAAGCCTAAAAATTATAGTATTTCAAATTAATTATTCATTATTTTTTTATTCATGTCGTATTACTTAAAAATGCTACTAGAGAATTAAAAATTAAAGTGTCCGAACCTATAGTTGTTGGGGCTCTTATCACCTAGGCATGCAAAATATTTATAATATTAGTTTTTGATACAAATGTTTTTAATTAATGGGGCGCCATCAAAATTTTGACACAGGCGCCGCATGCTCCTGGCGCGCCCCTGAGTGAAGTATAAACATGTTTTATGAGTATGTGCACCACATATGGTAATTTGAAAGTGCATATAAATGCATATTTTAATGATTTTATATTTTTGCACGATAGGACGATTTTAGTTAGTTACCGGGTTTGTTGCGAGATCAGAAGGTTGTTTTTACTGGTGACTAGGATACACAAGTCGGGTAAGTAATTACTTACCGTGCATGTAGCGCGGTAAGTAAAAATCTATATATTTCACAACAATAAAAACAAAAAATTTAGACATTTCTATTTAAAACGTCAGTTTTGACTTTTCGTTTATTTAGTAGAAATTAAATAATTTCAACTGTGGTAAATTTAATACAATCGTGCAAAAAACAGTATGAGCATTGGAGGCTTCGCTATCGCTCAGCCTCCAAACATGGCCGTCGACCGGTAAACATCCCTTACTGTTCTTGATACTCAATATACTATTATATATTTTATATTTCGTAATATTTTAATGTTAGTGTTTTTGCTCGCGTTTTTGCATTTTACTGTTACTTTTGCATGTGATTTAAAAATGACTATTTAAAAAATTCTTCTTTTAAAATTTATTTTGTGTTTAGTTTTAACATGGGAATTACCAAGAGGATTTATTTTTACAGTCGGAAGTATTTACAGATTCTTCATCCTCTGAGTATTAAGTATGCTATTGTCCTATTGTTAATAACTGGATGATTATACCTTTTAGGTATACAGCTTTCATAAAATTTCTTGAAACATCCTACCTGCCTGTAACTGTTGTACTTGTTATTGTAATTTACATAGTTGAGTTCAGAACTTTGTGTCCTAAGGATGGGAAAAGAAAAGCGATCCGTTTCTGTAACTCAGCGAAGTCACGTTCGCGAATTCGAGGTTTTTACGACCGACGATAAAATATTATTTTGTACAGTGTGTGAGGATAAAGTCAGTGCAAACAAGCGGTTTCAAGTAACGCAACACCTTAACACATTAAAACACCAAAAGCGCGTGGGTTTAAAAACTAAAAGACAGTCTCTGTTGCCGGGATGTCTTAATAATTGAAGTAGTGCTAGTAATAAATCTGCGGAATTTAATAAAAAACTGTGTAGTGCGTTAGTGGCTGCCGAGATTCCATTAAGCAAGATTAACCACCCCGCATTTCGAAATTTTTTAGAAGAAATTTCAAAAACCCCTATGCCTGATGAACCTACTCTTATAAAAAATTACGTACCTAACTTGTACCATGATACCATCCAATTAATTAGAAGCGTTGTAGGTGACAATTATATTTGGGTTTCGATTGATGAAGCTACAGACAGCGTTGGCAGGTACGTAGAAACTTAATTATTGTTTTGTTAGATTAAATGGCTGATGTACTTGTATGAAGGTTTTACGAAATTAAGAATATTTCTTTGTCGAATTTCACCTATACTCGTTTTTAAAATGTATTGTTCTTTAAATAATGATTTAAGTTTGTTGTTGCAACTAAAGATTTATTCTAGTAAAAATTTATTTTCAGATACTTTGCTAACGCTATAATAATAGGCATTTTAACTGGAGAGGCGAATACCAGTTCATATCTTTTAACCATGGATGTTTTTGAAAATACAAATAATTCGGCAATTGCTAAGTTGTTTAATGATTCCATGGCTCTTTTGTGGCCCCAGGGTATTCAGTACGAGAAAGTGCTTCTTTTTGTTACTGATGCAGCACCTTACATGCTCAAGGCTAGAGCAGGCCTTCAAGTCTTATACTCGAAGATGATTCATCTCACCTGCCTGGCACATGGATTACACAGAGTCGCGGAAAAAGTGCGGGAAGTACATCCAAAAGTGAATAATTTAATTTCAAACGTTAAGAAAGTCTTTCGTAAAGCTCCACATCGTATACAGGCATTTAAGGAAATAGCACACCAAATACCAGATCCTGTAATAACAATATGGAGTACCTGGTTGTCTGCAACAGAATATTATTCAAATTAATTTGATACAATTAACGAAATTGTACACATATTTAACAAAGATGATGCACTTTGTATACAAAATGCACAAGACGCAGTTAATGCGAAAGGAATTAAAGAAGAACTGCTGTTTGTTTTTTCAAATTTTGTTTGTCAAAAACAATTACTTTATTAGAAAGACAAGGTTGCTCAATTTCAGAAAGTATTAATCTGGTAGATAATATTAGTACCTCTCTTGCTAAAGTTAAAGATCCAAAGGGCTTTGCAGTACATAAAAAAAATGAAATATGTTTTAGAGAAAAATGTAGGTTTTGCCTTAATTAGAAAAGTAGATGACGCAATAACTGGTCAAGCTACTATCGTAGATGAACTGAAAGAATATAGTAGTCGAATTGAACAATTATAAATACGCTCCAGTTACATCTGCGAGTTGAAAGGAGTTTTTCCAAGTATAAAAATATTTTTACAGACAATCGACAAAGTTTTACTTTTGCTAATTTAAAAATGTATATAATAGTAAATAATAATTCATTTAATATATAGGCTAAATTTATTTTTAATTTATAAATAAAATAAATTAATGTGATTATTTTTATTTTTTGATTTCTTTTTCCGAACTGCAAAACGCAGATTTTCTATAAAATATTGCTTTTAATGCATACATCTCCAATTTTAAGAGCATATTTAAGTGCATATTTCAGCATTTTATAGTGCATAAGTGCATGCATATTTTGGCATTTTTAAGTGCATACAAATCCTAGTCCTACTTTATGATTTTGTACTCAATGTCAATTTTGGAGAGAAATTTTTTAAAACATTTATTTTCTCCTAAATGAGTGGACTTAATTCTTTTGATTTTAGATAATCACATATCTCATACTAGCTTGGAGGCAAAAAAAAAATAACATTCATTTATTAACACTACCCGCAACTTTTTCAAATCATTCACAGCTTTCTATGATGATGCCACTGATGAATGGACCGCTACTCATCCCGGCCAAGTACTGAGCATATTTCACGTAGCAGAATTAGTTGATAAAGCTTTCGAAAAGGCTGCCACTGTTGAGAAGACGGTAAGAGGATTCTGTGCAATTGGAATTTATCCTTTACACCGAAACGTATTTAGCAACGATGATTTTTTTACCAGCAGAGGTTGCTGGCCTACCAGAAGAAGAAATGGTGGAAGACGAAGATGATGTGGCATTTATTATCTAGGACAATACTCTTCAAGGCCCATATCCTGGTCCTGTTGATAAAGAACATGCCTGTCATACTCAAGGAACTCATTCAGTTCCTCATCAAGAAATGGTAGAAGACATTGACAACAATAGTAACTCCGCATTTAACCAGAACGTAACTAATCAGAATTCTAGCCCCTGCCTTTCTATGCCTCCTACACCAAGAGATATCAGTCCACTACCCAAACTAGCAAATAAGAGAAAATGCACCAGGAAAGGACTAAAATCATGTCAACCCCTAATAAGGAACATTTGAAAGCCTTAGAAAATGAAAAGAAAAGTAAAGAAATTGAAAAACAACAAAGAGTAAATAGAAAAGCGGCAATGAAAACACTGATGGTGAACCCAAAATCAAAAAATCTAGATTGGTGTCATCTTCTCAAGATGAATCTGATTTTTCTATCCATAACAGTAGCTCAGATTCTAAGTTTTTATCAGAGGAAGAAAATGATCCTGATCCTGACACCGGACTTCTGCCTGGAGACTTTGCTTTAGTCAAAGTTTTCTGTAATAAGGATAAAAAAAATTTCGGTTGTACGGTTCGAAGATTACTTCTTTGGACCACAATGGATACCAAGTGCTCTGGTTGAAGAGGACACCGAAAACTTTCAAATTTACAGAAAGAGAAGAGGAAGCACTTGTTGACAAAGAAGATATTGTATTTAAACTGTCTCAGCCGGTAGCATGTAGTTCTGCACGTTTTAAAAATACGATTTCGTTCACAAATGATTTGTCAATGTTTACAATTAGATGTTTTCTAAGAGTATTTGCTTTACCATGGGGAAAAACCTGCAGCGTGGGTGTTTTCCCTCTTTGACGATGCAAAGATCTGCAATGGCAAATTTTTGAATCTGTAATTTAATTAACGAAATTAGTAATATTTCAACTGACAGTTAAATTGTTATGTCAGGTAAGACCCTATCAAGTCCCTTGACACAATTTTTGAGAGACTTGTGAGCATTAAAAACAAAAATGTGAAAGTGTGGTTCCCCGGGCGGCTCAAGCTTTCCGAGCTCTTTCAGTCACAATCATGGATTCCCAGCATGCATGCATACATTACGTATATATACATGATGGGGTTAAGATGGGTGTGGGCAGGATAGGATCGGAAGGCCGTTAGGGTTCTGAGGGGGAAAATACTACCCCAGCATTCGCCTAAGTACCCGCACACGGTGTGTATATACGCAGTGACCATGCCGCTATCTGTGTATGAGGAAAACTCCCTGAAAAAACCTCATACAAGATAGACGGTAACAGGAATCGAACCCATTACCTCCCGATTGCTAAGCAAGTCGTGTATATAAATGCTCAAACATATTATTTCTAAATGCTCTCTATCTTTAATACAATACTTTGTTTTGTACTTTTTTAATACGTCGATAATGTATATTCAATGTCCATAAATGGTATCACAATAACTAAAATGTGACAGTAGGTACTAGCGAATTGCAGATGAATCATAAGTTATTCTTGATGTATCATGTTGTACCTAGTTATGGTTATAAACTACTGCCAAAGATCGTTAAAAAAACAGATTTAAATCCTTATTTAGCGCAAGGTACTTTTGCTACTTTGCTTCTCTTAAACATACAAAAAAAATGCTACATTTCAAAATTAAAGAAATTACGTGTATATTTTCTTTTTCCGGCGTCTTCGCGTGCATTTATTTTGTTGTTCTGATAAGAACTAGATTTGTAATTGCCGACAAAATCCCATTCGCCATTATCAAGCACGTAGTTTCCTGCTGCTTCTCGTTACTTTAACTGACCTGTTCTCTGTTGCTGTTTCCTGCTTATATACTATGTTGTTTCTCCTTTACGCATTCGCTTTTCCGATTTGTTGTAGTTTTTCCTGAAGGTGTTTTGTTGATGAATTGCTCTGCTCGCTGCGGTTTGTGTTTGTTTAGTGTTAGTTTCCAGGTGTTAGGTAGTCTTTGTCTGTTGTTGGGATCTATTTCTCTCAACTGCTACACGATGTTCTTTACACCTCACGCTGATTTTTTTATGTAATTACCCAATATCTATTTGTTGACCATTTTTTATACATGTTACATTGTTTTTCATAAGTTCCTTGATTTTTTTAAGTCAATTTCTTTTTGGGATTCTTTTTATCTGTTATGAATGTGGTTTTGGTGTTGTGTTTGTTGAGTATTATGCTTATTTTGTCTTTAGTCCCTTTTACTTATGGTGGAAGTACTTTGCTGGTTTATTTCTCAGCTTCCTTTGCATATTTAACTTTTCGGGTTTTGAGCGCTTTTCTTATATGCGTTTCCGTGAATCCATTTTGACGCAATGTATTGTTTAATTTCATCATTTCTTCTATATTGTCTTTGTCGTTTTGATCATGTTTTAACCACGGATTGTGTTTCTGCTGGGTGATAGTGTGATATATCTGCTTAAATAGTTTTCCTTATACCGTATGTGCTAGTGCTCCATCTGTTCTTTTTTGAATTAGTACATTTAGAAATGGTAGTTGTCGTTTTCCTCCAGTTCCATGGTAAATTTAATTTTGTTGTGCATTCCATTAAGATGTAAGAACTTGTCCTGTTTTTCCCGACCGTGAGTCCATATCACAAATGCGTTGTAAATACATCTTAATCATAATTTTGGTTTGTTGTCTGCTGTCTCCACAACTCGTTCCTCCAGGTGGTTCATAAATAAATTTACGATCACTGATGACACCGAAAAACGACAAACTATGACTTCTGTATGTACTAATTTAATTGTTTTAATGTTAGTCAGATAGATTTCCTTTCATGAAAAGCCTTTTTTAACCAGTGTATTCTCGGGGAGGATGTTCCCACAATTTCGCAAGACCCGTGTACATACAGATATATCATATGTTGTGACATTACGATCACTCTCCTCATGAGCAGTCAACCGCAGAAATTCTCAATTTAATACTTCGCACTTTGGTCATTGTTTTCATTTCTGCTCTGGATCTTTTTTACAATTTCTACTTTTGAGAATGGCATGTTCTGATTTATATGTAACTTCCACATTATGTAACATACGTAGGTATGTGTTATATTCCAAGTTACGATTGTAACGGGTTCAAACGGCATTAGAACACCGCACAGTTAAATATCCTCAAGGGCCAACTAGCCCGTTGTTAGGGCTGTGAGTTTTACTCGCAATTTTAGTTACTTTAAACGCTTAACATTTTTGGACGACATTCTGTCTTAAATCTGGTAAAAGTACGCTAACAAAAGGATATGCATTGATACAAAACATGGAAAAATACGTGAACCTACCTTTTGCAGCCTCCTGCAGTTAGCACACTTCGGTTGCTACCCCCTTAGGTCTAATCTGAACCGTGATCGTGCAAAAATTTCTCACCCAACTGACAACAGATGACAATCACGCGTTTATTAAACCAACCTTCTAATTATTTAATACGTTTAACAAAGCCGTCTGCGATTACCCTTACCTTAAATTATACCAGTGCATCGGGGAAAATTACACAAAAAAACTCAAAAAGTTTGAGTTACGAACGTATCATAAAAATATCCCAAAGCGAAGCGGGGTTGCAACCCCTTTATCTGCAAAGTCCTAACACGTTCTTTAGACTCATAAGGTGAGACTTTCAATACTTATCTATAAAAAATTCTAAGCGTCGCGTCGCTACATTCCATTTTTCCCTGACTTAATAGCTCTATTTAATATCGCGCAAGTACATGCTGGAAAGAAATAATACTTGCCTTAATTCTTTTACTACCTTAAAACACAAACAAGCGTAAACATGTGATCCTAAAATATGCGGCATACATAATTGCAATTTTTAAACCTCAGTATCTTTAACGACCAAAAAAAGTAATGATTAAATTGAATATCTAATAATTTACTACAACTTCGAACAGATCTGACAAGGCAATCTTCACCCTATTTCACGACTAAGAACCAGTGGTTCCCAAACTTTACATAATAATATACATAAGTTTCTCACAAATTCTTACAACAAAACTAAATATCTGGTGTGGAACACCACACGACTTTCCAACCTACAAAATGGAAATTAAAAGAAAGGAAATAATTTTAATAACATTCTCTTTGGGATACTTATGCAACCTCTTTTATAGTTCATTACGAAAGTTGCAGCAATGTAAAAGCAAAAACAATAATCTATGTCAAACAGACGTTTAAAACTTCATGTTAGATAGAGGTTAATAGACATCTAGATGCTAACTTAAAAAATTAAAAGAAATGAAATAATTTTGATTAAATATTACTTTACGAGGGAAGTAAATCCTTACTTCCTATGTAAAGTACATTCTTTTCTTCACTTTCAACACGTTATATTATGTATTAATAATTATTTAGGATTTTATTGCAAAAATTCATTAGAAGAATCTCATGTCATCGTAGCAAAATTAAGTAGTGGTCTTTGTATTGGCACTATAGTAACCGTTTGTCATTTGATGAAAAACATAAAATGTTTGATTTAAATAACAAGTACAATAATGTGCATGTCTCTGAAGATATTGCTGCTAATAGATTTTTAAGTATAAACAATTGTACAGATTGTACGTTTACAATTAAAATTAATAAATACTTAAGTTAATCTTATGGTGATAGCCACTTTTTAACAATATCAATATTTACTTCCCTAGGGAAATAATATTTTTGTAATCGTTACTTTTAATACATAAAGCGAAAAGTGGTATATAACTAAATACATAAACTTTTTTATTTATGTATTTAATTTGACATTTGTCAACAAATATTTCAAAATTTAATTTTTTTCTAATTTTATGTAAACGATTACAAAAAAATGTATTCGCAACACGTGCGCTGTCACCTTTTTGGTGCTCGGTCATATATTTTATCCCTCGGCTACGCCTCGGGTAAAAAAGAACGACCTCGCATCAAGAAATGTGTAAACAGCGCACTAGTTGCGAAATCTACTATATATCCCTGTTGTCATGCCAACTTGTAAAGATTGTGTAAATTTAAGCTACTTCGCTAGAACGACATATTGTAAGTGCTACCTTATTGACAGTGACAAAATTTTTTTATGCAACCCCATATGTTCATAACAGAAACAGGCAACATTGTAAAAACAAAAACAATAATCTACGTCAGATTTTAAAACTTCATGTCAAATAGAGATTAATAGACATAAGTACATGTTAATTTAAAAAAATTCCAAAGCCACCCGCTTCTATAAGATAATAATATAGTTTAACCATTTTCATTCATATTTAATTATTTTTTAGACTTAACTTGCGTTATATTAAGTAACTTTATAAAAAAAAGTTGTGTAAAATTAAAGTTTCTTTAAAAAATATGTCTACACTTTTTCTTATAAAATTAATCGTTATTCAGATATTGAAAAAATTTGAACTAACACTTAAATTCCACCTTAGGAATTTTTTGCATACAACATAATTAATCGATATGTTTAAGATCTATATCTAGGTATTTTTATATCTTTGAAATATGCAGCTGTTTTAGAAATATTTGATAAAAACCAAAAACGGACCCTAATAAACCCCCCTCGCCGTGTGTGTGTGTGCGCGCGTGCGTGCGTGCGTGTGTGTGTGTGTGTGTGTGAGGTATATGTGTGTGTACTCGCGCGGGCGTGGGTGCGTATGTGTGCGACTGTATGTGCGTGCGTGTGTGTTGTGTGCATGTGTGTGTCCACACGCGCGTGTGTGTATATAAATTAAACTAATTTATGAGCGTTTATGAAAGAAATATCTATGTCGTTTAGCTCAGTAACATGATTCAAAGGTAAATATTACTTTACAAGGGAAGTAAATCCTTACTTCCTATGTAAAGTACATTCTTTTTTTCACTATCAACACGTTATATTATGTATTAACAATTATTTAGGATTTTATTGCAAAAATTCATTAAAAAAATCTCGTCATCGTAGCAAAATTAAGTAGTGGTCTTTGCATTGGCACTATAGTAACCGTTTGTCATTTAATGAAAAACAAAATGTTTGACTTAAATAACAAGTACAATAATGTGCAAATCTCTGAAGATATTGCTGCTAATAGATTTTTAAGTATAAACAATTGTGCAGATTGTACGTTTACAATTAAAATTAATAAATACTTAAAAATCTTATGGTGATAGCCACTTATTAACAATATCAATATTTACTTCCCTAGGGAAATAATATTATATCCCTGTTGTCATGCCAACTTGTAAAGATTGTGTAAATTTAAGCTACTTCGCTAGAACGACATATTGTAAGTGCTACTTTATTGACAGTGACAAAATTTTTTTTTATACAACCTCTTTCATATGTTCACAATAGAAACAGGCAACATTGTAAAAACAAAAACAATAATCTACGTCAGAATGACTTTTAAAACTTCATGTCAGATAGAGATTAATAGACATAAGTACATGTTAATTTAAAAAAATTCAAAAGCCGCCCGCTTCTATAAGATAATAACATAGTTTAACCATTTTCATTCATATTTAATTATTTTTTAGACTTAACTTGCATTATATTAAATAACTTTATAAAGAAAAGCTATGTAAAATTAAAGGTTCTTTAAAAAATATGTCTACACTTTTTCTTATAAAATTAATCGTTATTCAGATATTGAAACAATTTGAACTAACACTTAAATTCCACCTTAAGAATTTTTTGCATACAACATAATTAATCGATATGATTAAGGTCTATACCTAGGTATTTTGATATCTTTGAAATATGCAGCTGTTTTAGAAGTATTTGATAAAAACCAAAAACGTGTGTGCGCGCGCGGACGTAAGTGCGTGTGCGTTCGTGTGTGTTGTGCATGTGTGTGGTGTGCGTGTCCGCACGCGCGCGTGTGCATATAAATTAAACAAATTTATGAGCGTTCATGAAAGAAGTATCTATGACGTTTAACTCAGTAACATGGTTCAAAGGTAAGGGTCTGAGGTAAAATTAAGAAACAAAATTGTATTTTAACTACAATACATATTAGATTCAATATTATTATCTTGATCACTCAATAGCAGAGTGCAGGTAACTGCACCATACCCGTTAATATTACACATACTATAATTTAGTACTTCAGTTTCATTAAAGACTAAAATCAATTCAATTAATGTAACACTTAGCTACATGCATGGGAGATTTTATTACTTCGGCTAAATTCAGAGAGAATAAACATTTTCAGAGTCTAAGAGATTTAGGTTAAAATCGCTCAGATAGATAACTTGGTGATTTTCTAACACCATATGAAATAACAAAAGTTACTTTATGAAAATTATTAAAATTTAACATAGCCAGGCTATATACATTTGAATATTTGACCACAACTGTTCAATTTAGCTTCATACACTAAAACAAAACTTTTAATTCTTGAAAGTGGGTGGGTAATAAACATTTAAATGTGCAATATTAAATGGCGCATTATTTACCATTATACTAATTACCTTTTCAATACACAACTATAAAAATAGTACGAGGAAATCACTGTATTGTTCGACTTCTATTTCAGTTCAATAAAATCCTAATAAATTGATTTATGTCATTCTACAGAAGACATAGTAATAACAAAAGCAAAATTTTTATTTCATAGTTATATCAAAGTAACTGAAAATTAAATTATTTTAACATGCGGTAATCTTGATCATTTACATTTAACAATTTTTATCAAAAAAGTAGATGAATATCAGGAATATTTAGCCCCCATTTTTACGTGTTCGAAGACTGTCCATTATCAAAATTACGATTCTATTAAATTTCCTTTAAATGTTTTACTTCCTGGGTGTTTCAATTTTCCACAGATTAACATAAGTGCAGAGACTTGAAGTGAAGATGCAAACCTAGTTTCAATGCCATGGTAAGAGAGTTATAAATTTTATTTTAAAAGTTATATGATGTTTTTAAATTTTATTTTAATAGTTATATGAGGATTGTACAGAACTTGCTTAATTAATAAACTTTGTAACTGCAGTATACTGTTTCGAATGCTATTTGTAAAGTAATGTGAAATATTAAATTGTAATTTTATTCATTGAAATAATACAAATATAAACAAATATTGCAAGAGGTATAAATAATGGTAATTATACTAAACATCAATTTCTTCATATAAACAGGGCGACAAAAAATCAGTAATTGTTACACAATTTTTGATAGCTATGTGTTTACAAAATTTAAATCTACTTAACTAATCTATATAAATGTAGAGCTGCAAAGTGAAAAATCTAGACAATTACTACAATTTTTAATATGAGAAATGGAACAGAACTGGTTACTACTACATATGTCTGATAGGTTGCCAAGTCATGTATCAATTGTTAGTTTTTCTAATTAGAATTCAGTTTTTGATCTTGCTTGATAATCTATCAAGCGGATCAATTTATCTGGCGACGTAAAGACTGGCTCCTAGTTTATTATTTACTGCAATTTTAAAACTGATGCAAACCTATCCTAGTACTTTAATGGAAGTCGTAGTTATCTTAATAAATAAATGAAGAATGATAAATATGTCTTATTTCATTTTGCAAGTCTACCTAAAATAGAGACCAACATATATTAATATAAACACTTAAAAATAAAACAGAATGATAAAAAACATACATAAGAAATTATAATTAAAAAGGTAATATCACAGGTTTTTATTTTTTTATCAAAATTTTATAAGTGAAAAACTGAGAATATTGAACAATTAGCAATGCAGTTCATAATTTGTTAATGTAAAAAATACAGATAAATAAAGTAAGAACTTACATTACATCACATGCTGAAATAAACTATACTTATAGATAAAGATAAAATGATGTGAAGTAATTTTTTTGTACATTGAAACCTAAAAGAACAAACAATATCTAAAAATACAATTTAATTCAGTCTCATTTTTTGTAATAGTTCACAGTACGAATACATTTTATAAAAAAGTATCAAAACGTTCATCGTAGGTCAAAATAAATTTTACGAGATCATGTCGCTGTTACCGTGAACATCCATCATTAACAGTGCACCAATTATGTGAGACGATCAAAGCAAAGATCAACAACACACAGTGATAAATTCAGTATGTGTACAAAATGCATCATGTAATGACTTTATAAGCGAATAGCACCATCACTTAATGCTTCCTTGATACAAGTTAAATCTAAATTTATCTCATGTACAGCCTATGATAATATAGACTTTTAGGAAATTACACTATTGACTACTATGTAATCAAAGAACAGTAAAGTTTTAAAATTATGCTTAAGAATAACGTATATGTTATGGCTGAACGGATGCTATTGGCTGAAGAGGAAACATTCGTATATGGTGCTTTATTTCCAGGCGCAAATCCTATATTTTTGGTGCAACCCATCCAAAACGGCGCTGAAGGCGTCTGCTGCTCTTTCTCCACTTTCATTCGTAGATCATCAAATTTCCAAAATCCCTTCCCTTTGAAAAAGTAAGTTTTCCCTGAAAATCATAATTGAATATTCACAAAGAAATTATGTAAATCAACACTACCGTCTTTCCATTGGAAAACTGCATCAATATTGGTGCCTACACCTCTCCACATTATTATATCTCGAGGATAATCAAGCTCAACATTTTGAAGTTCTTCATCAAATCTGCAAAATAAAAAATTAACTACTATTTTAGATTAATTTGAACTTAAGTTACCTCCAGTACATGTTACCACTAAAAAAGTAAGTTTTCCCATTATGTCCCCAAACCATAGCTGCGTCAATCTTATCTAAAGATGCGGGAAGTCCTAAATGAGTCAAAGGTTTTGGGTACCCGGAAACTAGCTTGATACCAGAATATAGATAATAATTTCGACCAATGAAAAAAACTAATTTATTGTCCGGTCGTTCATATACTGCATCGATGTGTGTCGTATGTTTTGGTAAATCAGTCCACATACGGTTAATATCAGCTGGATAACCTGGCGCCAGTCCTTTATCATTAATACGCCAGAAATACTAAACAATACATTTAGTTCCAATTTGACAGCTAAATTTGGTTCACTTACCCTATTTTTAAATATAAACACTTCTCCGCGAACAACAGAAATAGCATCATAACTTGTATCACAGGTATTAGGAACGTCATTTTCTTTAGGCCCACGATTTGGATATTCATCAACTGGATGTTGTGGATACCTATTTGGATGTGTTGTAGTTTCTGGCCGATTTCTTGGATATCCTTCTACCCTTCTATTAGGTGTTTCATCAGGACGAGGGTTAAGGGGATAATTATATCTATTGCGATCGTAAGGATTGTAAGGATCTGAATTGTATTTCCTATCAGGAGACATCGGTTTTTTATAAATAGGTTTTTCTGTGTAGGATTTTTTAGGATATCGAGGATCCTGCTTTTCTGGATTGTATGGCCTTTGAGGATAATTAGGATATGGATAGACTGGCGGCCTTCGTGTTCTTTGTGTTGGTCTTGTAGGTCGCGTAGGAGGAGGTGTTGGACGTGGTGTTGGACGAGTAGGTGGTGGTGTTTGAGGTGGTGGATTGTAAGCAGGCCTTTGTCCCCACACTTGATCGGTTGGAGTTCCTGAAATTAGAAATAGAAAATTGAATAATTTCTATCCAAATGTCCTATTCTAATTTTTTAAGTTACTTTCTTTGCTTGTGCTTTGCTGTAGTAATAATTATAGATTTTTGGCACAAAAAAAATATATTTTCTTTAGTCCTGCCTTGCATTTCATACAGAAAACGTGTTTTGAAATTTTTATTCATCTACAACTTTCATGTCTCAAAATGGCGTCTACAAATACATTATTTGCTGATGAATTTTAACAATTGTGTTGCTATGCGAATGTAAAAAAAGTTGCAGATTAACTCAAAACAAAATATTGAACCAATTGTTTTTTTCTCATCCTTATTATTATTTAAAATATTATTCCAAATACTTTCAGGCTAAGCTTAAACTACAAGTTTTATAAAGTATCCATCACAAGCTGAAAGTCATAAAAGACGTATAGTGATTAACTTAACGAATTTTTTTGAATACATTTTTGATGTACCTTTAACAATTGGATTTGATGTCTACGAACGTTGCATATAACAACAAAATTTAATTAATGGTTACACAACGTTTTCATTGTATTACTGAGTCTATACTTTGTAGATAACGGTTTTACAATTTTTTGGTTCCAATTAAAATATCCGAATTTTACAAATGTAGCCATATTTTGGATTTTCAACAAATAAAAAAAACTAAGTACTTTCTAAAAAAAAATAAATCAATAGTTAAATATCTTACCATATAAAGTTTGAATTCCTAATCGATCATCTTCAGGCAGTTCGTAATTAAAACCATTTTGCATTCCTTGATACCAGGGAAACATGAGAGCACCTTCTACGGACGAATGGGAAAGCCCCAAGGAATGGCCAAATTCATGAGCTGCTACATGAAATAAACTAGTACCTGTAATACAAAATAACATGGTAAATATAACTATTAACAATATTAATCAAATATAAATAAGCTATTTGCATTAGGCAACAGTTGTGCGTGAACTAAAAAATTCATAAAAAAACAATGCTCATTCTACTTAAAGTTTGGTCTAGTACAGAAAAGAGATCAACACTAGTAGGTGCCTTACTACTATTCGACTGCAAAATTAGGTCCAGTATAATTAAAGAAAGTAGGTAGTTTTCAAAGCAAAAATTGATTTTTTTTTACTTTCAAAATATAATAGGAAAAAGTTGTTTAATAATTACTAATTCAGTTAAAATTTCGATAGTAAACCAGATTTTTTTTTCATTTTTGGCTTAATTCTGTTTAATATATACACGGTGTTTCAAAAATGTCTGCCAAAGTTTCTATGACGCACCCTGTGTTGTGAAATTAAGCTAATTTTGTCAAATAAACATATGGTGCAAAGGCCACCGTTTTCGAGATACAGGGTGTTGAAGTTTCGAAAAAGGGACGTTTTCTTTTGATTTCTCAGGAACTGTATACATACATCTGATATTATGTACATTGCCCACATTCTACACTGATGCTCGCGATGCTCAATTATTGGATACAGGGACGGAGATACGGCCAGGTCGAAAGAGGTTTTCAGGTTGAACTACTACGCCACTGGATGTATTCGAATTTTGTTTCCATTTCTTTATTTGTCAACTCAATATACACGAATAAGGATACTTGCGCTTTTGTGATTTGATGGCTCGTTTCCAAGATAAACACGAAAATTTGATTTCATGTACTTCATAGCGTACGCCGCTGATTCACTATTTCAATTTCAAAATCTGTGAAGATGAGGAAAGAAAAATTGCACATAGGATTTTTCTTTATATCGCTTCGTTTCAGAGATACAGGGTGTTGTACATAAGAAGAAAACGTAAAATGAGGTGTGATAATCAAATACGTATACACCATATATCTCTGAAACGAAGCGATTTAAAGAAAAATCCTATTTGGAATTCTTTTTGCCTTAATGTTTTCCTCATCTTCACAGATTTTCAAATCGAAATAGTGAACTAGTGGCGTACGCTATGAGGTACGTGAAATCAAATTTTCTTGTGTTGAGTGACCTTATTCGTGTATACTGAGTTGACAAATACGGAAATGGAAACCAAATTCGAGTATATCCAGTGGCGAGAATTCAACCTGAAAAACCCTTTCTACCTGGCCGTACCTCCGCCACTTTATCGAATAATTGAGTATCACGAGCATCAGTGTAGTGTGGGTAATGTACGTAATATCAGAATGTCTGTGTGTATAGTTGCTGAGAATCAAAAGAAAACGTGCCTTTTTTTGAAACTTCAATACCCTATATCTCGAAAATGGTGGCCTTTGGACCAAAAGTTCATTTGACAAAATTAGCTTAATTTCACACACAGAATACGCCCTAGAAATTTTGGCAGACATTTTTGAAACACCATGTATATATATATATATATATATATATATATATATATATATATATATATATATATATATATATATATATATATATATACAGGGTGAATCTTATCTAATCCGCCAAAATTAAAGGCGTGCTAGAACTCATCATTCTAAGCAAAAAAGTTCATGTGTACATGGGTCCGGAAATGCTTCGTTTCCGAGATACAGGGTGTAAATGTTGAAAAAAGAAATCGCGTTTACTTCAATATCTTTCGACTGTTTCGAAATAGTTTCATGAAATTTCGTATACGGGGTTTTTTTGGGATGATAAATTGAAATTTGTGGTCCATTTGGTTGTCGTTTCTAGAGGGCGCCAGCGGCAACGATTTCGACCCCTTTAAATCGTAGCAATTTTTTTTGCTACACTGTATGCCATTTGGACTAGAAAAATCGATTCTCCTATCTTTTCTTCTAAAAAAAGGTGTATCTTAGTGATGTCGCTAGGAGCAACCCTTTCCGAGAAAAACGCTTTTAAAACTCATGATGCATACACATTTTCGGAGGGTATTTTTTTGACAGGTTTATCAATAGGAATTTTTAATTGTTACTAAGTAACTTACTTGTTTACTTATGTACTTATCTGTCTCTTTGCGTTCATTGATAATAAAATTTTAATAAAAATCCATAATTAAATACGATAGAATGCCTAGACATACAACATGTATACTTTTAATATTAATTTTTTTTCTTTTTTTTTTAATGTTGGATATTTTAGTGCTCCATACAAAAGTTAGTTTTACATAAATAAACATTGTGAGTTATAAATGTCTTTTTCTCGGAAAGGGTTGCTCTTAGCGACTTCACTAAGATATACCTTTTTGTAGCAGAAAAGACAGGAGAATCGATTTTTTTAGTCCAAAATGGCATACAGTGTAGCACAAAAAAGTTGCAAAGATTTAAAGTGGTCGAAATGGTTGCCGCTGGCGCCCTCTAGAAACCACAACTAAATGGACCACAAATTTGAATTTGTTATCCCAAAAAAAACCCGTATACGAAATTTCATGAAACTATTTCGAAACAGTCGAAAGATATTGAAGAAAACGCGATTTTTTTTTCAACTTTGACACCCTGTATCTCGGAAACGAAGCATTTCCGGACCCATGTACATATGAACTTTTTGCTTAGAATGATGAGTTCTAGTACTTCTTTAATTTTGGCGGATTAGATAAGATTCACCCTGTATATATATATATATATATATATATATATATATATATATATATGACAGTTTGATAAGTCAGTGACTTTTTTAATTTCCCGTGCAGTGATTTTAAACAACACTGCTCCCGTCAGCTGCCATCTATTAATAGATTAGTGTCAAATTTTGAGCAAGCTGCGTCATTTAGTTTGTGTTTGACAGCAATTGAAATAAGATAACCTCGTGAATTTTAACGAAAATCGAAAAAAGTGAATTTTGTGTGCTGGTTAGGCATTATTTTGTGCATAAAAAACCATCACCAAAACCAAGGAAAGGCTTGATACATACTATGCGGACTCTGCACCATCAATTTCAATGGTTAAGAAGTGGTTTACTGAGTTCCGTTGTGGTCGTACCAGTACAAGTGACGCCAAACGGCCAGGTCGGTTAAAAGAGGTCGTCACGACAGAAATCGTCGATAAAATCCGTAGGCATCTCAACTGAGCGGGTATCTCACATTTTACATGAATATTTGGACATGAAAAAGCGCGCGATGTGTGCCGCGATTGCTCACACTCAACCATAAGCGCAACCGTGTGACCATTTCAAAGGAGCGTTTGGCGATGTTCAGACCCAGTCGGAAGATTGATCCATCACAACACCCCAGAGACCAAGGAACAATCAATGCAGGGTGAACGTGCACCAAAGAAGGCCAAGGTGGGTCTGTCGGTCAACAGGGTCATGGGCACAGTTTTTTGGGACGCACACGGTGTCATTCACATCGATTACCTTGAAAAGAGTAAAACGATCACCGGAGAACATTATTTAAAGCTTTTGGATAGATTCAATATTGATTTGAAGCAGAAAGGCTGCATTTAGCAAAGAAAAAAGTGCTGTTCCATCAATACAACCCACACATACATACGTGTGTAGTCACCATGACAAAAATACATAAATTGGGCTACGAACTGCTACCCCATCCAGTATACTCTGCAGATTTAGTCCCTGCAACTATTTTCTGTTTCCAAACCTGAAGAAATGCATGGGCGGTAAGAGATTTGAGTCGAAAGAAGAGGTCATCACTGAAACAAACGCCTACTTTGAGGGCCTCGAGAAAACCTTTGGAAGTAATAAAACAATTGGAGAACGCTGGACTAAATGTATAGGGCTAAAAGGAGACTATGTTGAGAAATAAAATGCTTATTTGCTTAAAGAAACATCTTTTATTCAAAAAGTCACTGACTTATAAAACTGCCCTCGTACATACATATATATATATATATATATATATATATATATATATATTGATTTTTAATCAAGCCTTTACTTTTATACTGTTGCTTTAAGAACTGTTGTATATTTCCTACGAAATGTGTAAAAAATTAGCGCTCTTTTGGCCAGAAGTGTTGATTCAATGTTATTTTTATTGGTCTCTAAGGAACGATACGCTATCCTAGTTTTTTGGGAAGTCCAAAAGTTCATTGCCTACAAAAAGACGGCGGTCTGTGCATTGAAAAGTATTAATAATCACTAAAAATAACTAAAAAACGATGAAGGATTGTCCATTACAAATTTATATATTTGCAGTATTCCACGCAATTTTATAATTATTTTTTTATTAAAACGAATTTTGATTAAGCAGTGATTTATTTCAAAATTACTTGAACAAACTGATTAAATGTGTTTAAAACAGTTGATCAGGGTTAACTTTATTAAATAAATTTTCATCGGTTTTAAACCGAAAACTTTGTTGTCGTTTTGCCATTACACACTAAAACTTAACGAAATTATAATGTACCGTGGCGAGCAAAAAAAACTGGAACAATTAATCCAGGCACTCTACGTCTATAGTTCAGAATTTGGATTAGCATGAAACTGTTTCAACTGACATTGACGTTAGCGCGTCTGTCACTTGATTTAGTTGTGACATTCTTAAAACTTTCAAACTGACAAGGTTTTCAGATATGTCAATTTGACAGGCATTATTATTTCACACTACAATTCACACAACTAAAATTTAGGGTATCCCAGTTTTTTCTGCTCGCAATTGTACCTATTATTTAAAAAAAAATTAAACGTCTATCAACCTTTAACTTGTATTTGGTAGTACCTACAATGTTTTTTTTTTTGAGAGCCGTTCCGTGCATATAAATTTGTTTCAAACAGTGCTAAAAGCATTTTGGGCATCTCGCTTTATAATTACATTCCATTAAGTATATGGTTATTATAGTGAGCATGTTTTGATACATACAACCTGAAAGTATTGCAGTTAAAAGAGCCTCTGTTTAAGGTGCGAGTGCGACTGAGCGTAAGTGTGCGTCTGCGTGTGAGCGTGCACGTGCTTGAGTGTTGGCGTCTACACAAAAATCTACCGGTCGTCCATTTCTCATAGATGGGACTGTTGAACACAAAAGGAAACTTTTTATGTAGATTCTAATAAATTACTTTACATGAGAGCCAGCATTTATATTGTCACAACTCATGGTTTAAAAGATACTGCGGTACGTTTTGAATCTATCACTGGCACAGAGATAGATTGGACGCGCTGCAGTGAATGATGATAACAGTCTTCTGAAGTGGCATGCAGGTCACCTGAGCTGACCTGACCACGTGTGATTTTTTCATAGCGCTATGTTAACGATCTAGTCTTGCCTCTTACCTTGCGGGAACTAAAAATCCGGATTATAGCTGCTGTAGCTACCACCTCCATATATCGAATATATTGAATAATTATAACTTCCACACGGAAACATTGTTGAGATGCTCATTAAAATATCTCATATTGCTTTGCTATAAGACAAATATTGTGCTCACAAAAAAACACATGAAATGCATATGATTGTGCAGACACAATTGTTGATAAGAATTCATTAAAGAATCTAATCTATTACATGCAAGAATACCACTTAAAAAATATTACAATTAGTAGTTAAATAGTTTCAGATAGTAATTGGACGATAGCTACTCTAATTAATTGTTCGAATGTGCATGTTATGTCGGAATGGGACGTTTCGGTGCAGCCAATTTGGCGCGAGGACGATTAGGCGCGAAGACGATTAGACGCAAGCCCATTAGGCGCAAGGACGTTTCGGCGCCATGATATTTATATTCAAAGATATACTTTACAGTATTTTTTAGTGCTACATACATAAGTGCAGGCGGTGCATTAGTGCCAGAGGTGGCGCAAAAAATTATTTCCCACATCGTTATGTTTTCATAGGTAGTCTAAAGGCGGTAAAAATATATGTCTTCGTTTAAAACTTATTACTATTTTTAACCCCTCCATAACCTTGTATAGTAATTCTACATATTCCTTGTTAATTTTAATAACTGAGGTTATGCCAAAAATAATTAAAAAATATGGTAGGTATCTATTTATTTATTTATTTATTATGTGAAACTAACCGGCCTAAGGTCTAATTACAAATTTCATTAAATATTATCAAAAGAAATAAATGACGTGATATATGGGATGTAAACCCACAAAATTTTTTGCACCGCAAGGCCTAGCGCCGAAAACTCCTCGCGCCCAACTGCCTCTGCGTTGAAACGTATTCCGCCGAAACAGGCTCGCGTCGAAACGGGCTCACGCCGAAACTGCTGCGCCGAATCGGTCGCGCCGAAACGTCGTAGACCGTGTTATGTTCTTTCCGAAGATCTGTACTAACACCTATTTCGCTTTAAACATATTAAAAATTGCTTCTATGTCAACAAGTTCATTTCTGTTACTTTGTTTAGACAGACATTGTAGTTAGTTTTCCTTTTTAGTTATTAAAACTATTAAATGCAAATAAATAAAAATAAAAACAGTGTTTGAAATAGTTCTACTTCACCGCGTAAGTTTTTAGAAAAACTGTTCCTCCTGGCAAGACCTATAAAAAAAAAGATGTTTTTAGTATTTTTAATTTAATTTACAAAATAGCATTTGTTTAGTTCATTCGGGTTACCAGAATGACATTTGGCACCTGCGGATCATTGCTCGAACCACCTAAAGATTACGAAGAATCAATCGCTATTATGTATTTATGTTTGCTGAAGTACTTTGTATAAAAAATTATTAAACAAAAATTAATTTACCATCCCTTCATTCCCTGTTAGTATGAATACGGGATCTCAACGTTACAGAGGCCAAATGTATGTCAAGAGTCCTGGGAAGAATAAGTCAGGAATTAAATGCTACATGTTACGCTTATTAAAAATAATGTACATTACATACCGGCAATTTATTTTTGTTAATGTTGCTATCTTACGTAAAAAAGTAACCAAATATAAAAATAAGAATCTCAATATAATGATTGAACCCAGAGAGGTTGGGGAGAGTGGATGCTCATATAGGCAATCTTGAGATAAGTTTACTTCCTCCCAAAATAATAGAGGGCAGTCATAACCATGATACAAAAAGACAAGGTATGTCTATAAGAAAAAGAAAATTCGTCAAGTTCGCGCAGATGACGATCACCGCCAAATTTGAAAAATCGGGAACACTGGAACTGTGACAGGATCTGTAACAAAAAAAATACACCCACGTACCACACAAAATTTAAAAACACCGAACGCGTTTCAATACAACGCTATCATCACCACAGGTCGACTAGGGCGAACTAATAATATATATATATATATATATATATATATATATATATATACAGGGTGTCCAGTTTAATATGAAATGCATGGGGATATTGGAAACCGTTAGAGATACGAAGATGGTTAAATGGAGAAAAAGTTGCGTCATTATATGCCCAAGAAGTAACCATGGTTACATGTCAAAAATCCTTCCATTTACTAGACACAGGGTGATAACTGAAAATATGCGTTTTCTAAAATCGCTATATCTTGTTTCTTGCAAGAGATACATCCACGATTTTGCAGGATGGGGTAACAGGTAGCGAGGATTTCAAAATGATTTTGAAAAAATCTAGGCCTACTAGCTTTTGAGATAATGCACGCAACTTTCGATTTTCTTATGGACGCCATATTGGATTTTGCATTTTTGAATTCTTCATAAAAATGCTTTTCAACCATATATCATATGTTTATAATCTGCCAATGAGAAAGTGTCAAATTACACAATTAAATTTATATCAAAGCAACCTTGACATATTATGTATTTTAATTAAATAAAATTAATCTACAAATTAAACTAACTATTGAGAACAATATTATTGATTATTAACATAAATCATAATAATAAAAGTGACAAAAACAACAAAAATAAAATTTAATATTATACTGAATTTTACTATTAATTAATCAAATGCTCGAATAAACCTTCATTCTCCTGCAAACACCATCTGCATCGAGTTAGCACTGCATCACAAGAGTTCCTTATCATCTCGCATTTTGAATTCTTCATAAAAATGCTTTTCAACCATATATCAGATGTTTATAATCTGCCAATGAGAAAGTGTCAAATTACACAATTAAATTTATATCAAACTAGGCCTTTGCCAATCAACCATCTATTCAATTATTGCAAGAGAATGGAGGTGTATTCGAGCCTTTGATTAATTAATAGTAAAATTCAGTATAATATTAAATTTTATTTTTTGTTGTTTTTTGTCACTTTTATTATTATGATTTATGTTAATAATCAATAATATTGTTCTCAATAGTTAGTTTAATTTGTAGATTAATTTTCATTTAATTAAAATACATAATATGTCAAGGTTGCTTTGATATAAATTTAATTGTGTAATTTGACACTTTCTCATTGGCAGATTATAAACATATGATATATGGTTTATGAAGAATTCAAAAATGCAAAAATCCAATATGGCGTCCATAAGAAAATCGAAAGTTGCGTGCATTATCTCAAAATCTAGTAGGCCTAGATTTTTCAAAATCATTTTGAAATCCTCGCTACCTGTTACCCCATCCTGCAAAAATCGTGGATGTATCTCTTGCAAGAAACAAGATATAGCGATTTTTAGAAAACGCATATTTTCAGTTATCACCCTGTGTCTAGTAAATGGAAGGGATTTTTTGACATGTAACCATGGTTACTTCTTGGGCATATAATGACGCAACTTTTTTTCCATTTAACCATCTTCGTATCTCTAACGGTTTCCAATACCCCCATACAATTCATCTTAAACTGGACACCCTGTATATACCATCAGCGAGTAACGCTTCGTTGCTTATCTGGAGAAATTCACCAGAAATACAATTGATGCAATAATTCCTCTTTATAACGCATCTATCTTAAGCCGACTAACTTATTGCTCTATTATTTGGTCCACGTACTATTTTTAATACGCAAATAAGTTAGAAAGAGTTCAAAAGAAATTTTTGAAATATTTGTATTTTTATTCATAATTTTATCGACGATGAACGACTGCCATTTTCTGACACGACAGAAGTATCACACCAATACGGCGGAGCTGATACCCTTTCTTTTCTTAATATTTCATATCCACACCTATACTAGCTCAATGTTATCAGTTTTTCCCTAACCTCATTTGCTTGCTGGGCAAACTAACTTTAATCATAATCATATTGATATTCTCAATTGTCATTTTTTAAGAAATTGCCACAGATAGGTATAAATTATCATACATGTATTTATTAGTTTTCAATCGTAGAATCCAAAAGCGAAATAATAAGCAGCGGATTTTATTTAAAATGAGAATGTTTACTCAAGGAACCACACGTTCTCCAAAAATGTCATAATGATATCTTTAGTTTGATGGAAATAACGACCTTGATAGTAACCTTATTGACACCTGGTTTATCTAGTAAGCTACTACATCACAATAAGATTATATAGTAAGAACCCGAATTTATTAAGGAATTTTCACATCCATATTTTCTCCATAACGTTTGGTCTGAACATCGGTTTTGACTTCTGTTCAATAGTGATCATGTAGAATAAATAATACACTGTGAGTTTTTTTTTTTTCATTATTTGTATGAGGATCTCGGAAACCATAAGAGTTGCACCTTTGCTTAAATGGAGAAAGATTTGCTTCTTTGGAAGACTAGTCCAGATACGCTTTTGTTAATTTAAGAAAATGCATGGCATACTAGATATTTTCAAACAAGTAAAATTCTCCAAAATTGTTTCAACGCTTTAATTGGCTTATCTCTAAACATAGATAAAAATTAAATTATTACAATAATTTAATATTAGTCAAGTTGCTTTGGTGTGTGTGAATCCTTGAGAATATTGCAGGCTCACATTCCATTAATACAAGTAATTTGATTGTAATCTCATTATATTTATAATTTACATCAGTTCTACATACATAAAGACAAAATTTAAATTTGGTTAGCGCGATACTTTGGCAAAGTACAGGTCGTAGGTTCAAATCTTACTCGAGGTAAACTTTTTATTTATGTATTTAATAAAATTAATAATAATGTTTAATAGGTAAAAATTGTTTAAATACAATTTGTAGATGATTTTGTGCCGAATAACGTCACCGTACTAGTTTTTTTAATTTTGCTTATCATTTTGAAGTTATGAAGCAAAGTTGAGTTTTTTTTAATGGAAACCATAGTTGGCTATGACATATTTTAGTAGTACATTTTTTTCTGTTGTAAATGATGTAAGGGTTGTGTCAGTTATTTTAATAAATAAAAGCACAATACACGTTTTTCTATCATTAGGTTTAACAAATTATATCTTGCCATGGAAAACAAAAGTAAAACAACTGAAGCGATGATTATCTTCATCTTTGACAGTTCGTTCGTTACTGTAATTCTTATTAGTTTTGTCAACGTGGAGTTGTTTTAGAAAATTAATTATGGTGTACAGAAATTTCGAGAAACTTGATATGTTACATCATTTTTAACAAAAAACAGTCAACGAGCGGCCGAACGCTACTCTTTATTGTATTTTGATCGCCCTCAACCATCTTCAGACACCTTCAAGAATTTACAAGAGAATATTGATAAAAACGTGCAGATAAATGTTCTAGCTGTTGTGAATCAAAATTGATCTACATCAACACGGCTAATTGCACAAGACACTGTACTCACAACCCACTGAGAACTTTAGCAAAACATAAATACCATCCTTAGAAATGTTCAGTTGGACAAACTTTGTACCCCGGTTATGATGAAAGAAGACTACATTTTTGTAATTGGTTCATAAATACGTGCCATGAAAATTACAACTTTCCGGTGCAGATCTTATGGACCGGCGAAACACATTTTATAAACTGTGGTATGTCCAATCGCCATTGTGGGCCCAAGCCCGTTTACAAGAAAGACGACCTCAGATTAAGTTTGGATTCGATTTATGGTGCGGTATTATTGGTTCGCAGCTTGTTGGGCCATTTATTTTTAATGAGACTTTAACTGGAGATCGATATTTGCAATCTCTTAGGGAAGATTTAACAATATCCTAGATGAATTAAATTTACAAACGCATGCAAACATACAGTGGTATCAACACGACGGTAACCCACCCCACTATCAGGTGCAAGTTAAAAGATATTTAGATGAAGTTTTTCCAAACTCGTGGATAGACAGGAATGGTCCTGTTTTGTGGGCTGCATGTTCCCCTGATCTTTATGCAACCCAGCAGGAGCTACAGGCAGATGTTATTAATGCGTTTAACAGATTAGATGGGCGTTAAATTAGAAAAGCTGTCAACTCCCTGTTGAAAAGGTGTCGCATGTGTGTCAATAATAATGATGGACATTTCGAACACTTACTGAAAATTTCTTTTGTTTTCCATGGCAAGATATGGTTTTTGTTAAACCTAATAATAGAAAAACATGTACTGTGCATTTATTTATTAAAATAAGTGATGCAAACCTTACATTATTACAATAAAAAAATGCACTATTAAAATATGTCATAGCCAACTATGGTTTCCATAAAAAAAAATTCAGTTTTGCTTCATAACTTCCAAATGCTAAGCAAAATTGAAGAACTAGTACCGTGACGTTATTAGGCACAAAATTATCTAAAAAATTGTATTTAAACAATTTTTATCTATCTTTAGAAATAAATGAATTAAAGCGCTGCAACGATTTTGGAGAATTTTACTTTTTTACAAATATCTAGCAAGCCATGCATTTTCTTAAATCAACAAAAGCGAATCTGGATTAGTCTTCTAAAGATGAAAATCATTCCCCATTTAAGCAAATGTGTGTGTAAAATGGTTCCCGAGATCCCCATACAAATAATGAAAAAAAAACTCACTGTGTCAATGTATCAAATTTGGACGGAATCGGTCAACTCACTTCGGACTATTTGAAAATGACACTCTGCCCATTCCTAAAGCAGTTTTGGAAAAAATGAATATCAATAGTAATTACATAACTGTGACTGAACAGTATGAAACCATCAAAAACTCTAATAATAATAAAGGAATCTACAACTAGAAAATAAATCAAAGATGTGAAACTTATTTAATACTCGCGGATAAAATTAGAAAGAACGTATTGTAATAAAGCAAGTTTCATGTTATTGATAAGATATACTAAATTACAACATTAGAAAAGCGACGCTGTTATTAGTAAACTTAAAATAGAAATTAATTGAATCTTAGTTGCTCATTATCTTTACAGAACACTTTTAAAACCATTAACGTACCAGTACAAATAAGAAAATGTAGAAAAAACACAAACATTTGCACTCAATGAATAAAAAGTGCACAAAAAGCAATTAATATTGAAAACTAAATTGGATTGGTCTAAATCCTATCAAATACTAAATCTGCACGTTCTGTGCTAAAATTAATGTAGTAGAGCAAAACTAAACGTCATAATCCATTCTGAACCATTTAAAATAGAATTTTCAGGATTTGTATATACTAACAAAGTTTAATGACCAATATTATTTTTAACAAACAAATGATTATACTTTGTATAAAACGATTCCGTTAATTTCTATTTATAATGATTTGAAATTGAAGAGATATGATTTGTTTTATTTTAAAACTCTAACTAGTTTAAACAAAGAACAGTCTCTATTGACTAAATTCATAATATATAGAATTATTTTACGCAGGCAATTCCCCTTTGAGCGGATAGACACGCACAACTTGTAATTGAATCGGACAATAGTCAATACTAGCCCAAGCGGTTCAGTTCTGAAAAACTGAAATGTAGGAGATTTGTTAGCATTACTTACTTAATTGGTAATAAATGTACACACACGATGCGGTGCAGATACAAGCAAGCACGTAATCAAGCTACAAAGTTGTCATCAAATAGTGTATCCTGATGTCTAAGCAATAGCGCGTTTCGGATTTCTGATTCATGATCTTATGACACAAATCGCAAAATAAAGACAATTTTCAATTAAATCACTGCATAACGTGCTGATATAACAGAGAACAGAATGTCTCTGAAAATCGACAATAGATGGATGTAGTTGCAGGAGATACTTTTAACTTCTGTATTTGATAAATTAAAAATCCAATTATTTTATGAAAGGCAATATTCGGTTTTGCATACCACCTCGAACTCAATTTTAATTTGATTAGGTTATTTTCGCGTGACCTCGCTCTTGATGCCAATGTAGTGTTAGGTTACTGAAAACGTTTAGAAACTTAGACAGTGAGCTGAGTGTAAAACACGCCAGTATGCCTCAACTATAATTTTTTTACATCGAGGGATGTAGTACCACTTAAAAGTTGGTGTTTTAACCTCATTCTACCTCTACGCTGTAGTCCAGGAGATACCCACCATTATCCTACTTATAATACATATACATTGGTAATAGGAATTGACCAAGTATCGGTAGAGTGACTGAAAATTTTGAAGCGAATAAAGAACGAGCGCGAAAAGGCAGGACAATCACAATATCACTGAAAAATAATAACACAGTTTATTAAGAGTTAGTAAAATGAGGATATATAGTAAAGTAGACAACTTTGTGAGAGATAAGGTATTTTAGCCAGACGGCAATATGTTGTTAACAGGAGAAACATGTACAAAAACCTAAGAAAATATATGTTGTGTTCACATAACTAAAGAAACATCGGATCGAATGAAAACCAAAAAAGTTTTCGGTAGAATTGCACTTTTACCAAAAGTAATAGTAAAATGTGAGCTCATTATGTACCAGGACTCATAGGGTGTGTGAATTCTTGAGTGTTTTTATGGAATTTTAAAGTATATAATTGTCTGCAAGATAAAGATTTACTGCAACTATAACATTTTATATATTGAGATGTGCAGTAGCGTTTAAAAGTTGCTGTTGCTGTGATCCCGAACTAACCCACAGTTATCATGATTGTATTAGATGAAACTACGGACGTATGAAATGCTCTTCTCTTCTAAAATTATACGCCATGTAACAAAATGAGGAGACGCGAAGGAGCGATTTTTGTGTTTCTTTGTCTACATTTTTAACATTGCATTTCAATATTACTTCATTGTTCTCAAAGTCAACCAAAAATGCAGATTATTTATGAATATCGACAGCCACTAACCTGGGTCATAAGACAAGTCAAACTATGAAACTATTGTTTGTTCTATATCGTACCTATCTATGTGAAAAAACCACAAACATTCTAAGTTTCTATTGACTATCTTCTTTGATATATTTTCTTTCAATGATAATGTGTTCGTTGTTTTATAAAATAATTTACGTGGCATCGATTTCTGCATCAAAAAGATTAGTGAATTTAAATCAATCAGTTTATCTAAAAAATAACAAATTTGACGAAATCTGCGATAAATGTATGCACCACTTGTCGTAAACTATTTAGAATAAGACGTGTACATCTAGTTTTTATGTCCGTAAGTTTTTCGGCGTCAGAAAGATTTTATTCGTTGTGTTTTGCATACTTCATATTTTTCCTAAAAACTTGAATAACTAACTCTGAATAAGAATATTTAAAATATACAGTGTGTTCAATATTTAAGTTGATACTGGTATCCGAAAATGCAACACCCTGTAGAATTGTAGATATTTTCAGGTTACGGAGAAGATAATGCATAAATTTCATATTTAAAGATTTTCTCTATCTAAAATAGTTACGGAGCAACATAAGAACTACGCACTAATTTTACACCCGGTATATATACAGGGTGTTCCAGAATGGTCAAATATTTTACCAGAGTATTATACAAGCCATTTTATGGGGGGGGGGGGATCTTCGTATGAAAATTTTTCAATTTGGGCCATCCCTGTTGAGATATTCGAGTTCCAAAAAATGGTGGAAACGGTTAAACTTAGAAATTTGAATTTTAGTACACATTGTCTGCTAGTAGAATGTTATTTTGTAGTGGTGTCTATTCTTTGCCTTATGTATCTGGAGGGCGGGAATTAGCAACCCCTTGTTTTATTTCTTTCAGAACTTTTTCCTGCAATAGCCAATTTCATTTCATTTTTTACATACTACATCTAATTTTAAAACTTTTTTCACTCTTGCTATTTTTTCATACAACCAAAAGTTTTCGCGGAAAAAAATAATAATAGAGATTGAGAGCAGAAATTGAGAAATTTTTTTTTTATTTATAGTATTTCCGAACAAGCTAAGATTTGCCTAACGTGCTAAAGCACTCAGGAACACTGAGAGGGTTTAGGGATATTGTTAGGCTGCCAAGAAATGTTTATGAATGGCTACCTTAAATTAACTTAAGTCAAAGTTTGGAGGAAAACAAATGTAGATTGCGCGCGTTTAGTGCGACACGATGGAATTTTGAGTGCGTAATTATGGTGTGAATGGGCAAACTGAGTGTTCCTAGCGACGATGGTCTACGAAGGTATTAAGGAATGCGTTTCAGAGGCACACTTGCCATGGTAATAGCGATAGAACAAGGAAAGAACCGAAATTATTCTTCTGTGATAAAGAGATTGTAGGTCAGAAGTCAGAGACGGGTAATAAAGAAATAGTTTAATCAGTTATTAACAATATGGACAAATGAAAATAAATTTATCTAATCCCGTAGTTAATAACAATAATAATTCAGAAGGGTTCAAAATGGATTCCGGCACATTGTTGACATAATTGTAGTCTTTTAATGAAATTAAAATTTACGGATCGTAAAGTGTGAACAGAGTCTCTTATTCCATTGCAAATATTAAAAATTCTTTCTTGCAGTTCTTCTATCGTGTCAACTTCTGTTTCATAAACCATGTTTTTCAGTTGGCCCCAGAAATAGAAGTCGAGAGTATTTAAGCCGGGAGACCTTAAGCCAGTACATGGATGCATCCTGACCTCTCCCGATCCAATGGCTTCGGAAATTTTCGTGAAGCCATCGCCGTCCAGCCAAAGTAAAATGGGCAGGAGCTCCGTCCTGCATATACCACATATTTTGTTTATGTTGGAGAAGTACATTGACATAATTGTAGTCTTTTAATGAAATTAAAATTTACGGATCGTAAAGTGTGAACAGAGTCTCTTACTCCATTGCAAATATTAAAAATTCTTTCTTGCAGTTCTTCTATCGTGTCAACTTCTGTTGCATAAACCATGTTTTTCAGTTAGCCCCAGAAATAGAAGTCGAGAGTATTTAAGCCGTCAGACCTTGGAGGCCACTACATGGGTGCACCTGACCTCTCCCGATCCAACGGCTTCGGAAATTTTCGTGAAGCCATCGCCGTCCAGCCAAAGTAAAATGGGCAGGAGCTCCGTCCTGCATATACCACATATTTTGTCTATGTTGGAGAGGTACATCTTCCAACAAATCGAAAAGGTTATTTTCTAAAAAGTGCAAATATTCAGCTTCTCCTAAACGCCTAGGCAAAATAAAAGGTCCTATTAAAAACCTCCTAGGATGCCAGCCCAAACATTTAGGGAAGAAGTATGTTGGGATTTTCATCGGACCATTGATGCATATTGTGATGATTTAGAATGCCCTGTCGTGTAAATAGAGCTTCATCAGTGAACAGTGTTCGTTCTGTAACCTGAGAGTTTCTAATACGCCTGTGAAGTATTTCTGCACAAAATCTGACGCGAAGATTATAATCTATGGGGAAAAATTCTTGAACCCTTCTGGAATGGTAAGGGTGCAATCCGTTTATCAACAGTATTCTTCAGATATTCGTTATAGGCATATTGAAATACCTAGACGCTTCTCTGACACTCCTCCTAGGATCCTCTTCAAAGAAATTCAAAACTGCCTATTCCTGCTGAATACCGATCACTACTTCTCTTCCTGTATTTCGTTGTTACCCTTTAAAAGATCCTGTGACCTGTAATTTTAAATGAATACGAACAAACGTTCGATTATTAGGAATGCGACGATTGGGAAATCTTTCCGCATACATTCTTACGGCTTGAGCATTTCCGCCACATTTGCCATAAATCCAATACATGTCAGCATGTGCTTGATTAGTGTAATTGTTATTCATATTAAATAAATAAATTAATAATAATAATTTTTCACATAACTTGACGAAATTTGAAAAGCTTTCAATAATACTTAATGGCGATTTGTTTGACAAAACAATAGAGAAACATCAACATAGCAACCGCCCACTGCATTTATCAGTAACCGACGCGTTTATCAGAAAAGATGTTTAATAGGGTAAGGAAAACTATTTAAATTTTTTTCCGCACAAACTGTTGGTTGTATGAAAAAATGACAAGAGTGAAAAAAGTTTTAAAATTAGGTGTAGTACTTAATAAAAATTGTTGAAATCGGCCATTGCAGGAAAAATTTCTGAAAGAAATAGAATAGAATAGACACCACCACAAAATAGCATTCGACTAGCTGACGATGTGTACCAAAATTGGAATTTCTAAGTTTAACCGTTTTTAAGAAAAAAGAGAAAATAATAATTTCCGCCATTTTGAAACTCGAATATCTCAACAGGGAGGATCTAAATTTAAAAATTTCATATGAAGATCCCCCCCTAAAATGACTTCTGTAACATCCTGTATACCAGCAAAACATAACTAATTATTCCAAATGGCACATTTGACTGCCTAGGAGTTCTAAAGACGATTTTTCTGTCGCTAATCAATACCGCAAAAGCTATGAAAAATGATAGAGGCACACGAATACCTTTTGCGTCATTTCCCACTTTAACCTACTACATTAAAAGTCATAATCCAAAGAACCATAATAGAAAAGTTAAAAAACAACTAAATGTAAACAATAGTTCCATTATGAAATCGTCCTGTATATCCTAATGTTAAATATCTAACTCAAATAAGGGTAGACAAACAAACTGAACAAGAATTCCAACCTAACTACACGTAAAATACCGTCGAAATATAAAGTCTAATAAAAATATAAATAGAAAGTCAATTAAGACATGGTTGTAATATTCTAAAAGTGAAAATGATCTAAAAATAAACTTTAGCGTAGGCACATTATTTTTTCATTATATCAAGTTTTAGACTGATGTTGAACTATCAGTAACGAGAGGAAAACATCTGTCACATTACACCTTAAAAGCTGATAATACATTATCGGCAAACTTACATAAAAATGAAATGAAACGTATAACTATATAGTTTATCGTCAAAATAGAAATAAATGATTATTGATCTATTTTGTACCTACAAATTAAGTATAATACGTCTAGAGGTATATATTTCGTTTATCGATAATGGGAGCTAATGGATTACATTTTCTATTTCTAATGTTAGTGGTAATATTTTTTTACCGAATAATAATAACAATAATAAAACGCACAATTAAAAAAAACTGTATTAAGAAATTAAAAATTAATTCATGTGTTATAAATATCTTAAGTGAATTAGGAAAAACGGATTTATGTTCATAAAAAAGAGTTCAAGGTTAACACAGCAATTTTGAAATACGTTTGTCGCTTAATGACAAAACTTCCATAGTTATCTAAAATTATACAGGTTTAACTAGTATTATATATAAACAAAATTTAGGAATTTGGCCCTTAAATACAGAACAAGAGAGACGACGTCTATAACTGTTGATAGTTTGACGAGTTAAGAATTAACCCGATCATGAGTAGTGGAAAAGTTTGAGAAAGCAACGTTTCAATCGGGAAAAACAAACTGAACCTTTAGTCAAAGAAATTGATTTTAACAAAAGAAATTATACAATTGAGTGAATCCAGATCATGGAAGAATCACCACAGAGCGTAATCTTGAGAATGTAAACATGTTTGGTATACATTTTTTAAAACCAGAAATAAATCGTGATCGGAATAAGGTCTGTTTTTGGTTTTTGATTCAACGAAATAGTATTTACAGAAAATCAACGTAAACTATTAAGCATGATTCAGTTTTAACAATTTGACTGATTCAAGCTGAAAGGAGGATGTACAGGGCTTGTAACAACTATTGATTAAGAAAAAAATAACCAAAATTATTACAAAAAATAACTAAATTTGGCTGAAGAAATAAAAAAATGAATAATCGACACGATCTTTTATGTCAATGTTTCCCAATTTATAATAAATGTAAATAACTTATTAACAAATATTGCCCATAAAAATAAAATATAAAATTATACAAACATCCACCCGAACCTCCTTTTATACTGTATTATTGAATAAACACGGATGCTGTGTACTGCTTCTATAAAAAATTATTAATACAATAGAAACAGTATACAGCATACTAGGTCTTGAAATAAAACGCTACAACCTGGGTTACGCTACGTTAGAGTATGGGAACACCCCTCAGTGAGCAAATGGGGTAGCATCAGAGTACCTCATTAACCCATTTCTTCCTTGGGGTTTTAAATCCCTAGATCAATAAAAGTAAAACAAATTAATTGGAAAAAAACCGATACTTACTAATTGGGGAATTTTAGTAAGGCGTCTCAGTACATAGAAACATTATAAGTGGTCCAAATTTTCAGATGCACTGCCTTCTGTATCAGAAATTTGAAACAATTGAATACCCCAATTGGTAACTATCTGGTTTTCCTAAAAATCATATCCTTCTACGGACAAGTTGGTATTTCAAATAAAAACATTTCACAAATTCAAAATATTACGAAATTCTACAAAATAAGATCGCGTAAAGTTTGAATAGTAAAAAAAATAAATAAAAATAACGAATTTGAAAAATAGTAACTAAAAATAACTATCCATAAAATAATAAAAAAAATAGCTCTGTTACAAGTCCTGGATGTACTATTTCTATTGGCGATGGTGTGTACAGGGTGTCCCAACGATAGAGTAAAGTAAGTTTATGCTTAACTAGAATTATTTGTGTAAATATTGTATGGACCATGGGGTAGAGGTAAGAAGTGTGCATTTTTTTTAAAATATTGGAAGTTATACAGGGTGTGCCAGAAAAGCAGGACGTGAAAAAGTATGATTTTTTTAAATAGAACACCCCGTATTTGATTTTAGTTTTTAATTCTACGTGTCCATACAAACATATTTTGTCATACAAAAGATTGGCTGAAAGTTTTTAGTTCTTGAGATATTCGCGTTTAAAGATTATTATGGTCATTTTCGTGGGGTTGATGAATGGGCAATTGTTCCGTTATTTCACAATAAAAAAATTGATATTTCGTGTGAAAAATGAGTGATATTATGCTAACGTTTAGACCGACTAGTATTTCTAATTTTCTCAACAGGGTGTTTGTTATAACCATTCAAATTTGAAAATTCTCAAATTAAAAAAAATCAGTTTTTTTTTAATTGCACACCCTATATATTTTATTTCATTTTATTCGGGATTAAAAATCTATCATTTTGTCAAATATATCCTATATCTATCTTTGATAGTTTTCGAGGAATTTCGATTTTTCTCACTAGCTACGTTACATACGATACTATAACATTATTGTGGATCGTGGTAGCCATGGAAAACAATTGCGACGAAATAAAACAAACCACCTAAGCGAGAATATTACACTGTGCGACAAGCTTCGCGAATTCTATTTTTTATGTCCTCCCTTGTTGTAGGTTTAATAATATACACCCGATCTTTTATGTATCTCCATAGGAAAAAATCCAGTGGAGTTAAATCGCATGACCTGGGTGGCCATAATATAAAGCCATTACGTCCTATCCATTTCTCCGGGTATTGCTGGTTCAAGAATTCCCTTACGTCCCGATAAAAATGTGGAGGTGCACCATCCTGTTGCAACCACATATTTAGTCGTCCTTCTAAATTGATATCCTCAAGTAACACAGGCAATTCTTCACGTAAGAAATGCAAATAGCTGCGGCCCGTTAATGGATCATCAAAAAAATAGGGACCGATAATTTGGTCATTAAGTATACCACACCACACATTTAGTGACCAATGATTTTGGTTTTGAACTTCTCGTAGCCAAAATGGATTATCAATGGCGTAATAGTGCACATTATGCCGATTTACAGCCCCATTACTTTTAAACGTCGCCTCATCGGAAAACATTATGGAGCACAAAAAGTTGTTATTTAATTGCAGCCGTTGATTAATGATATTGCAGAATTCAATTCGTCTTGCAAAATCCTCTTCTCGCAATTCTTGATGAAGTTCAATGTGATAGGGATGGTACTTATACTTCAGCGTTGTTCGATTCACGTTTGATTTGGAGGTATCACATATCGTCGCTAATGTTCTAGAACTCACTTGTGGATTTTCTTGAATATTTAATAATATTTCAAGTTCTTTTTCGTCATTAGCTGCCCTTTTATTAACAACTTTACGTTTGAAGTATTTAACACTACCACTAGAATCAAATCTATCCATCAAATTTTCCAAGCCAACAGTAGTAGGTATTCGACGTTCAGGATATTTCATTTTGTAGATTCGTTGTGCTAATAAAGTGTTTTTTTCGGCCTCGCCCAACACGTATATCATATCAATTAATTCATTTGTCGAATAACCCATAATTGATACAAGAATTGATAACAAGTTAAATGCGAAAACGACAAATTTAATATGTGTTTATTTTGACAAGTAGGAAACCTTTGTATCTTAGTAACGCAATTATTATTTTCCATGGCTACCAAGATCCATGCAATGCAATGTTATCGAAAATAAAGTAGCTAGTGTGAAAAAATCGAAATTACTCGAAAACTATCAAAGATAGATATAGGATATATTTGACAAAAATGATAGATTTTTTAATCCCGAATATCAAATATCAATTTTTTTTATTGTGAAATAACGGAACAATTGCCCATTCATCAACCCCACGAAAATGACCATAATAATCTTTAAACGCGAATATCTCAAGAACTAAAAACTTTCAGCCAATCTTTTGTATGACAAAATATGTTTGTATAGACACGTAGAATTAAAAACTAAAATCAAATACGGGGAGTTCTATTTAAAAAAATCATACTTTTTCACGTCCTGCTTTTCTGGCTCACCCTGTATAACTTCCAATATTTTAAAAAAAGGCACACTTCTTACCTCTACCCCATGGTCCATACAATATTTACATAAATAATTCTAGTTAAGCATAAACTTACTTTACTCTATCGTTGGGACACCCTGTACAGAGATAAAAACAGTCACGGTATAACTACACTGTTTTACCTGTATAGCAAATTATACTATGATCATATGCACCATAAAATTCGGGGAAATAGCCCTTCATGCTCTAAAAGGTTTGACTGAGAATACCGAATCATACACTAGTTAGGAATAATACGACAGCGTAAAAATGAAAGTAAGACGTGTATGATCAACTCAAGTAAAACTATTGAGTATAAAACCTGCTTTCGAAATTTAATTAATCTGATACAAATCGTAAATGGGATATATATATATATATATATATATATATATATATATATATATATATATATATATTTATATACTGGGTCCGCCTTTTGGAGCTGATCCTATGAGTATCTGCTAAACCAAACTTACTATAATTTTGAAAATTTGGTGACAGGGCAATGATGTTAGGGCTAACTCATCTAAAATATTTTCACGTTCGTACAACTTCCGGTTATACCGGAAGTCGGTACTTAGTCGCTTATTATAAATGGAACACCCCGTATATTAATACATTTTTGGATTCTATGTCGAATTTTAAGGTAAGTTTGTTAAATAAACTAGATACGAAATTTCAGTCGTATAAAAAAAAACATTTTTCTAAAAAAATTGACAGATGCGGTCTTAGTAATAACTCGTTAATTGTTCTGTTCCTGTCAAACAATTTGAATAATACTTTGAGGTGTTGTGGGCAAAGGTTTATTGCAACAGTCTGCAAAAAATGACATTTGTATTTTTCATAAAAATAAAATTATGAATGTCTAAACTTGACTATCAAAAAATGCAAGTTACTCAAAAAAATCAAATGGAAACCCCTATTTTTTATTACTCAGATCGCTTTAACGTCAAAAATTAAGGTACATTTGTTTAAAACTTTATTCGCCTAAACGTAACAGTTTCATACTTATTATCAAAAAAGTCCCAATTTTAAAATTTGTGATAAAAATGAGCTACATACTTAAATCTAGTATTCCTTGTTCGCGGTCACCATGGAAACCAAATAATTGAGAATTGAAATAAAGAAAAATATTTGAAAAAGTTACTGCAAAAAATTATAAAAATTGATAATTTTGTGATTCAAAAGCCATTTTTGCCAAATAGAAATTTTCTGTCATTTTTTTCAAATTCGATATACAACATAAGTGTAAAAATTTAATACTTTATGAGTAAATCGAAAAAAAACTACTTTTTACTGCGGAGGTAATACATACTTATAAGCGCATCATTACACGATAAAGATGCTTATTTATTTTGTTTTTCTGTTGTAGTCAATAATTTAATAAAATTGTTGACAGTTTGTGTTTTTCTTGATGAAATGGCTCGACTGGAATATTCTAATACAGATTATAATTCACGGACAATGTCATAGAGTTGTAAAACGAACAGTAAGAACATTTATCGAACGCTATCCTGTGCGCCCCCGACCATGAGAAGATACAATAAGACGTGTGGTTCAAAATTTGGAACAGTTTGGCACATTTAAACACTATGCGCCTCGCAAAAAAACTGCTATTAATAACGAACAGAATGAAGTTATAACTTTAGGATATTTCCGTGCCTATCCTTGTAATTCCATAAACGACGCGAAAACAAATATTGGCACCAACAACTATCAGAAGAATTCTTAAGAAACATAAGTTTAGACCATACTGTTTACAATTAGTTCAACATTTGAAAGAAGCGAATTTCTTGAAACGTATCGAATTTTGTAAAACAATCTTACTCAAAATACAAGAAATTCCTAATTTTTTGACTAATATATGAACGGACGAATCTAAATTTACGAAAAATGGCATATTGAATCGCCGAAACTCGCATTACTGGAATAACGAAAATAGCAATCCAATTCGCGAATGCCATTTTCAGGAAATTTGGAATTTTAACGTATTTTATGCTATTCGGAATAACGAAATCTTTGACGTGTATTTTTACAACGAAAATTTGAGAGGTTTAAAATAGTTGATTGTTGCGATTTATGATTACAAATTTAATTTCTAAGAGAAAATTATCTTGAGATATTAAACGCTCGAATTCAACCCCGATTAAATCTAGAAAGGGAAAATTTATGGTACCAACAAGATGGTGCGCCTCCTCACAACACCAACGCTGTTTCCATGAAACTTTCTGAAATTTTTGAAGATCGTTGGTTTGCCAATAATGGTCCCTTTCCATGGCCACCTAGGTCACCTGATCTTACGACAATAGATTTTTATCTTTGGGGTCGAATTAAAAATATTGTTTATGCTACACCACTAACGACTAAAGAAGATTGCATTGCACGAGTGCAAAATGCCTTCAATTCTCTTTCTCCACAAGAAATACAAACGGCTACAAATGAAGCCGTTATAAGACGGGTTCAGCAATGTCTTGCGTCTAACGGGCAACATTTTGAACATTTATTGTAAGTTAATTTACATTTGATCACGAGCAAGAAATACTAAATAAGCGACTTTATCGTGTAAGAATGCACTGATAAGTATGTAGTTATTACCTCCGCAGTAAAAAGTAGTTTTTTTCGATTTACTCATAAAGTATTAAATTTTTACACTTATGTTGTATATCGAATTTGAAAAAATGACTTAGACAATTTCTATTTGGCAAAAATGACTTTTGAATCACAAAATTATCAATTTTTATAATTTTTTGTAGTAACTTTTTCAAATATTTTTCTTTATTTCAATTCTCAATTATTTGGTTTCCATGGTGACCACGAACAAGGAATACTAGATTTAGATATGTTGACTACAACAGAAAAACAAAATAAATAAGCATCTTTATCGTGTAATGATGCGCTTATAAGTATGTATTACCTCCGCAGTAAAAAGTAGTTTTTTTTCGATTTACTCATAAAGTATTAAATTTTTACACTTATGTTGTATATCGAATTTGAAAAAAATGACAGAAAATTTCTATTTGGCAAAAATGGCTTTTGAATCACAAAATTATCAATTTTTATAATTTTTGCAGTAACTTTTCAAATATTTTCTTTATTTCAATTCTCAATTATTTGGTTTCCATGGTGACCGCGAACAAGGAATACTAGATTTAAGTATGTAGCTCATTTTTATCACAAATTTTAAAATTGGGACTTTTTTGATAATAAGTATGAAACTGTTACGTTTAGGCAAAAACAAACTTACTTTAATTTTTGACGTTAAATCGATCTGAGTAATAAAAAATAGGGGTTTCCATTTGATTTTTTTGAGTAACTTGCATTTTTTGACAGTCAATTTTAGACATTCATAATTTTATTTTTATGACAAATACAAATGTCATTTTTTGCAGACTGTTGCAATAAACCTTTGCCTACAACACCTCAAAGTTTTATTCAAATTGTTTGACAGGAACGGAACAATTAACGAGTTATTACTAAGACCGCATCTGTCAATTTTTTTAGAAAAATGTTTTTTTTAAACGACTGAAATTTCGTATCTAGTTTATTTAACAAACTTACCTTAAAATTTGACATAGAATCCAAAAATGTATTAATATACGGGGTGTTCCATTTAAAATAAACGACTAAGTACCGACTTCCGGTATAACCGGAAGTGGTACGAACGTGAAAATATTTTAGATGAGTTAGCCCTCACCAAATTTTCAAAATTATAGTAAGTTTGGTTTAGCAGATACTCATAGGATCAGCTCCCAAAGGCAGACCCTGTATGTATAATCAATAATCTGAGTTACACATTTCCTTGTTTCAGAAATGTTTACGCTGGACATCCGAAAATTTTTCTTCTCCCAAATTCAACGATTCAATTATGCATAGATTTAGTATGTATAGTAATAATCGCAATGGTTCAGTAAAAAACAATTTTCCAAAGTAAATGTTTTTTACTATTTTTTCTGCGGCACCTTGATTAGTGTGGCGCATAGGTGAAGCCTCACCGGGAAAACACTCAGGGTCGATCAAAATCCGCATCTAATAATCAACTTACTTAGGCAAATGGCCCCCATTCCTACATTGAGCTGTTGAAAACAGACGCATAGATGGGTCGGAATTTTAATTTCAACTACCTCCAAAAATAACCTTAAAACACAGTGTTCTAACACGGGTATTTATCTTATTTATTAGTGAAGTAAATTTGAACTTATCTAATGCGTATTACTGGTCAGCAAATAATCTACATTGGACGCTCCAAGTTGATCAACATGATAGTAGTCTAGTGTACTATGTTTTATGATTTTCACAGGTTACTTCATTTTTGGGTTATAGGACGTCTGAATTCAAAGTTAACTTGATCACAAATACCGTTTTCCCAGTTTAAAAAGATAGATACGAAGTCTTACATATTTGCGAAAAGCTTTAAAACAGGCGCAAGGAATGAGCTAAAAATATACACGATGTCCCATTAAAAAAAGTTTGGTTGATATCTCAAAAAGCATAACGTACATTTTAAAACTAATTATACCGTTGAATCTGCGCAAAAAATTCTGTTAATATTAATCGTTACCTTTTAAAATAAGCGGGATACGGGAAAATTGAGAAAAATTCAATTGCACGTTGTATTTCAAAAACGACAAGCCGGCCATTCATTTGGCAAAAAAATCACGTAAATTTCCATTTTTAAATGCCCATAAATGGACTAACAATTTTATCTCTTAAAATTCCACACCAAACCAATTTTTTATGGATTATGAGTGAAGATAGAGGGGTCTCCTTTTCGCAGTTCTGTGCAATAAATTGTATGGGAGAAGCTTAATCCATAATTATTTTTGGAAATTTTTTATGTATACCAACTTTGAAATGGCGAAATTGAATGTAATCTTGTGTACCTTGTTCCTGGATAGTTATTATGTCTATCCCTTATAGTTTCACTGTTTCTTTTTTTGTTTTTGCTGTTATGGTGATATACAAAATCCTTGCGATAATCTATCTTTCTATCTTAGTATACGTTTTACAATCAATCCACTATGTGGAGGCTGGGAGTTGTTGTTGATACTTGTTCTTTAAATGTGTTTCGTATACCATAAGCACTCCACTTCACAAATGTGCAGTAACCCTATAGGAAACGAAATATTACGTTTTTCTAATCTTATACCGTTAGCGCTTTATGTTGCGAACCCGCGTAGAAAACTAGTTTTTACTTAAAAGGTAGATAAAATTCAAATCCACTTTAAAAATACTTTTAAGAAAACCACTCATTCCAACATGCTTGTAACTACAAAGCACATCAAACTATTTTAATTATGTTGGTAATAGTGAATGCGTTGAAAGTTAAAAGTAAACAACGAGTTCTAACCTTAAATTGACGATCATGCGAAATAAATTCTAACTAAAAACATCAGCTGTAAACAATGTATGAACTTAATGAAACGTTGGATACTGTATTGACATTCAGAACAAAATTGGAATTCTGCGCAATTGTTCTTTAGTCTTTAAGCGAACTCTACCTCGTGTGATTCGGACCGTTTCAAAATAATTATCCTTCGATAATATTTATAATGTCTGGCAAGGTAAAAGTAAGTGATTTTTATTTGACGGTGTATACAATTATAATTACTAATTTTTTTTTCTAAAATTTATTATTTATAGGCTGATCTCACTCTCAAAAGAGGCCAATGCAAAAATTTCACTGGCACGAGGTTAGGACGTTAATTGTAGTTATTGAAAACAAGAGCGTTTTAGAAAATCCTAAAACAAATGCCGTGACGTGGAAAGAGAAAGGCAAATGTTGGAAGAAGATTCCACCGATTTTACTGCTGTTTGCGGAATGGAGAGTGCTGCCGGTGTCCTCCGTTCTAAATACGAAAGTATAAAGTACCAACTGAAATCCAAAATGGCTCAAAACATGCGCGAAATTTTCAAAACAGGCGGTGGATTTCCAAAAATCGAGCTGCTTTGTGATTACGAAAACGAATTATCGCACGCAGAGGGGACTATTAACCTTGCGATTTTGATTCTAACTTGTAAGTATTTATAATAAATTTAAAACCATGTCCATTACGATTATGTTTGCAGCGAGTAAGAATATAAATATAAATGTTTCATCAAACCACGATAATAAATACATCTACTGTTATAGAAGAAATACGTAAGTTTTTCCTTTTACTGATAGTTGTAAATTATTTTTAATTTTTTAATTTACAGCATTCATTTCGGATTATGAGGTGGCGGATTTTAAGGTAGTTCCCACTAATAACAGCATATCAGATTACGCATGAAGGAAAATTATAATCTCTTAATCCTATCATTAATACTTTGCTTTTTAGCTGTATCGAAGGGGTCTGGTGATCATAATGATATCCAAATTAATATGAACAGGCCCAATTAATTTTTCCGAAGCCGTTCCTGGAATTTCTAAGATTTGAGAACTCCGATCGAATACTACATAATATTGTAATGTTGCACCAACAAATAAGAAAAATCAAATAATCCGTTTAGATATTATAGCCCAATGAATTTTTTATCAAAATTGATAAATCACCCTGTATATTAATAAAAAAGCGGAGTTGGCACTTTTTAATGGTCATATGATATTCCCCATAAGGGACTCTATATATGGTATAAGCACAGTATATATATATATATATATATATATATATATATATATATATATATATATATATATTATATATATATTATATATCTATACTGTGGTATAAGTATGTAAAGTTCGTCAGACTCACCCTGTATAAAATACAAGTATAATTGAAATTAGAAAACGTTTAATTGAAATGTTTCCGTAAGCATCCTTTAGATAAAGTTGAAAGTAAATATCCTCTATTATTCCATACTAAACTGTGAACAATTGCAATTCTTTGTTTATTATACATTCATAAGATTGAGATAAATAAACACTTGTAAATGTTTTGTCTATTGCATTGTTATAAACATATTAATATTAAATAAACAAAATAAACACATCAAATCGCATTTAATTTTATAAGTGTGCTAGTATAGAAAATTTAAAGTAAAGGCGCACTTCAGGACGAATTTATGCTTAAGGTTTTTAAGCGGATAATTTTCTAAATTCCTTCGTTATAGGTCCGCACGGATGTAAGTTTCGATATGTAAATTGGAGGCTTTACAATTAATAAACAAAGGTAAGGCAGGAGACCCAAAAAATCAAAACTTTCTAGGGTTCCGGTTGGCATTTTTTAATGAAAATTATAACTGAAGTATAAACTAGACTAACTGTTGATCGGTATACAGTATCTTGAAATCTGTAATAGGTCTTGAGTTAGTCTGGACACATATTTGGCCGAATAACGATTACTGCGAATACACGCCACAATGTGAATGGAATGTCATCAATTCACACAATGAATAGCGAATGTTTAAAGAGAAGCACACGCGCATTTCGTAGTAAAACACAAGTTTTTTTTCTAGCCTATACTTTTCAATATAAATGTATTTTTAAGTACACTAAAGGCTACAGACCTTGTGTCACTAGTGTTATCATTTACATCTTTCATTGTATTAGCTAAATTTAAAATAACAGCCTCCGCAATTAATTTATTTTTCTTTAAATAGTAGTTTAACAATGCCTCTCTATGCAGAGATATACTGTATGTTAATAAATTTAACGTAACGTAATAATTTAAAACCTACCGTCTGATGTGTCATCTTCATTTATTATCCAACTTTCATCTAAATCGAAATGAGCATCTCCACCACGTCCAGATCCAGGAAAAAAGGCATGCGCTAAAATTTGTCCTTTGCCATCAAACGCGAAGTTATCGCCATGTTCGTATCTGCAAAAAAATGATTCAGTTATTTTTGCCTTTAGTAACATAAATAATGCTAATAAATACTATTGTCGTTATACCATATTCTTTTCAACATTTTTAGTGTTCCTTTACATCGCTTTTAACCGTTTCATGGTCAGTGAGAAGTGTTATTCCCACCATTTCCATTAGCATGGAAATTTGAAATGTGCAATTACCAATTACTCCTAATTTTGGTTGATTTTTCCCATAAAAACTAAATTTTGGCAAAATCGTATAAGCTTTGTTAAATTTACTCAGTGACTAGTCGTACACGGTTTTCGTGTACGTTTAGCCGTGGCACTATTCGTACACGCGTGTACAAATTCATACGGTTTAAATAGCAGTTTACATGTCAAATTAGCAGAGCACTTTTGGTCTAGGGGTAGTGGTCGCCTGCCACGCGGTCGGTGCGGGTTCGATTCCCGGCGAATGCAACCTTTTTTTTTTTTGTTAGGTTACAGTAGTTTTGTTTATATATCATTCTCGCCAGAAAACAATCGCCCTGCGTCATTAGTTTATGAACCTAGCTATCCAAATTGTTTATACTGTCATCTCATATCAAAGTGTTTAAAAAAAAAAAGGATAGAAACATACTTGAAGTGCATTTGACACAATCGACATATGTCATTTAATAGTTTCATGCAATGAAAAGAGAAATAACATACTTGTTGTTATTATTTAACATGCATTGAAGAGGTAGGTATAGTAATTTTCACGAGTCAGAGCAGTTGCGTCACTAATACTAATACTGTCAGAGAACGCTGATGTCAGATTGTGAAAAATAACAGTTTCACAACTGTCAAATCTCAGCTTCAGGGGTTATGTTTATTTTATCACAAAATTTAAGTTATGTGACGTCAAATATTTAATGCCAGAAATACTTGAAAACACCGTACATAATTGCCAACCTAAATCAGTTCTATCTGCATCCTCTCGTGCACAATAGGCGGGTTCTATAGGTGATAATGAAACAAAGTCAGTTATGACTCATCTGCTTTGACTCGTGAAAATTGGTATAATATTTATTTTTATTTCACTATTGTAATCGCAAAAGTACGGAGTGTCGCAAATGCTCTGGCTATATTTGTAGCCATAGTGAAGAATATCAAGCTCGCAGTAAACTAATCCTATCCAGTCCAGTAAACAACGACTCGTAAAAAAACAAAATGGAACGATCTGCCAGTAACATCCAAAACGTGCATTAAGAATACATTGTACAACATGTATGCACAAAGTGAGTACAATCTAACGTATACATATTCGCACATCTGAAATGCTTTTATTTACAGAAAATCAGTTGGAGTTTTAAATGCTGAACTCCGTGATGGTCATGTTTTATTAAGTGATAAAAATTTAAATCATCCATTAAACACATTAAGATTCAAGTTCAAAAAAGTCTCTAACCGTAAACAACTTAAAGCAGAAATGTGAACTCTTTTTGTTAAACGATACATTCAAGAGGTCAATTCTAAGTCTACGATGATTTCATGGTTAAAAAAAATATTAGTTATGAACCCACACTATTTAAAACTGAACTTTATGTACTAATTAAATCTTGGCAAATAGAGTAAAGGCATGAGGTAGATTAAATAATTAGAAGCTATGGACATGAAGTGTTACAATTTCCACCGTATCATTGTGAATTTAATGCAACTGAACTCATATGGGCACATGCAAACTGTTTGGTACCGATACGGATAGCGACTAAAAATTTAGTAGTTTAAGTTTATTGTTACAACATAACAGTGTAGATAAATCAAAAGGATGTGTTTATTTTTGTAATATAATTATTCTGTGCAGTTATTGAACTCTAAATGAAGTATATATATATATATATATATATATATATATATATATATATATATATATATATACACACACATATATGTCAAGCTATTAAATTTCATTTTAGTTATTTATTTGGCATAACCTAGATCATGTATCGTTTGTTAAATTACCATTTAATAAGAGCTGTAACAATGGTAACTAATGCTGTTTCGCTTCATTTATACTTTATTGGTTCACTAAAAGAATCAACATCAAGCATTTAAGTTAGTCGGAAAAAGGAATATGAAGTTTTTTGATGGAATAAGTTTATTTATATCTTATTGACAGTTTTATAGACTTATGTCATGCAATAGGTAAAGGTTACAAAATAGTTTCCTGGTCTATTAATAACTAAATTTGAGTATGTCGATTTATCCCTCTATTGTACATGACCGCAGAGTTGTAAGCAAATTAAACTTTTTGAGAAAAATGTTTCTTTATTTTAATTGGAAGTCTTATTTCCATGGTTATGTATAAACAAGCTCACACTTCTATTTAAAATATACAAAGTATGTATATATAAAGATATACATAATGAAGATATAGCATCGTTTGGAAGTTCAACTAGGGAAACCTACAAATTCGATTATCTTTAGTTATCAATTATATGTAAATGTTTACCACCAACTTACATGATATTGCACATAAATATTCTCTAAACATTTACATAAACGTATTTTGTTGAATATAAGTATTGTTTAAATGTATAAACAATGTAAGTACTCACAAATTATAACCCACAAAAACCATTAAGATAAAATATCTGATAGAGTTCTATTTATGGCTCACCATGGTCGTTAACTATAATGAACTATCTTCTTCGATTTTCACAAAGTAAACGTTGTTTTCTTTTCGGTGTAAATATTACAATAAACAGTATCCATAATCATACGAAATCCTGTAACTGCACTACCGTCACCTCGAAAAAGTAATTAATTAAAAGAAATTATTACGGAAATAATTTGAATCGGTTGTTTAATATTAACTCGTACTATTTCTAAGTGATAAGGCAGGTTGATTCTTTGGTGGCGAGGATAGTAATCTAATTCTTTTAGGTTACAGTAGTTTTGTTTAACTAATCCAAACTACATAAACAAAACTATTGTAACCTACAGAACGCAACTTGTTATTTAGCCGCTCGTCATTCTACATTTAGTAGATTGAACACTGGTTCTGTAACTTTTTGTAATATTAATTAAAACGCGTGTAGTAATAGCGCCACGGGTAAACGTACAAGAAAATTGAGTACGACTAGTCACTCCGTTAGATTTATCACAAGAAAACGATTACAAAACTAAATAGGTTTGGTGTAACCTGCTTATTGTGGTCCAAGGAACATGTGGTATGATGTTGCTTGTACATTCTCCATTTTTCCTGTGTGGAATAAACTTGTTACGCCCCCGCAGCAAGCTGGTGTTGCTCGTCATCCACCGCAATGAGGCACAAAGAAGCTGGCATGATAGATCTTACGAAAACGTGAAGTCAATGGGTGAAGGAAAAAGGTTTTTTGTAATTTAGTTATTACATTATAATTCCTAATAAAATAACTGTATTTTTTAGAGCTATAGTTGTTCATACAGGTAATGAAGAGGGATTTATTTGCGATGCTTGACTTTTATTTTGTACAAAGTCACAAAGTGCACACCATCATGTAGATATGTGTGCGGAATTGTTTACAAAAGAAGGAAGAAGTATGTCATTTTCTATTCAAGCTCAACATACCTTATGAACCTAGCATGTTTAAAAGTTATTGCAATTAGTTGCAGATAATGCGATACCAAAGGTGTACGAAATAAATGAAATAGCACAAAATGTGGACACCATATCACTGTCAATTTAATCCAATTGAACTGGTGTGGACCAACGGCAAAGAACACTACAACAAAAATATAGGAAGACATAATTCCAAATTTAACGATGACCATGAAAAAGAAATATGGATGGAATCCTTGCAACGAATTGATGAGACATATTAACAGAAATGCATTAAACATGCCGTAGTGTCTATGTTAGAGTGGCGGGAAATTGAAAAAAAAATTGAGGTTGTGCAACCATTAATTATATTTGTTAACGATTCCACTTCTGAGAGTGTCACTAGTAGTGAATAATTTTTTTTAATTTAAATGTTTTAATTCCAATGTAATATAAATATTCTAATTTTCACATAACATATTGTTAACTCTACAATAAGTTGACTGAATACATGTACTGATTTAACTTGGAGCAATATGAAATCTATTTAAACTATGTGCTAAATTAAAATATTAAACATCTATAATTTCGTTGAACTTGGAACTACATCACACTGTACACACTTTCTTCTACATGAATGAAATAATCACAAATGTATCGATATTTCGTTATCGTAAAGTATCTACAAGAATTATATCGATTATAAAGTAATAATTATACTTCTAGAATGGTTGTTATAAATCTTGAGAATAACAAACTAACTGCAACTTTTATCAATTTTTCCACCTGAAATGATTTAATTTATAATAAACAAAAAAGTATTTGTTTACATACAAATATATAGAGGTTAGGTAATTATAATCAAACTATGTCATAAATTTTAACAATTCACTGTCGCAGAAAAACATTTTTGACTCAGTAAAATAAGTGGACATAATGGATAATTTTTCTAGTTCAAAATATAAAATACATTCAATAATTTTCAACTTTCTTTGACATTTTAAGGAAATTTATGTGGAGACATCTGCGGATAAAAATATTAACTAAAAGGTACTTTGCTAATTTAATGAAGACTTACGTCGCGTCCCCTAAATCTTAGTTCGTGTAATTTTAAGAATGAGCCATACCCAACTTTATTTGAATCAAATTATAAAGAACTCCCTCGTATCTGTACAACATCAGCTTTTATTAAGGAACAAAAATCTACTTCTTATGTTCGAAAGATCTTTCTCCTATAACATAGCGATAACTTATAATTCTCTACCTGAATCGATAAAATTATTATTATCATTTAATAAATTTAAAATTAGTCCCCGCCAACTCCAACGCCAATGAGAAGATATTAATTACATTTTTTTTAGAGATAGAGGGATTGCTATGCTAGCAACAATTGGAATTGAGAAATAGAACAGGTATGATTATATTAGTACATCAGTGGGCCGGCCTCTTTAAAGTGTTAAAGTGTTTCTAATTAACTACCCCCGTATGTACAATACAATACATAAAATGCCCTGATTTAGAGTAAGTATTATTTTTCTCCTTTACCAAAAACATACAATTACACAACTGAGATTTAAACCCTCATCATTTTCAGATGACTTTGATTGGTAACGCTCATTTATATTTAAAAAAAAAATGAGAAAAACCATCAAATGCGTCCTTCATCCCTTGCGCTAATTAAACTGAAAAGCTTTTTTATTACCTAAAAAAGGAAAATAAGTGCGAAAAGCTAAAACAAGATATTAACCCCTCGATTTGTTAATTAGTGTCAGAGCACTTGATAGATCGATATACAAGAATGTAGATTTGGCCAGTCTCGTGCAGACGTTAGTAATTTTGTCACTTTTAACGTAATCCTAAAATAAAACATAAATGTTGACGACACTTTCAATATAAATGGTGTCATCGTGTGTACATAATCCAAACAAATTTTTATTTTCATGTTATTTGTAAACTTATCGATTTATCATCAATAGGATGACAAACTTATGACAGTTTTGCCATTGTCGAGCGTAATGATGGCTATCAAATTTTGATCGTCCATCAAATTCGGCATATTTAACCCAGATTCACTTGATACCCTAATAAAAATCACATTGTGGGTTCCAATAATACACCATTGAAAAAACGTTAAGCTAACGCTATAAAGTTTAAAAAGCAATTAGATTTTCAATCGATCTTTAAAAACGTTTAAGCTTTTAACGTTTTAAGCTTACAACACAAAAAAATGTATTGAAATATTCTGCGTGCGACAATGATAAAACAGAATGGGTAAATAAAACGACAGATTGACAGTAGTGCAAATTGCCTACTCCTGTTGGGAAATACACAGGAGAATAAGAGAGTGCAAATTTCAATTGATTAACGAAAACAGACGTATATTTTAGACTCAGAGGTGTTCAGAAAAGTAGCAAAAGCATTAAATTCTAGACGAAAAGAGACTACAACTTGACATCGAAACTTTCCAAATGTCTGCCTTGTCTTTGCATAAAGAATCTAACGGCTAATGGAATAATGTACCAGGGAGAGAAAGAGAGATATGCAATAGTGTTTTTCTGACAGCTGTAGGGGCATATAACAGTAGAATTTTCAAATCGAATCCTTTCAATATTTTGTCAAAAGCTTCTTCGATTTGATTTTCTAAAATAATGTAAACAAGGTGATATTCAATTTCAATACGCTTTTGTTCGCATCAAACAAGTGAAACAAGCTGGAAAAATGTACAAATTGAAGAGAATTTTTATTGGCTACATATTAATACCTTTTTAAAAACGTTTTTTCTTTTTGTTAAATTCAATTCAAACTGATTGAGCCTCGATGCAATATTACAAACGTAGTAATACTTTTACTGCTGTGATTTGATTTAATGCTTCCGTCTATCTACTTAAGTAATAATATACTGGCCGCCTTAAATAAATGAACACCCAGTAAACGCCGATGTATTTTAATGAAAACGTGTATTTTCTTCCTATTAAGAAACGATGAAAATTTCAGCAAGATACAATAAAGATTAATCAAGTAATCGTCGACAATGAAACAAAAACTCTTTTTTTTTTCATTTGACATTAGTTACTTAAGTGTCAAAGTTAAGCATATTTGTAAGCTTAATAAGTAAACACATTAATAATACCTCCTGTACCACATCGTGCAAATTTCCATCAGTTAACCGAGTTTAAACGTGGTAGAATAATCGGTCTACAAAAGCCGGATTATCTATTCGTGATGTTGCCACTCGCGTGGGACACAGTGTTGCCATAATTTCCTTATGTTGTCAGAAAATAATGAGGAACGACGACTTTTGCGTCCCGGACGTCCTAATCGTGAAGATCGTATTTTCGGGATCGTTTTTCATCAACAAGGGAAATATAGATGGAGAGGATTAACTGATCATCAAATCTCCTTACATCGACGTATCAAAGAATTCCATCTTTTGGGCTCAGATCATACCAACCATTACTTTGTTTACCTCTAACTCCACGCCATCGTACTGCACGGCGGCAATGGTGTAACGAGAGGTTGCATTGGAATATGCAATGGAATCAAGTCAATCTTTAGTGACGAATCTCGATTTTGTTTATGGGCTCATGACGGTCCCAGATTGGTTAGAAGACGTCCTGGAGAAAGACGGTTGGGTACAGAGCAACGGGTGATGGCGGAAACGTTAATCTTGAAGCGAGACACGTTATATGGTTGTCAGAAGTGTATAGGAGAACAGTATTTGCACCTAACGATTTACCCATACTATTTGGACACAATTAAGGACGAAAAGCATACACCAGGTCCAACAAAACACACCTTCATAATAAGGAGCGAATACGGTTAATTGGTATTAGGAGACTAGAGTCTGGCATATTTAGAAACCGGCAGGTCAAAAGTGAAGGACTGTCGCAAATATTAAATATCTGGTGTGGAACACCACACGACCTTCCAACCTACAAAATCGAAATTAAACGAAATGAAATAATTTTAATAACATTTTTTTTGGATAACTATACAATCTCTTTTATAAGAAGTTCATTACGAAAATAGGCAACATTGTAAACATAAAAACAATAATCTATGTCAAACAGACGTTTAAAACTTCATGATAGACAGAGGTTAATAGACATCTAAATGTTAATTTAAATTAAAAGAAATAACATAATTGGAAGGTAATAGGTGTAGAGTGTGAATTCGAAAACATGAATTCTCATTTTTACCTTCCAACCTACATATTGTAGGTATAGCAGGTTATGCAATCGAGTTTTTTTTCACTATCGCTAAATCGACTTATTAGCTCATTTTATAGCTTTTGGCCAAGTTTCGCCAAGATCGGTCATTATGTCTGGATGTCTGTATGTGGATGTATGTTAGTATCTACGATAACTCCAGAACAAAAATACCTACGTATTTAAAATTTTGAATTTAAGCCTTTTTTCTTATTTGGCTTAGAGATGATTGGATTTTGGGAGAAATCCAGCGGTGGATTTTTAGCAAATATTTCTAAAATAGCTGCATATTTCAAAGATATCAAAAAACCTAGATATAGACCTTAAACATATCGATTAATTATGTTCTATACATAGTGGTAGTGCAAGTGCTAGTTCAAAATTTTTTTATCTGAATAATGATTAATTTTATAATAAAAAATTTGATTTTACATAAATTTTCTTTATAAAGTTTTTAATTTAAAGCGAAATAAATGTAAAAATTAAATAAATATGATTGTATTATCGATATTTTTATAGAATCGGGCGGCTTTGACATTTGTTGTACGTTAACATGTATTTATGTCTATTAATCTCTATCTGACATGAAGTTTTAAACGTCATTCTGGCATAGATTATTGTTTTTATTTTTACAATGTTGCCTGTTTTCGTTATGACCGTATTAAAAAGAGGTTGCATAGTTATCCTAAAAAAATTGAAATTATAATTATTTCATTTCTTTTAATTTCCATTTTGTGTGTTGGAAGGTTGTAAATATAAAATTTAAAATACTAAGGGATTATTGGAATAAAAGCATATTTAATCGTAAAAATTTAAAAACAGTTCAAGACGCATTTTCTTATTGAAAAAAAAAGAACAGGAGGGACTATAATCTATTATTTTTTCTTTATTGTTACCACCAGTCTCATTGTTTCATGTTCAATTTTTCACGTGTTGTAACGGGTGCATGAGAAATTCAAATTTCGCGCTAAGTTATATGATATTTTATAGATTGAGAAATAATTGTTATTGATATATAAACGTATTTAATATTGAGAAGAAAAGCTTGAATTTACTTCATCAAGTTATGTATATAATTAATTAGTAAATGATTAAAGTAAACGCGGCAATTGGTAAGTGCATATATGCGTTGGGGAATCAGTTGTTGACATGACAGTTAGGTTTAAGTAAGAAAGTGGTCAGAAATGGTTGTAGTTAGGTTGTTATAGTCGCTGGGGCATAAGCGACACAGTAATAGTCACGCTGCCCACTAAATTAAGAAACTAAAGTCTAAATTAGTTAGTATTGTGCTAAGGAAATATAAATAATACTTTCCTTATTAAATTAATAAAATATTAAAGTGATAAGAGTGCGAATATTGTCAAATTGGCGATAGAAAGAAATTTAAATAAACATGTTTGTACGTATCAGAAGTCGTCATCCTTTATGGTGTTTAAATATTGAATATAAAAGACGACAATCGCTCCAGTGTAATAAATCAATATATACAGAACAATAACTAGAAAGTATTGATGGTTAAGGTAGAACCATTGCTGTTTGTAGTTTGCTAACCGTTTGTAGTTTGCTGGCCGTTTGTAATGATAACTGGACTTACAGTGCCAAGTAAAATCGATTAATAGATTCAGAAATTATTAACCGATTCGATAGGCGGAAATTGGAATTGTATTAATCCGCAACAAAGGTATAAAGAAGATATCAGGGGAACAAAGGAACACGGCGTCAGGACTGACGGAAGAGCAATAATATTATCCCATTTGAGACCTCAGGAAGTGACAAGTAAGATTTTTAAATGTATAATAAGAACAACGTCTTTGTGTTTTATCTTACTTTAAATGTATGTTTGAATATCAACACTGAATGGAAAATATTCCATTCACTGCTGATAAAAAATTATTTCTGCTTGTTAGTTATTAAGAATACGAACTATAATAATAGAATTGGTTTTTATATATTATTCTAAACAAAGCCTTTATTCATTTTCCGAAATTTAGTATAATTAAATGAATGTAATATTTGATCTACTTTTATTATTGACTATTGCAAATATGAAAAGCTTATACAAATACTGAACACATGAATACTGAAGGAAGCAAATTTAATACAGTTACCAATTACATATGTATTAAGTAAATCCAATTGAATATAATTTTGGTAAATGATAACAATAATCATTTCCTTTAATAAACAAATTAGCCGGAGCATCCCGATAAAAAAGGAATTTGCTGAGCAATATTAAAGTTCATTTACTCAAACGGGAAACCTGATAGTAACTAAAATAAATTGTAGTTAATGAATGATTTCTTTACAAGTTGAAACTACCAAAATTAAAAGAAAAGATAACCATTTTAAATCTCACAAAAACAATATAAATTAAAAGTATTTTGATATTATTAAAATAAAACAAAGAACCCTAAATTTCATTTTTTGTGACGAGTGTTTGTTGTTTTTAATTGTGGGTTTTTCTTTTTGGTAGTTCTTCCTTTGTTTACGTCTTATCTTCATTTTCAATAGAAAATTGTTGCTGGCACCTCTGCTTGTCTGGAGACTTTTACATAGATAACATGTCTGCTTACCAGAAAATAATCTACATGTAATCACTCTGTTTCAAGCGAGAAAAATTTTCTTTACTTGACTTTTGGTCTTTGTTTTAATTGTTTCTCTTCCTACGTTTGCCCATCTCATTTTAGAGCAAGAAATTAACGGCTTTACAAAGAAACAAAAAGATAAGAGCTTATTACATACTCATGGAACCATATCTTCTACAAGTAATTATTGCACACATACTATTTTTGATGCTGAAAAACCTGTTGAAACCTTATACCGATCAATGAATGATAACGGTCTAACTAGATAATTTTGTATCGTGGAAATTCATGTAATCGCAATGAATGAGACTTTCGTGAACGTATGTATATAAATGATAAAATAAATATTTCCGAATAACGATCGAAGACACTAATTTAGAGTAATTTCAAGCTATTGACGTTCTAAAGAAATTTATTAATTTATGAATAGTAACAAGATAATAATCGAGGACATTGTAATTAACTAAAGTAGAGCGAGAAGTGTCACCCGTTAACCATTCAGATTAATTCATAATACCCAATAAGCAAGGTACAGAAATCAATTAATATATTTATTTGTAAGGATTCACAACGATTAAAATTGGCAGACCAGTTTATAAAAAGGGCTTCAAGTAAATTTAATTATGTGAATCTATAATTCTTTATAAGTGTATACACCAAAATCGATTCGAATATACATGGAACTTTCACACCTTTTTAAAATAAATTTATTCATATTGATTAACTGCCGTGGCCTTAACAGAATTCTAATCGTTTTTTAATTAATATCGCACAGTCAATAAATAGAAACAAGTAAAATTTGTAAATAAGTGCAAGCCATATTTTCCCTAGTACCCTTCAATAGCCTGACCGAGATATTTGTTTGTACAGGAAACATTAGTATATTAACTGGTGGAAGTTTCAGATCAAAAGAACTTAAAACAGAGGAGAAAGTTAGTTTTGCGAATGTGAGCATATGACTAGACATGGGTGTTAGTTAAGACATGGTCTGCTGTTCAAATTCCATATAAATACGGTATTTTTTTTATGATTGTGGGCTTGAACAGGCTAAATTAGGCCTATCGTGCTAAAGCACTCAGGAACACTTAAGGAGGACGGATAGAGGGATAATGAATTGCTAATAGATGCCTATGAACAGCTACCTTAAATTTTCTCATATCATAAGTGAGAGGGAGATCATTCCAGAGTTTAGAAGCCGTGTAGAAAAATGTGGATTGCGCCCGTTTGGTACGACAAGTGGAGATTTGTACTGCATACTGATGATGTAAATGAGCGAACCGAGTGTTTCTAGAAAAGATAGCCCGAGATGGTATCAAAGAATATAATTCAGCAGCACAATAGCCGTTGTAATAAGGATAATACAAAGAAAGAACTGAAACCATCCTTCTATGCTCAAGGGACTGTATGTGAGAAGTTAAGGACGGGTCATTTATAAGCCTAATCGCTCTCTTTTGAATGCGATCAACGATATCGAGAGCATATTGGGGAGCACTAACCCAGAGGTGAGAATTATATTCCAGATGAGGTCGAATTTGGGCCGTATACAGCAGAAGAAGTTGTCGAGAGGTAAAGTACTGCTTAGATCTGTACAAAAAGCCTATTTTACGAGCAGCTGTTTTGGTAGCTGATACAGTCATACCCAACAGAGTAATAGAGTCTAAAAACTTAAGAACTGAGCCATTCATACTTACAACAGGAAATGATCGATCTTTTTTGGCGGACATAAGGCAACACTGAGTTTTGTTAGCATTAAATTTAACTAGATTATTGCTTCCCCATTCGAGAATACGTTGAATGTCTTTGTTGATTGGATCTGCCATTTCAGCTTTAATTTATTGATTTGACGTAGAAGGTGGATTATCACTATAAGTAGACTGAGATGAACTACAGTGAAGAGTGCTATCGTCAGCAAAACAATGGATGGGGTTAGTTGTTGAAGAAATAAGTTCATTTATGTACAGCAGAAAAAGTGTAGGCGCTATAACGGATCCCTGTGGTACGCCAGCGTTAATGCTAACTTCTTTTGAAAAAAAGCCATCAACTACGACACGTATTCGTCTTTTATCAAGGAAACTAGAAACCCAGTTGATGAGCGTATTATTTAACCCAAACGAGGTGAGTTTGGTCAAATGCCTTTGAGATATCTAAAGTGACTACAACTGTTTCACCGGACTGCTCTACTGTATTGTTCCAAACTTGGGTCAGATATGAATGAAGATCGTCTGTTGAACGACTTTGCCTAAACCCATAGTGGTGGTCACTAAGGAGTATTCGCCAACATAAACAGTACGGAAATATGAAGGGCCATGGAATGGATTGGGTGATGTCTGTTTGTTATGTTTGGCTTGTTTGTCATTAACTGTCATAATATTACGCTCCCATTAAAATCGTTCTGAAAATGGTTCGGACAACTGAGGAAAAGGATTTATGGTAGAACATTATTTCCGTTCATACGGAAGTCGACGGAGCAATGTCCCAAGTTTGAAACAAACTTTTGAAAAATATCGGGAGCAATTTAATAAAGCTGCACCCAGTAAAAGTGTAACGTTAGCAATTATTGAGAAATTTCGTCGCACTGGTGTGTGTTGTGTCAGCGCAAGGGTTCTTTAATTCGTAATGAAGAACGGGTTCTTGATCAGGTTTTGCAGTCTCCACAAAGAAGTCTTAGACGAACTGCGTATAAATTAAACATCAGTGAAACATCCACACGTAGAATGTTCAAAGGCATTGGTGGTTATCAATATCGTAATCAAACTAGACAAGGACTAAACGCGGTGGACAAACGTTCAAGAAAAGTTTGTTGTGGACGCGTGCTGAACCTAGTCTACAAAGATATCCGATTTCTTGAAAAATATATGGTTTTCAGACGTAAATGGCTATATCAATAAACAAACAACTTGATTTCTTGGAATTGAACAACTTCATTGTAGACAAATCACTTCGCAGTCGAGTAACGATTTGGTGTGCTGTATCGGCGCACGGTCCTTATTTTGTTGAGGACGGGAATCAACATACAGTTACTGACAATCAAAAGCGTTACAGGCAGAATAGCATCATTTAATCATCATTTAAGAAGCTTTTGCCGCGCAAAAAATTTACCGTTGAACAGGCAACGGTTTCAACAGAATGGCGCCACATGCTATACAGCCAATCGCTCAGAACTTCTCCGCGAGCATTTGGGAAAATTTCTCGTGGAATGGGCTCCAATTACCATTCTCATTCGCCACCTGATGCATACATTTGGGGTATGATGAAAGAGTCAGTATTCCGCCCTGATGATGCACCAATGGATATTGCAGAACTACGGCAAACAATAATAACTTATTTCCAACAACTGCGTCAACCACTATTTATGAATATGTTCAATGGTCTGCAAAATCGCTATGAAGCTTGTTTACGCCGTAATGGTACTCATTTTGCACATGTAAATTAAAAAAATTAACAGAGTTGTTGTTTTCGGCACTGTTTATTTTGACGAATACTGTACCTTAACAAATAAAAAAGTTGATCTGTGCATGTGTAAACCCAATTTTTAATATGGACGCAAATTTGTCTTATAATCATAAAATCTTACAGAACCCAGGGTTGATATGCACACGAACCTAGAGCCAAATTTTTAATATGTGCCCTAGTTCCGCTACAATAATCTGTCAGATTAATCAGTAGTTGACAATTCTCAAATCAAATGTAACCTGATATTGGCACTTAAAAAAGTTAATTAGGATTCATTATCTTTTTGTATTTAAAAGATTACCATAGCAAAAAGTAATATTTTTACAAAAACATTATATTTTCAATCCATTGGCGTGGTGATAACGATTTGCAGGTACATTGTATCATTATATGGAGGTCAGCGGAGGTAATTTCGAACATTATATATTCGTTAATTTGGTGAAATTTTAAGTTGTTGTGTTATTACTGATATTGAACAAATAAATTAGCTAAATCCAAAATATTTTCAAAGTTATTTCATAAAAAGATTACCATGTTGTGTAGAGAAATAAATTACCTCTCAAATGATGTATCACTCACCACACTTGCTATTTAAAAAAATTGGGGGTTGGTGCGGGGCTGCAGAGGGTTACATTTTTGGGTATTAATTTTGTAAAAAAATTCGTTCCCTTCTCAATAAAATTTGACGTGTTTTTTTAATTTTGAAGAAACTCTCGCTCTCGCTCTCTCTCTCTCTCTCTCTCTCTCTCTTATATATATATATATATATATATATATATATATATATATATATATATATATATATATATATATATATAAACTATTTAAAATAATAAATCCAAATTTAGTACAAATATTACACTCCTTAAACTCAATATTAAGAGTAGTTTTTTTTCGAAAAATGCATAGTTTTTGAGATAAATTAGCTGTAATCCATGAACAACTTCCAAATGGTAAGTAAAGAACGTCTGATGCTCCCGGAAAAATAGTGTGCCATGAAAAGAACAATAAAAAAAAAGAATCAAATTATGTCAAATCTCACGTTTTATTTTAAATACGACTTGTGCATAAGAAAGAATGTAATTTATTTACATATTTTGTTGTGTTAATTTTTATTGCAAAAGTGATCTCTTAAATGCCATTTTTGTTTTCTAATCAAGAAATAGCGGATATCCATTTTATTTATGGCTTTGTAAATGGAAGTTTAGCAGCAGCAGCGCGTGAATATAGGCGAAGATTTCCTTTTAGAAGAGTTCCGCATCCTTCAGTATTTGTAAGAGTTCACAAACAAATTATGTCAGGGGTTAAATAATGTGCATGGTCGTCAAAATAATAACCATAGGCAGCAAAGAAATATTGCACGACGAATTTTGCGTGAATTCGACAGAGATCCACAACTAGCATTAGAAGAGTATCCGTAGCTTTAGGTGGAGTCTCAAATACTACATTCACCGAACATTAAGACGGGATCACCGACATCCTTACCATCTACAAGCTGTTCAAGGACTACAACCAGGGGATGCAGAACGTAGAGTTGCGTATTGTCGATGGATTCTTGCTGAAAATAATAAGAATCCAGGTTTTTTAATAATGTTTTATGGACCGATGAATCCTACTTCACTCGCCGTGGTGTGGTAAATTTTCACAACCAGCACGTTTGGGCACATGAAAATGCACATGTAGTTCGCCCGAGACATTTCCAACAAGAATTTAGTGTGAACGTTTGGATAGGTATTTACAATAATCACCTTTTTGAGCCCTACTTTTTACCACCTCGGATGAATGCTGATGGTTGTCCAGCTCATTATAGCAGAATCGTTAGAAACTGGCTGGACATCCATTATCCAGGAAGATGGATCGGTCGTGCAGGCCCAGTTCTCTGGCCGCCAAGGTCTCCAGACCTAAATCCCTTAGATTTTTTGTGTGGGGGTATTTAAAAGAAAGGGTGTATGCAACTCCTGTGACAATAAGAGATGAACTCATTAATAGGATTAGAGATGCGTGTAATGAAATAAGACCTTTTTTAGTTAATATTCCACGTCGATGTGAATTATGTATTCAAGAAAATGGTTCAAATTTTAAACAGTTTCTTTAAATTTATTTATTATTACGATAGCGTTTTTGCTTTGTTGTTATAGGTTAAGTTTATTTGTTTAATTTATTTATTTCGTTCTTGTTAAAATCTTAAATAGAAATTCTTTCCAATTTTTTCCAATAAATACGTAGTTTGTAATATTTATTTTGTCGTTTTACTTTTATTTTCCTTTATTTAATTCAACTGAAAAGTTAGAAAAAAATCAGTGGAGTACTACTTTTTATTAAGAGACAAAAAAAAAACGTGAGAATTGACATAATTTGATTCTTTTTTTTTTATTGTTCTTTTCATGGCACACTATTTTTTGCGGGAGCATCAGACGTTCTTTACTTACCATTTGGAAGCTGTTCATGGATTACAGATATCTCAAAAACTATGCATTTTTCGAAAAAAAGCAGAAGACAAAAAAGTTCCTAAATCAAATGGGCAGTCTAAATTTTTGGTTTTTAAGAGTTAGAGACGTCGCATGAAAAAGTTCGGAGGGGATAAAGGGTGTACCACCCCAGAAAATGTACTACCCTGTAGATATTGATAAACGTTAAACTACTCTTAATATTGAGTTTAAGAAGTGTAATATGTGTACTAAATTTGGATTTATTATTTTAAATAGTTTTGAAGATAAATTAAAAGAACTGAAAAAAAATTAAAACTTTGAAACCCTGTATCTCCAAAACTAAGCGTTTGGCAACCTATGTTTATATGAACTTTTTGTCTTAATTTTGAAAGCTCTATCGACTATTAAAGTCCTACTATAATAACTGGAACACCCTGTGATATATATATATATATATATATATATATATATATATATATATATATATATATATTGCGCAAATCACAATAATTTCTTTTATATATGTTGCATTTGGGAAAGTAAAAAAGTTAAACAACTTGTGGTTGTATCCAGGAGGCAAAATAACTTCTCGGTTAAGGGCGGGCATGAAGCACTTTGCGCCCCCAAATGTTAACTAAAATGCACCATTTTGTGCCCAGGTGTGCAATTTTTTTTCCTTTTTGATAAAAAAACCCAATACTTAGTCAGATGTATGTTTTGAACACCTTCTAGATGATACTAATGTAATAAATACATTTTTTACCTTTCACTTGTGTGATTGCTTGGTCTTTTTTCTCCATTTTATAGAAAAGTTACAAAACGGCTTTTACTTTCATTTATTACGTCCAAGTGCACTACAAATACATTCCTTGCATTGTCAAACTATTGTTCGTTTCTTCGATAACATTTGTCAAATTACATTCACTCGGAACGTAGTATTTATGCTATCAAAAAGGAAGAGCAAACGGAAGCAGTAGCGATGGTCTTCATGTATATAACCAGAGTATATAATCTACTATTCGACGTAAAGTGCATGATTTTTTCATTGAAAACATTCCGACAGCAATGAACATATCCTTTGTGCTGTGAATGGTGATGATGATCTACCGAATTTTAAATGCAGAACACTATTCAGCCTCTTGAAATACATTCGTTTTGAGTTTCAAAAGAATACTCTTATCGAACGTAATGATCTTATAAGATGGAGGCATAATACTTATGATGTTTTTATTCAATTTCAAATTACATACTTATAAAATAATGTCAAATTTCGCATAATTAAAAATGTTTAGTTTTAGGAAAATAAGATATATATATATATATATATATATATATATATATATATATATATATATATATATATATATATATATATACACACACACACACACAGATGAATCGTGGGTTAACTTTACTTTTCTCTGTAAAAAGAATGTTTCATAGCCAAATGGATGTGGATACTTATGAAAAGTGGTTTATCGATCAGGTTATGCCAAATATACCACCGAATTTTAGTTATTGTTATCGACAATGCTTCTTATCATAGCAGGAAGGTAGAGAGAGGATTCCAATGGCGTGGGGAAAAGTAGAGATTATCGATTGGATTAGTGAAAACGAAATATCTATTGAAGATAACATGTTGAAGCAAGACTTACTGGCTTCTATAGCACAATGTAGACATCAATATAACAAGAATAAACTTGATGTTATGGCACAAGAAAGAGGTGATCAAGGTCTTCGCTTGCCGAAATACCACTGTGAATTAAACCCAATATAAATGGTATGGGTACAAGTCAAACATCACATTAAAATTAATAACACGATGTTAAGGTAAAGGACATGGAGAATTAATCAAATTTGGTTACGAAAACGTGACCATTGAAAATTTGCAACGTTACACGAATCATGTAAAAAAAACCTGTTGAAAATAATGTGTGGTGTAACGGGAGCTTTAGAAAAATCAAAATTTCGAGCTAAATTATACGAGATTAGATATTTATATATTATTTTCCTGAATAAAGAAATGGTTATTGTTTATTTGTATTTGATGTAATTGATATTAAGATGAAAAGCTTGAGTTTATTTTAATAATTTATAAAATTAATAATTAATATATTCAACGTGAACAAATATGCGGCATCTGCAAGTGCATTAATATGATGGATGGAATGACGCTGTTATAATAATGATATTCAGTCTTTAAGCTAGTCGCTTACAGTGAGCGAACACAAACAGTCGCGATAAGTAAGCGAACAGAAAGGGTCGCATAAAAAATAAGCGATCAGAATTCGCAGTCTAAGCGACATTGTATAGTCACGCTGCCCTATAAAGTGTTAAAATTACAAATAAGAAATTAACGGTGATGGGGAAGAAGTAGAAAATTACCTTCCTTATTAAAATAATAAAAAGTGCAAAAATTGGCAATTTGGGTATAATACAAAGATTGCGTAATAGTTTACAATAGCGTTTTAAGTGCTCATTGAAAGTGCTCCAAGTTGATGATTTAATAGTGAGTGATAAATGAACAATAAGACAATCGACCCAATTGATAGATCGGTATATAAAGTGTAATAACTAGAAAACATTGATAAAGAAAGTGTGTTTTCCCGTAGTTCGCTGTAGTTTGTTGCGCACGCCGTTTGTGATTTGATTAAATTTTAACAATTATGTAAAAACTGTATAGTGTAAATATATCGAACAATTATTTACTAAAATTATTAACTGATGAAAACAATTAGAAGCGTATTTAGCTACACAAAAGTGTAAGGAAAGATAAGGGCAATAATAGAGAAACGGTGCCAGAATGCCGGCCAAGTGACATCTGAACTCTGAAGAGAAATTTCTAACCTATCAGAGGCCCCATTAGCGGACAAAGGAACGTCAGCATTACATCATCAGTTGAAACGAAAATAAGTAAGAACCTTTTTTGTTGTGTTAATAAATAAAACTTTTTTTGTGTTTGATTTTCTCGAAACTTTACATTTGATTATCACAATTAAACGTGAACAATCGTTTAATTCTGATAAGGATTTTATTTGTTATATGTTAGTTTTAAGAAGGTTATTGTAGATTTAGGTTTGATTTTATGTAAATATTTGTAAACAACGCATTGATGCATTTTCGCTCAGATTTGGAATTTAATTAAATGAGTATAACGTTTGCTTTACTTTTATTGCTAAAGATTACTAATATCACAAGCTTACACAACTATTGAATATAAGAGGTCAACTCGATTGGAATCCAGATAAATAAATAAATCGCAATGAACATAATTTTGGGCAATGATAACAGAAATCGTTTCTTTATATTAACTTGAGTTAGCCGTTGCAACCAATTAAGAAAGGAGTGAGTAAACATAAAGCTTAAAATTCATTTACGCAAACCCAAATTAATTAGCAAGCCAAGTAAAAATTAACTAGTAAATGCTATCTTTATAAATTGAATCCATTCAATTTTAATAAAACGTAATAAAAAATAATCATCTCAGGTATTAAATTTTCTTCAATAATGTTGATATTATAAAAAGGTTTACAAGAACTCAAATCTTATTCTTTGGAGCGGGTTAAATGAACAAAAGTAGTATCTAAGGGTGCTACGCTCGTTGCAGTGGGTAACGGATACCCTTTAAGATGATATTGAAGAGTTTGTAATTAACGTTATACAATCGTCTTCAGAGGATCTAGAAATCGACACCACCAATTAAACCAAACTGGCTGGATCATTGATTCGAGAAATATTACATTACATGAGAGAAATAAATGACGTACCTTTAATAAAATTCTACCTGGTAAATGAAAAATATATGTGGCAAATTATTTCAATCTCGAAAAATATTTCTATTTTACTTGACCCTTGATTGTTGTACTGTTCCTACGGATGGCAATTTCAAATTACAAGCGTGTTTAGGCCAAATCTAAGTACACAATAATTATTAGCAATTCTGTAATAGATTACATGGTGAAATAAATCGATAAATAAAGTGGATTAGGTAATTAAAAGAAGATTGAAACGTAAATTATTTTGTTTTGTAGATATAGGAGATGTAAAAATGATGTAAACACTGGTACTACGACATACAGTTAATCTGTTGAAAAAATATCATTTTATTACATAATAAAAAAATTGTTAACCTTATAAAAAAGAAAACCGTTTTGGAAAATTAGATTTTAAAAAGTTAGTTTAGCACACAAAAGACGATAAAGCTTTTCATGTTTAAATTATTCTAATTTTAATTTTCATTCACTCGCTAATTTATATGCAGAAAATATTTCAAATTTTAATATGAATCTGCTTTCTCATCGCCAAATTTAACATAATTAAGATTCTTGGTTTGGCTTATCTTTGATGTAAAACTTAAAACTTTTTAAGGCTTGCACTTGTTATTTATTACACTTTACAGATAGGACTTTTATATTTAAATATATTTTGAGTTTAATCTCCAATTTTTGGTTGCTATAGGGACAAAACGAAAATATTTCTGGTTGATATAATAAAGGAAGGCAGGCACATCTTTCAATATATTTTAATCTAATATTTAGTGCTTTATCTAAAAAATAATTAAAAAAAGTAATATATTTCTACTGAAATACAGCGTAGTAATGTAAGAATAGGCTTAACTGTTATATTTGGGAACGTCCGCACTTCGGTTAATTATATAAACTTTTCTTTTTACAGTACTTTTTAAATGCACACAACATTTTTTACTTGAACATTAAACAAAAATTTACACAACTTTTATAAAGAAGTATTTACGCTTAAAAGCATCCACGTTCGTGTAGCCTTTTTTGATCTTTGTTTCTGGGATTGGGTCACAAAGCTTCGATAAGCGAGTTTGTTACAAATTCACTTTACATAAAACATTAGTATTTTTTATTCACGCGAAATATTTGCATTAAACCGTTTATACTAAATAAATTTCTTATGCCATTTGAGTGTGTTCTGAATTGTCATTTTCAAGATGATTTAATAACATTTTATTTTTTAACGATCTAGCTAATCTTTACTAAAGGCTTATATTTGCATTTGAAATCTCATTCATTTATTTGACGTCTTAATTAATTTTTTAAAACTGTTACTTACTGAAGACGATAACTGTAGTTGTAATCGAAACGTTTAAATTTGCAAAAATTAATAAAAATACACAATCACATACCCAAAACATAAGTATTTTAAACTAACGATTAATAGCTTTCTGTTACTTAACAGTCAAAAATATTCCAACAAACATATTTTGTTGTAACTATACCGGGTGTTTCTAGGATAGGTAGAACACTTAAAAATAAGTGAGGTTTGCTTATTAAAAGCTTTTCGAAACGGCATCCGTATTCAAAATGCAGAGTTTTAAAAGAAATTTTATACACAATCTTTACGATTATGTCGAAACTACTGGCAACATTGTAACGCAATTTTATATGAATATGTTTTGGAAGCTGACACGTCCCATGAATTTGTTTTTATATCTGGCTCTCATAGAACGCGCTAGTTACACGGTTCGTACCGAGTAATAACTTTTTTGAGGTTAGATTTTCTGGTGCAAATTGTAAGTGAACTTAAACATCATTCAATTTTACACCATACAGGTACTATTGGCAAAACTCGATATTGTGTACCGTTTTCGGAATATTTTGATTTGAAAATTATGAAGTAATAATTGAAGCTGGTATAAGGTAAGTATTCTTATTAAAAACCGAAAACAATAACATTATTTTTTCTAAAGAATGCATTAATTTTCTAAACGGTTGAGGATCAGCTATAGTCATTAAAGACATTAAACACTTTTTCCGTAAGATATGACCAAACTGTGTAACGTGCCAATTGTTGTCTGCCGTTACCTTAATTTAAGTTTCGAAATTTGCATTTTATTGATAAGTATATTTACATTACATTATTATTTTTAAGCATTTCTGTTTTTCGTTCAATAATTAAATTTTTTATATCTCAATATTTTCTCTTCAGTCTACATAATTGCGAACGTCTCTGTGTATGTTTTAGGCATCCAATTTTAGTTTTATGCGCAACGTGAATAGAACACACTTATACATTTCCGTTTATAATGTCGTGCAGTTCAGATGTTATCTTTTTAAGTTTTGCTTCCCTTTTATAAGGTATGTAAAGGCGTCTAATTACATTTTCTATATATTATATTTAATAGGGAATAAGGAAGGAACAAGAAAACCGCTTATCTTAAGAAAAATCTTTTATTTTTGTAATGTTACGTATCGGTGAGGAGCATTGTATGACGTCATGAACAGTACTTTGTTAAAATGGCGAGATAATGCAATGTCATCTTTATGAACATAAATGGATATACCTTTGTTTTGCATAAATCACATATGCTGTTATACATATTCTGCGTTCATCGTTATATCAACAGCTTTCGTCGTTCGAATCTGCGTTCGTCGTTATATCTTTCCATTATTGTAGGGTCAACATTTTGTGCCAATTATCGAATGTTACCATACGCTACCGTTCATCTAATTTTTATGTTGAAGGCAGAAGAAAAATAGTGCTTACCTATACGTCTCTGTTTCGTTTCTTTGTACGTTAATTACAAATGGAGATTACCTTTACATTATCGTATATTTGTCTTGGAATTGGAAATGAAAGTTCTCAAGCTGCAGTTCGTTTAAGACGAGATTAAAATATTTATTTTGTTCAAGTAAGTACTTATCCTTTTAGTGCAGTTAAGTAAATAACAAATGAGTTGGTGTTATTTTGATACGGTTAAAAAAAAGGAACAGCTGAGTCCTGCTCCTGAAATAAAAACTTTTGAGTTCATAACCTATCACAACTGTAATTGGTTGACATAGATCAATACACGTTTCATTATTGAATACATGTTGAATAGATCGCATTTTGAATTTTAAGTAAACATAGATTGTAAGCTTATCTACAGTGTTTAATTTAGTAATTTTAAGATTGTAAGGCCGTACAAGAAGTATCGTTTTAGTTATTTTATTCTGATATTAATCAGACATTTTGCTTTATTAAATATACATATAAATACAGTGCTTATTCAGATTACCTATAATGTTTTGAGATACAACCTTTCTCAATTTTTATGGTACTTTAATTATTAAACCCAAGAAATTGAGTGGTGCCCAATAAAACAAATGCTAATACTGATTACGTCTATGAAAAAATCTCTGCTTTCCTCACACCTGATGAATGAGTTCTCAATTTTAGTAAGTTTTATAAGTTTGTACCTCTCTGAGCTAGACGGTGGTGCAATTTACCTTTGTAACAATAACAACACACACGAGATAATTTATTCTTATTTGTTATAACTGTGTAGTCCAAAGGATTGAAATCGCATGACCGTGGAGGCTAATAAATCGGATCTTCTACGCCTCGACCAATGCATTGATTCGGATAATGGTTACTCAACCAATTACACCTTCTAATCAAAGTGCGGGAGAGCTCCATCGTGCATAAAAATAGAGATCTTCATTGCCATTTAAATTTCCAGGTAGAATGTGATCACTGATAACCAATTAATTTGTTACCGTCAAATGGGGTCAAATTGATAAACTGTACGGATACAAACTCATTTTTTTGTAACTACTCGAGGTAATGTCGTAATTGACGCTAAATATGGATTAAATATAATATTATGGAACAGCCGTGCTACATAAATCAGAAAAAAAAGTTAAATAACTAACATACTGGCAAAACAAGGGGTGAGCAATTTTAACCGCTCATTGGGGTGAAATTGGTCACTTATAATATTAATGCATAGAACTGAAGCACCTAAACAATTTCGCCCTACGATCTATTGGTTCAGTATTTCAAAAGTTATAGTGTTTTGAAATCTTTGGGGTGAATTTGATCACATGAGGTGAAATTGCTCAAAAGCAAAATTTCTAAATAAATGCTTTTTAATAACTTTATTTTAAAAAAATAGTAACACATTCAAAATATATTATGTTACGTGCTAACTAAATATTGTGATAACATTGAAAACATAACTTAAATTCTATAGGTAAGAGTAGAACAACAACTAAATAAACTAATGAAAAGCTATTTAATTTCGTAGACATTAACTAACTTTATTGTCAACATTACTACATATTGTAAGATTTGGTAGAATAGCTTTTATATCGGACATGTCTGCTATAAATTCGTCACCTTCCTCAACTATAAACATTTTTCGTTCTGCGTCTATCGATTTTAATTTCCTTTTTTCCATCTTCTTCAGTTATATTTTGAACTATACCTAAATAACGATATATTGATTTTTTTTCTGGACCCACCATAAATTTTTACCAGCACAAATTTTCCTTTTTCTATTTGACCTTCTTCATGGGAAAAATACTCCGTCTCTGCCTCTACTTCTATCAAATCTTCTGTTGGCTCGTTATCAGAATTGTCGTAGACTATGGGCTCATTAACCTCTGAATCACTGTCAGAAAAATGGCAGATACACTTTTTCCTAGCTCAACCATCACTCTTTGTCTCGTCATAGTTCTTGTTGATGGTGCAGATATAAAACGCTGCTGTTGTAAGTAGTTAACCAATAGATTGTTTACTTCTTCAGTAGGTTGAGCATCATCACATGGAATTTTACGTAGCACCTGTTGGGGGCCCTAAGGTCCCTGTAGCTCGAAATCTTTCTTATCTATGGAGGTATGGTGGGGGTGTGAATTTCTCCAATTAGTTAGAATATATCTCCATGCTTGTTGAAAGAAAAAGGATGAAAGAATCCAACGTCGAGGGGTTGATATAGGTGTGTAGAATGTGTGGGAAGGCACACGAAAGCAATATTATTTTCTTCGCATTCTTGAATAACAGTATCCGTAAAGTGTCAAGACAAATTGTCCCCCAGAAGAAAGTAATCCTTTTGCATGAGGCAGAAAAGATGAAGCGAACCAATCTGCAAGGCACTGTCCATCCATCCATCCGTGGCGGGTTCTATTATATCGTGAGCCAGATGAGCACCATCTATCGATACAGCAAGGATCTCCTTTTGGACCATTTTCGGTCCATTGTAGCCACATTTTCTCTGCTTTGTATATAACGTACGGAGGTAGAAGTACCCCCGAAGCGGAACCACACATCATGATGGTCACATATGTTAGCAAAATTGCATACTCGTTCAGGGTATTTTGGACCCCGACGTAATTAAAGACGTTACAAGGAGAAATATCTTTTAACGTGTCTTTTAAGTTATCAAAATAGTTAATTACCACCTCTCTTAAAACTTTTGCTCGAGCTCTCTTTATGTTAGCCACCTTTTGAGATAATTCGTCTTTTTGTCGAGACCGTAATGGATAAGCCCAATCTTTGCCTAGCAAAGCTTCTAATTCATAAAATACTGACTGACCACCATTTTTACCAGTTCTGCGCCCACGATATCTATTATTTAGAGTACCAAAAGAAGCTTTATACTCTACAGAAGCACGACGTAAACTCGAACCATCTTCTAGCACCTTTTTTAACGCAGCTTATTCCTCGGAATAATCCTTATATCTTGTTGCACCCAACTTTCTCGTGTAAGTTCTTGGCATATTTATATTCTAAAAAAAGCTGTTTATTTCTTGTTAAAAACTGAAATAACATTGGTGGGGTGAAATTTGACAGATATGAATGTACAACACAAAAGTTAGGATAAGTTTAAACTGTTTTTAAGTAAAATCTGGTGGATTTAGTTTCAACCACACACACACACACCGCGCGCGCGGATACACACACGCGCGCGCGCGTCATGTTCGCCTTCGTGTTCCCTGTCGATAACTTCTTGCAGACTTCAATAATGTGTTACAGATTTGGCGCTATTTTCAAATTTATGTCGCCATGATGTTATGTTCAATTTCGCCCCGTGATATAAATTTCACCCCATTTGACGGTACCTAAAGTTGCTGCCCAAACATTAACTTTAAACAAGTGTTGATAATGTGATACCCTTTTAACATGTGGATTCTCATCACACCAGCAGTGTGCATTATGAGAGTTAAACATTCCTTGGCGGGTAACGGTGCCCTCGTCGGTAAAAAGGATATATTTTCAAAAATTGGGATGAGGGCTGCCACTTCTTGTAACGTTTCACAAAAATCCACTCTAACCAGTAGATCGTCTGGCTAGAGCTCTTGGATTTGTCTGTAGTGATAAGGATGTAGCTTAGTTGCTGCTCCTTAAGTATCCTCCACGTACTTGCAGAAGACGTATTTGTATGTCGTGCCATATTCCTTACGCTACTTTTTCGATCTTGCTCACTAAATCTAAATTTTATTCTCTTTCTGAATGGTTCTTGTTGTTCTGGGCCTACCAGAATTAATTTTTTTGGTCTCACATTCCCAGTTTCCCGACAACGTCAATCCACGGCTCTAAACACTTTTTTATTTCATAGGTTTCTTCTGGGAAACTTTTCTGCATAATGCGTAACCGCTGAACTAGCGTTTCCTAAACACTCGCCTAAGGTTAATAACATGTCGGTGTATTCAACATTTTGATCATTAATTAACGTATTTATCAACAATATTAAATGTTATTGACATTACCGTCTTAACTATCAATAAATATCAGTTTTCCATGGTTAACTGATGACATTTTGAGTACTTACTCTTCTAACTGATTGAATATCTCCTGTTTTGAGTCAAATTTATTTTAATTTTCTTTCATTCTCTGACCTGAAAACAGGTGAGAAATTTATTAAGCTAGTTACGTTAATTGTCAATGTTTTATAGAATTAATTTGGAGATGAAGTAGCTCTATTAGAAACAGACCCGCACCTCTAAGTGCAGTACAAAGTAATAAAGTTGCCGGAATCCAGGACGTTCAGGGCTCTATCGCCAGAATTTAAACTACAAATTACGTAAAGTAGATGGAAAATCTTATACAATTTCTCCTGTAATTACTGGAGAAAGTGATTATTATGACTCAGACGAAGGCCCAAGATATGTGAAGATAAAAAAAGCTAAACTCCAGGCAACTACCTTGTCTAACGAGTCTTCTAGTGAGGAAGAGGGTTTAATAGAGATACGTCACGAAGAAATTGAAAGTCCAAAGAACAAAGGAAAAAAGAGAAAAGGGAATCCAGAAAATTGGAGTGTTAAGAAAGCAAAAACCTGAAGAAATCTCGGGTTAAGTTATATATCAACATCAAAGAGTAGACGAAAATACCCAGAGAAAAACTGCGTCCACCCTGCGGAGACAAATGTAAACTCCAGTGTTCCACAAAAATGTATGAAGATTAACGGCAACAAATTTCAGGAGCTATTGGGATTTAGGTGATTCACAATAACAGCGATGTTTTATTGCTGGCTGCATGGCCATTAAACCTAAGTACGGATATTCGTCTACTCAAACTCATCATAATTTAAATAATAATTTCTATTTTGACTTAAATGGACTAATTAGAATTTGTAAAACGTTTTTCAAAGCGACTTTTGACATAAATGACCGCCCAATAAGAACTGTCCTTGCCAAGAATAAAGAAACTGGTGTTGTTGACCCAGATTTAAGGGGGCACAATTCACATCCGACTCTTCCATCTGAAATAAAAGATGGTGTCTGAAAACACATCGAGAGTATACCTAAAATTGACCCGCATTATCTTCGCGCCCAAACGACACGCCATTATATAGATGACCGAATATAACATCAGCTTCTATACTCCAAAAATAGTCCAGTGTGAACTGGAAAAGTATATGAAAAACACCAAACCGAAAAAGAATTATCCAGAGAAGAAAAAAATAAGGACTAACTTAAAGTTAGCAAGAACTATGTAGTAGCAGTATACGATCTCCAGGCTGTGATACCTTGTCCTCGTGATGACGTGAGTGTATTTTACTATACATCCAAATTTAACACCTTTAATTTCACAGTTACCGAACTCTCAACGAAAAACAAAGAATGCTATCTACGGCACGAGGGTGAGGGAAAGCGGGGTGTTGAGGAAATTGCAAGCTGTGTACTCAAGTGTATGCAAGAACATTTTGATCTTTTAAACAATCGGCTTTATGTAAATTGTCTAACTACAAGAAAAGAAATAGAATTAGAGATGTCTGCAAAACTATAACACGAGTTATGTGTATTCTTGAGCAAGGTCACCTGTTTGAACATTAGTTATGAAGAAAGAATCCCTTGTTCAGAGTTTACCCTGTTTTGATTCATTTGGATTTTACAAAAGAAATCGAAGCATGCTGAGGCGAAAACAAATGTTTCAATTTCAATCTCTGATTTTTTAAGAATGTTTTATTTTATTTTACTTTATGGTAGTAGGTATACAAGATTAATAGGTATAACTAATAATAAAAAAAGTTAAAAAAACGAGCAAATCTAATCATAATTAAGATATTCAAAAACACCACCTTCTTGAAGACAGGTCTCACTCTTTTCTACAATTTTCCGTAGTACATTATCTTTTTGCGGTATAATAATATTATTAATAGTTGTAATAATTCGGTTTCTTAAAAACTTTTCAGGTGGAGTAAAATAGACGTTTTCTTTGATATGATTATGAGACGGCGCGCCATCCTGTTGAAAATAAATATTAAGAATTTGAACAAGAGGTAAATTATCCATAAAATCATTGATTGTTGTTTCCAAACAATTCAAATAAACTTGCGATGTAAGAGGCTCGTTAAAAATATTGGCCCCACAATTCTCGTCCCTAAAACATCTAGCCAAATATTAACACCGAAGCGTTCTTGAAAATATAAATTCGGCTAGCAAAGTTGTTGGTGGTTTTGGTATCTGTAGTATGTTTCTTTAACATTTTTCTTGCACTTTTTCTCCGATTTCATTTTCAATTTCACGCGTAGAAATGTTGCGATCAACATTCACGCATGCCAGAACGTTTATTTTAGCTTCTTCACTAATAATGAATTTTTCTTCATTTTCATTTTGGGGAACCGTTTTCAAATGTTGTACCAGCCACGGAAAATAGACGTAGCAGGGTTGGTTTCTGTCGGGGTATCGTTCTATATAGTGTGTTTGAGCCTGCCTTTTATTTTGCAAGCACTCACCATAAACGAGAAGCATATCTAATTGTTCAGCTCTTACAAAACTTGCCATTTTAAACAAATTACAAAGAATTTTTAGTTTACACCAAAAAAATCACAAAATAAAGCAGGATAATTTACAAAAATTTGCAACAATCTGCCAAACTCACAGATGATAAAAGTTACCTTGTCAAAATTAAATTGTTTTTAAAAACCATAGCAACCTGTGGCATGGCTAATATGATTTGATTATTCTAAAAATGCCCAGAGACTTAAGTATTTTATTAATTTAATGGACCCAATTGGTATAACAAAAAAATAATATTCGTTGCTTGAGAATCAAAAATGAGGATATAAATGGATAGAGGATAAAAAAGTAGGATGGGTAGTGGTAGTCTATACCGTTTGCACACAAAAATCGATAAAAATTTTAAAATCGTCATATCGATTTTTGAAAATTGTTATCTTCAGTTTTTTTATTCTACCATTCCAGAGTGCTTTGATTGAATTACAATTGGCACCATTTGTTTTGGTCGTAGCGCACTTCTAATAAATGTCAAAATAGGTTAAACTTTAAAGTTACATAAGTCAAAATCTATTAAGTTCACGTGTAGGATATGCTACATAAAAAATGTTTAGGATTCCTGGTAGAATTCAAATATGCAAAAATATACTTGAGTTGCCATTCAAAATAGCAAAATTTTAATCGTTTCCGGTGAAACTGGAAGTGATTGTCATTTGTTTTTTTGCGTAAAATATGCATATTACTCAACCCAATCCTCTACCAAAATTTAAAATTTTTATCTAAAGCCGTTTTAAAATGCGAACCTGGTAGAATTCAAATATGCAAAAATATACTTGAGTTGCCATTCAAAATAGCAAAATTTTAATCGTTTCCGGTGAAACTGGAAGTGATTGTCATTTGTTTTTTTGCGTAAAATATGCATATTACTCAACCCAATCCTCTACCAAAATTTAAAATTTTTATCTAAAGCCGTTTTAAAATGCGAACCTAGGTAGTAGATTCATTGTCACCCGGTATATGCAGGATCCCCATAGGTCCATTCCGGAAATGTTTTTTTCGATTATTGCACAATTGTTACTTCTGTCACATTCAAATTAGTATATGAAATTTAATAATAATTTAACCTTATCTAAATACAGTTTATAAGAAATTTAGCATCGTCTCAAAACGGCAAACAATAATACTTTGGGCGGTATTTTAAAAAAATGAAAATACCACTCGAGATTGAGATAAGTGATTTATACCTTTATAAGCATTGTAGAAACCTATTTGTTTTAATCATTAAGCCGTAATCGAAAAATCAACTCAAACACAATGTCACTCAAAACTCTACATCCTGCTAACCTGTTAAACAAAATTTTGGTTTTTTTGTTTGTATTTACTTAAAAAATTGACATGAAAAGTGACGTGACCATTTTACCGTCGAATTTGATATATTTTTCAAATATTTCCAAAAATGCGGTCATTTTTGATCGAATTATCAATGTTCTCGAATAAATTCTAATCTTTTGCAATTTTATTGAAGCATGAGATATTTAGTTTTTAAGTTTTACCAAAGTTGTACAAAATTATTCCTTTTATGTTTAATATCAAACTTATCTTTTTAACAATTTATTATGAAAGACTATAAAAGGACATAAGAATTGAAACTTTCACCATTTGACGTGTTAATAACGCTTTCTTTGGGAAAAAAAGATGTGAAATCATTTATTTGCAAGCTTTCAGATAGAAACTCTGTCCTTTGTGAGGCGTAATATCAAAGTGACAAATAATTTCACACCATGTTTTCCCAAAGAAAGTGTTATTATAAAAGAGCATTTTAAATCGAGTGAAAGATGTTAAGTCATGAGTGGCGTTAGCCATGGCGAAATGTTAATTTCCTTTTATCGTCGGGCATAGTATTCCTTCTTTCTTACATAAATAATTAAGTATTTAGAATTTTCAAATGTTTCGTAAACATCAAAAGCTAAAGTTAAACTGTGCGTTCTTGGTACGCGGGCTTTCTTTTTTAACCAGAGGCGTTAGTCGAGGGATAAAATATAAGGCCGAATACCGAAAATGTGACAGTGCACGTATTGTGAAATAATTTTGTGAAATCGTTTACATAAAATTAGAAAAAAATTAAATTTTGAAATATTTGTTCACAAATGTCAAATTAAATACATAAACAAAAAAGTTTATATATTTAGTTATATACCATTCTTCTGTTTATGTATTTAAAGTAACGATTACAAAAATAGTTATTTGTATTACAAGGCCAGAAAGTACGTGCTGGCGAGTACGCGTAAATTTTGTAGGCCGAGACGAAGTCGATGCCTGCAAATTTATGAGTACTCGCAAACCATTTTATGGTTATTCAAATCCATAAACAAAATTGTTGTACGTTTTAAAATTTCAAAGCTGTTGAAATTAAGTTGTCAATACTGACAAATGACAGTAACCATTTGAAAATATAACCTAAAAACTGCAATTGCGAAATTATTCATTACCCGAATTTTGTAGGTTCCGTACCAATTTGTTGACTTTATAATAATTTATAGATGTAATTTGTAACTAATACGGACATAATAATGGATGCGTAACGTACACGGTCACGCGATTAGGCTTTGTGTTATGTCAAATGTCGATTATGTCGAATTTTCTATCAGTTCTGTCACTACACCGAATACCAAAATGTAATTTAGTATTATTTTTGCCGACCTAGGCTCGAAAACGCATAGTTTTCGGACACATTTGTTGTCTGCAGAACGAAGGCACAAAAAATTAATTTTATCTACAGTGTGGTTAAAGTGTTATCTTAGCAACGTATTTCAGTGTATATTTCCAAATTAAGAAACTATCCATCCTCCTAAGCGTTCCTGAGTGCTTTCGCCATCATCAGTTAATGGAGATTACATTTTATATGCTGATGATATAACAACCATAAATGACAGAACGAACTTGGGCGCAATTAATATTAAAAGTGGAATATCTACAATCCATGGCTTGATTTACGTCCAATAAATTATACATGTCTGCTAACGGTGCTTCCCAATACACTTACGGAAATGGTTATTCTCAAGTCCCTCAAAATACTAATCTACTACCTCCTATACTTATGCAGAAAAGCGCATCAACCTGATGGACAGATGAAACTCGGAATAGGCTAAATGTGGGTTGTGTGGAACAAGACCGTACTTCAATTAATTGCATGTTTCTACTGAAATTGTTACCGTATGCAAATTTACATTATTTTAGTGACAAAGATATTTTTGAAAATTATCGATCAGACCATAACTTTACCATCTAGTTTTATGATGTCACCGGGAGTGAAAATTTTAACTAAAGCACGCCAAATAATTTTTCATCCTTTCATTTTTCGAAATCTTGGATTTAAAAGTCATTAGATTTAAAATGTTTTGTTTCCACGTGTTAATATATCGAGGATTGAAATTGTTTAGAAGTTTTTTTTTCGATGTACTTAAAATTAAAAGAGTATATAATTCTGGAAGCTTTCGTTTAGTCACTTATTTTACGCATTTGAGGATAGCTGGTTTTTATTGCAAATTAACATTTAGTGTTCTAATTTTGAGAGGGTCAGATAGGTATTTTTCTTTCGGTTTGACTGCCTTAATAAATTGAAGTTTTTTTCCTCAATCTGTTATCGTAATTTTAAAAGAGTAAATTCATGTCCATTAAATGAAACGTAATTCGTGACTTCTTGGAAGTAGCATGTTTTCGTCGGGTGAAACGTTTAGCTTGTATTTTTTGGTTTGAATAACCGCGGATGACGCTCTGGATGATGAGGTAAGAGGTACGGGGATAGAATGGAAGATGGCGAATTCTGGAGGATGTTGAAGGCAGTCTTGACTTAGAGACAGTGATGTGCTCCGCCGCGTACTCGAAATGTATATTGGAGGTAGATGGAATCTTCTTACGTCTGTACCATGGTGAAAGAGCTTTCGTAGGGGTAAAGTCCCTGTTAACCCTTTAAGGGGGATAGTATTCAGTCTCACCCAGCTTGGTAAAATAATACAGTCTCGTATACCGCTGTCAGTGATTGACAGCTTCGAGTTCAAAAAATGTGGGTACGTGTTTACTGCTAGTGCAAACCTTATTTCTTTTGAATGAATATCACCTTTCTGGCGAATTATTTGTAAAGAGATTCCGGTTATAATGTTTGGTTCGAGTGTATAGCTGGCCATGATAAAGAACATATTTGGTGTATAGTGACGCTTTAAGTTTTAAGTAAATAAAGTTTTATTTGTGCGCATATACTATGGTCAACCAGTTGAAGAAGAGATCGTAGAGTATGGTTTTTGGTTTAAAATTTGCCTTTAGGTCCCTTAAAGACTTGGAGGCAAGCTATTGAAAGTGTTTCAGATGTTCAATGGGAAAATTATACAAACCACACTAATAAAATTATTTTAGAGTACTGGGAAAACGAACGAGTGTTTGATGTTAGTGACATTACTTTAAATATATGTTTGTCACCAGAAGACGATGCCGACCTAGACGATGAGTGGATAGACAATTTATTTTAAATGTTTATAATTCTGCGATTTTTAATTACACAATAATTATTAATAAAAAAATAATTTACTACATACTTTTTAAATTTGTATTAAAATAGTTAAAATAGTATGTAATAATCATACCAGGTGAGCGTGGTGATGGCGAATTTATTAATAATAAATTAATTCAAACAAGTTTTTCACTTTTTTTTATATGACAAAAGGTACTACGCCAATGAGTGCTCCCTCGCTTTATTTTGTGACAAATTTAAATGGCAGCCATATTGCAGAGGTCTAATTACTCGTGAAATGCACTATAGATTGATTATTTTGGTGCATTTTGAGGTAACTATATTTTTCTGAATTTATGTGTTGGTGATTTTAACAAGATGTTTGTATTTATTTAGACGAATGAATAGGCCTTTTGGTTTGAGATTATTTAAGTAACGTTTAGATGCAGATACATATGGTGGTTATCTGTATTTTATTTTCATTTCGCTAACTAAAATTACATATTATCGATTGTCAAATTTATGTGTTCAACGAAATTGTTATTACTTTTTTATTTTTGCTGTTATTTACTCAAAAATTCAAATTTGGGTTATCTGAGCTTTTAAGACTCAATTTACATCAGTTTTGTTAGAAATTGTACGGTTACCAAAATTTAGTTCAATATGTTTCGGACAAAATACCAATTGTTTATTTTATTCTTATGTAATTTCAATATATGGATAAAGTTAATGATATTAAGTGAGTATTTTTTTAAGTGTACACATCTTGTAATCTGAATCTTTTCGCACAACGTTCGCATTACTACGTTTTACCGAAATTGTAGATTTACATAACTTTACGATGACGATTTTTTTGTTGCTTTATTATTTAATTCAAGCCTTAACGTAATAATTTGAGAGATAATTAGTCATTTTGATCTGGTTGATATGATTTTAGTTAAAGATAAGTTTTAATAGATATTATAAAGTAAATCGGTCGTCGACCGATCAGCTGTTTGAGTTTTACACATGATAGTTTTCTGAGTAGTCGCAAATTTTTTTGAAGTATTTTTATAGTGGGCGCCGTAGTGCATAAGTTTGGCAAACAGGTAAGCCAATTTGTTTATTTGTTACGGCAGCTGTGCATTTTCCCGAATTTAGGTACTACATCCCAATTTTAGTTTAGTAAATTTTAGGACTTTATAAATTTTCGATCGCGTTTAGTTTTGTTGTGACGTATTTTTCGCTTGAAATTGAATACTTATTTACCGCATTGATCAGTTATTTTTGGGTATTTTTAAAACATTGGACTAAGAAACTCTATCATTCACAAATGTTCTATATATGAATGAAAGTTTTTATTTTATCATCTTACTTTCCATAACGAATTAGGTATGAAAAAATTATGTGTAAGAAGAGTGTTGTGTTTTCTTACCCTTGATCAAAAAATGAGTTGGAATCGTTTTTGTGGGAAGATTTATTTAGACAAGTGAAACATGACAAATAGTCAAACGCAATGACCTGTTACAGGCCAAATACTCACTAGAGCGTTATTTATTGTGGACGCCGTAGTGCCTGAGTTTGTCAAACAGACAAGCCAATTTGTTTATTTGTTATGCCACCTGTGTATTTTCCCGAATGTTGGTACTACATCCCGATATCGACGTTTAGTAAATTTTAGGACTTTATAAATTTTCGATCGCGTTTAGTTTTGTTGTGACGTATTTTTCGTTTGAAATTGAATAATTAATTACCGCACTGATCAGTTATTTTTCGGTATTTGAGCCAATGATTTTAGCGCTAAGTTTATCGAAATATTTAATGAGTTTTGGTTTTATTTTGCGGCTTTTATGTGAAGCTTAAAAAATTTTATTGAGGTTTGGATGAACTTTGCGTTTATATTTTTTGGAGTATAATTTTCAGGAAGGAGAGTATTTTATTTTTGAGTGAACATTATGGTTTCCTGTTAGACCATTATTAAGATCTAGTTCATGACGACTTTTCGCTATTAATGTATTTAACAGGTGGCGGCTTTTTGACATTTTTACCCGATCTTGACGTTTTTAGAGTTCTGACGAATGCGCTTTTGCAGTATTAAATAAGAACCCCGCCCACACTACTGAGCTATGCCGTGCACACAAATTGCCTTTACGGGCTGATGCTGTAATGAGTATTTGGCCTGTAACAGGTCATTAAATTCTTACACATAATTTTTTCATACCTAATTCGTTATGGAAAATAAGATGATAAAATAAAAACCCTTCAATCGGGGATCTTAATAGATCATAGAACATTTGTGAATGGTAAAGTTTCTTAGACCAATGTTTTAAAACAAAGAGAAAAAACTACTACAATGTTTCTTGTATTAAAAATATTGACATACATAACTACTAAAGAAATGAATAATAAAAGAACAAAAATATAAAATAAATGTTATTGGGTAAGGGGTGCTGATAAAAAAAAACAAATGAAATAATAAAGCAAGGAAAAACATTTATTATGAGCAAAATGAATAGCAATTCTAAACAAAATACATAAGCACTCAACGACTCTAATTTAAAACATAATAAACTTTAGAATCTAACAGCTCTTGGCATGTAACACCGATGCAATGCAATTTTACCCAATATTAAAAAGGTGTAAATCACAAGCTTTAATATGAAGCAAGTGGACTGCAATGAAGTCATTTCATTTATCATTTTACTTTAATGTGAGCTCATAAAAAACCAAGTTTAAGACGACTCTGTATAAAAGTTAATGATAGAGTAACGTTTTCACGATCCATTTTTCAAGACAATATAGAAACGTAAACCACTCTGGGATACTAGATAATCACAAAGCTAATAAAAAAATAGATAATTAATAAACTAACATAGAAACTGTGATCCGTACGAGGATATAAACCGTTCTAATCGACCTCGTATTAATTTACACGTGACTAAAGCCTAATAATTGTTAACTATTACAAAAGAACATGCAATGACGCACGTGACTTAATATTTTGCTCAAAATAGATTTATTAGAAAGGAGATTCAATCTTCAGTCTTCTGTATTATTCATTATAACAATATAATCCGCAAATGTCACTTACGAAGTATATTTTACTTACCTGTAAAAATAGACTAGAATATCGGCCCTGTCACTGTCAACTTCTGTAAATGTGAGTCTGGAATGTTTCGACCATACCTCAAGAGCTTTCGTAAAAACATATCGGACTTGATAAGGGTCTAAATCTCGCAAGTTGGTACTTCTCAAACTGAAACAAGAGATAAATATTAACATTTAAATTATTTATGTTTAATACGTGATTGGCTGAAATCAGCTGTGAAAGCAAATGTAAGAATAATTTCTTATATTGAATTCGCAATTTTTACATAAAAATTCATTGTGCATATAGTTTTTAATTTTACATGTTCATAGAATAGAGAGATCCTGGGCTGCAGCATCCCTCTCTACAAAATTATACAATAGCATAAATAAAAAATCTTTTCAAAATTCAATGAGATTCTGGATTCCCTTATTTCCGCCCCTGAATCTCATGTAAATTAAATACATCATCCTGAGAATTCTTAACTATATTACAAGAAGTTTGTAGGCATGGCGAAGTTAGCCAAACGTGATACAGAACTGTATCTGGGATTAATGAAAATGAATGTATATCTACTAGCTACTTTATTGCTATATAATTATAATTAGAAATTATGTGAGTAGTAAAATTTTATATTAACATAAAATTAGTTCAAATATCGAATGATTTTATAGGTTATAAGCATGCAAGCGATATACAAAACCACACTAACAGAGAAACTTTGGAATTGTGAATTTTGGTCCTGCTTTTGCTTCGCATAACTCTTTTCAAACATTGTCTTAGCAATACGTTATTCAAAATGCAATTGAAATACGCGTAATATTTTGAGTTAGGTTACACTTATTATTAAGTAAACAAATTGCTATTTCTGTCGTTAATTACTCAATTAAAACATACGTGACAAATGAACTAATTTCAAATTTACGTGTAGTTGGTATAAATCACCATAAAATATAAATTTCAATCGATTGTTATAGCTTTTTAGGTTTTTAAACTTTAAGACAGCTACACTTAACTTTTAATAACTTTTCTAATCACTAATAAAAACGTTGGTTTCTTACATTTCAAAGTTATGAAATGGCATCGATACTACTTGAAAAATATCGTAAATTATTTGGGGTTAATAAACTGCTTCGCATAAGTTACGGATATTATGGAAAATTTGATTTTTCACAAGAAAATAAATTTTTCAGACGATTGTAAGCTATTTCCCTTTCAACAATAACGAGTATGCCCTCCGTGGGCTCAATGACAGTTTGACGAGATTATTAAAGTTTTGTTGCGAAATCTGTTGCCAGAATTGTGGAAGCAAATTTCTCAATTGTTCCATTGTTTGTGGTTGGGGAATATGATGTTCCAAAGCTCTCTGCAACTGAACCCAAGCCGCCTCTATCGGATTTAAATCAGGCGATAGAACAGGTAAAGCTAAATGAGGAATTCCATTGGTTTCGATTGCATCCATAACTGCCGTGGATCGGTGTGGATGAGCGTTTGTTATGTTCTCTTATATAAATTGGTTACATTTCTATAATCTCTACTCTATGGAATCATTCGTCTTTACTTTTACCGTCGGATGGCGTACAAATACATTTTACTTAACTCCTATTGGTGCAATTGTGTTCGTTAGTCTCGAACCCTTGTTTCCGTTTTTTTTTTTGTTTTGTTTCGTTTCCTGCCCGTTAGTGTGCCTAGAAAATTGTTAATTCGCTACTCACTTGAACCGCTATTCGTTTGACGCGATTTTCTTATAAAAACGTATATTTCCGGATTTATCGTTCAACGACCAAATAGTTTTGTGCCTGAACATTATGCTAGTTCTCGTCACTTAATTAACGCGATATTTACGTCTTTAAAGCATTCAAGAGTCTTGTTTTCTTAATATCTACTTAAACGCTTGTGGCTACCAGCTTACAAGGTCAGTACTCCTTTCTGTATAATTTCGTCACCTAATGTCCTATTCTCTACCGTAGAGTTTTACTACGTGTTTTATATACTTTTCTACTACAGTTCACTCGCGATAGTCCGACACTTGATAGTCCGACACGCTCGGTAATCCGACGCCGTATCTAGCCGCATTTCGCGCCTCGTGTTGTGACAGGATTCTCAAGTCTTCCTTTTGTTAGTAGCTCGCTGTCTTTACTAGTTCAGTGAAGTGTTAAGTGTCGAGTGATGGCAAGTACAAGTGGAATCACTATAAAACGTAAACATAAAACATTAACTCTTTCTGAAAAATGGGAAATAATTAAGAGGTTAGACCGTGGTGAAACTCCAACAACTATTTCTAAAGCTTATGACATCGGGCGACCAACCATCTATGACATCTTGAAAAATCGAGAAAAAATTGAACATTTTGTGAAAACTGTTGAAGACGACTCAAAGAGAAAAACTCTTAGATTGGCTGAATTTCCCCAAGTAGAAGAAGCTCTTTATTCTTGGTTCAAACAGCAAAGGAACAGACAGGCTCCGATTTCTGGGGATCTTTTGAGGGAGAAAGCAAAATTATTTTATCGTGAAATTACAAAAAAAGATGATTTCCGCGCCAGTGACGGGTGGTTTGAGAATTTTAAAAAGCGACATGGTATTCGTTATGTTCAGATGCGTGGAGAGAAATTGGCTGCTGACGAGACAGAAATTCCTAACTTTATCAAGAACCTCACCTCGAAAATCACTGAATTAGGCCTTACGCCTGATCAAGTCTACAACGCCGACGAAACGGGATTAAATTGGCGGCAACTTCCCACAAAAACATTTGTGACAGATGATGAGAAAAAAGTGTCTGGGAGAAAACTTCTAAAAGAAAGAATCACTTTAATGGTTTGTTCAAATGCCGCTGGGAATCATAAGTTGAAACTGCTAGCTGTAGGTAAAAGTAACAACCCGCGGCCATTTAAAAAAACCAAGATAGAAACTCTTCCAGTGGTATATAAGAATCAAGGACGAGCGTGGGTCACTCAAGAAATTTTCCGAGACTGGTTTTACAACCATTTTGTCCCAGAAGTAAAACAAGATTTGAAACAAAAAAACTACCGTTAAAGGCCCTTTTACTGTTAGATAACGCCCCCGGACATCCGGCCGTGGAGGAATTGAGAGTTAAGACAGCTAATGGGTTCATTGAAGTTATGTATTTGCCAGCAAACACAACTGCTGTCATTCAACCGATGGACCAAAATGTAATAAAAACATTGAAGGCACATTACAAAAAGCGCCTACTGATGGACATCGTCAGCCAGCCCGATGCAGACATCACTTCTGTTTTGAAGTCATTTAACATAAAGAATGCCATCCTTAACGCATCATTTGCATGGCAACAAGTAAAACGTCAACTCTCATAAAATCGTGGAAGCATATTTGGCCAGAAAATCCACTCCTGAAAGAGAAAGAAAACGAAGATGAACAGTCTCAAGTTAATGGAGTTGTGGATGACACACTGACACTTTGTGGTAATATCACCGTTCCACAAGAATGTTTAGAAGACTTAAGAACATGGGTCTTAGACGGCAACTTAAATGCGGATGAAACAGATGATGAGATAGTACTGCAAGTCACGTCTACTGTTCAAGACGAAACAATCGAGGAGGCCGTGGAGGAAAAATATACCGTCAGCTGTGATGAAGCTATGGCGGCCGCCCACACATTAATACGCTGGTGCGAGGAGAGTGAACTGGACTTCAACAACGTTTTTATACTGAAAGACATCCAAGAAAAAGCCATGACAGACTGTTTACGTAAGAAAAAACAAAAAACAATCACAGACTATTTTAATCCGTAAGTTTGCACAATATTCGCTCTGTACTTTAGTTTTTTTGTAAACGCTTAATCGTTTTGTGTTTTTCAATTTTGTATGCAATAAATCTCTCTTTTTTGTGAAAAATAATGCCTAAATTGATTATTCTACACCTTTGATATCGAAGAGTATACAAAATAATACGTCAACAATTAATTTTCTTAACTTATATGGACAAATTCAGTAAAAATAAACTAACCTTCGGTAATCCGACATTTTTGGTAATCCGACACCCCCTCGGTCCCATAACTGTCGGATTATCGCGAGTCAACTGTACTTCGCTACGTCATCAAACGCCGTCATCATCCCACAACGCCGCTGCCATTTTAATTTTCCATCGATTCACGCTTCGACCGAAGAAATTCAATTTCAACGAACTACAACCAGTAAAACTGCAGTACTTTCACCTCAGGATTGCTAATAATTTACTATTCAACTATTAAGTAACTTGCCCCGCCGAAATTATTCATTTTAGTAAATTCTCATTTTACTTCCTTAAGTTCAAAGATTGCGTTTTACGCCATCTATACTGTACAGTCATAATTTATATTTCAATATCTAACTGTAACTATTTGCCTCTTTATTTCTATTCTAAATTCATATTCTTAAGCTTGAATTGTTACTAAATTTGTAAATCACATTGACCTTGAACTACTTGCTTGCCTATTCAAACATGATTTATTGTATTAACTTCAGTATTCGAACCTGTCGATAATCATTAAGTAATTAACGTATTCATTTCTCGGACCAACCTATTGCTTATGGTCCGGCCAACGCTACTTGCGCAAGGAAACGACCCCGAAGGATAGTTATTCAGGTAAGATTATTGATGTACTTAATCGCTTGCTCACCTCGAGTAAACCGAATCCTGAATATTTTAGAACGGTAACGGAACTGATTTTGCACATTTTGCTTAAAAGTTCATATAAGGTAAATTGGATTCAATCATTCTTGTTATATTAACTCAATATTTAACTTAACCTTTGTATTACAATCTACCCCTACGGGTACCCCTCTTATTTGTCGAATTTATATATTCATGTTACCATTTATTTTGAAGTTCATTATAATTTAGTTAACCCCATTTTGCTTACTTATTTGTCACTCACCTATAAGCTATTAGTTCTTCATGTTTCGAACTAGAAGCTATAACTATAACGACAATTACCCAAGAAATACGTGGCGTCCATTCTCTTAACTATTCTTTACTTAATTATTGCTCACAACATCATACTTAAAATTCTAGATTTACTAGCCCGCCCCCAATGTTTGCCTACTTGTACTGAGCCACCAAGCCCTTGCATTTTAAATTTTGTTGCCATCGAAAGTTACCGTAACACGTTATCGTCCAAAAAAATGGAAACCAGGACCCACAGCAGCATGAAACTCTGGCACAATACCTCCCCATACACAAACAGTGCCTCCTCCAGACACGCGTTCGACCACTATCCGAAAAACGACCATATCTCGATTCATCTGTGGACAGTGCCAAATTTCACTCTTCTGTCCAATTGACACACTCTCTTGCCCATTCTAATCTTTGTCGCCTATGTTCGCGAGTCAATAGTACACCTCTAAAAAATCGTCTAGAACGTAAATTGACAACCCATAAACGTCTTCTGACAGTTTCAGTTGATATTAATGTCCCTTTAACTTCTGCGAGCCTCCTACTCAACATTCGACATGTGCTAAAAGGTTCTCAGCGTGCAGAAATGGTGACATATCGGTCTTCAGCAGGGGTAGTTATTGATGGGCGCCCAATTCTAGGTCTTTCTTCAACAGATCCAGTTTCTTGAAAACGGTTACAAAGTCTAGAAATGACACTTTGGCTAATTTGATATCGCTTGTTCTCCTCCTAAGTAATTGGGCGCAGTGTGTCTGTTAAGGAGAGTATTCTAATAATAATAATAATAACTTGAAAAAAGTTGCTACGTCACTTAGTCGTTGACCACCCTGTAGCAAACCAATTGCTCCATTTGGTTCGTCAGATGGTAATTTACGTCTAGGAATTAGAAATTAGCAACGCACAAAATTTGCACGATAAGTCAACAAATTGACAAGTAAACCAAACAAACAATTGATTCGTTAGAACGGGTTAGAAAGAGAAGAACTCTCCACAGCCCTCTACTTGCAATATAATGCTACATTTATCCGTATGCCATAGGTATGATAACTAGCAACTTTAATCAAGTGTCAAACATGACAACAATTTGAAAATTAAAAAATTGTGCGGATTTTCAGATATGTCCTTATTTATGTGGAGCAGTTTATCTGTAAATCTATACAAATGGATGAGAGAAATCGTTTCATTCCAATACTCAGAGAGAGCGAACAATCATATCTTGCGCAGATGTAGCTTAACCCAGTAGTGCCTAGCGTAACAGTAAAGTGGTGTCATCTAATCAGCTGTTTTGTCGCTTAAAGCACAAATTTCCGCCATATAACCTAACCTTTCAGTTCGTTTCAGAAAGCTTTGGAGATTAGACTAGTTTAATAGAGCAATATTGTTTAGTGTGGTTTTTAAAATTTTGCCTAGTGAAAAACTATAAAAGAACAAAACTCAAAAAATACAGAGTTCGTCGATAAAAGTAGGTACTTGTATTATATTTTTGAAATAAAGTTGATGTAAGTATACAAATAGTATAAGTATATGTAAAGACATAGTTCTTATGTATACTTACTTTTATTTATAGAAGAGTTTTTAGGTTTTGAATTTGAGTGTTATATATACCGGGTGCCCGCATAAGGGTACGGAGCGGCTCTATATCGACAATGGTAAGGTCCAGAGTTTAGGGAAAAAATCCGTCTAAGTAGAGAAAGTAAGAGAAATGGCTAAAAATTATTTTGAAGTTCGTAACTCGACCGCTACGAAGAAAGATAAAATTCATACTATCTCGGAAAATCGGGTGATGAGATTTGAAAATATCATTTGAGAACTCTCATAATGAAGGAGGGGGAGGCCAATGCACTTTCCAATATTTACATGTTAATACTTTTGTTTCGAATATTCTTAGTTTCGTTTGAAACAGCAACTTATAGTCTTTTGAAGGGTGTCTTTTTGTTGGAGCATTTAGTTTTAAACAAATAAACTTGAGGGCGTGCTCTGCAGCCATTACACATTTTTGTGATTAAAAAAAACCTAAATAGAACTATTTATTTGACAGACCGTTACGCGGCTTCATATTATCTAAATTTTAGTGAAAATCCCTTCGTTATAACCCCATCCGTTCTCGATTTATACGAAAAAGTGTTAAAAATTTGAATACCGCTAAATTGAAAAGATCACTGATTTGACAATTGTCAAAAGTTACTTCTCACAGTTTCTGTATCTTGCATATATTTTTTAATCATTTTTTTTTGGGAAAAATATGCCATTTACTAACGCGGAAGCGTATATGTTGCGCATTTATTTCCAATGCTTCGAAACTGCTGCAAATGCGTCACGACAATATGCAATGCAATTTCCATAAAGAAAACATTTTTCTCGAGAAGTGTTTTCAAGATTGGCCAGGCGATTACGGGAAACTGGCAACGTGCAGCCGATTCAAGCACCTGTATGAGTTCGTAGAACAAGCACCGAGGAAAATGTTATCAACATTTTGGTCTATGTGCAATACGATCCCATCTTAAACACCAGAAAAACTGATTATCACTATAGACTTAACCATTGGCACTGGATCTTAAATATAATTCGGGAAAATCCAAATTTCGTGTTACGCATATTACGGACGAAAGCACAGGGAGTGTGAATTTGCACAATATGCATTATTGGTCCGAGCAAAATCCAGATAGGATGCGGCGAATAGAATATCCAAACCGCTGGAATTTGAACGTATGGTGCGGAATGCTAGAAGGAAAAATTATAGGTCCACATTTTTCTGACCAAACCCTTAATGGTGAGAGGCCCTTGGACTTTTTGAACGTTTCTCTTCCACCACTTTTAGAAGACGTCTCCTTGGAAACAAGAAGGCACATGCGGTTCCAGTTTATATGGTTGCCCGGCACATTATGGGGTAGACTGAAAGACCTGGTTTTCCAAGAGAAACCAACAACCAGGGAAATGTGATGGAAAGAATACGAAATGGCATTAGAAGCTTGTCCAGGGCTGAAAGTGAAGCAGCGGTTTTTTCTACAGAAATTATATTAAATAAATACATCGAGAATGATGGAAGACATTTTGAAATTTTGTGAGCTCTTTCTGGCTCAACTTTCTTTGTGTAGGTGTTCTATTTTATTGTTATTGCTGATGTTCCGTTGGCCTTTAAACACGATTCAAAACTAAGTTTTGAACCACTGCTAAGCTTGAATAAAGCATGAAGGAAGGCAAGACGCGACGTATTGATATTGTTACTTAGTGGGAGAAAGAAGAACTACAGTGTAAATTACTTCGGTTACCATGGATATGTGGTTTGTTTTCCCCGCCAGGATTAACTTGTTCCTATTGCGGTATTCAAATTTTTAACATTTTCTCGTATAATCGAGAACGGTTGGAGATATCGCAAAGGAGTTTTCACTAAAATTTAGGCAATTTTAAGCCGCGTAACGGTCTGTCAAATAAATAGTACCGTTCTGTTCAGTTTTTTCCTAAAAATTACAAGTTTATTTGTTTAAAACTAAACGCTCGTACAAAAATTTGGATTTTCCCGAATCATATTTAGGAGCCAGTGACAATCGTTGAGTTTATGATCATAATCGGTATAACTTAATGCCTGATGTAAAACAATACGGTAGGGATGCATATTATTGTTTTGAAGAATCTCCCAAGTCGTCGGAAATTTTTTTGTCGCTTAAGGTGGGACCGTATTGCTCCTAGACCAAAACATTGATAATATTTTTTTTGGTGTGTGTTCTACGCACTCTTACAAGTGCTTTAAATTGTTTTAATGTGTTTCTCAAATATTAATCTATAAATAACAGTCACCCTTTTTGAAGTTAAACGGCGTATGTTAACGATTTGTGTCTGTGATCAATTAAAGGAATTCAAGTGAAAGTAGGTAGTTCTACATAAATTAATTCTGGCAGCAAATAATTTTTCAGGCGTATATAATGTATTAAAAATCGAGCATTGCCTTGCAAAGATATCTCATTCGCACGCGGGCTCCTTAAGCTGAAATCTGCTAAAATTAAAGACAGTACAGGGCTCATTCACTCTGGTATTGGTGTGAATTATTTACACTTATATTTGTGTAGAGGTGGGCTGGCGAACGGGTACATGATACCGCTTTGGTTATTAATTGTAAAAGGTAATTGCCAAGTGGGTATGCACACCCGGATCCAGATAACCATTAAACACCTCGAATTTTATTTTTATTGTTTTTATTGTTGTATAGATGAATGTGTAAGCTGAGAAAGGGGCGCTGTATTTTTTCTAACGCACTCAAACTTATATATCGGTCACGACGTTACGATCTATTTATAACTTACCCTTGTAAGGCTTTGTTTTAATGAATTTTTTTTGTCAGTTTGTTAAGTAGAATTATTTGCCTGCGAACTAATTTCTCTTCATATGTAATTTCTTGTAACGGTACCTATGTATTTTACGCTTTAGTAGTCACTAAACAATTGTGTATGTAATTAAAAATTACTATTTAAAAAAAAAAAAATGAATAATAATTTTTAATTACATATTTACCTTTGAACTTATTCGTTCATAACAAAAACTTATAATAATTGTGTATGTGTTAATTCCTTGTCTATTTTCTTTTGTCCTTGCCTTTACCTTATTATCACCTGTGCAATTTTGCTTTTGTTGTATTTTATATGTACCGTAATTTGCTTTATTGTTTTATGCGCCTATTTACTTAAAGGCCGGCATGATTGGTTTTAAAAAGGCCACATGTTTGGTATTAAAATTTTAATTCTGATTATTTTTGACACAATTGTGGGCGTGACTACATGAGTTTTTTTTTTATTGTGTTTATGTGTAACTAAACTGCTTTTTATTTATTTTTCTCTTAATGTTATAATTTTGTACGCAATTTAATCTGATTTAATGGTGTTTTGTTAGATATTTAACCCTTTCATTGCGTTGTTTTTTGTGTGTTATTTGATTTATTAATGTCTGCAATTACTTATTTATGAATAACGTGGGTTTTATTGGTGGTTCTTTCCCACAAGAGTATATTACCGGGCTGAACTACCATTGCGCAAGGCTGGTTAATTTTAATTTGAGTAGTTTTATTGTTTACCTGCCCCGCATAATGCAACACTTACCTCATCCAGCCTATCTAATTTAGATAGCACAACGTACCTACCACTAGACGGCCACTTCGTTTCATCAGATTTGAGGTTTTCGAGTAATTAAATATCAGACTTGTAAATAAATTCTAATCTCTTAATTATTGTCAGGAAAGTCCATGTAAGGCAAGCAATCAATTTGAGTAGTAGTAACATTATTGTCAGTCAAGTCAAGATAAATCACTTAGCGATTGTTTTGTTCTTGAATTTGCATTCTTGCAAATAAGTTCAAATTACACTTTTCAAGATAGGGTACCTGGGGTACTCTACAACGTACTAGTAAATATAATAATAATAATAACAACCAAGGTTATTAACTAATTAGTTGAATTAATAGTTACTAAGAAAATAATAATGTGCAATTAAATAATAGCTATTAAAATACTTATCTTTTTTGAGTTTTTAAATGGTGTATCACGATCGAACAGACTCTCATGAGGCCTATGAAAAGCAGTGGGATTAACTCACGGAAGAGGTATAACTGAGAGTACTATGACCAAATGGATTAATTCAATGACTACTATGATAGACATTTCACATCAAATAGAACAATTTTGTGGTGTTTCATTTGCTACAAATGAACAGCATATTGATGCCAGAACGTCACAAATGTCTAGAAACAGCATTGATATAAATAAGTTTTTGGATTGGTTTAAATCTCATGATCCTTTTACCGTGGTAGAAAATAAGTACTGGAGTGATAGGACACGAAAAGATAAATTGCCATCTAGTATACGAAATAGGCATTGAATCAATATCAAATATAATTAGAAGTAATTTTGGCAAAGTCAAGTTCTAGAGAAAAAATCGAGTTTTTACTTCAAAAGTAAAAATTCACGATGAAGAGATTCCTGTTAGTCCTGGTGTAATTTTTCGACGAATTTCATACATAAAAAAATCGGATGAAGAATTTAAGAAGTATTTTGAGTTTGAATTTGCTCCCTACCCTCTCTCACTACTTGATGAAGAAGGAATGCGTAAGACTAAGAAATCCGTTTTTTATTATTTGTTTACGTAATAGATGGTGGATTTCTTTTACATAGAGTTGTTTGGCAAACAAGAGAAACATTTTCTTCAATTTTAAATAAGTACGTCCAACTATGTGAAACAATATTACGAATTTGGTGCCACTATTGTATTCGATGGATATCCAGATGATGCAACTAAAAGCACCAAATCAGCAAAACGCTGTCGAAGAGCAAGAAGTTGTGAAGCTGTAAATGTACTTTTTGATGAGCCAATGTGTGTAACTATGTCTCAAGAACAATTCGTTTCAAATGATGCAAACAAGCAACGACTTATATGTATTTTACGGAAAAAGCTTGAAAATGAACATTTTATTGTAAAGCAAGCTGTTGAGGATGCTGACAGTTTAATTGTTGGCAGTACCATTGAGATTGCAAATAGTACAGAGTGTGTTATTATGTACCAACAATTATTTTTTGAAGCCAGGAAAAGGAAAATCGAACCAACTTCAAATATCCAAAGCATGTTAAGGATAACATATTATTTCTACACGCATTCAGTGGATGTGACACAACTTCGTCATTTTTTAGACAAAGCAAAATAAAATTCGCGAAGTTGTTGGATGAAAATATCCAACTGCAAGATATTGTTTCCATTTTCTTAAATAACAACGCTAATACAAATGATATCGATGAAGCCGGTCAACTTTTTATCACTACCCTGTAAGCAGCCAAGTGTGTTCAACCTTCGTTGGATAAATTACGATATCAGCTTTTCGCAAAATCATTAATGAAAAAGGGTTTCAATCTTGCTTCTCTTCCACCTACTCAAACAGCCGCACGTCACCATTCTTTGCGTACTTACCACCAAATTCAAATATTTATTGAAAATGAAAAAAATCCCCTAGATTGGGGTTGGAAGAATTCTAAATATGGTCTTCTTCCAATCACCACGAATAAAGAAGATCCGGCTCCACCCGTCTGAAATACAGTTTCGTGTAAATGTGCGAAGGGATGCAGAGGATCGTGTAATTGCCGAAATCTAGGCATGGCTTGTTCAAATATTTGTTTTAATTGAAAGACGAACACTTAAATCCATAAAGCCATAACATTGTAAATGACGAGGATATTGAAAAAATAATTGAAAACTACCATGAAACAGAAAGAGAACACGAAGAAAACGATGATAAAGAAGCCCAGATAGAAGAAAGAGACCAAGAAGATATCTATGGACCATCAACATCAAAAATATTGAAAAATAACTAATGTGGTGTGTATAAATTACCATATATTTCATTTCTGTATATTTTAAATAAATGTATTTAATTTTAAATTATTATTTTGTTCCAGAAAGAAGTAGATTAGAAAGAGCAGGTAGCCGAAAATGATAACATGCACTATCAACAATAAATACTAATATTGTCTAATAAATATGTAATAGTATATTACGTAACGTGTTTTGTTAGAAGCATTTTACGCACGAATGGAAAAGTTACACAAGAAGCCACGTAGCGGCGAGTGAGTAATTCCATGAGTGAGTAAAATGCTTTACAACGGGTGTTACGTACTATACTTTACGTACGACCTACTTCTACTTGTATTAACACATTGATCGCCATTTAAGAAAAAAAAATGTAACCTCTCACCACCTAATCTTTTTTTTATTATATCAGTGTTGCTCCAAACGAGCATATTATAAGATAGTTGTCCAGTTCTGGGGTCCATAAACAGGAAAATAAAGAAAAAAATACTGCGGCACAGCGTTCGTGCCACGTTACCTGAAGCGTGCAATTATCTGGATTCGCGCCACGCGACATACACGTACTGCCGCAATGGGAGGGGTGATTCATGTGCAGTTTGCAAGTTAATTCTGGTCTGTAAACGTTACTCATGCAGCAGATTAGTATTGTTTAGGGAATCAAGTGGTGCCGTGTTGACTCTATTTTAGGTTTTATTTCACAGACATCGTGCAGAATTTATATTAGTGTGTGTACATCCATCTAACGGTTGGTTTGTGTTGTAAATCGTGTGTAAAATGGCGCATGTGTGTTACGAAACAGAACAGAGACAGCTTTTAGAGGAAATTTTCTCCGACGATGAAGGTCCAGAGGACTTGTTTGGCGAGGACTCTGCAGACGAATATGTTCCAGAGCAAGCAGATTATTCAAGTTCGGACGCACCCCCTGTATAGAAACGGCGGAAGAAATATTCGGTTAGGACCGAAGCTGATGAAAATTTGCCCAGTACGTCCAAATGTAAGTATAACTAGTTTGCGAATACTACCCCCGTATAGTTTCTACTTGGATTTTATTACTACTTTTTATGTTTTTACAGCAACGGCAAATGTTGTTGTGGAAAGCTAGGAAGAAATGTCTGACGACGAAATACAAGATAATGCAGCCGTTCAGAATACTGTTTCTGATATAATAGAATCAGTTATATCACAGTATGTACTAGACGACGTCGACGATGAGGAAAATGGAAACGACAATGATGATACTACAGCTACTCACTATGAAATTATGAATTGGTTTGTGCCTGATGGTAGCATTATGAAGAAGTTTACTTTTACTGAACCAACACCTGGAATAAAGCAATACGTAATAGATACTTATCAAAATAAGGAACCCTATGATTTCTTCAAAGCATTTATTACTGATGAAATTATTACTCACATTGTTACGGAAAAGAATAGGAAATTATTACTCACATTGTTACGGAAAAGAATAGGTACGCAGAGCAACTAAAATCGAAGTTAAAATTCAAAAATCTCGCTTGTAGTCGTGGCGAGGTACAACACCAACCGAAATCTAACAACTCTTAGGAATGGTTTTATGGATGGGGTTGTGCAACGTTCCAAAAATAATCAATTACTGGTCAAGCAGCATAATCCACAACAACAATATCAAAAACTACATGACAAGAGATCGCTTAGAACTAATACTAAGAGTATTACACTTCAATAATAACGAAGATGCTACAGTACCACTTACTGACAGACTTCGTAAACTGTCACCCTTTTTATCAAAACTAAAGGAGAGATTTCAAGAAGTCATTGTTCCAGCTGAGGAACTGTGTATTGATGAAACAATTGTACCATTTAGAGGACGACTGGCGTTCCGTCAATATATCAAAAACAAGCGCCATAAGTACGGACTAAAACTATACAAATTGTGTTTGAAGGGAGGATATACATAGGATCTCAACATCTACTGTGGGAAGGACACTCATCCTTTGGGAGCCTCTGCCAATGTAGTTCTACAACTGACTGACCAGCTATTGGACAAAGGTCGTACAACTTATACGGACAACTTTTACACCAGCGTTACATTGGCACATAAACTGTCAAGGAGGTCGAAATCGCTAAACTGCGAAAAGGCGAAGTCATAGCAAGAGAAAGTGATACAGGTGTGCTAATGCTGAAGTGGAAAGATAGGCGTGATGTTCTAGCACTAAGCACAAAACACACTCCCAATATGATAGAAACTATAAATAAACGAGGAGAAAGTATTACAAAACCAGAGCTAATACTTGATTATAACAAATATAAAGCATTTATAGATCTGTCAGATCAGCTAAAATCTTATAATCATGTTCTTCGACGAGGAGTAAAGTGGTATAGAAAGATAGCCTTCGAACTTATTTTGGGAACAAGTATCGTAAATTCGTACATTCTCTAGAAGGTGAAAACAAAAAGTAAAATTTCAATTACGGAATTCAAAGAAAAAATTGTAGAAAGCATATTTATACCCAAGACCGTTTTACAAGCACCAGTAAACGAAAAGCACGAATTAGAAGAATCCGGAAAAAGAAACCGTTGTGTAGTGTGTTATAACAACATATCCCAAGAATTTGACAGAAAAACGGCAACAAACAAAACTCCCCGATCGCCATGGAAATGCACAGCCTGTAAGCAAGCACTACTGTGTGTATTGTTTTTTTGAAGATCATGTTGCACAAAAAGTTTGAACTGCTTGTCATATATGTTATCGATTTCGTATGTTTCTTGTTCTGTATTTACTGGTTTTGTATCAGTACTACTGCCGCATACAGCACTTTTCTGGATAATACTATTTTCAAACTACTCGAAATCTTTTTTTATGTACAAATAATTGCTCAAACTAAACATTAGAAATCAGAGATATAGTATTTTTGACTGTCAAAAGACTTCCAAATGAATAAAATAAATAAATAGAAGCGCACAGTTTGAAAGGGCCTATGAGACAAACGGAGAAGTGAAATCCCCGGGAAGTAAGCGTAGCAGGTCCACCAGGCCACCTACTTTAAACTTGCATAAAGATACGTGCAGTGTGCGGCATGGAAGGAGTGCCATGCAACGCGAATGTACATTTAAGAGTGCGGCACAAACCCTATGCCGCACTACACCAACCGAAATCAGGCGCGGCACAAGTGAATGCCGCGCGGCGGTCAACGTCTTAATAACGTTATTATTAATATTACTTTAACAACATCAACAATAAAATAGTTTTAATAATTTTATTGTATAACATTTAATTACATAATATTAGTTATTATAATAATTGTTTATAGTAACAGTACAGTTGTTAAATACAAACGGTAAATCGGTTCTTTTGCTTGTTGAAGCGCAAGAAAGATTTACATTATAAGCTGTGTTTAGTAAATTTTCATTTTCATCAGAATCCTTATTACTTTTACCTGCTATAGCAGATGCTATCTTAAATGAATTGTTTATTTGATTATTTAGGGAGTTATGCACATAGCCTTCAGCTACGGTCGATGACTGCAAATCTAATAGATCGCCACCCGCGTCAACAAGAATAGTCGCAGACTAGGGCCGGAAACAGTGCCCTGTATAAGCTGCAGCGTCTGGTAGTCCCAGGTATATAGCAATTTGTTTTGGTACGTTCCCTATTTTATTAATACCAACACACTGCCTGGTGTATTTTCCGTTCACATAGTTTAGAAAAAAGGGTAATTCTGAAGCCTCATTTAATGCAGAGCGCAGGTTAATATATTTTTTCACGTTGGGGTAAAAATATTCTGAAACCACAAAAAAACGTTTTGGAATCAGGAATTTTAATAACTAGATTTTTTACTGTATCTTGAACATGCGATGGTTTTATATTACGTAATTCTTGTTTTCTACAGTTACCTTAGTCTATTGAGCACAATATATTTTACCTTCATAAATAAAATTTACCATCTGGTGCATTTTCTAGGAAATTGTTAATGTTCTCGTTAAAATTTGAGATTTTTGGGTTTAAATCCGTCAGATTTTCTTTTAAGTAGAGCTTGTAATTCGGAATAGCTTGCAATGTTTATATTATGTTTTATATTAATTGTGGTCCTCAACATAGAGTAATAACACCAATGTGAGGAAGGATTCATATTATTTGACAAATCTTGAAATATGCCATCATAACATTCTCGGAAAATGAGTTCACCCTGTTTTTTAACCTCCATGAATTTTGGTACATATTTTGTACCGACTCTCAGATTTCCGAAATAAGTTGCTATTTCTGCGATTTCAGTAATATTGGGTGGAGTTAAATCTATTTCACTGTCACTGACATTTTTAATTGAACAGAACTTTACACACAAAAAAACCAGTTTTAAGGTTAATAAAATGCGACGTTTATTGTCAGTTCTTGATCTTCGTTCGCAAATCTCTATGCGGCCTACTTAATTTTGATGGTTTGACGGCATATGTATGTTTACTATTATGATACATCCAGACAGCTAAAAGAAGCGGGTTGAAAGAAACTGAACAAATAATATTCAAATAATTTTAATATTAAATGCAATTCTATATATCTAATAAATGTTATCTACCATTTATATATACAATAAAATTCAACGTCTAATATGTAAATAATAAATTTTGAATAAAATGGCAACGTCTATTGACAGTTGTTAAGTGGTTGTTACTAGGAAGCTGTACGATTTTATCAGTTACAGCTGTGTGTTTTCTTTATCTGCGTTATAGACATCTTACATTGATTGTCGACTGTGTGTTTTGACTATTTACAGTAATGGTCATAGGTAAATAATATTACACTTTAATCATTAATTTCACTTTTTTATTTGTATTATTATACAGGGTGATTGGTCGAAACCATTCATTAGAAGTATTAGGAGTTCCAGCCATGGCTGATTTCTGAAAGTTTGTATCTGGACTAAGTGATTCATATTCTATTTAAGGAAAATATTTTCATGATGACTCACTTCCGGTTATACCGGAAGTAGCCATCAACTTTGTTATTTTAAATGGAATCGTACCTTTTTATGGCATATTCGAATTGTACTCGCCATTTAAGTAGAAATTTTATCAATGTTCCTATACTTAAATTTAATAGTTTTGAGATTTAAATTTTTTCGAAATTATTGGTTGAACACTATGACATTTGACAATGCCTACTGGCGCCATTTTTAGTACGAAGCAAGTAATATTGACGTTATGCATAGGGGTATCCTTAAGCTTTACGCTGATGCTTCCGGTACTGCCGAATTATCTACAGGGTGTTCAAAATGTGACTTCCATCTTTTGAAAATAAAACCATAAAACTTAACTTTTTCAAATACAATGCCCAATATTTTCTTCCTTTAACGGATGCAGAATAAAATTCTGCATTGATTTGTATTAGCATTCCTATACCTATCTTCAATAGTTTTTCTCATATTGAGGTATTTGTTCATTTCTTCTGAAATTCAAAACGATTTACCTGATTTTTCCATGGATAGCCATGGAAACCACAGCTAAGTTTGTTGTTAGTAACTTCAATACCTTTTGTTGTGTTTCTGTGTTCGGTTTATCAAAATGGAAAATGGAAGTATTCAAACAGGGATATTTTGAACTTATTTTATATTCATGGAGAATGTGATAATGCAGAACTTGCCGTTTGTTTAATGACCGATATCCTCATTTAGCACCAATGAACAAGCACAAATTTAAGCCAATAGAGTCAAACTTTTTACGGTATGGAACAGAGAAAGCTGCCAGAACACGATCAAAGCCTATTACTGGCGAAGAAGCTAATGAAGTTAATGTCCTAGCATATTTTAATAACTATCCCCACGGCTCGATACGATCTGCTGCAGAAGATTTGGGCCTGTCTTACTATTCCATACAATACATCTTAAAGAAGCATAAAATGCATGATTATTCGTTTACCTTGGTTCAAGCACTTCATCCAGGCGATAATTTCAAGCGAGTGGAATTTTGTGAGCAAATGTTAATCAGAATTCAGGAAGACCCTCTGTTTTACGAAAATAATTTGGACGGAGAAGCAAAATTTACCAGAGAAGGAATTGTTAATCGACGTAATTGGCACTATTGGGCGTCGGAAAACCCACATTTCAACGAGAATTAAATTTTCAAAACAAATTTAGTTTTAACGTGTTTTGTCTTGTAATGAATGGTCGTGTCTATTTTCAAATTTATGATGAAAATTTGACAAGTATAAAATATTTGGAGATTCTGAGAACGGATCTCTGAATTTTTAGAAAATCTGCCTCTTAATATTTTACAATACTGCTGGTATGAAATGGACAGAGCTCCTGCACATTCAACGCGTGACGTTGATCAAGAGCTCACCACTAGTTTGGTGATCAGTGGATCGGTCGAAATGGACCATGGCGGTGGCCTCGATCTCCCGATCTAACTCCATTCGACTTCTACGTGTGGGGCGAAGTCAAGAATCAAGTATACGCCACTCCAGTCCACACAAGAGAAGACCTAGGCTTAAGAGTAACGACGGCATTTCGCCAGTTAAATCGTCATCACGTCAAAAAGCTTGCACGAAAGAAGTTCAGTCAACACTTTTAGGTTGTCTTCAACAAAATGGAGGCCACTAGAACATTTATAAAATTTTGAATTGTTTTTCTTACTTTCAATAATATTAATAGTTATTATTTGCATATTACTTTTATTCTCATCTTATTTGTTGACGAAATTTAACAGTACTGTTTGCTTTGATAAACTACATTAATGTAATTGGTTTCTGCATCTGTAGTAGGCTTCGGCCGTGGAGAAATCGAATTAATTTTTCTAAATTTCGGACGAGATTTTAGAAATACCTGAATAACTGAAAACTGTTGAAGATAGGTATAGGGAATGCTAATAAAATCAATGCAGAATTTTATTCTGCATCCGTTAAAGGAAGAAAATATTGGGCATTGTATTTGAAAAGTTAAGTTTTATGGTTTTATTTTCAAAAGATGGAAGTCACATTTTGAACACCCTGTAGATAATTCGGCAGTACCGGAAGCATCAGCGTAAAGCTTTAGGATACCCCTATGCATAACGTCAATATTACTTGCTCGTACTAAAAATGGGCCAGTAGGCATTGTCAAATGTCATAGTGTTCAACCAATAATTTTCGAAAAAATTTAAATCTCAAAAACTATTAAATTTAAGTATAGGAACATTGATAAAATTTCTACTAAAATGGCGAGTACAATTCGAATATGCCATAAAATGGTACGATTCAATTTAAAATAACAAAGTTGATGGCTACTTCCGGTATAAACGGAAGTGTAGTCATCATGAAAATATTTTCCTTAAATAGAATATAAATCACTTAGTCCAGATACAAACTTTCAGAAATCAGCCATGGCTGGAACTCCTAATACTTCTAATGAATGGTTTCGACCAATCACCCTGTATGAACATACTACATCGTTATGTTATTATATTATATACCGTATACTGTTATATATTAATTTTAACATACAATGTTACGATTTTTTCGTAAATACAACATACGTATTATTTATGAAAATGTAAACCTTCATCATTATTATACATATTAAAATACTTATCTTTTGGGTTTTAAATGGTGTTTGTATATCAAATATACATGTATCTAAACGTTTCGATAACACTTACAGTTATCTTCGTCAGTAGTAGTATAATCTAATAGAATTATTAAAGATGTTCTGAAACCACAAAAAAACGTTTTGGAATCAGGAATTTTAATAACTAGATTTTTTACTGTATCTTGAACATGCGATGGTTTTATATTACGTAATTCTTGTTTTCTACAGTTACCTTAGTCTATTGAGCACAATATATTTTACCTCCATAAATAAAAATTTACCATCTGGTGCATTTTCTAGGAAATTGTTAATGTTCTCGTTAAAATTTGAGATTTTTTGGGTTTAAATCCGTCAGATTTTCTTTTAAGTAGAGCTTGTAATTCGGAATAGCTTGCAATGTTTATATTATGTTTTATATTAATTGTGGTCCTCAACATAGAGTAATAACACCAATGTGAGGAAGGATTCATATTATTTGACAAATCTTGGAAATATGCCATCATAACATTCTCGGAAAATGAGTTCACCCCGTTTTTTAACCTCCAATCCATGAATTTTTGGTACATATTTTTGTACCGACTCTCAGATTTCCCCGGAAATAAGTTGCTATTTCTGCGATTTCAGTAATATTGGGTGGAGTTAAATCTATTTAACTGTCACTCGACATTTTTTTAATTGAACAGAACTTTACACATACAAAAACCAGTTTTAAGGTTAATAAAATGCGACGTTTATTGTCAGTTCTTGATCTTCGTTCGCAAATCTCTATCGCGGCCTACTTAATTTTGATGGTTTGACGGCATATGTATGTTTACTATTATGATACATCCAGACAGCTAAAAGAAGCGGGTTGAAAGAAACTGAACAAATAATATTCCAAATAATTCTTAATATTAAATGCAATTCTATATATCTAATAAATGTTATCTACCATTTATATATACAATAAAATTCAACGTCTAATATGTAAATAATAAATTTTGAATAAAATGGCAACGTCTATTGACAGTTGTCAAGTGGTTGTTACTAGGGAAGCTGTACGATTTATGTTACAGCTGTGTGTTTTCTTTTATCTGCGTTATAGACATCTTACATTGATTGTCGATTGTGTGTTTTTGACTATTTACAGTAATGGTCATAGGTAAACAATATTACACTTTAATCATTAATTTCACTTTTTTTTTATTTGTATTATTATACAGGGTGATTGGTCGAAACCATTCATTAGAAGTATTAGGAGTTCCAGCCATGGCTGATTTCTGAAAGTTTGTATCTGGACTAAGTGATTCATATTCTATTTAAGGAAAATATTTTCATGATGACTACACGTCCGGTTATACCGGAAGTAGCCATCAACTTTGTTATTTTAAATGGAATCGTACCCTTTTTATGGCATATTCGAATTGTACTCGCCATTTAAGTAGAAATTTTATCAATGTTCCCTATACTTAAATTTAATAATTTTTGAGATTTAAATTTTTTTTCGAAAATTATTGGGTGAACACTATGACATTTGACAATGCCTACTGGCGCCATTTTTAGTACGACGCAAGTAATATTGACGTTATGCATAGGGGTATCCTTAAGCTTTACGCTGATGCTTCCGGTACTGCCGAATTATCTACAGGGTGTTCAAAATGTGACTTCCATCTTTTGAAAATAAAAACCATAAAAACTTAACTTTTTCAAATACAATGTCCAATATTTTCTTCCTTTAACGGATGCAGAATAAAATTCTGCATTGATTCGTATTAGCATTCCCTATACCTATCTTCAACAGTTTTTCAGTTATTCAGGTATTTCTGAAATCTCGTCCGAAATTTAGAAAAATTAATTCGATTTCTCCACGGCTATGAATTAATTATATATTATTATTTTCTTAGTAACTATTAATTCAACTAATTAGTTAATAACCTTGGTTGTTATTATTATTACTATATTTACTAGTATGTATAACTGAATAAGTATTTGTTGGTGTTTCACGAAAAATTATAAACGTATTTGAAACGCATAATTATAGTGCATTTCGCGAGTAATTAGACCTCTGCAATATGGCCGCCATTTAAATTTGTCACCAAATAAAGCGCGGGAGCACTCATTAGCGTAGTACCTTTTGTCATATAAAAAAAAGTGAAAAACTTATTTGAATAAATTTATTATTAATAAATTCGCCATCACCACGCTCACCTAGTATTATTATTATATACTATTTTAACTATTTTAATACAAATTTAAAAAAATGTAAAAAAAGTATGTAGTAAATTATTTTTTTATTAATAATTATTGCGTAATTAAAAATCGCAGAATTATAAACATTTAAAATAAATTGTCGTCGTAATAATAACAGTTAAAATATGAGAATTAAGAAAATATTGTATAATCTTAGCGAAGTTGCACTATAACTGTGCAAATTTTCAATAAAGTTCTCGTCTTCAGTTAAAACAAAACTTTCTTCCATTTTAGTATAAAAACTACACAACCACTACAATCGTTACAAATTATTGTTTACAGTGTAATGGCAAAATGGAAAATTGATTCCACATTTATAAGCAAAGCAAGTGGTCATTAATGATTTCTAATTCACATTATGCTAATGCAGTAATTTGCAGTTTCAACATTATTACGAATTAGTAATGGTAAATTTTCAGAAATTCTTAACAATAATGATATTTGTTTGGAACATTCTTGTATTTTAACGATGTTTATTTCTTACAATAATTAATTTAATTGAAAAATTTTCAATTTTACTAACCTAAGTTGGCAAATAATATTTTAAGATATTTGAAGGTCGTATTTGTTATTATATTTGTCTTTTGCTATTATAATGTTGTAGGAAAGGATGGAAAATGCGGTTCAGAGCAGCCAACTGAAATATCCCTTTCATTACAATGTTACATTTAAGCATTTTAGTTATTTTATAATTGGATGTTGTTCATAGTGGAATGGCAGCCATTTTATAGAGGTCTAATTAGTAATTATTCGTGAAATGCACTTTACCCTTCATTTGCAACCCGTTATTAGAGGGTCCAACTTCCAAATCTATTATCGACCTTGATACTTGATCAAAATTTTTAAACTTCAAAAAACACCAATTTTGAGCGCCATTTATCAACCCTAATGAACCGAGCTCATTAGATTTGAACTTCATTTTGAAGAGAATTTAGCGCTCTATATTTTGGACCCGACTAAGTTTTTTGATTAAACTCATAGTTTTTCGGTTACAATCGAAAAACTAAAAAAAAACCCACTTCTGGAGCTGTTTTTTCAATATGGCGGCCAACGCCGACCCCGGAGGTGGGGGAAAACATATTTTCCTAAATCAGACCTATACTTAAGCAATTAAAACGATTTCCAGCTTTCCACTAATTAATTCCGAATTCAAACCTAATTTGATAGGCCTATTATACAACTATACGTATATTAAGCTTACTCATAAAAAAAAAAAACGAATAGCAGGAAATGGTAAAGAATAGAAACTTCATCACACAATCGCAACATGTGCAGACATTGATGTTTAAGAAACTAATAAATATTTTTAGCGTAAAACAATCTCACCGTATTAAGGATGTATAATCAATACTTAACGAAGATGAATATTTGATATACGCCGTCAAAAAGAGAATGTTCTAAAACGTACACAAATATAATTTTAATAAGGTGAATTAGCTACAAAAAAATTACATATTTTAACAGTTTATCCAACAATGGCATATAAAGCTTAAACACCTTTTGTTCCAGTAATCCAAATTACGTAATTATTTCATTGTTCACGTTACAAAACAAATGTGTTAAATTTTATTGTTAATGATACAAATCTTGATAAAAACGTTGTGGGTGAACTTGTAACCTTCACATTTTAAGTCACGTAGGTAATGTAGATAAATAAATGTTGATATACCCAATTATACTAAAAGTTTAATAATCTATATTATTATTATTATTACACTTTTCACTTAACTGCTTCTTCAAATATAATTTCAAAGGTTTTTTTTTTCTTTGCTTGAATACATAATTGATGCAATGCTGTGTAATATTGGTAATCTGGCATGCCGACAGGGTTTTTACTTTATCTTTCATTTTTATGGATATAAAAATAAGAATTATGCAAGTTAAACAAATCCATTGTAAAATTCAATTACTGCAATGAGTAATTGTGTCTGTCTTTACGAGTGATTTAATCTGACTTTAGAGTTTAGTCTAATTTTGGATGAGTGTTCGTAGTTATAGTTAAGTAAAAATGCTATTTGCCTTTACGTGTCGTTATATTTTATTAAAAAAATTAATTCAATATTTGTACGTCGTTAGATAAAAGGACCGCCCAAGTGTAAGTAAGCATATATGAACTAAACGTTATATGTGACATTCCAGTTATTTTCTGTCGAATACTAAAAGCCACCATGACGTTTAACTCAAACAATTAACCTCTAGGATAAATTAAATCACTAAAATATCTCAAATTCGTATTTCGTCATCAATGAACTACGGCGAATAATAGCACTTCCTTTGAAATAAAAAGGTACAAGCAAAGAAACCATATTAAAGGTTTATTAAATTCTAGTTTAAACCCTCCAGTTCTTATGAACAGGATTCTAGTGTGTTTTGTTAGCATTACTTGAAATGTGTTGTACGCTTGCATGCAATCAGGGCCGTTCCGACCTCAGGGGTGTAATGGATGCGCAGCACACGGGCGGCAAGCCAAGTGAGCGGCAAGCCGAGGGGGCGACGGTGATCACTTAAAGTGAGACAATTTGATTCGCTTAAGGTAATGTTAGTAATCGGAGTGCTTCATCTATGCCCTAAGTTTTGTCTAAGCGCAGCGTATTGAATTCTCCAAATACTCCTTTATTCTTTAAGTGGTGGGCACTTATGCCCCCCCCCCTCTAATGCTACGAATTAATTTAATGAAATTAATGTCAAAGTCATTTTTTGTTAATTCAGCTAGGCCAACACTGGTGTAATCATTAACGAGAAAAACGGTATGCCCCTTGTTTCTGTATGGTTCCATGAGTTTATTCACAATAGCATATCCATGTCCATGATCAGCATCGTGAGCTGCACTTCCATATTTGGCTGCTTTATTTGGAATGTATTGTCGAAAGTACAATCTACCTCGCCACAGTAATAATGCTTCATCTAGTAAAAAGTTTGGTCCTGTATTATACACATCTTGAATATTTTGCAAAATGTGGTTTACAACGTTAATGATTTTATGTAGTCGGGATGTCATACATATCATCGTAAAAGCATAAACAACGTAGAATTGTTTCAAACCGATTACGCCCTATCGTTTTATTGAAAAATGGATGATAGTATAACATACCTTTCGACCAATAGCGCTTTATGCTGGGCTTTTTTATATTTCCCATTGCTACACATAAACCAAGAAATTTGTTTATCTCGATTAGTGTAACATTCTTCCGCGCTTGCATATTTGACTTTCTGGAAACACCTTTTGATAACATAAGTTGTGCTCTGGCCTTTGTGCAGCCGACAATTTTCCGTGTGAGTTCGTCATCAAACAAAAGAGAAAATACTTCAACTGGGGTAACATTCTTGGCAAATTAATTTTGATACCTTCTTGTCCAGTGAAATCAAATAAAAGGGGATCTTCTTCTACATCAACCCAATCTTCCTCGTTATCTGGATTATTTTCACTTACCTCAGCATTCAGCAAATTTTCACATGAGTTATCACTTTGTTGGTCTTCACTTTCCGTATCAAAATTTGAAAGTATTGCTGCATCAATGCTTGAATCCTCAAATAGTGGAGACAGTCAGGTCTGTGGTCAAGAAGCTTATAACGATTGGAGGTATTTATCTTAAGCTATAGAGCGTCATGAAAAATTAAAAGTCGTATTTGTAACACAAAATCTCGGGTTGATTTAAATAAATCGATTTAATCTCAAACCACTACTGATTCGCTAAATGAAAAATTGATAAATCAGGAAATAGATAGATGGGCATTCTTGTTAAATATTATAATTTTTGCCCAGTTTAATAATACTATATCAGATCACTCTAAAATTATAAGAAATACAACAATTAAGCCTCACTATTCGAGTGTTCATATTCAAAATGAACTTATTTCCCTTTGCGGCAGAAATAATAAACCTGTTGAAAGATAGTAAATATTATTCCATTGTTTTAGACTCCACACCTGATACGTTACCAGGACCAACTTACCGTTGTGGCAAGATTTGTTCCGTTAAGTAATCAATTATAGCAAATTAGGAAGAACTATTTAGGATTCATTTCGATATCTGATTCAACAGGACAGGAATGTTATGATAATGGTGCAAACATGAAGGGTGCAAAAAAATTCTTGACCCTAGAGCTTTCTATGCGTCTTGTATAGCCCACAGTTTACGGTTTATGGTTAATGATGCTGCCAAAGTGTCTTTAGAAATAACAAGTTTTTTTTCAATTGTACAAGAGCTATACGTTTTCTTCTCTGCATCGACTAGACGTTGGCAGGTACTAAAGATGATATCCCTACTTTAACATTAAAACCCATTTCGGATACTAGGTGGGAAAGCAAAATCGATCCACTAAAAGTTCTTAGGCATAATTTAGATAAAGTATATGATGATTGGGGCTTGAACCTAGGTGGCGCAGTTGGTTAGCGAGGTACTTTAGCAAAGTGCAGGTCGTAGGTTCGAATCCTACTCGAGGTAAACTTTTTATTTATGTATTTAATAAAATTAATAATAATTTTTAAAGTATATGATGGTTTATATACGCTCTATTCCGATAATACAAGAGATTCTGACACAAGAAATGTTGCAATTCTTTACTGTTAAAAATTAAATCTTCCATAGTAAAATGGTATGGCGTTTTGGTCAAAATCCACGTCGTAAGCAAAACAATGCAGGAAATAAGAACTACTTTACCAATATCATGTTATTACTGCAACAAACTAAGGCATATTTAAAAGAAATTAGATCAGTTAAAGGATATTGCCGAGAATATCAATTGCGACCCTTCATTTCCACCACTTAATACTATTAGACCTCGAACGAAAAAACGATCATTTGATTATGAGAGCAAGGATGAGACTCCATAGGACTTATCTAAAATTAATTTTTATTTGGACACTGCATTAACAAAAATCGAAGAAACGTTCGATGAAATAAAAAATCATCACACAACTTTTGATTTTCTGAACGACTTAAATACTTTCCTTAAAGAGATAAAGTAGGTTTTAAAATGTAAATCTTTAGAGAATATATTATTTGATCCATCTAAAAATGAAAAGTATATTATTGCCCAAGATGTATACGATTAAACTGATAACATTGCATCCTATATTTCCCTTGAAATGAATGCATTAAGCGCTATTCAATATCTATTTACGAATGATTAGGGAACGGGAAAATTATTTTCGCACACGGACAGCAAATACAACACGGTGCAGATACGTGCAGGTAGCTTAGATGCAGAACTGTCTGCCAATATCACATTAGGGAATGTCCCCAATTAACAGCGCATTGTGAACTGTTTTTTTTACATCACAAAAACCATCTGATTAAGGATATTGTAATATTAGAGTGGTAATAGTGGTTTATACTCGAAATATGTATCAAGCTAAATTCTACCAAGACTTTTATAAGGTGTGTCCCTAAAATAAACACGTAAAGTTTGGTATATAGGCGAAAGGGCACTAACACAATTAGATCAAAATTTGAACGGTAGATAGACAGACCCAGATGGTTTTGTTGTCAGTATGCGCGTGTTTGTGTAGGTGGGCGTGTGTGTGTATGTGTGCGTGTATGCATGTGTGCGCGAGTGTGTGTGCAAGTGTGAGTGTATGTGTAGTGTGTATGTGTGTGTGGAGTGTGTGTGTAGTGTGTGTGTGGTGTGTGTGTGTGTGTGTGTGTGTGTGTGTGTGTGTGTGTGTGTGTGTGTGTGTTGAGGTGTGTGTGTGTGGTGTGTGTGTGTGTGGCAATGTGTGTGTGTGTGTGCGAGTGTGTGTGTGTGTGTGTGTGTGTGTGTGTGTGTGTGTGTGTGTGTGTGTGTGTGTGTGTGTGTGTGTGTGTGTGTGTGTGTGTGTGTGTGTGTGTGTGTGTGTGTGTGTGTGTGTGCGTGCGTGTGTGTGTGCGAGTGTGTGTGACAGAGTGTGTGCGTGTGTGTTGCGGGGTAAGGAGCAAGAGAGGTAGATTTAATATTGTTTTTAGTAGCAGTATCTCAAAATCTTGAATATCAATTGCATTCAAATGAATGTTTAAGGTCTAACAGTCTGTGTTACAGAAATATTACTTACAGAGTATTCGTAAATAAAAAAAAATGAAAAAAAAAACCCTACATTGACATTAAGTAACCATTATTTACGTACATTTTAACAAGGCGGCGTTAGCTCACGTAGTAAGCCATTTGTTAGTAACGCATTTCACTATAAACATGTATTCAAAGGCAAGGGATTAGAGTGGTTATACAATAAAGATCAGATCGCAGGATTATATCCGAAGTCGAGAAAACTATTTTTAAATACAATTAACGTCTGTATTTACTCATTACAGTTACATAAATGTGTTTATTTAAATTGATTAAATCTATTAATGTTTTTTATATTTCATTTTTCAGTTTCTGAATAATTTACGCTCGTTTTCTTGTTTAAGGTGTGACAGTACTTCGGGTCGCCTGTGTTTCTCTTACAATGTTTCATCATTTATGTTCATTTGGTAATTCAGGATAAGACTAATAAAACTTTAAATATCAGGAATAAAATGGTTGATTAAAACTTTTCGACATTTTTGGACGTGCTAAGATTTTCAACTTTTATTTAAGGCCATGTAAAGTGTATCCAGATTTTCCCTTTTATAACGTACTAAATTATAAAAAAAAGGAAAGATTGAGCATTATTTTATCAATAACAGTTATTTTTGGTTAAAAGATAATGTTACAAGAAAATTGAAAAAGTATTTTATTTCACATCATGTCTGAATGATATTGATATATGCTAACCACAATAATCAAAATAAAATGTAATTTACTTCTAGCTACAACAAAAATTTGAAGGAGAATATAGAGTCCCAGATACATACGCAAAATAAAAATCGTATACTGAAAAGGTCTTGCTAAAAGAACAAGAAGACTATAATTTATGCTATGTTGGACAAACACATCAAATGTTGTGAATGTAATGAATGCATCAATTACAATCCAGCAAAATACACAACTTTAACGTTATAAGATTATTTCAGTAACATAAAATACAAGCTTAGTAATCTCAATCTAGAAATGTGAAGCGAGACAATTGAGACACTACCAGTGCAATGGTTTTGAAACTAATAAAAAAAGGAAAAAAAGGATTAATTAAACCAAACAACAAACTCTCAACACAAGTGCTTCAATTTAGAAACCTCTTACAAAAACACGACAATTATAATTGACAAGAGTGTCTGATCACATGATTATTCTTTAGAAAGAACTTAGGATTAAGATCTGTAATCAGTGAATGCCGCGCGTACGGCGACAGTCCCCACAAAGTTCACGTACACTAAGAAGGGTTGCTGTACTTAAATTAGCTTTTATAGCAATCATAAAACTAACCCTTTATTCTCATGTTGTTATGTATCGTGACCAAAGTGATGTTATTAATATATCGTTCACATGAGAAAATTCTGTAATTACCTGCCGATGAGGATGAGATGACGTTTATTTTCAGTAACTAAAATTTCGTTTACCTTTCCCATTTTACAGTCCGTTTCAAATTGAAAGTTTAACGCACTGATAAATGTAAGGGTGGTAAAATTAAATTCTTGCAACGGTTACCTCTTAGCGGTTAATTTCAAAGTGTAATTAGTAATTAAAATCCTTCGATATGACATATTAATTAATCTAACGCCGATAAACTGAAACTATAACTAATTTTAACTTACAATTTCTAAGCTACAGGCATGAAATAATTAAAATAAAATAAAATAAAACCCTAGAAACCACTCCCTAAGACACATGTTCAACAAAGCGTCTGTCTTACATCTGACAAGCAAACTATTAAGCAGGGTTAACGTAAACCAGAAACATTTTTTTTTGTATACAAAACAACAAAACCATTTTCAGTTAAATATTATTTAACTTACAAAACCGAAATTCTAAATAGAGTACATACTGTTGGAAGTTTATGTTGAACTTTCTAAAAGTTTTCTTCCTGCATACAAGATGTTACTTAAATGAGATTATTTATAAAACTAAACTTGTCTTCTTTTCGCAGTTATTCCAAATTAACATTTTCTCGGTGGTGGTGCCCGCCCGGTCGCTCACTCAAGGAGGTTGTGACGACATTAAAATTACATCACACGCAGGTTGAGTGAGTCACCGGGGCAGACAGAGATTTTTCTTCAAAAAAACTTCTCTGGCTGTTTTTGGTAGGCGATGATTTCCATGTTGAATCTATTAAAATTGGACATAAAATTTATGACTAAGGTGATTAAAAATATAAGACGAATTTAAATTTGACATTAATTAAGTATATTTCATTCTGGTGGTAATTAAACAATGTTGAGTAAATATAAATAAATATGAGCAATGTTGCTACACAACACACATTACTTACATATAGTTTTGATTTATGACGTCTTATCGTATAAGAAGGGCGTCACAAAAATAATGTTTTCCACAATATGTAGTTATCCATTTAGTTTCTCTCCCGTTAATGTTAACAATAAACTACTCAAACTACTTACTATATTATAAAGAAATCATCGTTTAAACGCCATATTTGTACAATCTCAAATCTAGCGCTTAACTGTGAACTACGTTTCATAAAAATGCAAAAAGCATAGAAAAAGTCCAATAAAAAACTTAAAAGCAAATGCTAATTCCCACTATATCAAGTGACATAATGTATGGGTGTACCATTTTGGATTTTGAATTTTTGAATGTTTAATATAATTCCAACAAACCTGTTTTTTATTCTATGGGTATAAGATGATCTATTAGTAGCGAGGCGTTTATGAAGCAAGGGAAATAAAAGGAAAAAGTCACGTGTTTCATTCCCTCCCCAAGGGGTAGGGTGGGTTGCTGGAGCTTTCCAAGCTTCAGCTGAGGAACAGCCGTTTTTTAATTTAATTACATTTTTGTATTAAAAATATAATGAATTCCTAACATCAGAAGTGGGATCGATCCATCGTTCTCACACACCAGATTAGATTGATTATGGAGAACCTATTGTCACAGTGAGTTAGTGAAGGCGATTAAATCATCCCGTTCAGCTCTTGAACAAGTAGATTTACCAAAATTTCGCCCTGATTTAACAGACGCAAAGAAATGCTTGTCAGAAATTTCAAATATTAAAAACGAATTGGTCTGGTGAACAAATGATTATGAGACTTGGTAGTAGCTTTATATTCTAAAACATGGTTTAACACTTGATCGCCAGACAATAAGAATTAGGAAACTTTTCAAAGGGATTTTTCAGAGGCATTTTCGCCTAAGAAAATGTTGGGTCAATTACTTTCAAATGCCGCTGCGTTTAATAGCGATCGTTGTAATACCTATGAAGCCTACGTGTTTGAAAAAGTTAACTTGCTCAGAAATCTCAGTGTTCAGTGTGAAGAAACAAATTTAATTGAAATTACGATACATGGCATTAAAAAGCCCGATGTATCTTCGACAGCTAGCAATCAGAATTTTAAAAAGTTATCTGAACTTATTGCATATTTGGGAACGATTACACTAACAGAAACCCGAATGATCCAAGGGAACGCCCGCGCAGCCAACCACTAACAAGTTACTAATGTCGACAAGACGGTCATATACAAAAATGCTGCAAAGATAATAATAGCGGTAAAGATGTTCCTAATAGACCTGGTAGTTCAAGATTGTCTAATTCAAACAATGCAATCACTTTATCCTCAATCAATAATTTCTGCTCGTTTTGTGCTAAAACTGGTCACCAAGCTGACAACTGTTTTATCACACAAAATATTCAAAAACGCAACTATACTAAATCATGTTCTAGTGATAATAGGTGCAGTAAACCTATCGAAATTAAAATTAACGGTTTCGAATTTCGAGGAATCCTTGATACCGGCGCTGATACTTCACTAATAGCGCGACAACATATAATTAACTTTCAGAATTTAATACAATCGTGCGTTACAACACTTACATAAGTACTTCCTGGAAGCTTCACTGTCATGCAGGCTCTGGAGGTTACTGTCGAAATCTGTTGCATTGTAATAAGGTTAAAATTTGTTGTACCTGATAATTTCTTGGAATATGATTTGCTTGTTGGTTGTAATTTATATGAGGATCCACTGTCACTACCACTAATCAAGAGGGTACGCAGATCATCAGAAACAAAGTTGCTAAAATATTTTGTACTTTACGGAACACTTCGGATTCCAAACTTGATGTGCCGGAAGAGTATAAACCCAGACCGCAGTACCTGATTTCTCGGTTCCCTAATATTTTACCTCCAGGTAATGCAGTACCCCGTGTAAACAACGCTAGCATGCAAATTAGCCTACGAGATGACTTGATCGTTACAAGAAACCCATATCGTTTATCGATGAACGAGAGGAAGATCGTACGAGGTATCATGTCTTCTGGGTTTCACCAAATAACGATAGATGAAGAATCTATTCATAAAACTGGATTTGTTGCACCTGATGACCATTTTGAATTTTTGCGCGTTCCATTTGGAGTGTTTGAGAGGGCTATCCATAATGCACTGGGAGAACTCCGATATACAGTTGCATTGGTTTATTTAGACGATACTCTTACCCCTTCCGAAACTTTACAAGAAATCTGTTCCCTAGAGGTGGTTCTAGGAGCTCTACAGAAGGCTGGGTTCTCTTTAAATCTGAAAAAATGTCATTTTTTTCGGAAGTGACTAATATCTGGGCCGTGAAATTTCTTCGGAGGGAATTCGCCCTGGAACGCGAAATGTGAAAGCACTTATGCAATCACCTGCATCAGCTACCATAAAACAAGCTCGTCAATTAATGGGATTAGCCGGGTATTTTAGAAAATTTATCCCTGAATTTGCTTTCCGTACGGCATGCATTACAAAACTTATCCGCTCGAATGAACAGTTTTGCTGGAGATGAGGAACGGGAAACAGCTAGAAAATATATAATTCAACACTTAACTTCAAGACCTTTGATCTGAGTTTTTGATCCACAACTACCAACGGAGTTACATACGGTTGCCAGCAGCAACGGTTACGATTCCGCCTTGTTACAAAAGCTAGAGGTAATTGGATACTTTAGGAAGCGTACTACCTTAATTGAAGAAAAATACGATTCCTATGAATTGGAAACCTTGGCTGTGGTTAATTGACTTAAATATTTTCGTGTATATTTGCTTGGGATACAGTTCACACTAGTAACCGATTGTAATGCAATTAAAGCTACTGCTACAAAGAAAAGCATTTTAACCCATATTGCTCGCTGGTGGGCATATATGTAAGACTTTAACTTTAATATTGTCTACCGAAAAGGTAGTTCTCTGTCTCATGTAGACTTCTTGAGTCGTAATCCTGTTGTAGTTCGACGTTTGGCTTTATATTGAGCAAATAGGTGTTGCCGAACTTAAACAGTTACTTAATAATTATGAGGAAGATAACCTGGATAAACCTCCCTATTCCGTAAAAAAACGAATACTCTACTATGTTCTCCCTAAACCTGATGGAACCAAAACATCGAAACCGTTTGCACCTACGACAGGTGGGTACACACACACATACTTGTTTTGATAGATGCATTCACGAAGTACTGTGTCTTACAAGTGTTGAAAAGAGTTACAGCAGAAGAAACCCAGAATGCTTTTCAATCATTTATTGCAAATTTGGAACTTCTGATCAAATTCTAATGGATGCTGGTAAGAATTTTAAGAACTTAAGTATACCAGAATACTTGGATGCACTCAAGATCAAGTATCATTTCACTACGCTTGATGTACACAGGTCCAATGGTCAAGTAGAAAAATACATTAGAACAATTATGAATCTTGTTAGATCGAGTCTAGAGTAAAGCCAGAATGGCCGAGCAGCTTATGGAATATACAACTTGTTCTTAATACCACGATACAGAAAACAAGAAAAACATCTCCTTTGAAGGCACTAATTGGAATCGAGGCTCAACGCCCTTAATTCAAAGCTTATTGACCAACCTAAGCCGTGACCTAGCTGCAGTTCAAAATTTAAAACTAGACCGTATCAGAATCTTGGATGACTCTCTCAAAATGAGATTGAGAGCAAATGAAAAACGTCGCAATACACTCAAAGTTGGGGATACACCGAGACGAGCAGGTACACAAAGGGAAATTAAAATAGAGTTTCAAGGTCCGTTTGAAATCCTATATATTACCCCTGAGGGTCGGTATGAGATGAGGAGAGTCGGTGCTATGCTAATTACAAAAGCAGCCAAAGAACTCAGGCCATGGCCCAATGATTGGTCCCTCTCACTGGACGTAACAGATCTCTTGGATATGACGGGCACAGAAATAATGTGAGTCAGATGATTGAAGCCAAATTAGGATGGCTGAATGATAAGTAATATAGTAATTTCTGAGGTATTAGCTTTGACAAATTGCCGAAAACTGTGTATGCTTGACATTTGAAATAAGTAATTGTGGAAAGCTTGTACTCTTTACAATTGATTTGGAAATGTTGAAAGCTTGTACGCTTTACACTTGATTTGGAAATTGTTGAAAGCTTGTACGCTTTACAATTGATTTGAGAATTGCTGAAACCGTGTGCGTTGTGCAATCGATATTAAGATTAATGATAGCCTGTATGCTTAGCAATTGATTTGGGAATAGTTGAAAGCTTGTAGATTTTGCGATTGATTTGAGAATTATTTAAAACTTGTACGCTTTGAGAGCTCATCTATATTTTTGTTCTAACGAAAACTCGAATGTATTACACCGTCATCTATTTGAAAGAATTGTCGTACTTCTAGGTGTTTGACTGTGTACAAAGATGGTTGAGTTTTATGTTTGACTATGTACAGAGAGTGTTGAGTTTGCTCGGAACAAATTTGACTTATTTTTTGCAGTGATGAAGTTTCGTCTGAAGACACCATGGATGGGAATGGTGGTGAAGAAGTTCTAAACGTTGAGAGCGCCGTTAGTTTCAGAATTGGCCGTGTTAGAAATCAATGTGACTAAACATGACTAATACACACACACCGTGTCCAAGATAAGGATGCCCACTATGGGGATCTCGGAAACGGTAAGAGATGGAAGGTCGGTTAAATGGAACAAAAGTGACGCATTTGAGAGGATGTATTTATGGTCTTTGTAGAACTCGAATATCTCTACTTTTTGAGATATTTGAAAAAAATTGAATTTTCTGATTTTCGTTTTTATTTTTTTCTGGCCTGATTTGAAGAGCTATCAAGAAAAGAAGAGCACATTTTCATGGCCACTTTTCTAGCTCTACGTAATGCTGTTATTCAATTTTTGATATAACGTTTCGTTTGTTAGCAACCATCATCAACTTTATTTTTTTAAATACACGAAAAAATTATTTTTGCCATATTTAAATTCTCTCCTTGATTCTGAATTCAACGATATATCACACTTTATATTTTTGATACGTTTCGGATGAGAAAATTCATATTCAATGTAAAACATCGAAAACGTACAGTTAAAACTAATACTAGAAACATTAGAAAATTGTAAAATTATTATAAAATAATGTTTTCTCATTTTCTAATGCCTGTTGCGAATAAAATAATTCACAAGTATGTATTTAGTGAAAATACTATTAATTAAACAGTTAAATACATTCTTCCGTCGTACTGATGCATTTGATAAAAATAAGTTGGCTTTGCATTTTGTTTACCTACCTGTCATAATTGATTGTTGTCCGTATTACATTTGTTTGGTGGTCTTTGAGTTAATTACATTTTGTGTTTACCTAAAAACAATATGGCAGGAGTACATTTTTCAAATAATGAAAAATTCGATATACTGACGTGTTACATTTTGTGTCAACGTAATTGTTCTGAAGCCGAAATAATGTATTTAAACAAATATCCAGAAAGGCGTCAACCTCACAAAATAATTTTTCGCACATTAGCAGTTAATCTAAAAGAATATGGTGCGTTAAAAAAACCTGTAAAATCTCGCAAAAAACCTTGCAATGAAGAAAAAGCCAATACTGTTTTATTAGCTGTAACGGAAAATCCAGAGGTTTCTACTAGGAAAATTGAAGAGGCAACTGGCATAGCCCAGGTGACCCAGAAAGACGTAGAATATTTTGCGAATGGTATACACGTCAATCTCAAGACAATGAATATTTTCCGAATAAAATAATATGGTCCGATGAAAGTATGGTTAATAATAATGGAATTTTTAATCGTAGAAATGCTCATTATTGGGCAAGAGTAAATCCACGTCTGTACAAAACGGCCAAACACCAACACCGTTTCGGATTTAATATGTGAGCTGCTATATTCGGTACTCGAATTATAGGTCCTTTCATTTACCACGAGTCGTTAAATTCTGAACGTTACCAAATTTTACTCCAAAATGAATTAGAGATAGCTTTGAATGTTTCGCCTTTCCAAGGAGTTGAAGGTTGTTGGTTTATGCAGGACGGTGCACCAGCACATAATTCCAGAGTTGTCAGAGAATACCTGTCAGTTAGATTTCCAGAAAAATGTATTGGCACTCATGCAAATGTACTGTGGCCAGCCCGTTCTCCAGATATAACACCTTTGGATTTTTTTCTTTGGGGATACATTAAAAATTACATTTATGGAAACGATATTGAAAACGAAGAAATTTTACAAAGATTAGTTCTCGAAGCGTTTGCTAGTATTACTCCTCAAATGCTAAAGAATGTTTTAAATGCTACAGTTAGAAGATGCTATTATGTTTAAAGAATAACGGGAATCTTTTTGAACATCTTTTGTGAGTTAATTAACCTTTAAAATAAATTTGTTTTTTATTTGTCTATCATTTAAAATTACAAAACATAATTTTATAATAATTTTACAGTTTTCTAATGTTTCTAGTATTAGTTTTAACTGTAGGTTTTCAATGTTTTACATTGATTATGAATTTTCTCATCCGAAACGTATCAAAAATATAAAGTGTGATATATCGTTGAATTCACAATCAAGGAGAGAATTTAAATATGGCAAAAATAATTTTTTCGTGTATTTAAAAAAATAAAGTTGATGATGGTTGCTAACAAACGAAACGTTGTATCAAAAATTGAATAACAGCATTAAATAGAGCTGGAAAAGTGGAAATGAAAATGTACTCTTCTTTTCTTGATAGCTCTTCAAATAAGGTCAGAAAAAAAAAATAAAAACGAAAATCAGAAAATTCATTTTTTTCAAATATCTCAAAAACTAAAAGAGATATTCGAGTTCTACAAAGACCATAAATGCATCCTCTCAAATGCGTAACTTTTGTTCTATTTAAACGACCTTCCATCTCTTACCGTTTCCGAGATCCCCATAGTGAGCATCCTTATCTTGGACACGGTATATATATATATATATATATATATATATATATATATATATATATATATATATATATATATATATGTATAATATAAATCTCGAGGAAGATATAATTTTTTGGGAAAACCCTCTACTAAACCGACGAAAAAGGGTTAAATTGCACGATACATTTTGTCACTAATTAGAATTTCTCGAGAATAAATTAATATTTTTTAACGGAAAAATTATGGTACGGGTAATAAGAGCCATAATTACTGAAAGTTTCAAGCATATAGGTACTTTTTTCACGACATAAAAAATAATTGAAAATTTTGACAGTTTTTTGCGACTATTTTAACAAATTATTAACCGATCTACCACGTCTCAAATTGACCTTTTTGTAACCAGCTAAAAATGAGAAATATTTGAAACTCCTATTGGTTATAGTTTCAGAGCTACGTTTAAAAAATCCATTTTATATCGACTAGTCGACATTTGATCGCTGTTTATTAGACAATGTTCCCAGCTGTTAAAATGGGATCCAGTTGACTGTCATATTCCTGATCACTAAAGCAAACAATTTTTTCACATAGCTACCTGCTCTTAATTATGATATGCACTTTTGCTAATTCCACCGGGTAAATTTTTTTTTTATACATGTCTTTCGGGGAAGGCAATTTCGGAGAAGTTATTTGATTATAAGGTTATTATAATCCATAAGTTTTGAAGTTACTTGCACAATCAGGCCATTCATAATTTTACAAAATAGTTTTTCTCAGCACATAACTATCTAGATTTATCTCGTTGCCCCATAGTTATTTCACTGGCGGTATTCGATAGATATTCAAATAAATTGTGTCGAATTTTTTAGGTTCAGGTTTTGACGTAAAATTTCTTTCTTGCAATACACTATACTCATGCGCTTTTTTTGTGAGATCTCAAAAACGGCATCAGTGTGTGGAAATACCTCAGAAAATAATTTCCTTAAAAACAAACTGTAATTTTTCGACATTTGATCGTCGTTTAACCAACGTTCTCAGTTGTTAAAATGGGATTCACTTGAATGCCATATTCCTTATCAGTTATCACTAAAACAACCAATTTTTCCACAAGGCTACTTGCTCTTAATTACGCTAAATTTTAGGCTTTTTTTGTCTAATCCACTGGGCTACTTTGTACGATAAAAAAAATGAATTGAATTTTTTTTACAGCAACAGTTCATCATATTTAAAAACTAATTTAGAAATCTACGAACAATTATTGAAAACAATTATACGCTTGGGATTGCCGAAATTGCGGGTTTTCTGCTTTTAAGCGACTTGAAGTAGTATCAGCAACACCATTGCCGACCAAAGATTATCTTCACTGACTTTTATTTCTACAGTAAATTATTATTATGCGTAAATAAGCCAAAGACATAAAGATATAAATAGAATATGTACTTTTTTTATTGGAATTTTGACTCATTTTTGTTCAATAAAAGTTTTCATTTACGCGAACTGTCATCGTTCTCACTCAATCCCATATAAACTCGGTTTAAACTGATAAGGACAGAATAAAAAAAACATGTAATGACATTTAGCCAATTCTACACCAGTATTTATCATAAGATATTAACCGCATTCAGAAAAGAATTGAAATACAGCAGTTGTATCTTTCTACGTTTAAAAGGAAGAAAACCTAAAACAGCTTTTTCAGCAACATTTTCATTAAAATTGGAAACAGAGATCCGAACCACAAAATGCTGATATTAGATTTTTATTTATTGGTAATGCATCGATAAAATATTAAAATTTATCCTTACAGAGAATTTTGTTAACTGTCTTTTATTATACGGAATACAAAGTAGTAAGTAATACAGCATTATTTAAGATTTTCTATTTATGAAAACTTTCACCATTATTACACATAATTAAAATACTTGGCTTTTTTGGGTTTTTAATGGTGCATTTTTGTATTTATATTTTACACAAATCTACACGGTTCGATAACAATTACAGTTATCGTCCTCAGTAGTGCTTTAAGAATTGTTTAAGATGTTAGAAAAAATTTATGAAAACCCATAGATTCTGTGTAAAATATAAAGAGAAAAATACACCATTAAAAACCCAAAAAAGCTAAGTATTTTAAAATTTTCGGTTGTTAAAGATCGTAAGCACAAATTTGAATTTGCTGAATCTATATAATTGATAATAATGAAACACGTTTCTACTTCAAAAGTACGTAACTATATACATCACAGTAGCGCTATCATTTTTGTTGAAAACATTTATTAAAATATTTTCGGTTTATTCGATGTTTTCTGTTTTGGTATGTTTACCTTTTCAAATCGAGTGCTGGGTATTACTTAATTGCTCTGCAAATGTTTACTACAGAAGCATTCCTTCGACTCTTTTCCACCATCTCTTGAAATTGATTAGATTAAATTTTAAATCCCTATTTTCTGGAATACTTTATGCCGATGTTAACTGCTCAAATCAGTATCACGTAATCGAATAAAACAAGCTATTTGAGAATCCATTTTCACTCACATTTTGAATTAAAAAAATACTATTTAGTATTTGCGCTTCGGGAACTTGCGCACAAATACGGCTCAACACTACAAGAATCTTATTGTTATAAAATTGCTCTTTTTTACACACTGAAATTTATTTTCTCACGTTGTGTAGTATTTTATTGATTAACTTTGAGTCATTACGTACTTTATACAAAACATTAAAGTACGTAAAACGTAGTAAAAAATGCGACGACGACGCGACATTATTAAATTACGTTTATTTTAGTTTTCAATTTGTTCTTTGGAAAATTTTCCAGATTGAAAGTTCTAAATAGAAAATTAGTGCAATTGAAACGCAGTGTGAATTTAAGGATAATGCAACTAATTTTAAAAGTAATTACGTAAGCAAACAACATAATTAAGGTAATTTGTTTAAAATACAAATTATTGAAGGTAATTTTCATTAGAAGAAAATTACGTTTATCACCTAAAGGTCTTGTTGCCTCTAGTTGTAGTCTCTTGTTATTTAAATAGTTTTTATTTTTAATTATATACCAAGTACCCGCATCTCTTTTATTTATTTAGATGATTTGTATTAATGAATCGACCAATTTAACCAATCGACTTAATGTGAATACGACAGAAGTGTAATAGAAGGTTAAAAATGATAAATTGTCAGAAGGTTCACGAAAAATTTATACTTAGGTATTTAAATGTTATATAAATCAGTGATTAAAATAGTTAGACAAGGTTGCAATTAATTTTAATTTGTGTTTATAAGATACCGTTAATAAGTGACTTTCAAAAAGTTCTCTAATCCGCCCGTTGTTGCAATTTTGTTTTACATTAAGCCTCAATGTTTGGCATATAAAAACAAACATTAATCAACTTTTAGTCAGTGCCTCGACATTTGTATAAAAAATACATGATTTGTTTTACATTTCTAATACATGACGTGTATTGAAGAACAAAGTATAATACAAACTTCAACAAAAAGATTACTATTTAATTACTACTGTATAATTAATCTATTTGAGTTCCATCAACTTTCTATAGGTGAACAAAACAAAACGTGATCCAGTTGTATGTATGATGTATGAACGTTAAGGATTGTTTTTATTTTTACAGCACGTACACCTTCATATACCTATTATCAAATTCTGAGGAGGAAATTACTGTTCCGGCATTTGCTAATAATCACATTTAATCAAGCGAGCTTTCATTTTGCCCTAGTGAGAAAATATAATCACAATTACTGTGAAGCAATTCTCGAAAACCTGGCAATATTGTAATTATTGCAATTTTGTCGGGAGGCTTTTTCGACGAGTCACGCAGGAAACCATGTATCATCTGAGTTCATATAGTCTCTACTCATATGGCCGATTTTCCTGTATAAATAAAATACAATTAAGTGTGCTATTACTTTGATGCCATCTGTAAATGCTTGCAATCCTATTACCGACGAAGATTCCGGTCACGAAGATATTATGACTATATATCTATCAGATTCCCACTTATGGCGCTTACAGAAATAAATACTATAGTTCATGTAGATGGTGAAACTTCTTCGGATTCATAGCATATTATTGTTAGAATTGGCTAGAAAATCTCTAAGTAAACTGGGCGCCCAGTCACTCAAAATTTCCTTGAAGGGGATTCATATCAAGCTGAATTTAAAAGTCCACTTGAATGGTTATCGCTTTTTTTTTAACAATGAACTAATAACGCTACTTACTAGTTGGCTACTTAGCAGTATTGAGCGGTTATATGCAGTTCCCACATAGTATAATGTTTTTGGAACACGAAAAAGATGCCGATAAAAACTTGTAAGCACAGGAAAATTTTAAATAAATAAGTTTGAGTTTATCATGTTAAATTTTCATGTGACAGACAATACATTGACAAGGAGATAAATTTACCACAGTTAAGCCACTATTTACAAATCTAAATCAAACGTTTATGCGCTACGGAATTTTAACAGAAATACACTCCGCAGATGAAGCGACGGTGCCGTACTTCAGCTTCGAGACAAGAAAGTATGGGTATAAAGCAAAATGAATTAGTAACAAAGTTATGTTATTATTACCAATATTGTAAACATGCAAACGTGGGTGGAACTGATCGCTCTGACGAAAACGTTCACGTTTACCGCATATCCATCCAGGGGGATGACTGGAATTTCCCGCATCAGTCCTATGGATCGCATGTGGGTGGCATTAATCAGTTATCATTCTGAAGGCATATTACCCAATACTGTATGTGCCTAACGTACTAAAAATAGTAATTACTATTTAATCGGAAACAAAAATGAAGATCGACCATTTCCTGGAATAAGAAGTAGCAGAGTTATGCAAAAAAAGCACTTTTGGTAATTCATTCAAATTGTAAAGCGAAATATGATGTAGAACGTTAGCCTTAAAAAATCTATACATCCCTTTAGTAAAAGAGTAGGTGTGTGGTAGAATTTGGAATAGACTGAAGCATACGAATACACAATGTGGTTTGTCTTCAAACATCCAGCAAATTTAACAAAAAAGAAATAACTGACATAACATGCATGAATGTGGCAAGAACTTGTAATTAGTCATCTCCTGAACACTACTACTACTGGAGTAGAGACGAGATGATATTTTAAGCCAACTTTCATTTATAAAGGTGATTAAATAACGCAAATGGTTTAAGAAGCTTAAGATTTAGATGATTGAATTCAGTACTAATAAAGGTCGACGCAACCCTCATTGCAGACAGCACACAAACTCCAGTGTAATCTCTTATAATCTAAAAAACCTAAACCATGGAAATCTCCTGGGAACAGAAGAACCACTCGGTTTGGATTCATTGGGAAAGGTGCTCAAATTTAAATGGCTTCAAGTTTGAATTGCAGAGGATAGAAGTTCAGGAACGGTCGACATAAAAATGATATATGAAAAGTGAGAAACGAAATGTTAGTGAAATGACTATAAAGGCTGTGTATCGTTCTACCTACACAGTGCGGCAATTAAATTCTGGGACTGAAGCTATAAAAATTAAACGAAACATTGTTTTTTTCAAATTTCTATTTTTCTTTATTCAAAGTATTCTTTCTCCTACTGATTCTATGCACTTTCTACACCGACTCAATAGTTATTCAAACGTCTTTTCGAGCTCATTTGTCTTTCAACTGAATTTTTATTTTTATTGAAATAGTGCGAAGTCACGTGGTGATAAATAAAGTGAATGATTCAACACACAGACTTGATTTCATGTCAAAAATTGTTGACGAATAATCAACGATGTGTGATCGGTGCATTATCATGTAACAGATGGTAGTCGCCAGGCTCGCAATATTTTGGACGAATTCGACGAATTCTGCCCAACAAACGTTGTACTTTTAAATAGAAAGCAGCAGTAACTGTTTGACCAACTGGGACGAACTAGCGGTGGATGATGCCCTTAATTTCGACTTCCATTCGGCACTTTGACGCTCTGTTTTCGGATCATACTGAAAACACTATGTGTCGTCGCCAGTGATAATTGATTTCAGGATGGTTGGGCTGTTATTTGCTGCTCGTAACATCTTTCTGGAATGTTGTGCTCTCATTAATATTTGCTCTTCGGTTAGTGTGTGTGGAACAAATTTAGCACAGACCTTTGTTTCGCCCAAATCCTCCTTCAGAATTTGACGAATTGTTTCTTTGTTGATGTTTAATGCCTCTTCCATCATTCTCAGTGTTGCATTGCCATCGTTCAATACGAATTCGCGCACTTTTCGAATCGATTCTGCTGTTCGAATTGTTCTTGGCCTTTCTACTCGTTCGTCGTCCTCCCAAAAATCGTATGTGCCACTCAAAAGTATTTGGCCGTGATAAACATTCACTCCCATAAACTTTTGGCACCATTTTGAACGTTTCTGTGGCCGTTGTGTTCAATTCGTGAAATTTAATAACAGCGCTTTGTTCCATGATTGTATTCCGACGCGTAATAAATTGGACGTCATAAGACTGGCACAGGTCTACCAATTTCAATAAAACTTTTAGGTTACGTTCACAAGAGCCCATGTTGCAAAATGATGTGGCTTCGGGTTACTGAGATATAGCTTCAGTCCCAGAATTTAATTGCCGCACTGGATAGTGCATTTTTCATATTGTGTTCTAAACTGTGCAAGAATGATAGCTCTAATTATTCCGTGAAAAGAAATGAGATCAACGTAAAGTTTGTATTACATTGATTTGCGTAGGTACATATTTCATTTGGGAACATTAAAAAGGAAAAGTAAAAATAAAGTGATCGCATGTTTATTAAATCCACCGGTGTGAAAAGAGCGGCCAGTTCTAGCGGCCAGTTTTTCCGATGATTACCGAAGTCACAGCAACTTATAAATGAAGTCATTTGCAGCTCACGCAGAGTATCAAGATGACAATTTCAGATGTTATTACTATTTAAGTAATAATGAAGGTAAACCAATAATATGTAATGGGGCTGCCGTCTAAGGGGGTGAAAATTAAGACCAACCCTTAATACTCGATCTCGAAAACCGTGCATAATATCAAGTTGACATTCTCAGATAATATTACTAACTAATTAATAATAAAGATAAAACAATAATATGTGATGGAGCTGTCGTCTAAGGGGGTGAAAATTGAGATCATCCCTTAATTCTCGATCTCGAAAACCGTACCTAGTATCAAGTTGACATTCTCAGATAATATTACTAATGAATTAATAATAAAGATAAAAAATAATGTGTAATGGACCTGCCGTCAAATGAGATGAAAACTAAAACCAAACCTTAATACTCGATCTCGAAAACCGTGCATAGTATCACGTTGGCATTTTCAGATTATATTGCTAACTAATTAATAATAAGAGATCACTGACTTCTTCCCGTTTTGATATTTTTGTAGAAATCCACAATCAAGTCTGAATTAAATTGATCTCTTGAATTTTTTCGCAGGATGTCACGTTTTTGAGCAAAAAAATAAAACATTTTTTATTGCAAATTGTGTATTTTTAATTTTTATTAATACATTATCTAGTAGGTTTGTGTCAATATTTAACCAACTTCAAAAAGTTGGTTAATTAATTCGTCTGGATGTCTGTGTGTCTGTCTGTCTGTGTTTAGAAAGCTAGAAGTTTCATCCCATCGGAAATTCTTTGCCGATTCCAAATCTCTGGTAGATTATTTGATCTGATCACCTGTTCGCGGTAGGGGGGCCGTTAAAATCAAAATTTCGATATTAAGATATAAGGAGTCATTTTATTATAATTTTTTTTAGTTAATCTAAGATACAATAATAACGAAAATAAAGAATCACCATGTTACAATTTTGAAGTTGGTTGAATTTAGAATTCTATAAGAATTCGCACCTTAAATAAGATACTACCATCTCGTCAAAATATCAAATTAGCATTTATTCAATATTAGTTTGCTACAAAATTAATGTCAATAAGTGAATAATTTTCATGTCTTCAAAAAAATGGAAAATTTTACAAATGCGGAAGATATGCATTTTGCCTATCGTCGATGTAATGGAAATGGTCTGCAAGCTCAACGACTGTATACTGAGTTGTATCCAAAACGTAGGATACCTCGTCACACATTGTTGCTCGCTTTCACCAACGTTTACGCGAAATGGTATATTTATGAAACGAACTCCTCACCGTGGACGCCCTTGAGAAGCACGAACTGTGCAACTAGAAGAAACAGTTCTCGATATAGTTTCGGAGTCACCCGAAACAAGTACTCGAAAAATTGCCAACGTATTGAATGTAAGCAATGTTTTTGTTTTCTCGAAAATGGTGCCTCCTGCGTAAAAAATTCAAGAGACCAATTTAATTCAGAATTGATGGCGGATTTCTACAAAAATATCAAATTCTTTTTTATTAAAAATGTATGTATGTATATATATATATATATATATATATATATATATATATATATATATATATATATATATAGACAGGGTGTCCCAAATAGAGATTTGTGCCATTTTTTGGGCCGAGTTTGATTCCGTTGAGAAACATTTCAATTTCCGAACAGTTTCGAAATTATTTAAAAAAAATAAAAAATCGCCGATTTCTAAAAATTTAAATATCTCCGTAATTATAAAAGATAAAAAAAAGTTTCAGATCAAAGTTACTTACTTCGATGAGGTACGCTTAAAATGATGTCAAAATAAAATTCAATATGGCGGTTTCCAAGATATTAATAGCAACCCTCTTATTTTAAATGGGTGCCAGATTGGATTTTTTTCTCTTTTCAACGATATATAACAACCTATGTACAAATAGGTGCTGTGTTGTATTATTAAGTGATAAATTTATAATAATTGTTTTTTCTTCAATGATTTCTAATGGCGACCTTTCCAACAAATGAACAATATATGTTTTGTACATACATAAAGTGCTACAAAAACTCCCGTCTTGCTGCTCAAGAATATCTAACAAATTTTTCAGAGCGTAAGTAATCGGACATGAAAGTATTTGCAAGGTTAGATTCAAATATGCAGCATTATGGATGTGTTAAAAAGCTCACTAGGAACATAAACGTGGTTACTGAAGATAAGGAATTAACTTTAGCTTGTGGGCAAGTAAATCCGAATACTTCGACTCGAGAAATTGAAGCTCAAGTTAATGTGTCTAAGACTAAATTATCGAGAATTAAAAAAAACACAATTTCCACACATATAAATTATACATTGCGCAGACTTTGCGACCAAATGATAATATCCGGAGAACAGCATTTTCTAGATGGTTTTTAAATAAAATTGCAGAAAATGGTAATTTTATAAATCGAGTTTTGTGGAACTAACGAATTCTACTTCTCCAATTGTGAATTACTTAATCGCTATAATGAGCATCGTTGGGCACAGGAAAATCCAAACATTGTGGTTCCACGGCGCGACCAGGTTCATTTCGGCTTTAATGTCTTTTGTGGCATATTGGGAAATCGTTTAGTTGGTCCTATAATTATTGATGGAACCTTACAAGCGCAGCGTTACATGGAAATTCTGCAAACATATCTTGAAGATTTATTAGATGATCTACCTTTGGCACAAAATGTTCAAATATGGTATCAGCAGGATGGCGCTCCCGCACATAATGCTGGGAGTGTTATCCGATATTTAAATGACCGTTTTGATAATAAAGTAATTGCCACCAATACACCTAATCAGTTGCCAGCCAGATCCGCAGATTTAACGCCTCTGAACTTTTATCTATGGGGCACTGTAAAAAATAAAGTGTATGGTAGTAATTTCCATTACAATAATGAAGGAAAGAACTACGTGAAGGAGTGGTGGTGGCCTTTAACGGTGTTCATCGAAATACATTGCGAACAGTTACTAACAGCGTTGTAAAACGGTATCGATTGTGTGTACCTTAAAACGGCCAGAACTTTGAACATTTATTGTAATGTATTCTAGTTTTAGCATTTACTAATATCACGGTGTATCGTTGTGTTTAATTTATTTAATAAATAATTTTTACTTGAAAATCATGGCTACTTAATTTAAAATGAAAGCAATTAGTATTTCCCATAATTTTTTATTCATACATAGGTTGTTATACTTCGTTGAAAAGAGAAAAAAAATCCCATTTTAGTGTGTAAAAAATCCAATATGGCGTCCATTTAAAATAAGAAAATTACTATTAATATCTTGGAAACCGCCATCCTGAATTTTATTTTGACATCATTTTTAAGTGTCCCTCATCGAAGTAACTTTGATCTGAAACTTTTTGTCATACCTTTTATAATTACGGAGATATTTGAGTTTTTAGAAATCGACGATTTTGTTTTTTTTTTAAACAATTTCGAAACTGTTCGAAAATTGAAATGTTTCTCAACGGAATCGAAGTCGGACCAAAAAATGGCACAATATTGTCCATTTAACCAAATCTCAATCTTTAATAATAAGAACTATCCTACTCTATTTTGTATGTATGTATGTATATATATATATATATATATATATATATATATATATATATATATATATATATATATATATATATATGCCAGGGGTTAAAATGAAGACAGCAAAGCTACCTGGGCGTGCCTGTAAAAGATGACTGACTTCCATAAAAATTGCAACACCTAGAATTTGTTGAACGATTTTATTGAAATTTTCGTCAACGATGTCTTTCATTTTCCTTTGCACTTAGTAACAATAAATTTGAAGAAATAAACCAATCAGCGTGTAATTAACTGTCAATTTTGCAAATTGTTTGTTCACAATTTCGTTCTGAACTTGGGAACATTGCCAAGAGTACGTCAACATCAACATTTTTCCCAATTGACTGATTTTGAACGTGGCCGTATTATTGGCATGAGAGAGGTCGGACTTAGAGCTAAGAGAAATTGCTCGTCGTGTAAACCGAAATGTTTAAACGGTATTAAGATATTGGTCCAAATGGTTCGAGGAAGGGGTGCAACAACGTTGCCCTGAATCTGGACGTCGCTTAAGACTCTGGCCACAAGAGACAGATTTTCAACAACTCGATCGATTGCAAATGATTGGATGAGAGGTGTAGGACCCAGAATGTTAATGTCATCTGTTTATCGCTGGATAAGGTCTTATGGGCTGTATTCATATCGTACATTTTTATGTCTTCCTCTTATACCACCTTACCGTCTACGCAGGTTAGAATTGAGCAACCAAAGAGCGAATTGGGCGCAAGAATGGAATCGAATTGTGTTTAGTGACGAGTCCCACGATGGTCGTAGGAGGGTCAGACGGATGCGTGTAGAACGTAAAAATCCAACATTTTTTTGTGGAACGCAACACAGCCCTCACACAAGAAGCGATGATATGGGATGCATTATGTTACGGTAGCAGATCACCCTTGGTCTTCATTAATGGCAACTTAAACGCCGCTGGTTATATTGCCAATGTGCTAGAACCCGTTGCGCTTCTATATCTTCAGGGGCTGGAAAATCCCATTTTCCAACAGGATAATGCACGCCCTCATACGGCAAGGACAACAACACGTTTTTTGGAAGAAGCTAACATTGCCGTCCTCCCATGGCCTGCTCGGTCACCTGATTTGTCGCCCATTGAACATGTATGGGTGAGGTCGGTAGGCGACTGGGTAATTTACCACACCCTTCAGATAACTTACATGATCTCCGACTACGGATTCAGGAAGCTTGGGTTGATATACCACTGGCAGATATAGATCACTTGATTCCTAGCATGCCATGCCGTCTAAAATGAGTGCATTACAAATCGTGGCCGAGCAACACATTATTGAAAAAAACATTTTTAGTTTTAGTTCTTTTGTTTTCAAATTTTAATCGTTTGTTTGTTCTAATGAAATACATCGTTGGCGAAAATTTCAATAAAATCGTTCAATAAATTCTAGGTGTTGAAATTTTTATGGAAGTCAGTATATTAGGCATTATTCTTTGAATTTTCATAGTTTATACATTTGTCGATATTAATATTTCTTTTTACTAAAGATACTAGCTATAATGGCTATCGAAACTTATAAAGCTTGTAATATCTGCATTTAAATACACGATTTTTACCCAAAAGCTAAGTATTTTAAATTTAAACTAAGTTCTTGTTTTAATGAACTCTTGCCAACAAAATAATTTCGATGATTATGATTTATTTAGTGAAGCTCTTGTATCACTGGTAACGTATCTTCGCTAATTGATTTATCTACGTTAATAATCTAAATTTACCGAAACAGAAGCTCAATCCTACGATTATGCTTAGACACACAGATTGTCATTATAATAATTCAGCATTCACAAATTTCGCAAAAAGATGGCGCTAATAACTTAATTATGATGCGTGCTGAAAAAGTTAGTTACGTAAGTGGGAATTGTAATGTCATGTGCTAGTGCTGTTATTTAAAATAGTCCGTCATATGCTAAATAATAAAACCCATAAAAGATATCAAATTTAATTGAAAAATAAATCTTAAATTTAATTTCGTACTAAATTTGTTCCAATTAATGGTCATTATAGAAAATTTCTTAACGAATACTTAAATGCGCAATTAAATTTTCTTTTTTTGAAAACTAACGTTAATGACCTTTCGTGTAATGAGACTAATTTTATTTATCCACTTAAATACAGTCGTAGAACGTTTAACCTTCAATTAGATTGGCAATTTAGTTAAAATTTAAACGAAAAAAGCTTATTGAAAGCTCAACTGTAGCAAAACTGTCTGATACAATCCGTAATTACTAATTTTAGTTTAGGTTTAAACAATAAAATACCCTTCCACGTTTGCTGCATTAGCACATCAATGTATGGAATCATAAATTAGAGATTGCATTATGCACAGAAACGGACAATATCATTGTGTAAAAGCTGGATTGGTCAACTGCCAATCAGCAATGTTTGTTTCTGTAATGAATTCCATTGTCATCCATGAGCTTATTTAATCAACGTAAAGTCTTAAAAACTTAAATTTTAAAATACGATTGTTTGAAAGAAGACTCTCAAGTGATCGATTTTTATTTCACAGGCCTTAACCGTTTAATTGGATGGAAATAAAAAAAGCAGCCGACTAGCATTTATCTTCATGTAGAATAAAATGGAAAAGAGACCGCAAAAACGTGAAAAATATCCGCAGTATATACGAAGATAACAACTAGAAATTATTTTAAAACGAAATTAATTCAGATACATATGGAAAGCAATTTCTTTGTAATAGATTCAACGGTTTACATTAAAAATAGTAATTCGACTTTGAAGTTTATAAGCAGGAAAAAAAATTACACGACTAAATGTAGTGTGAGTTGGCAAAGTGAGCTGTTAAATATTATATGTGTTTATAGGGGGAGAAATTTCAGTTACGTAATTTTCCTGCAATTTCCCATTTCAAAGTAAATATAAGAACGTATCCTGAGAACTCTTAAACTGGGTAGACTTAATTTCCGATTTAATATTAAGAACATATAAGTAATTCATTTATACCAAATAAAAAATGTCGATTTAAGTTTAAAAACATAAATTAAAATAAGTGAAAATTACAACCCCCTAAGTTTAGATACTTTCTTGGTTCCCAATTTGAAACATTTCTAAATTAGTTTTCCTAGTAATCTCAAGGGGTGTGATACTACCGAATCGTTCATATACATATATATGCTGAAAGACGAACCCTAAAGGTTTTCGTCCAATTTGGTAGTATATACATTTAACATTATAACCAAAAAAATATCTTTCGATTTTCCATCCTACAAAATGAAAATTAAAAGAAATGAAATAAGTTTAATAACAATTTTTGTAGGACAATTACGCAGCATCTTTTATAATAAGTTCATTGCGAAAATAGGCAACATTGTAAAAGCATAAACAATAATCTATGCCAAACAGACGTTTAAAACTTCATGCGAGTTAAATTAAAAGAAATGAATTAGCTTTAATTTCAATTTTTTTGGATAAGGATGCAACCTGGACGTTCTTTTTACAAATATTAAATTACATTAAATGTCATGTACTATTTGACGCAATCATGATTTTAAAATATAGTATCTGGTGTGTGGAACACTACACGACTTACCAACCTTCCAACCTACAAAATGGGAATTAAAAGAAATGACATAATCTTAATAACAACTTTTTCAGGATAATTATGCAACCCCTTTTATAAGTTGATTACGAAAATAGGCAACATTGTAACAACAAAAACAATAATGACGTTTAAAGCTTGATGACAGACAAAGGATAATACACATCTAGATGCTAATTTAAATTTAAAAATATCTGGTGTGGAACACCACACGCCCTTCCACCCTACAAAATGGAAATTAAAAGAAATGAAATAATTTTAATAACATTTTTTTAGAATAATTATATCTTTGTATACTTTTATAATAAGCTCATCACGTAAACATGCAACATTTTAAAAGCAAAAACAAAAATCTATGTCACACAGACGTTTAAAACTTCTGGACAGACAGAGATTAGTGGACATCTAGAATTAAAGAAATGAAATAATTTTAAGTATAATTTATTTTAGCATAACTATGCAACCTCTTTCATACGTACATAACGAAAACAGGCAACATTGTAAAAACAAAAACAGTAATCTATGTCAGAATGACGTTTAAAACTTCATTCCAGATGGACATAAATAATACGTGTTAACTTAAAAAAAAAATTCCAAAGACACCCAAACTTCTGGACAGAGAGAGATTAGTAGACATCTAGAATTAAAGAAATGAAATAAGTTTAATTATAATTTATTTTAGCATAACTATGCAACCTCTTTCATACGTTCATAACGAAAACAGGCAACATTGTAAAAACAAAAACAGTAATCTATGTCAGAATGACGTTTAAAATTTCATTCCAGATAGACATAAATAATACGTGTTAACTTAAAAAAAAATTCCAGACACCCCCTTCTATAAAATACCAATGATGCATTTGAACCATTTTCATTCATATTTAATTATTTTTTAAACTTACCTTGCATTATATTAAGAAACTTTATAAAGAAAAGTTATGTAAAATTAAATTTTGTTTATAAAATGAATCGTTATTCAGATATTGAAAAATTTTGAACTAATACTTAAATTGTACCTTAGGAATTTTTTATCGCTAAATTATGCGTCGTATCAAAAAATTGCATAGAACATATTAATCGATATGTTTAAGGTCTATGTCTGGGTATTTTTATATCTTTTTATAATGTTTGATAAAAACCAAACACTGACTCTAATACCCCCCTCTCCGCCATTGGATTTCTTCCAAAATCTAATCAGCTCTAAGCCAAACGAAAACAAGCTTAAATACAAATACAAAATTTTTCGTACGTAGGTATTTTTGTTCTGGAGTTATCGTGGATACTAACAAAAAAAGTCCAAAGCCGCCCGCTTCTATAACAATATCGATAATACAGCTTCAGCATTTTCAATCATGTTTATTTAATTTTTACATTTATTTCGCTTTATGTTAAAAAACTTTATAAAGAAAATTTATGCAAAATTAAATTTTCTTTAAATAATAGTCTACACTTTTTCTTATAAAATTAATCGTTATTCAGATAATGAAAAAATTTAAACTAACAATTAAATTCTACCTTAGGAATTTTTTGTCTCTAAATTACGCGTTATATCAAACAATTGCATATAACATAATTAATCGATATTTTTAAGGTCTATATCTAAGTATTTTTATATCTTTGAAATATGCGGCTGTTTTAGAAATATTTGATAAAAACCAAAAACTGCCGCTGGATTTCTCCCAAAATCTAATCACCTCTAAGCCAAATGAAAACAAGCTTAAATACAAAATTTTAAGTACGTAGGTATTTTCGTTCTATACCTACATATGTATACAGAGTGTGGCATTAGTACGACAAAGTGAATTTACGGTTAAAATGTTCGTAGTAGAAAAGAAATATTCTATACCAAGGTTGCTTGAATTCATGCATGCTGTAACCTAAAAATATTTTCTCATGTAGTGTTCCGTAACAGCGGTACAAAACCCATATTTCTTATTTTACATGCAATGGTATAGTTTTTACTGCGGATTTCTTTTCTACTCTGAAAAACAACCACTTTCTATTAAACATGTCGTATAGCTTAACTTAACTGTTTTTGAAATATTTGTACATTTAGCTAAAAAATCCACATTTTTCGTCGAAGATCAAAAATTCATTTTGTATTATTTTATAACTTCGCATGTAATTAATACTCACATTGAGCTTTTAAGAGATACCACGACGTATTCAATTTTTATACAGGGTAGACCACAAATATGAATTTATTAACTTTTTGTTTCAAATGTAAATAACTATCTTATCTTAAATCCAACACCCTGCATATTATTACATTATTTGATATAAAATTAAACAACTTACAGTTTTTATAATAAGAAAATTTTGTCCATCTACAGCGGTTTTTGCAATATTTACAATTTTTATATTTATATATTAATTCAAACTGTATCATCGATATGACACTATCGATAAATATCCGATATATTGTTAAATTGGTTGAAAGAGACCTGACCTAAATTTAACACTTTTTCATTAATTGCAAATTTATAATCATGTACACTACACTTACACTTTACACTATACACACTATAGATGCGAATGCTTCACGAATTCGCTCCTTCATGTTCTCCTTGGTGGTTGGCGGCGTTTGAGATACATAACTCCATAGGAAGAAGTCAGGTTTTGTTAGATCTGGAGATCTTGTCGGAAACGCAATTGGTCTAAATCGACCGATCCACTTATTCTCAAACCTTTCATCTAAAAATTCCGGATAATACGGCTAGTGCGGATGAAACCACATTTTGAGGAACATCTGGGAATATATCTGGTAATGTAGTTTGTAAATTTAAGTAGTCGCTACTTTTTATAATGCCTTCAAAGAAAAGAGGACCTATAACATAATGTCCTAGTATTCCCGCCCATACTTGTAACGACCACCTATGTTGGCGATTTAAGCTCGGCCAAAAAAAAGGGATTTAATTGACCATACAGGTGCCTATTGTGCCGATTACCCACAGAAGTGCTGTGAAATGTTGACTCGTTCGTGAACATTAATTACATTCAGGAAAAATCTTCTGTTTTCCTGCAACTTTAACAACGCCCAGTTACCAAATTCTAATCGGTGTTGCTTATCATCCTCACTAATTAATTGGTTGTCATGTGGTATGGATAGTGGTACATGTTTTCCCTTAATATGCGTCCAATTGTGGGCTCTAACATGTTACCTAATTTTCTTTGTCTTTTACTCGGCTACTCAATTACTCCTCATAGAGTGTTTAGAGCCGTTTTTTCATTTCTGGCAGATTTCTGTCTTGTATGTTTCTCATACGCAACGCTACCAGTACGTGTAAATCACTCGAATACATTTGTAAGAGTTCTTACTGATGCGATGTCTTCTTTGGGGGTACTGCTCACAATAATGTCTTTGTGCCAATAAAACATTTCTATTGGCTTCGCCGAAAATAAATACCATATCTACTAATTCTCCTTTTTCAAAGTGTACCGGAATATTATATAACATAAGGTATGTTCAAACGTTTGATACGTATTAATGATGAGTTTAACTGCATTTTTTAAGTTTGATTTATGCGCTTTTTTGTTTTTCATGGCTAGTGCTAGGTTTAGGAAAATTAAAACAATTTTAGTTTAATCATTGAGTAAAAAATCATTATTGATTCAACGCTTTAAATCTTCTAGACTAATACAACTTTTTTACAAAATTGGTACAATAATTACCTCACCAAATAAGGACACATAGTGTTCAATTTGTCATAAAAATTTTGCGACAGTATCATATTGAATTTATATTTTTATATTTATTAAAAGTTTTTGTTATGAAATTACATTCTCACTAACATACGTAATACAAAAGGCAATATATTTTACCATTTATTTACGTATGGCAACTGTTATAATCGTTTCCTGGTTAATATACCTAATATCACAGATGTATGTATGTGCTAGTGTTAAACAGGGTGCACAATGATTATACCACGAAGAATTAAAATAAAAATCTTAAAATTGTAAATATTTCAAATACCGTTGCAATATTCACTTATTAGAGAAAATGTAGGTCATTCAATTTTCTTTCGAATAATATAATAATATGCCGGGTATTGTATTTAACATAAGATAGTTATTTACATTTAAAACAATAGTATATTAAAGTATAAGTGGATAAAAAGGTCTTTAAAACACGCGCGATTTTTCGACAAATTTTTTTTTACAAAAAATCTTAAGAAAGTGCAAATAAAATGTATATGTCTAATATAACAAAAAAGATATTACAAGAAAAAGAAATTTGACATTTTTCTTTTTCTTGCCATAAGTCTTAAAATACATAGAAATTTGGAAATTGGAGAGTGTCTTATAATTTCACTAATCCTTAGGAGTAATTCATCTAATTTAACCAAATCTGTATCTTTTATAATAAGCGAGATCCCCATGCTGGAAATGTTATCTGGGACACGTTGTATATGTATGTATGTATATGTATGTATGTATGTATGTATCTATATATATATATATATATATATATACATATATATATATATATATATATATATATATATATAATTCAGGTGAATCTTATCTAATCCGCCAAAATTAAAGGAGTACTAGAACTCATCATTCTTAGCAAAAAATTTCATATGTACATGGGTCCGGAAATGCTTCGTTTCCGAGATACAGGGTGTCAAAGTTGAAAAAAGAAATCGTGATTTCTTCAATATCTTTCGACTGTTTCGAAATAATTTCGTGTACGGGTTTTTTTGGGACAGTTGTTTGAACATTTATCAAAAGAACATGTTTACTTTTAATATTAATTTCTTTTCTTTTTCTTTTTTAATGTTTGGATATTTTAGTGCTCCTTACAAAAGTTAGTTTTAAATAAATAAAATGCGCTTTAAATGCGTTTTTCTCAGAAAAGGTTGCTCCTAGCGACATCACTAAAATATACCTTTTTTTAGGAGAAAAGATAGGAAGAATCGATTTTTCTAGTCCAAAATGGCATACAGTGTAGCACAAAAAAATTGCAACGATTTAAAGTGGTCGAAATGGTTGCCGCTGGCGCTCTCTAGAAGCCACAACTAAATTGACCACAAATTTGTATTTGTCATCTCAAAAAACCACCGTATACGAAATTTCATGAAATTATTTCGAAACAGTCGAAAGATATTGAAGAAAACGCGATTTCTTTTTTCAACTTTGACACCCTGTATCTCGGAAACGAAGCATTTCCGGACCCATGTACACATGAACTTTTTTGCTTAGAATGATGAGTTCTAGTACTTCTTTAATTTTGGCGGATTAGATAAGATTCACCCTGTATACAGGGTGGCGCATTAGTGTGACAAAGTCCCATATCTCCTTTATTTAAAGAGATACAAAAAAAATTAAATATAAAAGTTGTAAGATATGTTCTGGTGATCTATTCCAAAAATATTTTTAATTATACAGGGTAGATCATAAAAGCTTAGAAGTAATTTTAATTTTTTTTTTAAATAGAAAACCCTATATATTATTACATATTTAGATTCTACATACAATTTTAGACATATTTTTTGTATAATGTCCTATACCTAAGTCTAATCGTTTTTGACAAATTTCAAATTTTTTGTCAAAAATGACGTTTGCAGCCCAAAACATAGGTGGCAATCTTTTCTAAACGAAGCCTTTATCAATTAGTTATGCTTGGTTTCCTTGGAAATGTGGGCCTACTCTAATGGGCTGTATTGATATTTTTGTAATACATTATTACAGGGTGATCAAAAATGGACAATAAAAAGTAGATTCGAAAAAACCTATAAACTCATTTTTTTTTAATGGAAACCCCCTATTTTTTTAATTCTATCTTATTTAGCATTAAAAATAAGGGTGACTTAGTATAAGAGTGTACATTCCAAAAAATTGTAGTTTTTGAAATAATGACAATTTAACATTTTTTTATTGTAAAAAGGCTATACGGCTTTCAAGTTTTGTTGTTAGTTGGCCGTGACGGCGAGGCGTGGCATATAAAAATAATAGAGATCATCAGAAACGTCATTATTTATTGTCAGTTGATAATTTCTGTGATGCATTAGTGTATTTTATAGCAAATTGATTTAAAACTTGAATTAAAATTGTAAATAATGAATTTTTCGCAAGCCGAGATGATTGATATGATTTTTGTTTTGGGAGCTAGTGATAAGAATACGCTCTTAGCAAGAAGACTGTATCAACAACGGTTTCCAGAGAGACGGCAACCTGAAAGAAAGGCATTTGAAAAGATTTTGGAGCGTTTTGAAAGAACTGGCAATGTATTATATGAAAAAAATACTAGGGAAAAACGTGCACAGACTGAGGAAAATCAATTAAATGTACTATTAACAGTTACCGAAAATCCATATATTGGACAACGACCCATTTCTCAGCAGGTTGGTGTTGAACGACGTACGGTACAGCGGATATTGAAGTCTCAAAAAATGAACCCCTATCACATTCAACTACTACAAGAGTTGCTCCCTGAAGATTATCAAAGACGACTGGAATTTTGACAATGGGCTCAAAACAAAATAAACCAACAAAGAAATTTTGTTCATTTGATTTTATTTACAGATGAGGCCACATTTCACAGAAACGGAAGTGTAAACAGACACAATTTTCATTACTATTCTACCGAAAATCCACATTTTGTAAGATATACTTCTCAAACTAGATGGTCTTTAAATGTTTGGGGAGGTGTTGTCGGTAATCGTGTAATTGGACCAGATTTTTTTGATCAACGAGTAACAGGGGAAGTATACTTAGACTTGCTGCAAAACCATCTACCTAATTTGTTGCGTCAAGTGCCACAGGATACGCAACAAGAAATGTGGTTTCTTCATGATGGGGCCCCAGTACATCATACAGGTCCGATAATAACTTTTTTAAATGCTAGATATCCAGAATGTTGGATTGGGTAGGGGAGGGCCTGCTGCTTGGCCTGCTAGATCCCCAGATCTTACTAAAATGGACTTTAGCATATGGGGGTACGTCAAAGAGCAGGTTTATAAAATACCGCTTACAACAAAGGAAGACATGAAGATTAGGATTAGAAACTGTTTTCAAAACATTAGTGTTGAAATGTGTAGAAACTTAAGCAGCGAATTTGAGAGACGTATTGCATTGTGTATTCAAGAAAGAGGCGGACATTTCGAACAACTTATTAGGTAGTATGTATTTGACGTGTTTCTAGTACTTTTATCTGTATAATTAGTTACAGGTTTAGTTACATTAGAGGTGTTAAGTTTATGATTAGGATTAGGACATAATTTGTTGAATCAAAAAAATATTGTCTTTACTTTAAGTTCGTTTAATAAAATCATTATTTATAAGGGGTTCAATAAATTGTAATATTTCGATCTGAAGTGCTCGATTTTTTTTGTTTCGCCGCGCCCCGCCGTCACGTCAATAAAAAAATGTTAAATTGTCATTATTTCAAAAATTACAATTTTTTGGAATATACATACACTCTTATACAAAGTCACCCTTATTTTTAATGCTAAATAAGATAGAATTAAAAAAATAGGGGTTTCCATTAAAAAAAAAGACTTTATAGGTTTTTTTGAATCTACTTTTTATTGTCCATTTTTGATGACCCTGTATGAATATATTACAAAAATATCCATACAGCCCATTAGAGTAGGTCCCCATTTCCAAGGAAACCAACCATAACTAATTGATAAAGGCTTCGTTTAGAAAAGATTTCCACCTATGTTTTGGCCTGCAAACGTCATTTTTGACAAAAAATTTGAAATTTGTCAAAAACAGTTAGACTTGGGTATAGGACATTATACATAAAATGTGTCTAAAATTGTATGTAGAATCTAAATATGTAATAATATATAGGGTTTTCTATTTTAAAAAAAATTTAAGATTACTTCTAAACTTTTATGATCTACCCTGTATAAATAAAAATATTTTTGGAATATGCACCAGAACATATCTTACAACTTTTGTATTTAATTTTTTTGTATCTCTTTAAATAAAGGAGATATGGGACTTTGTCACACTAATGCGCCACCCTGTATATATATATATATATATATATATATATATATATATATATATATATATATATATATATATATATATATATATATATATATATATATATATATATATATATATATATATATATATATATATATATATATATATATATATATAGGGTTGAAGGCAAAGATTAGCTTAATATACATGCTACACTGTGCATACTACTTTGAAAATCCGCTCAAAAAAATAAACATGCAACAACAGTTTATGTACACAAAATTTGTATTAAGCGAGTATCTTGTATAATTAATAATTGTTCAACATGTATACTAAATGTATTTACGTGTACCTGTCAGTATCTATAAGGATAAGGCCAACCATTATGTTTTACTGAAAATGTGCAGATATTTTTGTGATTTCACTTCCAGATTTATAAGAAAAATAGTTTCTATATTCAACAATTGCAATGCAGGGAACAAAAAATGCTTAAGTTAACGCAATGTTTATTAAATTTCATTAAAATTGTATCTGGTTAAAATTAGATGAGGTTGATAATGATATTTGCTGTGTTGTTAATTTTAACTATATACGCACATTGAGCGAGCAATAGGAAACATAAAAACTATTGCTTTTTGTTATTATCACAAACTTAATTTACAAAACGACGACCGACCTACATTTTATCTAATTAAATTCAAATTAATTTTACATTAGTAATGCCAACTTTGCTGTGTTTGCATTTCGTATTTCACTGTTATAGGAATAAAAACTAAAAGTTCTACAATGTTGTTTTTATTCACATTTTTTTTCAAACATATATCGTAAAATTAATATTCAGATAATCAAGGGTTCGAATCTTGATTGGGTTGTGGAATATCTCTTGTCATTGTGATTTTAACGCATTAGAATTTTCAAAACAAAATATACATTTAAGCGAAGCAAGACGAGTTAAAAAATAAGAATGGCAGCGAGCAAAGGGTAAGGAAAATTATGTTACACCCACAATTTCTTTTACGCTTGACTTTTTTTGATGTATAACTTTCATCAAATTACCTTTGAGTTGTGAGAACGTCATTACTATACACGTGTATCAATTAAAAAGTTGTTTATCGTAAAAGTGAAAAAATTTTAAGAAAACTTTCTTTCTTAAAAAGCTCTTAGACCATTTTATTGTCTTTTAATTTTTTTGTCTTAAATTTAAACGAAGTGTAGTCATAATGTACATTTGGTCATAAAATGGTTTTTAGTACCGATTTAAATCGGCCGTTCGTGATAGAAAACTACTCAGAAAGATCGTTAAATCTTAAAAGTGTACGCCAAAGTAACAATGCAAACAAGAAAATGGACGAATAAAGAATTTTGTAGTAAATAAATTTCTCCAGGGTAAGTGAAGGATGTCGAGTACCGATTTATTACTGCGCCTATGGATACGATGTAATGAAATTGACTAATAAATCTTAACTTTTAACAACACCAGATATATTGAAAAATGGTAATTTTGTCTTTTTTTCACATTTTAACAGAAATTAGGAATTTAATTTAACGGTCTGGAAAATGTCAGATGTTATTGGTGAATACAAAATAAATTACTGAATAAACAAGAGAATTTTAAAGGAGTACAAGAACATATTTTTTTACAAGGCAATACATTCATATGTTAAAATTAGTGCGTAAGTAGTTCTAAAAAAAACTTGTAATATCTACGTCAACGTCATAACCATAACAAATTAAACTAAGGTTACTTAAGGGCAATTAATTTAACGATCCCAATGCACAAACACTATTTCTGGAGTTGAGATCTTTAATTTTTATCATTTAAATACTATTTAAATAAAACGTTCAAGATAAAATAGAGTATTTAAATTTTTTAGTACCACTGTGCTTCCAAATTTTCAACCGTGACGTCATTTACAATATACTTTATACTATTGTAACTATTAGGCTCAAAATTGATTTTTCTTATATCTATAAGAATTTTATTTAGTTCAAACACACAAGGGCAATACCCTTGGCGCCACTTTAAAGGGCACCGTTAGAACGAGCTGTTCAATGCCCTTCATTCATTATGTACCGCTAATAAACATAAACTTTTCAATACTTTAGACTTTCGCAAGTATTTGAAATATTCGTATGTTTCAAAAGGCATATAATTATTTGCTTAAAAGCCTCCAGTACAACGTGACATAATTATTATACTTATTGTCCTCTTTGAATTCAATGGCAACTAGATAAAAAAAGTGACAATATTTTCACAAAAATACGAATTTCTAAGTTGTTTATTAAGTTAGGTACCAAGTACTACTCTACATTGGCAAAGCTATGAAACATGATGCGGCAAACAAAGGAACATAGGAAGGCATAGTAATGTGATGGCCTGATCTACATGAATAGGTATTTTTATAAATGGTTTAAATATTACTTTCAATGTCAAACTACTAGAGCGCTGGTGGTGTAGTGGTAGGAGTCGTCTTCCACGCTGTTGGTGCTGGTTCGATTCCCGGCTCTTGCACTTTTTTTCTCTTAGGCTACAGTAGTTTTGGTTATTTAATCTACTTTTGTTAGGTTATTGTAATTTTGTTTATCTAATCTAATTATGTTAGGTTACAGTAGTTTTGTTTTTCTTATCTAAAATAGATACTTGCTAGCACATCGCGATATCCCTTCCTATGTCCCTTTGTTTACCTTCTCCTTACAAAACAGGTAAATGGAGCTGAAGGTATATAGCGTTCCATTAAAAAAGGATAAGTTTAGTTGATCTCAAAAAGTATAACATATATTTTAAAACTAATTACACCATCGAAATCTGCGTAAAAAGTTCTCTCTTAAAATGGCCGAGATACTAGAGTACCAAATTGAACAAAAATCAATTTTCCCTATACCTCAAAAACGAAGTAGGCTATGACAATTATGAAAACGGCATCATCGTATGACAAGACGCTGAAAAACCATCAAAAGTGCACTGTACAGACCATCATATCAAAAGCCACTACTATTCAAAAATTTGCTTCTTCGGGCACATACTTTTTATTTTGTACTTACGTATTTGGAAAATTATGACAAATTACAATATGGCGCTGGCGATAAGCTATTGCACCGAACGAGTTGCCGTGAATGAGAGTTTTAACAATGACAAAGTTTTTGGAATGTGTGAGAAATTCTTTTTTGGAAAGTACAAAAATCGGAAAAGCAATATCTAGAGATTAGCTACTTTCAAATAGAGGTATGTTGATTAGGAAATTTTTCCATTTTGCACAAAAATGGTTTAAATTTTACCGATCTAAAAATTTCACTTTGACGCCGAAGTCAAGTGGACGCATGGGCTGGATTGGTTGGTAGGTAGGCAATATCATAAGATTTTCACCCATACCTTGTCAATTTTTATGTGAAAAAGTTATTATAAGGCTAAAAGTAGTGAGTTTCTAAATCATTTTATGGTGATATGTTTTTTAATAAATATTAATTTTTTCCTAAACATTTTGTGACAGAAATATGTACTAATGTAGGTTTCTCAGAGATGTAAGGTTATTTTGATGCACGGTGTATGCGTAGTATTTCGATAACTTATTTAACGTGTTTTGAATGTAGCTGAAGTGAGTTTGCATGAAAAGAATTTTTTGTGAGTATGCGTATTGTAAGTTGGTGTAATTGATACGCCACTGGAATTTAGTGAGGCGTTGGTTATCATGTGAAGGAATATTGGAATGCCGTAGAAAGATTTTCGTGTTGAAAGCGTTAAATTTGGTTGAGAAATAATGTTTTGAGTAAATTTTTATTGATACGGCACTGGTAAAACTACTGGTCTTTTTGCTACTGTGTATAAAGTAATTTGGACTAAAGAAATGGTTGTAGACGTATGAGTTAGTGAGTTATGATCTTATTAACGTGCAGTAAGGAATATGGATGCATATTTTTGTTTGTAGAAATTTTGTAATATGTTGCAATAGGAAATTTTAATGCATGTTCAAGAATGAAGTTGATAGAATGTGAGGGAGTTCGTTAGATTGTGTGGAAATAGAATTCGCGCAGATGCGAGATTTGCCTAAAAAGTTGAGGGATAATCTGGTTAATCTACAGTGTGAATGTAATTGCAATTGATGATCGGAAAGGTTTCAGTGAATTTACAAAGTAATTCAAGATGGCTACGTTTATTTCGCATCATTGGTGTCTTCTTCCACGATGGAACGTGCGACGCGGCAAAAAAACGCGTGAAATACTCAATTGTGATAGGTGAATTTTGATCTTAGCGTGAATTTATTGTGACGTATTGGCAATATGGCGGGCAGAAGGTATATAAGCGAGTGTCAAATTTGAGGGGTTGGTTAGTTAGAGGTTTTAGATAGTTCAAGCAGAGCTTGAGTAATGGTCGCGCGCGTGTTATAACCATTAGAATGGTTAGTGTGGGAGTTTATTTGTAAAAAATATAGTGTTAGCAGAGATGTATAGCTGCATTAACCCATAAGGGGATAAATCGTATAGATATTCAAAAATAAATAATTTAATACATTGTGAATTGAAAGAAAACATTCGTGATTTTAGAAATAAAAAGTGCTTAGCAGATTTAGAAGTTAACACAGCAAATATTTTGTTATTATTGTTCAATTGTGGTACGCGTAATATTATAAAGAAAAGTGAAGGTAACCATTTAAGTGACCGAAAGAAAAGTTTGTAAAATTTAGTTAAGTTATTGGTGATCATCATTGACATTGAATGTGTACAATCGTTAGCAATACCAAATTGATTGTATAAAAGCAACTCAGAACTTTAATGTGTATATGGAAGTAACCATTTTTCATTGAGGTCAACGTTTTGAAGGGCAAACATCACAGCATAAGGTGATGTGATGTTAGGGGAAAGAGCCCCTATACCCGGTATGTGAGTGAACAAACCATAGACACTGTATTCGTGAGTACTACAACCCATTTCCACTGTAGCTGGCTTGGCAACCAGCTTATTTCGGTAAGCATACACAACGCGTATTGCGCTTTGGGCGTGCAACAGAGGAAAATACCAAAATGGGAAAGGTCAAATTATGGCTTCTAAACAGTAGGTTGTGATATGTTACACCGATGTCATTAAAAGATTAAGTAATATCTACCATATTACGTCACTAAGGCATAAAAACGAGTTTTTATCATTCGAAGAGCGTAAATTGCGAATTATTTGTCCAGCAGTCCTCATCACGGAGCATGCTACTCATGATGAAGTATGTTGCAAAATACGAAACAAATGATTGTCCTTCTATCCATAATCATGAGTTTCCCTGTCCTATCCGTTGACAAGACCTCTAGTGCTCAGTCGCCACTGTTTTCTATTGATAGCATTCCTCTTCATCGCTTTGTTTTGACTTTCTTCGTTAATATTAACACAAATCGTGCCCGATACAAATTCGTTTCTTCCCATCTATCGCTCTTAACAATAATCTCTCTTCTTCAATTCTTCGTTCCTAACTTTATTTTCCCACTTCCTAACTACGAGGTATTCCATTTCTTTTCACTCGATTTCCTCAATACTCCAGTTTCTGTGGCATATAGTACCACACTTCATGCATAACATTTATTTATTTATGCAATGAACTTAAATCATTTTTATTTTGACCAAAGCAAATTGTTCTGCAAAATGAGCATTCAATCAAATAACTTAATAATGAAAGGTTAAAGTGGAATGGATAAGATGAAAAACAATATTATTCTATGTGGGATGCAAAAATATAGTGAGATAAATTAATCCAGCAGTGCATATAACGTGCTGGTAAATAATCAACTAATAAGATTCCCTTAATCCTCAAAAAGTGTAACCATCATCTGTCTGGATCCTCTGGATGGTCGTGAACCACGAAGATGCCATTCTCCCCTAGAGCTGTTGTGAAATACTCAAATATGTTTATTTCTTCTTTCTTCTGGGCTGGAGATATTTGCTTTTTTTGTGCTTAATTGGTGCAGTAAAAACTTTTAAACGCTGATCTGAAACAACTTCCTCTATTATTTTCCAACATTTCATTTGATTTTGGACGCCCAGGTCTTGTTTTGTGTTTTGTGGAAGATCTTCCATATATGGAATCCGTTTCTTTACTGTTGCATACGATGGAGCGGATTCATCAAAGGTTTCTAGTGTTAGATATTTTATAATTGCACGAATCTCGTTTTTGCTCATGTATGAAAAATGACTAAGCACTTCATGTTTGACAACCCGTACCATTGTTTCTGGTTTTCTGGGAAACTTGATACTTAGCAAGGATAAGTTGATAAATAAACAGGCAAAATTGAAAATCAGTATCTTGTGTCCTTGGTCCCTCTGCATCGAGCTACAAAAATAAAAAAGCACCTCGTACTTCAGGAACTCTACTTAACTCATTATCATTGTTCGGGACTCGACCAACAACACCGTAAAATCTACACAAATAAAGGCTGTTTAGATCTACACTAACTTGTTTATTCTATAATCACTCTCGTATTTGTTGGAATGGAGAGCAATAATGGTATGATTATGATCCGCCAGGTAGAGTACATGGCACGGCTAGCTCTAGTTCTTCTTTTCTGTAACGAACAAGATTAAATCTTGAAAGCAGTAAGGCGTAAGGATAACCTTGCTCTGGGTAACTACCGTCGAGCTTGTGCGATAAGAATTTTAGAAATGTCCGTTGAATGGACTAAGCTGGATATTTCGCATCTGATGAATAGGTTCCATATTAAAAGGAGTATTCCAATTTGGACCGAACCAGAGAAAAATAAAAAGTTGCTTAATGACTTACAGTTTCGCATAATGAAACCCATAGCTTTCATTGCTGAAGAATGTAGTGTATCAATACAGTGAGTAAATGAGAAGTTAGAGTTGAAGTCAACACCTAAATCTTTGATAGATGAAGTGCGATTTAATAGGTAAGAACCAATTCAGTGAGAAGAAGTTATTGGAAAATATGACCAGAATATGTAATAACATGACACTTGGAAACATTTACAGCAAGAAAATTAACCACGCACTAGTTATCGAGCTTATTAAGTTGCAGTTGTAAAGACAAACAATCGTCGATGGTTGATACCGATGTGTATAGTTTTAAGGCATCTCCGACCAGTAGTAAGTTAAAGGAAATAAGTTTACACAAATTATTAATAAGTAAATGAAACAGTAAATGACCCAAATTGGAGCCACGAGGAACGCCTGAGGACCCAATACATGATTTTGATCTAAAGCAATTGTAATTAACATAATGTTCGCGGCTGGAAAGATAAGATTCAAATAATATTGGCAAAGCATCGCAAACTCCAAATAGTCGTAATTTGTTGATTACAACAGAATGGGAGATACTAACGAAAGACTTCCCAAAGTCAGTATGTATATGACATCCACCTGACCTGGTCATTGCCAGAGGCATTTTTGTTAGATAAATTTATATATTTTGTACAGCGCTGTAAACCTCAGATTCAGTGTTGTTACTAACAGAAATACAGGGCATGTTTTAAAATACGAGTGCTACGGAATTAGGCTACCATTACCCACTCAATTTTGTATTCTGGAGTTACCGCGTTTCGAGTTTACAAAAAAGACCAAAAGTTCCTAGCATCATTGCAAATGGATTTTTGAACTTGAGCAAGGTAATTGTTCTGTGCCACTTTAATTTGAGATTTAAATAACCTTCTGTAGTATATAAACTTATCGAAATCAGGGCTAAGTTTGTTACGATAGTGTGCAGAGAGTATTTGGATTTTAGCCGAATGAAATTGTCGTTATTATACTGAGAATAATCAGGAAATTTTTGTTGTGGCTTTGATTTTTTGTGTTAACAACCGTTTAGTCAAAAAGTAACTTTTCAAATATAACTGGAGAGTGAGAAACTAATTATACTGAAGCTAGCGGATTGATAAAATTTTATTATTGTAATAAACATTTTCAAATTGCAATTGTTACCGCGATAGAAAAGTTAATTAATGGATTTAAATATCTTGGTAATATGTAGTAATTTGATAATGGTTTCGGGATATTTTATTTTATGTATTTTATGAAACGAAAGGTTGAAAAGAAAAAGAAAAACATATGTTGGGGTAGAAAACAGGTGCCGCTTGAAACTGCCTTTACCGACCGTAACGAATCGTTATAAATTCCTATACGCACATTCTTGGTGCAAAAAGTCACTAGTTTAATAATTAATTACATCGGAACATGCCGCAAATCAAAAAACATCTTTGTTTGGTTGTTGGAAAATCTATACCTAGATATATTTGTTTTAGTAATAAATATGAAAATATTCCCATGTAACATTTCTTGTTTATTTTTTATTACTTTTAAAAACGGGGGTTAATTTGGAGAGTAAGGAAAGTTAGTGGCAGTAGAGTATCGATTCAGGTCTGACCAATCTGATAGTTTAATTGCAAACCCTCACTGTAAACTGTCTATAAATACTTTATCTTGTATATTTTAGTAAAACTAAAACCGCGAATTTGGGTTTTTTTCTTTTCTGCGTTATTTTTTATTGTAAGTTTTTCACAAAATTAAGGTGGTCGTCCAAATATACGTATCGCTATATGTTCGGGTTTTAATAAGTGGACGTGTAAACAATATATCTACAAATGATCGTTATCGTCTTGGGTTTAAACGGCGCATCTTAACCCGTTAAATATTGGTTGATAAAGTGTTTAACGAAAGGATTATAATGTAAATTAAAGCTCGCAGCAAACAATCCAACAAGCCTATGTAATCTACCAAAAATCAATCGTTGCCTTGCAAGAAGTATCTATCTAATTACGCAAGTACGCTGCTCAATTTGAAATATGTTACAGTAAAAGTACTCCGCGCCAGACAGTACAGTGTCCCCTCCCTCAGTGCTTGTACGAGTTGGCGGCATTGTTGATTATTTACTATTATTTTTGCCCGTGTAGAGAGTAAGGCGTAGACAAACGTGACACGATAAATCTCAGTTAAATTGTTATAAACGATACGGGTTTACAGACACGGGTGCAGATGACCTTAAAAATCAGCTCGAATTTCATTGTTACTGGTACAACTAACCCGTTCTTATTGTTTGTAAACGTGGAGGGATGTATAGATGAACCTGTAAGCTGAGGAAGGGATGCTGTTGTTTGTAGCGTAGTCACTTGCGGGTCACTTTGTTATGATTTATTTGCACCTTGCGCTTGCAAGGCTTAGTTTTTAATGATGTTTTTTTGTGTCTTTGATTCAGCCAGATTATTTAGAATTGTTTGTCTACGAACTAATTTCTTTTTATATGTGATTTATTGTAATTGTAGGTATGTATTTTCACATAACACGGCGTAGCTACCACTAGACGGCCAATTCTTTTGGTCAGATTTACGGTTTGCGAGTAATTAAATATCAGACTTGTAAATAAATTCTAATGTTTTAAATATTCCCAGGAAAGTCAATGTAAGACAAGCAATTAATTAGAGTAATAGTAGCACTATTGCCAGTAAAGTCAAGATACATCCCTTAGCGATTGTTTTATTCTTTGCTGGGGTAGTATTTTCCTTCTCAGAGCCCTAACTCCGTTCCTTCTGATCCTATCCTGACCACACCCACCCTTAATCCCATCATGCATATATACGTAATGTATGTATGTATACTGGGAATCCATGTTTGTGGCTGAAGGAGCTAGGAAAGCTCGAGCAGCCCACCCTCACCCTTGGGGAGGTAATGAAATACGTGGCCCTTTCCTTTCCTTCTTGCATTTGTTCAAATATTTAAATATTTAAAATGACACTTTTATCAAGCTTCCAGCCATTTGGCAATAAGGTTTCGAGAATCTCTAATTATTTCCATTCTCACTCTCTTGTTACATTACTAATTATTTTTGTGATTCTCAACCACTTTAGTTAATCACTTTTTTAAACTTTGCATTTTTGACCACAGCATAAGCGAGTTGCATTTTCATTTTTTAAATTGTAGAAACTTTTAGTTGATGTTAAGCCGGGTCTCCACCAAAGAAAAATTGTCAACTTTTGTGTTGTCAACACGTGTTAGTGATAAAAGTTTCTGAAATTACCTTGAGTTGCCAACAAAAATTGTAAACAAATGTCGAGATTCGTGTTTCCGTATTAGTCGGTAAACATCAAAGGAATACGCGTGTTGCAGATATTTAACTGCTCTGTGTGTACACTTGCTCAGTTGGTAACATTAGTTGCAAACAGAAACATGTCTGTCATCACGTGGACCAACGAATTAACCGACACGTTAATTGATTTATATCGCGCCCAAAGTGTACTATGGGACTCAACCGATAAAGGTTATAAAAATAAAAATAAGAAAAGGGATGCATGGAAAACTATCACTGATGTTATGGGGCTACACGAACTCGAAATACAAAGGAAAATTAAAAATTTGACTGCACAATTTTTTAGAGAGAAAAGGAAAATTAAAGAGGATAATAAATCTGGAGCTGCGGCATCCGACACGCCAAAGTGGTTTGGCTACAAACGGCTTCTTTTTTTAACAGACAGAAATGAACCCCGGTTATGTGTGGAAAAGGGATTAAATGAAACACATGTAAGTATGCAACAATATTATTATTATTATTCAGTAAACTTATTTTTTAATTTACTTTTATTGTATATAATGTGCTAATAGTTATTTTGCCAAGGAACTTTCCCTTCTGGCGACATAAAGTATTCTGCAAATTCTTGTCTTACGTCTTTTGCTGCATTACTTGATTTCCGAGCTCTCTTATCTAAATTGTGAAATGGTGTATCGTTTTGCATGTCGTTTCTTCAAGTTCCAAAAATAATATTACCAGTGTCTTTGTCTTCAGAATCAAATGTTCCAGGTGGAGTGTATGTCGCCTTTTTTTTATTTTTTCTCAAATAATTGTGTAAACAAATACAAGCAGTTACAATTGCCTGCGCTTTCGATGGGTCAAGTCTACATTGTTTTCCTGAAGACTCTATATCGTGCTGATAATATTCCAAACACGTTTTCTGATACTCGTCGTGCTCTTGATAATCTATAATTAAATATTCTCTCTAGTGATCTTTTTTCTTGTGGACCCGGATAAGGTTTCATCAAATTTGGTGACAATGGAAAAGCATCGTCACCTAGGAAAACATAAGGTACAGCTATGGCTCTCCCAGGAAGCTTTTCATTGTTAGGTAAATTAAGTTTACATTCAGACAACATCTTTTTGAAGCGAGTATTTTCGAAAACACCGCCGCCAACATTCATGTATAACACTTCGTAATTTGCATTAGCAACAATAAAAAGAACAATGCAAAAAACGATTTATAATTGAAAAAATCGCTTCCACTGTGTTCTGGTGATTGAATCGTAATATGTTTTCCATCCATTACTCCTACACGTTGTGGAAAGTCCCAAAGATTGTTGAACTGTGTTGCCACTACGTTCCACTGTTCTACACTTTCAGGCATCTGTAAAAAATAAATATTTAATAATATTAATTAATAATTAATTTTAGGATTCTGAGGCAGAAATCTCTCAAAATAAATTACCAAATGAAGATGATACAACAGTCTAATCACCACCACAGCCACAACCACCTGATCAACGACCAGGCTGTTCAAGAATGTCAGATATTCGAAAAAATACAAAAGGTTCAAAAAGAAAAATTTCAAGTTATGACAAAATACAGGAAGAGGCGTATAACGTGTTAAAAGAGCTTCAAGCTAAGAAGTCTCGCAATAGGTTCACTATCTTTGGAGAACATGTTGCAACAAAGATAGAAGCCTTGAAATCAAGCTATGCTCAAAATGTGGTAGAGCATTTAATATCGAATATTTTATTTGACGCCAGCATCGGAAAATATGATTATCCTGCTGCTAGACAAATGACCCCATTTTCAACACATTCATCAAATTCAAGTGACTCATTACCTACAAATCATCCATCGCCACAATACCCATCATCACCTTCACCACAATTAGAATACACATCACTCGAATCACAAGAAATACATAACGCACCACTCACAGAACTACAAACAATACATGAACCGTATTCTCTGAACAGTATTCTGTCTGAGGCTCTAAATAATGCAAATATTATGTTGAAATAATTTTTATCACTTTGTATTTCATTAAACTATGTGACGATTTGTTTGAAAATAATTTTTTAAATGAATAAAACGTTTTTAAATGCGTTTCTGGTTATTTTTATAATCGATTCGAACCGAGGACCTCCGAAACGAAAATCTTTATTTACCAGGGTGGCTAGTCCAAAGAGATCCTCAAAAATATTTCTAATAATAATAAATTATACTTACCTTAATTTGATCTTCTAGAACTTCACATATTGCTGCACAAACTGCAGGTATGAATTTTGAAATCGCTTGCTTTGAAATTCTAAACAAATACATTAATGAAGTGTACGAATCCCCGGTGGCCAAAAATCTTAAAGTAATTAGTAAACGTTCCGTAGGTGTGATTGCTTTTCTGTAATTAGTGTCTATTTTTTTAATTTTTGGTCCAACAAGATTGAGCAGCCGTTCAAAATCAGAGTCAGTTATACGAAGAAAGTTTCTAATTTGTCCATCTTCAATACGTCCTGCTAACAAGTCATCTCTTCTCAAAGTATTTATTAGCTCAATCCCTCCATGTGTATTTCTTTCTTTGAGGCTTGGTTCGACCCAATATTTATGCGTCCCTTTCTTTTTGCTTAAAATAATAAACGCTGCGGCTGCTAGCATAATATCATCGTTGTTCGACAACATTTTGTCAACTAGTGGAGACAGCTAGTTGTCAACTGAAATGTTCCTCAAATTGTTGACAACTTATTTTAATTTGGTGTGTACAAAAGGGAAACAAAAGTTGGTGACTTTCTGAAGAATTGTAAACAGTTGCCAACACAGAAATTGCCAACAATTTCAGTGGAGACGCACCTTTATAGTACTTGTGACCAACATTTATAATCGATTAAAACGTTAACAAAGAAGATACAGGCGTGAGAAGTGAAAGAAGCTGAATATTGTAACAAGTTAAAAAATTCTAGTAAACGATTTTGAATTGAACTTCTTCTGCAGTAAAACTATTAATGTATTCCATGTAGAATATCGTTATATTTACAAAATACAGGCTGAAATCGAATTTGTCGTCTATTATACGTTTTATACTTTCAAATACCTACTTATATGAGTAAATAAGTTAACGATTTCAGTATTTTTTTTTATATCCAACATGTGCAATGAATTTTACTAAAAATTGCATATTCGAAAAATCGAATGCAATTCTCATTTAAAAAATAGATGACCAGATTGTATAAAAATGTGATTTTGTGTTTGTGTCATTACAAACAATGGACAATGTCTACAATCACAAACACTTCTCACATACAATATGCATGTACTTGAATAAAACATCGTATTACAACTGTATTAACAAAATTACAATATTACTACATAAAACAGTAAAATACAATTTTACTCAAAATTGCTCTTTTTCTCCAACAGTTGTAGTAGATTCAACTAAAATATCACCCATACAATCGGAATGTCGCCAGTAATTAGATTACGACTCTGGCTGTATTTCCAAGATTTGGTTTATATCAATTAATTCTCTTTTATTACTCTTTAATTACTTCAGTTTTAGATCACAGACTTAAGCTATAATCTACAATCTAATGAATGCAATAAAAAACGGTACATAAAATAAATAAACAACTTTAAAAAACGAGCAAGTGAGAAAAAATGGAAAGCAAACATTACTAATAATTAAAAAAGTAAAAAACACTAGTATGTTAGTTTAGGTCTAAAATACAGCCGTTTCAGCAAGCAATACATCTGAAATTTCACACCTTTAAGTAAAGAAACCCTAACTTTTGTATATAAGTTAAATAACAGACATGTCATCGTAAACCTAATACGAATCCTTTAAAGTCATTTTATTTAAATTATTTTTCAAGTGAAAAAAAAACAGCCTGGCCAGAAATCAATATTAAAATTATAACATAATCCGTTTATAGTGTAATCAATTTAAACGAATTAAAAACGTGTACGTACTGTATTTAACTAATGCTTTTGTGAATTTGAGCATTTTTTTTAGTTTTCAATACTAAGCATTATTATCATGTTTCAAATAGTTCATAGAATTGAATACCAAAACAATACACCAAAGAGAACTAATAGTAGTATTAAATACAGAAGGATTGATTCACAGTGAATTATGTACCTATAGTATGAACCCAACTACTAAATTGCATGCATATTACCCCTTTCTAGTGAATTATAGAATAAATATTGCCGCCTATTACAAAAAAATCTGATGTGGCCAGCACATAACTTTCTTATGCGTATCAGTCGCGATACGGATATTTTTAACGTACCCATATTTGCTTTTACAATGTACAAAACACATATAACCGATTAAACATTAAACTTTTGTTAAAAAAATAATATATTTTATATACATTTTACCTGGGTAAATTTTATTTATTTATTAAACCCGTTTCTTTTTATGCACGGTGAGTCACGACGGACGACACGGAGTTTTATGAGAAAACTTTATATAGTTTTTATTTTTGTTGCAGGGACATTGTAGGCCCAATAAGGCTACATCCATAAAATAATTTCAAATATACAGGGTGCTTCAAAGTTATATTTTATCACATTTTTGAATTAAGTATGAAAAATAAGATAGACTTTCGTAAGAGTTCCCTATACCTAAATACGGAGTGTTTTGATTTTTCTTTGATTGCATGGTTTTGGAAAAAAATTAATTGTTACCAAACGAAACTAATTTTGCCAAAATTGCAATCAGGATTGCGAAAATAAACTATTTCGTTGATTTATTTGGTAATTTAGTTGCGAAAAATACTATACTGGGTGTTCAGATTTTTCGGTTGTATTATTAATACATTCAAACTATAATATCTTCCTTATCTCAAATGGAAGCTCATTTAAAGTGGTTTTCTTCAGTTTTCAGAGATTTTGAAAAATTTTATTTCAAGTCTTGACTTTTTTCAAACAAAAAACTTCTGTTCCTGGACTTTATCAGTAAGTATTAAGCATGTGGGGCTCTAATTATTTCATAACCTATAATATAGAGATAGAATGGGAAAAGTTTGGTTAAGATTAATTGTTAGCTGTTTTGGGGAAAATTGTTTTTTTAATTGTAATTTTGGGATTACTTGGGACATGTCTGAAGTGACTCTAAAATCATGTTCATCTACTATAATATATTTAATTTATCATTTTTCATCCATTCTATTTCTTTCTTTGTATAAGGTTAGGTGTTATAGACCTACTATAATGTTTTTTTTCGTTTCAGCTCAATTCTAAAAAATAAAATGGGTCGCAAGTATAAAAGAAAGCTTGGAAGTCGCACATATGCCGACTACATGCTCTGGAAACAGCTCTAAAAGAACCCAAGAAAGGATCACTAAGTATAAGAAAAGTTTCCGAAACATATGGAATTTCAAAATCAACGCTTCAGAGGAAAATGAAGGGATTGAATAGTGGTAAGTGGGGGAAACCTACAGCGCTAAGTTCGGATGAGGAAAGCTGCTGAATGGGGTTATCTAACGAGATATAATACAAAAATCGTTGAAGAATAACCTTCCTGGGGTTGACTGGTGCGCGTCATTTCTAGAGCGAAATAAAGAACTAATCTGTGCGACAATACAAAAAGAAGCAGAGCTGAAGTAGGCCAATCTGTTCTGAACACTTACTTTGAAAATTTAAAAGTTAGTCTTGCAGATGTAACTCCTGATAGGGTTGTTAACCTTGACGAGACTAACATGACTGATGACCATGGGCGATCAAAAGTGGTCCAAAGGGATGCAGATTCAACCGTTCTAAGAGTGGCTGGTTCGATGGCAGGTTATTTGAGGATTGGTTTTTTACATTAGAGTTGCCATATTTTCGCAAAACAGATCCTCACAATGAGAATCTCCCAAAAGTTTTGCCGGGTGACAATTTGGCAAGCCACCTTTCGTTGAAGGTGATATCATCCTGTGAGGAAAATAATATAAGATTTGTATTCTTTCCACCAAACAGCACCCATTTCTGTGAGCCCCTTGGTCCTCTCAAACGTTCCTGGAGAACTTAACTGTTAGAGTGGAAGAAGTCTAATAGAGGAACCATACCAAAGGATTGATTCCCCTAGGCTTTTGAAAAAAACATTAGATGAGATGACTGAATTCAAAATTACCAACAACCTCAAAGCGTGATTCAAGCATTGTGGCATATTCCCTTTTTTTCTAAATGAAGTCCTCAAAAGGCTCCCTGACAGTCACAATGAATCAATGTCCAGTGGGGGTGTTCCAGCTGATGGTACTGAAAATATGTCATGGCCAGAAAGCTCTGTAGAAATTATAAAAACTGCACGCTTTGAAGAAGGAACCCGGCAAAGAGTGTCGCGTAAGAAGGTATCTACAGCTCCTGGAGAGAGTGTTTGTGTTGAGCGTTTTATAGAGCATGACAATCCTGATGATCCAGGCTCAGTCACAGAGGAGGAAGAAGCCTCAAATGAATCTCAAACGATGACGGCACTACAGGCCTACCAGAAATTCCTTCCCAGGATTTAGATAATATTGAAGAGGGCGACTTTCTTCTTGTGAAGCTTGATTATGGAGAATCGAGCAAGGAATCAAAAAAATTTTATCTGTAAAGTCATTGGGCAGCAGTGTAATGATGACGAGTGGTCTTGTTCTTTCTTGAGGAAGAGTTCTAAATGTGACAATACATTCATTTTTCCAACTGTTGCTGATGAATTATCTGTAAGGAAAAGTGATGTTATACAGGTCTTGAAGACACCCGTTGTCCGAAGGGGAAGGCACATTTTTAAGACTGCTCATCTTAATAAATTCACTATTAATTAAAACATGTCTGTATTCAATCTAATATGAACTCCATAACATTCCAATTCAACTATTACATCAAATCTGATTTTCATGAAATTGTAATAAATTTTTATTTTTTATTTTAATAAATTTTCATCAAAATTAGTTCTTTTTATTGCATTTTCCCTTTGTCTATTTTCGAGATTCTGAAGCAGTGTTCACAAAATTAGTTTCGTTTAGTAACAATTAACGAAAGTCTATCTTATTTTTCATACTTAATTCAAAAATGTGATAACATATAGAGCATTTCATTTAAAAAACATAAGTTTGATATGCTACTCTTTTTTGAAGCACCCTGTATATTTGAAAGTATTTTAAAAATGTAGCCTTAAAGGACCTACACAATGTCCCTGCAACGAAAATAAAAAAATATATCCAGTTTTCTCATAAAACTCCAGTTTTATGATAAAACTCCGTGGCGCCCGTTGTGACGTTTCATCTTCGTTTTTCAACTATGAACATCAACGATATATTCAAAGTTAATTTTTTTCCGTTTTGGCATGACCATCGAGGTAGTAGAAGCAGGCAATAATACTAATATTTGGAAAACAGCGTTCCAGTGGCTCTTGTATCCCAAACCTAATTTTTTTATCTGTGTTGGTGGTATTACGTTTTTCTCTAACATATGATAATCTATTGCCATCATTGATCACTGTTTACCTGAAAAAAGTAAAATTACTGCCATTGTATGCATATTATAAGTTGGTCAACGGCGGGTTACTCCTAGACTACACGTACAGATGTCGTGCGCATTCAAAGTTAAATACAGTCCCTAGACTACCAAAAGTAACGCGAGTAGTAGCCATTTCGGTTCGGTTCTTACCGCGAAATTTTAAATTATAAATGTCAGATTTTTGGAAATTATAAATTTCAGATGATGGGATATTGTGGCCATCAGAAAGAAAAATTTGAAAATAAAACAAGAAGTCACAAGTATTTACAATTTTTTTTATACAAATTTTATAATCAAAAGAAAAAAGTTTGGCGTTACTGTTGCACTCCTTGTTCTTCGCGTTCAATCTTTGATTAAAAAGTGTAGTCTACATTTTACAAAAAAATATAATATATATTATCAAAATGTTCTATATTTATATAGTGTGTTACTAGAAAAATTGGTTTATTAAAGTCTAATTCACAGCTGTAAATATAGTCGTAAAATGCAAGTGACGTATATACAAGAATATATTATATTTTTGTTTATTTACCCCCTAGATTTAGGAGTTATTTTTACAAAGTTGGTATAATATTTTTGTCCAATTTGATTAATTTATTTTCACATTTTGGTCAAATTAGAAGTTGAATTTGGCTAACACACGGGCCTAATAAAACGAGTTACTTTAGTAATCTAGCAACTTTAAAATTAACAAACAAACGTTTAAACTTTTCTGCACTTCTCAATATAAAATATATATGGTGTGAAACAACACACGACGTTCTAACCAACAAAGTGAAAATTGAAGAAATGGAATAACTTTAATAATTTTTTTACGATAATTATGCAATCTCCTTTTTAATACGTTCATAACAACAGATGGACGTTTAAAACTTCATGTCCGCGAGAGGTTTATAGACATCTAGATGCCAACTTAAAAAAAATTTTCAATCTCATTTAATTCATTTTTAGACCTATTTGTCTTTGTATGAAGAAACTTTATAATGAAAAGTTATGCAAAATTAAATTTCTTTAAAAATATATTTACACATTTTCCTGTGAAGTGATCGTTATTCACATATTGAAAAAATTTGAACTAACACCTTTTGCCGCCAAATTACACATCGTATCCAAAAATTGCATAGAACGTAATTAATCGATATGTTTAAGATCTATATGTAGGTATTTATATATCTTTGAAATATGCAGCTGTTTCAGAAATATTGATAAAAACCAAAAACTGGGCCTAATAACTCCTCCTGGATTTCCTCCACATTTTCAAAGCATTGTACGTAGCGGACCGAGAAAACTTTATTACTGCAATAAAAATTTTCAAATTACAATTCTTACCGCGAAAGAAAAGATAATGATAAGACATCTTGTTGGTAACTAATATTGGAATGTATGTAACCAACGGTTGAAAAAAAAAGAAAAACATGTTGGGGTAGAAAACAGGTGCTCTCCCGAAACTGCTATTACCGAAATACCGTGGCGAATCGAAAATTTCTTTACACGGGGAGTTTGAGTAAAAATGTCGCCGGTTAGTAATTAATTACATTGGAACATACCGCAAATCAAAACACAGCTTTGTCTGTTCGAATTCGAAACATATAGAGTTGCTACGGACGAGTGAATATTTTAAAAATTAATATTTCTTTTAATAATAAATATGAAAATATTCCACGTAATATTTCTTGTTTTATTTTATAACTTTTAAAAACCAGGGTGGATTTTAGAGTAAACAGTTAGTTGCAGTTGGAGGTTCGAGTGAGTCGTACCGTTCTTATTGTTTGATTACAAACCACAATTATAAACCGTTGTGACTATAAATATCTTATAGTTTCTAAAAACGGGAAATTTATCCTTTTCTTTTTTGTGTTGGTTTTAATATATGGTTTCCACAAAATTAATGTGGTCGGGTAAACAAACGTATTAATAAAGGATCAGATCGTTGTGGTTTTAATCAGCGAAGCGGGTGTGTAAGCAACATATCTATAAATAATCGCCACCGCCTTGAGTTTAACCCGTTAAGTATTCGTGATTAACTAAACGATAAGCGAAAGTCGGTATTTGAATGTAGATTAAAGCTGGCAGCAAGAAATTCAACAATCCGGTGTTGCCTATTGAGAATTAGTCATTGCCTTGCAAGAAGTTACTATTTAGCTACCGAGAGATATTGAATCGCACAGAACTATCTCTTGATAATAAAGGGTAGTAATGCGGTAGTAATTTAATTGGCAATACGCCATCTCGCAAGCGGGCTTATTAAGGTGAAATCTTTTAAAATAAAAGGGACTCCGCGCCAGACCATACAGTGTCCTTCCCTCCTTACTAGTATGAGTTGGTATTGTTGACTGTTGACTAATATTTTCGCCCGCGTAAAGGATAAAATGCGTGGACAAACGTGGCATGATAAACCTCAGTTAATTGCTGTTATTAACGATACCGGGGTAAAAAGAAACGAATCCAGATGCCATTAAAACAGCCTCGAAATCCATCTTTACATCACATTTCACAACACTAGAAATGGTTTGCACAGCTTTGGCTCTTAAACTAACCCGTTCGGACTGTTTTTGAGATGAAGAGGGAAGTACCGGTGAACGTGTAAGCTGAGAAAGGGATGACGTAGTTTCTAACGCACTCACAGTTTCGCGGTATTGCTTGTGGCTAAGTTATCGGTTACTTTGTTAAATTAACTGATTGATTGTCACCTTACCCTTGCAAGGCTTTGTTTTAATGATTTTCCTAGTGCCTTTGATTCAGTCAGCTGATTTAGAATTGTTTGTCTACACACTGATATATGTGTAAATTTGTTGCCTATGTTTTTGTTCTTGTTTAACCGTAGCTAAACTGCACAGCCGTTACCTTATTCCTACCCGTTTAATTTTACTATTTATTGTATTTTATTTGTAACTTAATTTGCATTCTTCTTTTCCTATTTACTTTATTGTTAACTTAAATGCAGACATGAATGGTTGTATAACGGCCACATGTTTGATGATACAATTTTAATTCTGTTTTATTTATGACACAATTGTAGGTGTGATTTCACCGTTTGTTTTTTTATTGTGTTTATGTATAGTTACACTGCTTTTTTTCTTTGTTACTAAATTTTATAATTTTTTACACACTTTAATCTGATTTAATGATATTTTGTTATATTGGCATATTGAACCTTCTCTTTTGTTTTTGTTCTTTGATTTACTAATGTACGTGTAAAATTGTTTATTTATTAGTAAATTGGGTTTTCTTGGTGGTTCTCTCTCAGTTTCGTAAATTAACGGGTTGAACCATCATTTCGCAAAGCTCGTTAATTCTACACTAGTCCCATTATGATGCAACACTTAACCAGTTCCACACAACACAGCGCAGTCTACCACTAGACAACCAATTCTTTTTGTCAAACTTGACTTTTACGAGTAATTCAGTATTAGACTTGTAAATAAATTCTAATGTTTTAATTATTGTCTGGAAAGTCAATGCAAGGCAAGCAAATAATTTGAGTAAGAGTAGTCTTATTGTCAGTAATGTCAACAATTTTTTTTTTAAGATTTTGTAGTCTTTTAATTATTGAGAGTAATTTCAAGTTACACTTTTAATTATAGGGTAACTTGAGACACTACAGCATTATGTTCTGATGTTGACTATCTTCATAAAGTATTTTTTCACGAATAGTTCACGACCATTTACAGTATTGGGAACATTCATCTTAATTGCTAATTATGTCTTCTATCGTATTTTGACGTACGAAAATGTCAAACGTGTGCCATAGACGAATGACAAGTTTGCTTGGTGTAATCCGCGTTTCGTGTTTAGTATCTAATATTTTGTATAGTGTTACAAAATACTGTAAACAATGACCTATCGTAACGCATTAGACAGTGGTCTAAACTAGACGGACTATACAAGATTTGACCTAAATAGGTATAGTTGTGTCTAATTATTTCAACGATTTAAATGATTCCTTTTTAGTCTTTTTGCTCAGTGGCTACCATACCAATTCACTTAACTTTGAAAAACCTAGTTCGATACTGTCAAACAGAAAGTAAGCAATTTTTACCTTTCAACCTACATATACATATGTAGGTATAGAAGGTTATGCATTCGACTTTTTTTTCACTATCGCTAACTCGACGTTTTACAACTGTGTGTCAAGTTTCGCCAAGATCGGTTATCATGTCTGGAAGTCTGTCTGTGTGCGTGTATGGATGTACGTTAGTATTCACGATAACTCCAGAACGAAAATACCTACGTACTTAAAATTTTGCATTTAAGCTTGTTTTCATTTGGCTTAGATCTAATGAGATTTTGTGAGAAATCCAGCGGGGGAGAGGGGGGGGTGGTTATTAGGGGCAGTTTTTTGTTTTTATCAAATATTTCTAAAACAGCTGCATATTTCAAAGATATAAAAATACATAGATATAGACCTTAAACGTATCAATTAATTATGTTCTATGAAATTTCTTGATATGAGGCGTAATTTAGCAGCCAAAAAATTTCTAAGGTAGCAATTAAGTGTTCTTCAAAATGTTTCATTATCTAATAACGATTAATTTGATAAGAAAAAGTATAGACGTATTTTTTAAAGAAAATTTGATTTTACGTAAATGTTCTTTATAAAGTTTTTTAATGTAAAACGAAATAAATGTAAAAATTAAATAAATATGATTGAAAATGACGAAGCTGTATTTTTATAGAAGCGGGTGCCTTTGTAATGTTTTTTTTTACGTTAACATGTATCTATATCTATTAATCTCTATCTGACATGAAGTTTTAAACGTCATTCTGACATAGATTATTGTTTTTGTTTTTACAATGTTGCCTGTTTTCGTTATGAACGTATAAAAAAGAGTTTGCATAGTTATCCTAAAAAAATTTAAATTAAAATAGTTTCATTAAATTATTATAAGTTTTTGTTATGAACGAATAAGTTCAAAGGTAAATATGTAATTAAAAATTATTGTTAATTTTATTAAATACATAAATAAAAAGTTTACCTCGAGTAGGATTTGAACCTACGACCTGTACTTTGCTAGAGTACCGCGCTAACCAACTGCGCCACCAAGGTTCAAGCCCCAATCGATGCAAATTTTGTCTTTATGTATGTAGAACTGATGTAAATTCTAAATATAATGAGATTACAATCAAATTACTTATATTAATGGAATGTGAGCCTGCAATATCGCAAGGATTCGCACATACCAAAGCAACTAGACTAATATTAAATTATTATAAGTATTTGTTATGAACGAATAAGTTCAAAGGTAAATATGTAATTAAAAAACCTACGACCTGTACTTTGCTAGAGTACTCTAGCAAAGTACAGGTCGTAGGTTCAAATCCTACTCGAGGTAAACTTTTTATTTATGTATTTAATAAAATTAATAATAATTTTTAAAATAGTTTCATTTCTTTTAATGTAAGTTAGCCTGTCGAAGTTTTAAATGTCTGTTTGACATAATATTATTGTTTTTCGTAATTAACTTCTTATAAAAGAGGTTGGTTGCATAATTATCCTAAAAAAAATGTTATTAAGATTATTTCATTTCTTTTAATTTCCATTTTGTAGGTTGGAAGGTGGTGTGGTGTTCCACACCAGATATTATATTTTAAAACTATGGTTGCGTCCAATAGTAAGTACATGACATTTAATGTAATTTAATATTTGTAAAAAGAACGTCCAGCTATTTACAATTTAGTAGAGTACTAACAATTGATAAATTATTAATTAATAGGCAAGTCGTATTATATCAATGAGGATGTATATAGTGTTACTAGCTTTTAAAATTTTTTTGCATTTAAGTTCAACTGTCCTCAATTACTTTCATCAATATCAGCATGTTTTTCTTAGCAAATATTAAAACGTTAAGCACGGTATAATAAAGAAATTATATTGAAGCTTCTGAATATTTTAAGATGTGGGGATTGAATAGAATTTTTTTACTTAATCATATTAAGCACACATCAGTTCAAATTACAGAATAGTAATTATCGAAGAAAAACCTTCCCCTTTTGTGGTAGTGAACGTATCGAATTAGCAGACCAACACATTTAAAATATTTGTTTCTTAGCAATATAATGCATAAAACTAGGAAATTAGTTTTAAATCTTTAGACATGTTCATAAAAGTAATGTACATGAATATTTTATAGAGAAAATTAAAATAATCTAAAGTATAATATACCTATTTACACCGCGCGCAAAATTCAACATTTTCGACATCCATGTTTTACTATATTAAAATAACTTATATAATCAATCAATATTAACATGAACTGAGAAAGACGGCAATTTTTTTAGTTAAGTATTCTGAAGTAAATCTAAGAGATTTAATACAATTTTTTTCAGTCAATATACATCACAAAGTACCTACCATGGTTTTATATTTCATCAGGATGAATTAATATTAATTAACCCATTAATTTAAATTTTTTATACCTCAATTCTTCGAGTGGTATAAATATCGTAAAACCTTTTGAAACATCTCACTCAAAGTATAACGTGAATAAGTAGAAAACACTTTTAAAACTATTAACTATGACTTTGGTCTAAAAAAACTCAAGTTCTATTACGTAATGGTTTAGATAATAAAAAAATTAAACAAAGTTTGGCAACTTTATCTGTAAACTTCACATTTTGAAATGAGCAGAAGAAAAATTATAAATTAAATTTGGTTTACATCCTTTTGTACTTTTAGTACAATGTTTGTAATTACTCATGAAAAAAATCGGCAAGCAAATACGAATACAAAAACTTGTGTGTTGGCGCACAATAGATTTTTAAATAATAGACGACCGAATCTGAAACAGAATGTCAAACAAAGAGTCCCGGTTAAGGTACTCAATAAAATTCAAAATTAGATTTAAAAATATAAAACCAATTTTTGCATAAAAATAGCCTTATTATACGAAATACAATTTTTGTTGGATAAACTTATTTCATTAAAAAAAAAAAAAAATTAAAAACACATACCACTGCTGGTTTATACTTTTCTCGTAGAAAATTCATCCGGAAAATTCCTAACGTGAAAATATAACGCACCGTTACTGTAAAATTTTTATTCAAACTCTACAAAATGAAGAGCGCCACTGTTGGAAGCTTTAAAGAGACGTCGTATATAAGTACGTAACCGCTCTTGCGCGCGCAAGAATTACACCCAACTCCAGAGCTGTCAATTTATAGATTACTTCAGTGAACATCTGAACAATTTATATATACATACACACACAAAAAATAAACAGTTTATGTTTAAAAGGTTCCATTTACTTGTACACATCGACGGGTAACTCTTATAGTAAATAAATAATAAACCTAGAAAAATTCCATAAACGCTAGCAATATAACTTTGAATACAAAAAAGTGAACATTTTACTCACATATGACAAATTACTAAAAAGAAATTTAGTTTTCAAGTCGCTTGAATTTAAAGCAGTACTTCCAAAGTAAATGCTCTGAAAATACATTAAGTAATGCTGGCAACTTTGTAACAAAATGGAAAATTTGATTGTGTATATACATTTATCTACAAAATAGTAATGTAGGTCAACAAAGAAATAAAACATACATAATGTGCATTAATGAAAACTGTACACATAAATAAATATCAAAATTTCATCAAAATTGAAAACTGAATGTGGAAAAGCAATAACATTCTCCTCTAAATTCGGCTTTATTTCCCAAACGTTACTGACGATGTATGACTTTTTTTAAGATTTTCCTTCTAAATGCAGGAAATATTCTTAAAGCGCAAAACAATGATATGAATTAAAATTTTTATAATAACTAAGCTGGATATTTTCATAACTTGAATAAATTAGGTTTGAATTACATATATTGTTATAACATCGCTACACATTCAGCTTACACGGGTAATATCGGTAATTCGTGCGACTAACTTCTCAACGATAGCTTGAAAGTTTATGACACAATTCAATAACTATATCATAATAAGATTTGACGTTACAAACTACCAATAACGTGTAAATGAAAAGTACAAGTTTAAACACAGAGTAGGAAGTAGGTTAGGAAATTCACTTACAAAGAAATTTAGTCTCAGAATGATATTATCCTATTCTCGCTTAGTGTAGGAACAAACGTTATTTTTAAACTCCAAAAAGTTTTCACCTTCATTTCGTGAACAAAATTTTGAAAACCACTAATGTATCGATACACTATACAGGGTGTTAGGTAAACATGCGGAAAAAATTCAAGAGGTTATTTCTTGGCCTATTCTAAGACTATTTTGTCCTATGATGATTTTTGAAAAACCCTTTCATTCGAAGATACAGGGTGAACAAAATTTGCGACAACCCTATTGGATATTTGTTGCAATCGACTTTTTTTTCACTATCGCTAAATTGACTTATTAGCTCATTTGTGTGTGTGTGTGTGTGCGCGCGCGCGCGTGTATGTGTGTATCTGTGTGTGTGTATGGATGTATGTTAGTATCCACTATACCTCCAGAACGAAAATACATACTGTAGCGTTCCCCAGGTACACTATCTTGAAAAGTGTAGTTTGAACTTATTTGCAATAATGCAAATTCAAGAACAAAACAATCGCTAAGTGATTTATCTTGACTTTACTGGCAATAATGTTACTATTACTCAAATTAATTGCCTGCCTTACTTTGACTTTCCTAATAATAATTAAAACATTAGAATTTATTTACAAGTCTAATATTTAATTACTCGCAAACCTCAAATCTGATTAAACGAAGTGGCCCTCTAGTGGTAGGTACGCTGCGCTATTTGAATTAGATAGGCTGGATGGGGTAAGTGTTGCATCGTGAGGGGCAGGTAAACAATGGAACTACTCAAATTAAAATTAACGAGCTTTGGGCAATGATGGTTCAGCCCGTTAATATATTATTGTGGAACCATCAATAAAACCCACTTTATTCATAAATTAGTAATTGCAGAAGTACATTAATAAATCAAAAAACACAAAAAAAAACAATGAAAGGGTTAAATATATAAGAAAACACCATTAAATCAGGTTAAAGTGCGTGCAAAATTATAACATTAAGAGAAAAATAAATAAAAAGCAGTTCAGTTATAACTAAACACAATAAAAACCCCTGTAGTCACACCCACAATCGTGTTATAAATAATCAGAATAAAAATCGTAATACCAAACATGCGGCTCTTTAAAACTAATCATGTCGGTCTTTAAGTAACGTAAAACAATAAAGCAAATTACGGTACATGTAAAATACAACAACAGTAGAATTGCACAGGTGATAATAAGCGAAAGGCAAGGACAAAAGGAAATAGGCAAGGAATTTACACATACACAATTGTTTAGTGTCTACTAAAGCATAAAATACATAGGTACAGATACAAAAAATTACACATAAAAAGAGAAGTTAGTTCGCAGGCAAATAATTCTACTTAACAAACTGACACAAAACCAAACTCGTTAAAACAAAGCCTTACAAGGATAAGTTATAAATAGATCATAACATCGTGACCGATATATAAGTTTGAGTGCGTTAGAAAAATACAGCGCCCCTTTGTCAGGTTACACATTCATCTATACAACAATAAAAATAAAATTTGAGGTGTTTAATGGTTATCTGGACCCTGGAGTGTATGCCCACTTGGCTTGCTTGTAAGAATTAATAACCAAGCCGTATCATGTCCACCTCTACACAAATATAAATATAAACAACAAACAACAATGCTAATTCACACAAGTACAAGAGTGAGGGAGCCCTGTACAGTCTTTTATTTTAGCAGATTTCGACTTAATGAGCTCGCGTGCGAGTAAGATAGCTTTGCAAGGTAATGTTCGATTTTTAATAGGTTATATATATATATATATATATATATATATATAGGCTTGTAGAATTATTTGCTGCCAGCCTTAATTTATATAATTTATATAAAAATAAATTAATTCATATAATTTATATAAAAATACCTACTTACACTTGAATATATTCCTTTAATTGATCACAGACACAAATCGTTAACATAAGCGGTTTAACTTCAAAAAAGGGTGACTGTTATTTATAGATTAATATTTGAAAAACACATTACAACACCCGAAAGAAAACACGAATTAGTGTTGGCTAATTCATAAGAAAATGTACACGCACGAAATATTTTAAAGACAAGCTGTTTACAATAGGAGTGTCTAATTAAAACAAATCAAAGCGTCCGGCTCAATCAAAATTTCAACAGCAACTCTCTTCCCCTCTGGTTTCCACTAACTATGTCTACTCCCAAAAACCAACCACCGTATTTGAAAAGTGATAAAAAAACAAGAAACATTAATTTACGTTGGAACAGTTTCATATTAATTATTGCACGACATCTTGATTTTAAAAATATGGAGTCGTCCGTAACAAACTCTACATTTAGGTCTCAATTTTCCAAGTACCAAACAAAGACGTCTTTGATTGTAGTGTGTACCGTTAGTAATTAATTACTAACTAGTGACATTTTTACAACAAGAGCGCGCGTATAGAAATTTTCAACAATTCATCACGCCAGTTTCGGCAGAACACCTGTTTCTCTACCCTAATATACGTTTCCTTTTTCTGTTCAACCTTTACTCAAATATCAATTACATACATTCCTACATTTCTTACATAAACAATAAAATAAAATATTCCGAAAACATTAGCAAATTACGACGCATTACAAAGATATTAAAAATCCACTAATTATCTTTACCATCGGTGTAACAATGGCCATTTTACAAACGTTTATTACAATAATAAAATTTTCGCGGCCCGCTACCTACAGTACGTACTTAAAATTTTGTATTTAAGCTTGTTTTCATTTGGCTTAGAGCTGATTAGATTTTGGGAGAAATCCAGCGGCGGAGGGTTCAGTTTTTGGTTTTTATCAAATGTTTCTAAAACAGCGGCATACTTCAAAGATATAAAAATACCTAGATGTAGACCTTAAACATATCGATTAATTATATTCTATGCAATTTTTGGATACGACGCGTAATTCCTAAGGTAGAATTTGGAGAATTTGGACGATTTGCGAAATCGGATAATTGCTGGTTGTAACTTAATTAGAAACGATCCTTGTGTGTTTGAAAGAGTTCGGCAGTCGAGACGAAAAGATTGAATGCTTATATCCAGGCTGGAGGAAGTCATTTCGATCATTTATTGTAGATTGAGCAATTTTACATGTACTTTTTGATAATAAAATATTGTTACTGTGGCAATTTTGTTCACCCTGTATCTTCAAAACAGAGGGGTTTTTCAAAAATCATCATAGGACAAAATATCCTTAGAATACGCCAAGAAATAACCCCTTAAATTTTTACCTCATGTTTACCTAACACCCTGTATACAGGGTGTTTTAGTTTGGTGTCCACATCCAAGTAACGATATGTCAGAAACGACGCCTTGAGTGTGAAACGAACGCTATTGTGGAATACTCATAGCACTATTTGTCCATATTTCCGTCAATCAAAGCCTAGTATTTCAGATCCATCAAAAGTTAGAGCGCGAACAAGAATGTCATGAACGGACGAGCGAGTAAGAAATCGAATGATAAAAATGCTTAGGGTTAGCTTAAAATACTATAAATGCGTACTGTAAGTAATAATAGTGCGCATAAACAAAATGAAACGGACAAATAATATATAACAAGTTCATTTTTCTCATATGCTTTTATGTAACATAACATAATATAACTGTCACGTCATTCCCTTGCGGGGTAGGCAAAATAATCCTTGCCTCATTTATTTTCCATTTACAATCTTTCTCCGTGCTTTCTTATCCCTGCATACCTCCCTAGCTTCCGCAAGTGTATCTGACATGCCCTTTTGTTTTTAAAACCCCTTATCTTTCTTTCTTTTATCATACATTCTACTGCATTCAGCCAAGTTTTACGCGACCTACCAGGCCCGGCCTTACCTCTAACTTCACCCACGTAAATCTGCTTTGTTAGCGTTTCGTTGTCCAATTCTTTCGATGTGACCAAACCAAAGTAGTGTACTACTTTTGTAACTATCGATCATCGTCTTTTGTTCGCCTCACTCCTTCATTATACACTCATTTTTCATTTTATCCCTTCTCGTTTTACCGCATGCCCATGGCATTTATTTTTCCTTCGTGGTTTTTTGACATACCTACCAATATCTTACTTCCATACAATACGGGCTTGACAAACACGCCATTATAGATTTCTCGTTTCGTCATATACTTCCAATCACTTTCTTTCCAGCATTGAGCCGTCGTCCAATCTCGCAATTTCATCATGCAGGGTAAATGCTCTACTCTTCTTTCCACCTTCCCGATTGAACACCAAAATCTTAGTTTTGTTCATGTTTACCATTAGGTCCATGCTCTCACAGACTGTATCAAATTTCTTCAAAGCTGTTTGTAGCTTATGTGCATTCTCGCTTAATAAGACTGTGTCATCTGCATACACCAGAACACCTACGTTTACGTCATCAACCATTACATCACTTGTATTGTACATGCTTACCTAACACATTTATCCATGTATATATTGAACAACCACAGTGACATCACACAGCCTTGTCTGACTCCTTGCTCAATATTAAAGTATTTATTCACACCTCCTCTCACTCTAACACACGCCCAGCTACCGTTATATACTGCCCTTATTCCGTTTATTAGACCTTTACTTACGCCACACTCTTTTAATGTTTCCCACAGATTCTCCATATGCACTCGGTCATATGCTTTCTCCAGATCTACAAGTACGCAGTATACCTTCTTTTTTACACTTAAACACTTTTCGATCACCTGCTAGAGAGCAACCATTTAATCAACACATTCTCTCCCTGGCATGAACCCACCCTGCACATCCCAAATCTTAGTTTTGGTAGTTTCACGTACTCTATCAATCAGTACACTGAGTAGACTTATTCCTCTGTAATGTTTGCATTTCTGTTCCCCTTACCCTTATACAGTGGTGCAATGATCGCGCTCTCCCGGAGCTTCTCCACTCTTAAGACATACCTTGAATAATTCACACAATCTTCGTATAAGCTTTGCACCTCCATATTTTAACATTTCACCAGTGATTTTATCTACGCTTGCTCCTTTACCGTTTCTCAACTTTCCGACTGTTTTCTCTATGTCATTTAACCCAATATACTCCTCCGTTCCATTCACTATTCCTTCTACATTCTCCTCATTAAACTCTTCAGTCTTATTTTCCTCACTCTGTACAGCTTTCCGAAATACTCTTGCCAGCATTTCTTCACTTCACAATCGTCCCATACTATTTTGTTGCTCCTTTTCATCACTCCTGCAGCGTTCAGTTTTAGACAACATTTTGTATTTTTGACCCATTTCCAGAAGAGTTTTTTGTTTCCCTAAAAAATCAATCTGCATTTTCTCTCCTTCCACACCCATCACTTCCTATACTCACTCCCTACTTCGTTTCTCTGTGTCTTAATGTGCACACCTCATACAATCGCTTTTTCTCAGTCTCATTTTTTGGAGCAACCATTGCCATGTACGCGTGTTTTTTCTTACATACTGCCTTTGTACCGATTCATTCCACCAAGCACAGTTTTTCTGTCTTTCAAATGCACATTCAAGTCATTGTATTTTATTTTTTCGTTCCACACTGCTTCATTCTTAACTCTCCGCATCTGCATAATTCCTTCTCGCACCATTATCTACTAGTTTATCTATCCTAATTCTGGACGTTCGCGCTACGTTAGCTTTTCTTCTCCAGGCCAACTTTTGCCCTAAACACACTCATCCAACCAAAAAGTGGTCTGAATCACAATCCGATCCGCGCATTACTTTTGTATCACCACCAGGTTTCTAAGTTGTTAACCAAACACTATCAAGCTAATCATACTTTTAGATTCACCTCTTTGCCATGTATACATATGCACATTTTTATGCCTAAAACCACGTATTACATACGAGCAGGTTTCTCTCCACACAGATGTTTACCAGGCGTTCACCAACCTGATTAACTCTTTGGTCTCCGAACTTTCCTAGGACGCGTTCAGTATGTTCTTTCTGTACAGGTTGTCCCATTCTCGTATGTTTTACGGGGTAACTCGCTTATTTTTTAGGTTAGAACCTTGCGGTTTTTTACGACACCGTGCTACTTTTTAACGAAACCAAAGATGCACTAATCAAATTTGCCATAGCCATCTTAGTTTTTGTACTACAGGGTGATTTTGGAAAAATTGCATTTTTAGTCATCCCCTGTAACTCTGTTATTGTCAGACATATTAAAAAAGTAAAAACTGATATTTGTAGATTTTTTTACGTAGAATTCAGTGGCGTACTCAGATTTTCTTTAGGGGTCACAGTTTTTGAGATATTGACATAACCTACTTTTTTTTATGGGACACCCTATATATATTTTTTAATCTTTCCCCCTTGCCAAGTGCTTTTCAAAAATATAGCATAGTCTATATTTATTTCTATAAATAACGTGACAAAATGATTTTTTTCTATAATTTACATTGATAAAAAACAAATTAATTAATTAATCACAAATATTCTTCAAATTGCAGACCATTATGTCTTCTACAAGTTTCACAAAGTTTATAAATTCTTTTAATAGCATTTTCCAAAATAAATGATTTTCTTCGTAATTCTGCAAAAGCATTTTCCGTTGCAATTTTTAATTGTTGCACGTTGGCATATTGCCTTGAATAAATTTTATTCTTTAAATACCCCCACAAAAAAAATCCAAAACCGAGAGATCCGGTGATCGTGGTGGCCATCGAACAGGTAGGTCCATTTCTTCCAATCCATCTCCTGGGAAAATGTTCACTTAGCCAGTTTTGTATTATTCTAGCATTGTGGGCTGGAGCCCCATCCTGTTGGAAGAATATATCGTTCAGTTGAGCCAGTGGAATATCTTCTAAAATCTTCATAGTTTTTTCTTGTAGAATTTGTAAGTACCCATTAGAGTTTAGGTTTTCTTCATTTTCCGGTTAAAAATAAAGCAGGAGACATTAAATCCGAACCTGCCTTGACCCTCTCTAGGAAAAATCACGTGGGTGTTTTCTTGCCTCCAAAACCGCGAGTTGTGTCTATTAAGAATTCCCGAACTTGTGAAATGTGCCTCGTCTGACCAAATTATTTTTTTTTCAAAATTATTGTCCTGGGTTTTCATATTTATAAACCAATTGCAGAACTCCAATCTACGTTCAGCATCACCAAGGTGCAGATGATGAACAAGTTTATACTTGTAGGGTTTGAATTTATGTTTTTTTAAAATCCTTTACACTGTTGTTTTAGACACACCGGTCTCTTCATTTATTTTCCTGCACGAGGTTTCAGGAGTGGCTTGAACAACTGCTAAAACGTTGATCTCTGATTCCTCGTTCTCTTTGTTGTAAACTCGGCGTCGAGGTTTGTCAAAACATTCATGTTGGCAAAGATTAAATTTTAATTTTTGAAATATTCTTCTGTCGGGTTGTCTTCTTTCGGGATATCTATATGACAAAATAGGTATATAAAATAAATAGAAATTCTAAGGTAAAGATTAACTGACCTGTTCAGATAGAGTTCTAAGGCCTGGTCTGCGTTTTCATTAGATAATATGAAGCAGGTATTCATATCATATTTCTCAAAGTTTTCAAATTTTTGGTTTCGAGCCATATTAAAAAATAATTAAACAATAACAACAACAAGAACAAGAACGATAACAATAAACAAAAACAACGAATAACAATAAATATCAGCACTAAATTTGGGAAAATGTAACCAAGAATAATTTGAGAGAAACAGAAACCTCAAAAATCAAACACCTAAGTAATGGCAGAACGTTAATTATCTTGTTTTTTGCGTTACCATGGTTACCCACGGCTATCCACTATTATCAATGTAAATTGTAGAAAAAAATCATTTTGTCACGTTATTTATAAAAATAAATATAGACTATTTTTGAAAAGCTCTTGGCAAGGGGAAAAAGATTTTAAAAAAATATATAGGGTGTCCCATAAAAAAAGTAGGTTATGTCAATATCTCAAAAACTGTGACCTCTAAAGAAAATCTGAGTATCGCCACTGGATTCTACGTAAAAAAATCTACAAATATCAGTTTTTACTTTTTTAATATGTCTGACAATAACAGAGTTACAGGAGATGACTAAAATGCAATTTTTCCAAAATCACCCTGTAGCACACAAACTAAGATGGCTGTGGCAAATTTGATTAGTGCATCTTAGGTTTCATTAAAAAATAGCACGGTGTCGTGAAAACCGCAAGGTTCTAACCTAAAAAAATAAGCGAGATATCCCGTAAAACATACGAAAGTGGGACAACCTGTACACCTACCCATCCATTCATAACTCCCATCACTCTTTCGTTCGGCTTACAAAGGTTTAACACGTTTTCTACAGCATTCCAGAAGTTGTCATACTCTTGGTCTCTTTCTTACACACACACACACACACACACACACATGCACGCACGTGCGCATGCCCGTGCCCTCCCACAACCATACCCACCAGCACTCACTCACTCACAACTCATTCATTGTAATTTCACAAAAAAACACAAAAAAAATGTGGTTAGATGTGAATGCCCACGATTTCCAAACATTTCCAAGGGACATTTTTACTGTATACATGAAGTAAATCGTGTTTTAGAGTTTAGCACATCTCAACGGATATACCCTGTATAGCAAGTGGTCTATATTGAAATACTTTGCTGGATTTCTTTTAATGTAACCACTATAATGAATATATAATTTCACATAGTAGTATTACAAAATAATAGTACTGCAGTATCAAACTATCAAAATTAAAAACATTCAATTCGATAATACTAATTCCAACAAAGTTAAAGTGTTTCAGTACTTCTTAGACAATTTGATATTGCACAATACAACAAAGGGTAATTCATTTCACACAAAGTTTAACCAAAGTTAGGTAGGTATAACATCACAAAGATAAAACCGAATTATAATTTATTCACTGGATACAGTTTCAATTCTAAGTAGTTAAGCACGCAAATTAGCGAATGAAACCAGAATAAGTAGTACTTACGAAAAAAAATTAATACACAGTGTTAGAAAAATAAAAAGAAGTAAACCCTGAAAACAATTTAATTAGGCCAGGTATTGGTGATTGAAAAAATAGGTGCATTTTAGTAAATCATTTAAATAAAAACAGTATGAAATCGATTGTGAATCCACTAGCAAATGGGTCATTGTTTTTTTAAACAGTAAAGACGTGCGGTAGCATTAATGTGATGTTAAATCTACATGTTTAATTAAAAGAATCTTGCTGTAATAACGCATAACAATGTTTGGTGTTAATGTACTACATATGATAAATGATACCCTGTCCCATGGTATCATCCCTATCCTCAGAGAGCATTTATTTCATCATTTTTTGTCAATACGCCCACTAATTTAAATTGCAATAAAATATACATAAAATAGATATCCAGATTTCTCAGTTTTCAATTCACTTTTGTACGATAGGCGTATGTAAACCTAGCAAACAGATTACTAAAACTTCTGAAATATTCAGATATACAATTTCGAAGTTGATAGATATGCATCTGAAATACCCCACTACGTATTATACACATACAAATATAACTGGAATAGCGTGCGTATTTTCCTATCTTTATTTCTTCTTAAAAAATAATAGAATAATTGATTACAAAACAAAAACCTTGGAATTCCCCCGATAATGGTATATTTGTAAGATAAATGCAAATATTTTTTTAGATTTTGCTTTAAGTTAGGTTGACTAAAAGTTTGACACAACAAATTTGCAGAAAATTCGCGTGCAGCTTACTTATTTTGACTACTTGTCACAGTAATCAATGCGATTACAATTATAAAAATAGAAATCTACGCATCCGCGTGCTCAAGATAAAAATATTTCCGTCTGCTAATTTTAATTTCGTTCTATTGTTATTGCACTAAGTGTACACTAATATACTTTTGATAAAACTGGCATCAACTTGGAAGGAATGATATATTCACTTAAACTATTAGAGCAAATAAATATATTTGTTGTTATGGAAACGTCATATTCTACTAGGATCAAATCCTTTGTCTAATTTCTATTATTAAACATCTGGTGTGGAACACCACACGACCCAAAGTGGAAATTAAAAGAAATGAAATAATTTTAATAGAATAATTATGCAACCTCTTTTATAATAAGTTCATTACGAAAATAGGCAACACTGAAAGAACAAAAACAATGATCTATGTCAGAATGACGTTTAAAATTTCATGTCAGATAGACATAAATACATGTTAACTTAAAAAACAAATTCCAAAGCCGCCTGCTTCTATAAGATAATAATACAGTTTAACCATTTTCGGCAGTTAGCGGAAAGTTTAACTGCAGTCCTAATCACATGTATTCTCTATGTTTTTGGGTCGCCGAACACGAATCTGAGGTTTGCTGACATATATTATGCCCGGCACATTGTTTTTCTTTTTGCCAAAAAGTTCCAAATTTGGTCAATTTTTTAGGTTTTTGGACTAAATCTCGGTAATATGCGTTTTTTTCGAGAAAATCGAGCTTTGCAAAATTAAAGTAGACAAAATTTACTACAAGTTTTATATATAATATTTCGTTACGCCGTTAGAGCGCACTAAAAAATGACCAGAACCCTTAAAAATATAAAAAACGCTAAATACTGCATCAATTTTACGTGCAAATGGACCACGCTTTTTTGAAGCTGCTGTTGGTCGTTTTGCTTTTGCAGATAGTTTTGTATGACACCTGTGGTGATATTATACATTATGTGCGAACAAGTCAGGAACATGCCCAATCCGGTGAAGTTTATCCCGTCCATATTCATCATCAAGATCTTGGGCATCCTTCATAACAGATTGTCTCAAATTTTGAGTTTTGTCACGAACTTGTTATACAATATCACGCTCATTTGGTGTCTTTTTGTATTCTGCAAAAAATTATCAGTAACTTCAAAACCACATATGAAGCAGTGAGATTTGAAAGAAAACCTCGTTACTGTGGGTAACGGACCGCGAAAATTTCATTATTGTAATAAACGTTTGTCAAATCGCTATTGTTACCACGATAGAAAAGATAATTAGTGGATTTTTAATATCTTGATAATACGTCGTGATTTGCTAATGTTTTCAAAATATTTTATTTATATGTTTTTATGTAAGGAATGTTGTAACTGATATTTGTCTAGGGCTGTAAAACACATGTTGGGGGGTGAGTAGCTTAAATATGCTTTACTGAAGGGGCGTAACGAATCTTTGTAATTTATTGTGCGCGCTCTTGATGTAAAAATTTCATTAATTTAATGATTAATTACGGCTGACCGGGCCGCGATCAAAAGATATCTTTGTTTGTTACTTGAAACTTAGAGAGAGAAATGTAGTGTTGTTACGGACGAATGCATATTTTTAAAATTAAGATGTCGTGCAAGAATTAATATGAAACTGTTCCAATGGAAATTAATGTTTCTTGTTTTTATATTACTTTTGAAAGATGGAGGTTGATTGCAGGAGTGAAGTTGGTTGGGTGATCGGGGGAAGAGCAGTTACAGTTAAACTGTCAAACGAGCCAGATTGATTTTTGGGTTAATTAAACAGTTTGTCTTTAAAATAATTCTTGCGTGTACATTTTTCTTTTGAATTCGCCAACACTAAGTTGTTTTTTCTTTCGGGGTTAAACCGCGTATGTTAACGCTTTGTGTCTGTGATCAATTAAGGGAATATTTATTCTAGTGTAAGTATGTTTTTTATATAACTAAAAGCTCGCAGCCAATCATTTTACCAGCCTATGTAACGTATTAAAAGAACCAAACATTGTCTTGCAAAGGTATCTTATTCGTACGCGGACTCATTAAGCTGAAATCTGCTAAAATAAAAAGACAGTGCAGGGCCCTCTCACTCTGGTATTTGTGCGAATTAGGATTGTTGGTTGTTGGTTACATTTATATTTGTGTAGAGGTGGCTGGTGAATGGGTATAGTATACCGCTGGTTATTAATTGTAAAAGGCAATTTGCCAGTAGGTACACACTCGCAGGCTATTAAACACCTTAAATTTTTATTTCTATTGTTTGTATTTGTTGTATAGATGAAGGTGTAACCTGAGAGAGGAGCACTGTATTTTTATAACGCACTCAAACTTATATATCGGTCACGATGTTCGTGATCTATTTATAACTTACCCTTGTAAGGATTTTGTCAGTTTGTTTAAGTAGAATTATTTGCCTGCGAGCTGATTTCTCTTTGTATCTGCTTTATTGTAATTTGATTTATGTATTCTGTGCTTTAGTGGTCACTAAACAATTGGGTACGTGTAAATTCCTTGTCTATTTTCTTTTATCCTTGCTTTTACCTTATTATTACCTGTGCAATTTTACTGTTGTTGTATTTTATATGTACCGTAATTTGCGTTATTGTTTTATGTGCTTATTTACTTAAAAACCTGCATGATTGGTTTTTAAAGGGCCACATGTTTGGTTATTATGACTTTTATTTTGTTTATTTATGACCCAATTTTGCGTGTGACTACATGTGTTTTTTTTTATTGTTGTGTTTCTGTGCAACTAAACTGCTTTTTATTCATTTTCTCTTAATGTTATAATTTTGTACGCACTTTAACCTGATTTAATGGTGTTTTGTTATATATTTAACCCTTTCATTTTTTTTTGTGTTATTTGATTTATTAATGTACTTGTGCAATTACTTATTTATGAATAAAATGGGTTTTATTGGCGGTTTTTTCTCACAAGAGTATATTAACGGGCTGAACCACCGCTGCGCTCGTTAATTTTAATTTGAGTAGTTTCATTTTTTGTCTTTCCTGCCCCTCATGATGCAACACTTACCTCATCCAGCCTATCTAATTTAGATAGAACAACGTACCTACCACTAGACGGCCACTTCGTTTGATCAGATTTGAGGCTTGCGTGTAATTAAATATCAGACTTGTAAATAAATTCTAATGTTTTAATTATTGCCCGGAAAATCAAAGTAAGGCAGGGAATTAATTTGAGTAATAGTGACATCGGTGTCACTCAAGTCAAGATAAATCACTTAGCCATTGTTTTGTTCGTGAATTTGCATTATGGCAAATAAGTTCAAATTACGCTTTTCAAGATAGGGTACCTGGGGGACGCTACACTGCTGACCTGGTTCGTTGAGATGTAGCAGTGTTTAATACTTCCTCTTGCTTTTTCAAAAAAGCAACAATGGATCGGTCATCTGTATACGATTTCCTACACATTTCATGTACTCTGACAGCAGCTTTAAAAAAACGTGGTCCAATCGACCTTAAAATTTATGTAGTATTTAGCGTTTATTTAATTTTTGGGAATTCTGTCCATTTTTTAGTGCGTTCTACCGGCGTTTGTCGCAAAAAGAAATATTTATGAAACTTGGAAATTTGGACGTTTTTCGCAAACAAAAAAAATAATGTTCCGGGCATAATATCTATCAGCAAACTTCAGATTCATGTTCAGTGACCCAAAAAAACATAAAGAATAAATTTGATAAGGACTGTACCTAACTTACCGCTACTTTTCCTAATATGCCTAGGTTATGTAAAATTAAATTTTCTTTAAAAAATATGTCTACACTTTTTCTTATAAAATTAATCGTTATTCAGATATTAAAAAAATTTGAACTAATACTTAAATTCTATCCTAGAAATTTTTTTGTCGCCAAATTAGGCGTCGTATCAAAAAATTGCATAGAATACAACAGTATTCAATACATTATTTTATTGTATAATACTTTTGTAATTCGTATCTATATATTGTTAAAATGTACCACGCAATTTTAATAAACTCTGTTGAACTTGCGATTGAGTCAGTGGAGTGAATTGACGCATTTAAGCTAGTTCAGATCGCAATCACGTGACAACAGCAACTTAAAATGAATATTTGAAGCATTTTAAACACGAAAGGTTTGTATCTATATTATTTCCGTTGGTGTGGATGAGTTGCCACATTTAATTGATCCAGTTCATTCACTAGACATTTTGCTATGTTAAACACAACACATTAATTTCATTAATACGCACTTTCATGCCAAATCGGTTAGATTTGACTATTCCATCCATTTCTCTTTTTTTTTTACTTATTTCACTAGTACATTTTTGTAGAAATGAAAAAACGACAATTGTATCGATGGTTTTGAAACTTCTCAACTGCATTTTTTACTTAGCGTAGTAGAAGTCATTTTTTAGAGAAACAGAAGACGAAGCAACTAGATAAAAGTAGTACAGAAAGTGATTACGACCAACAGAAAACTGAAGCAGAATGTTGACTTTACGCAACTGCACCTATATCTTCACCTATGGGTGTTTTAGGTGACTATTCGCTACCATCTGGTTCTGGTTCACATGATCACATGTATGTCGGTAATGATGTGAGTCAATGGATTAGACGTTCGTTTAGTGTGACCTCACTAAAAAAAGTTTTGAAAAAATGTTGGTCTCCAATTCTAAGTTGTGACTTTGTTAGACATGCTGAGCAACGAAAAAGAAAATTCAAATGAAGCTGGATGGCAGATTATGCACCTTACCTAGCGTATTTAAAAAAATAAAATGGCGTGTTGTACATTTACTGTGTGTTGTTTCCACCAACTAATGTGGATGGTGCTTCGGAGTTTTTCACAGTAAGGCTTGCAGTCATTATAAAGACATGCACGAATTCCTGAAATAACACACATCATCTCGGTGGTACACATCGGCGCCCACAGTTTGGTTGGCAATATACCCTTAGTTGTAAAGCTGATTTTTGTTCACCAATAAGAAATACAAGTCAACAATGAAATCTATGTATCAATCATTTCCACTTGTGGTGCACATGACTTACTTTTGAAAAGCAAAAAAAAATCATAAAGGTATTTTTGAATAGTTAATCAAACTTAAAATTGACGTTGGTGACTAATTTTAAAAGACTACACAGAAAACGGCGTCATATACATTAAATGTCACCACATATTCAAAATGAATTAATCGGTCCATCTAGTGACGTCATTAAATCCATCACTATTAAAGTAACGAAAGCATGTGCTTACTGCATCCCGACAGACGGCAGTGACATATTAGAAAAAGAACAACTTTCCATTGCGGTAAGATTTTTTCACAAAGAAAAAACTATGGTTCTTAAGGAATTTCTGGGTTTTGTAGAGTTTACTGGATGCAAAATTTGTAACATATGCCATGATAACTTTGTAAGAGAGGTAGCAAAGGATCTAGAAAAATGTGTTGGGCAAGTATACGATAGGTATTACACTACGTCAGGAAAGGTGGTTGTACCCAGAAAATTCTTCGAGAAAAGTATACGAGAGCGTTACACTTTCATTGTGCTATCCAAAAAATGATCTTAGTGCATACCGAATATAACAATTCTCTGTGAAACCCGTTGGTCTTAAAAATTAAAAGTATCACCACATCCAATGAACATTATGTGGAAATCGTATCAACAAATGATAACAGTGCCGCGAGCTTTTCAAATGGTTCTAACCATCCATAAAACGGGCGTTACTGATTTCACTTACACAATCCGGAACAACGTGCACATTCACCGGTACAAACTTGGTTACGGTAAATACTGACAGAAAATCGGCTGGTAGGTTTTCTATGATCAGTGTGTGCATAAAAAGAGGGTTTTGAAAGCTAAAAATAAACTTGATCGGACAGTTTTGTTAAGATTTAGCCAGAACTCTAGTAGGTTAGTGTTGAAATAAGATTGTAGCTAATTACTTATAGCTTTTCAAATGTTTCAATAATAAAACAATTTAAGTTATCTATTTTTTTTGACCCCCTCCACCCCGGTGGGAAAATATTGGCTACACCATAGAGTATACTTAATAATTCGTGCCATATTAACAATCTGCTTATAAATCTCTTGTTCATCTATAAAATCAAAATTACCCTAAATATTTAATTTAGCTAAAGCATAAACTAAATTCAAACAAGGCACGTTCAAAAAGTAAGGGCCGTTTGGTCATAAAAAAGTTATACTCGTCGGATACAGGTTTTATTAGCACATTCGGTTACCTACAAACCCACTTCACCTCTCCACATAATCTCTGTTCACTTCTAAGCATTTTTTGTAGCGCTGCACCAGCTTTTTTAACCCCGTTGCATAGAAGCTCACGCCTGAGAGTTGTACAATATTGTAGACGGTGCGTCCAAGATAAGGAAATTCTTCACCCAGGGCACTAATCGTTAATCGACGATCAGATCGCAATTTTTGGTCCACTTGAGACACGATTTCATCGGTTTGGATGCTGGGCCTGCCACTCCGCTCTTTGTCATGTACATTTGTTCGTCCATTTTTGAAATCGCGACACCATTGTCTAACCTTTCCTTCACTAATTACTGTAGGTCCATAAACTAGGGACAACTCCCGCTTAATTTCAGAAGCTGACGATCCTTGATCGCGGACATTGTTTTCTGCATGCACGGACAGGCAAACGACTACAGAATCAAAACAAAAACTGCTACAGCTTCATAATCAGTCAGTAGATTGCGCTGCAGGAGTAAAACTGTGTTCCGACGCGCCAACGGCCCTTACTTTTTGAATATGGTTTGTAGATTGTTACATGTTTCCGATAGTACATAAAATTACATGTTTTGAAACATTTTAAAACGTGGATCGAATACCTTTAATGAACAAGCTAGTTGATCTCATGGATTCGCCAGTGCTGGAGTTTTATATATAACAGTGTGTACCCGGATTGAATTCACAATAGGTATGATGGACCAAAAATTTTCGAATTGGAATTTTATATTTAGGGATTCCGCCCTGCTTGGTTTTAAACTTATTTTTAGTTTACTTTCGATTTGTTAAAACCAAGTAGGGCTTTACAGTTGAGCAAAAATCCGTTATTTGTCAATTTCGTTTTAGGTAAAGTACCTTTTCCGTTTATAGTGTGCCAAAGTGTTACTAAGAAAAGTTGTTCAGAATGAAAAGTTATGTTCAGAATGATCGGCCTACTTCGATAATAGAAGTAGAAATAGGAAAAATATTTTTTATTATTTACGATTACATGGTAAATCTTAGATGTGAAAACAGGTTGAATAGAAATTTTCAAAGTAAAATTCAAATTTTTACAGTTTATCAAAAAAAGAAATTAAACTACAATTACTCTATTTGGCCTCCTCCAAGATCTGCACATTTTTCTATCCTAACTCTAAAATCGTCGTATACTTTCGCTGTGGTCATTGGGTTAATTTCATCTACAGCAAATCTAATTTTTTGTTTTAATAAGTCGATGTCATCATGAAGATCATATGAATAAACTTTTTGTTTCAAATAACGCCATAAGTAAAAATTCATAGGGATCAAATCCGGCGATTTTTCAGGTCAAAGTATTGGACCATGTCGTCCAATCGACCTTTCAGGAAAGTGCTGATTCAAAAAGTTTGTAATCAAACGAGTTGAATGAGCGGAAAAGGTACTTTACCTGAAACGAAATTGACAAATAACGAATTTTTGCTCAACTGTAAAGGCCTATTTGATTTTAGCAAATTGAAAGAAAACTAAAAATAGGTTTCAGACCAAGCAGGGCGGAATCCCAAAATATGAAATTCCAATTCGACAATTTTTGGTCCATGATACCTATTGTGAACTCAATCCGAACACAGACACGCACATACAGGAACACAGACACGCACATACACGCACGCACACACACGCGCGCACGCACGCACGCACGCACGCACACACACACACACAAATATATATATATATATATATATATATATATATATATATATATATATATATATACTAGATCTTTAATTTGGTATGTCTGTGCATGTGAATAAATTATGTTTCATTTGACTTTTGCATTTTTCCACACTTAGCTATTGTTTGTGTAGAAGGTGTTCTGAAATGACGTGTTAATAATACTTAATCGATTAAATCTAGTTACTGACCGTCATAATTTAAAATTGTCGAATTCAGTACAACTTCCTTTAACTTATTAATTATTTCATGATGTAATATGGAACAGAAACGCGTAGTTCCTTGTAAGATTAGACATTTACTCCTCTGGCTAGGAGTAGAGACAATTCAGTAAGTTAGTTTTTACCTGTTACACCTATTCTAATATTTATATATGATGTCATGAATCCCAAACTTTATACGTATCTCAGTAGTTCAATCTCAATTGCATTTTAAACGACATAGATTAATATAAATATTGGAATTTTCAAAAAGTAGGTTATAACTCAAATTATCTGAAACATCTTTGGAACACTGTTTAGAACCACGCAAGTTGTATTAAATGTTTAATAAATGAAAATCGGGATCTCTGAATATATAGGCGATGGTGTCAGTACTGCCATGAACATAATTTTAATGGTTTCTAATCCTATCATATGTGAGACAAGAATGTTGCGAATAAAAGCGAACATATTTTATGTGAAATATCTTTATGAATTATACTGTTTTTGCAAGACTTTTTAATTCATTAAATCCAATCATTAACATTGGCACATTGCTAACCCTCACAAAAACCTGTGTTTTGTAAATAAATGATTACATTTCTGGATGTGTTTAGGTTTCTGTTATTGTATTGATTTCTAATTAAATCAAGTTTATATATCTTCGTGTAACTTAACTGTAGGTGGAAATCTCAAGAGAACGAAAATATGAAACCATTTTCCGAAGCATTTTCAGATATGTACTTTGTCTTCACTTAATAAGAAGTTATAACTGCAGCCAAAACAAAATTTTTAAGGATACAATTAACTACTCAGAGTGCATAAGATTCATTCTCACTTTACATTTCCACATTTTATAAGAGATTAAAGTAAAATCCATAATTTCAGAGCACAATTTTATTACTTTGACAAAGTCTGGTAGATTACAATAAACTAATCTTCTTTGCATTTTACAATTTTGCACAGGGTGGGTAATGTAAAGTGCCCTTGAAATGTCGGGTTTTACGTTGGCGCCACCTCACATCCGGCAGTACAGGGGTTGACGTCACCAGTTTAAAGAGCTCTTATAATTCTCGACACGACATGAGTGCGCCCCTGACCAATCCTTTCCTCTTGTCAACTGCATGCATACATAGGGTTGGGATGATAGGGTTTTGTTATATACAAATGTAGATTGTAAGGCTAATGTCATTCGGGAAGGGCGATAGTTGTTTTGTTTCCCTCACATTTTTTTTTCAAATGACTATAATAAGGATGCTTTCGCTTTTCATATTATAATTTAATTTTGTTTATCGTGCGTGTTTTAGTAAATAAGAACAGTATCTATTTACAAAAGTATCTAGTATTTACATACAGAACGCAGGCTACGATAGTAATCGCTCATATATTGCGAAAATATAGTTTCAAGAAAAAGAAATATACATTTAAACTAAAATAACGCCTGAACAGTTTTTATTAATAAAAACGATTGTTAGGAGCAAGTAAATAAAATAATGTGAAAAATTTGGTGTGATTTGATAGTGATTAAAGCTGTTTTAAAATAGAAAATAAGCTTATTTCATCAAATGTAAATACAATCTACAAGCACCAGTAATAGTCAATCAAATACTAAAACTGGCGGAACGTGAACCAACTCTCATTCAACATACACAATCCCGACAAGAATTTGAATATTATTATAATATAATAATATTATTATTATTATTAATCATTATCATTTATCAAGCACAGCTGTTGTCATTTGTCAAATAACCTCGGTATGCGCATGTCGGGTATTTGGAGTGGAGAGCAGACCTCGCTCTATTCCACTACACCTAGTTTTCAAATAAGAGTAACACTGATACATTTGCAATACATACTTATGGGTATGCAACTTACTGCTTATTTTAATGTTTTCTGTATATACAGGGAGGTTCGGTCGGAAATGCGCATACCTTAGGAGTCAATAGGGGACATCGCGGTAGTACTAAATATAGGGTTGATTTAAGAACTTTGTTGAATTCGTTAATTTTCGATAACTGGCTAACCACTCTGTATGATTTTGTTACACTCACTATATTATACTCTTGGTTCAATATGGTATAATAAAACGTGGAACCCAGGTTCCGACTTAAAAAAATTAACAAATGATAATAGGAGGTATAAAATTTAAAGAAAAACATGTTTTTCCTAATTAACAAATTATTGAGTTGTAGTCACTAAAGTATTAACCTTTTTATTATACTCTTAGTTTGAGGGTCACAATCGTAAAGCAAAACATATTTAGGAGAAAATTGTTACAGCATAAACGGGCATTAAAACGGGATAACAGATAAAATTGGGGGATTTCTCAACTGCTCAGGGGTTGGAGTGGGTAAGATATTAATTAATTTTGCACACCGAAGGATAGTTTACCATACATGAGTCAAAATAGGGGTTGAAGTCGTCATAAAAACCGGAAGGGGGCGCCAGGGTATTTGAAAAGTCGCAATAGGGGTTGATTGGCCTAATTACGTAAGTACACAGCTTATCTAAATATTCAAATAACTCGCTTACCTGTACGTAATCACAGGTGGGCCTGGGCCAGCAGATTTCCTCTACACCTAAAAGCCTACAAATATTCTTGCACGCTTATTCAAACTAATTGTGTGCCGCAATAATAAATAAAGACAATCATTATCCCAACTAAATCAGTGATTGTCGTACGTTACTTCATTTAATATGTCTGATTTTCAATGAAACTACAACCAGATGGAAGGATATTAATCAGATCGCTATAAAATATACTCAAATAAAAAAAGAATACATCAACGCAACAAACTATAAATGCTACGTTATAATAGATAATTACTCAAAGCATTGTCGAACGTGACTACTTCACTTTCTCAAATAAACACCAAAAATATTTATTATAAGTTTTGTTATGAACGAATAAGTTCAAAGGTAAATATGTAATTAAAAATTGTTATTAATTTTATTAAATACACAAATAAAAAGTTTACCTCGAGTACGATTTGAACATACGACCTGTACTTTGCTAGAGTACCGCGCTAACCAACTGCGCTATCGAGATTTAAGCCCCAATCGATGTAAATTTTGTCTTTATGTATGTAGAACTGATGTAAATTCTAAATATAATGAGATTACAATCAAATTACTTATATTAATGGAATGTGAGCCTGCCTTATAAGTTTTGTTATGAACGAATAAGTTCAAAGATAATTAAATGTAGTTAAAAATTATTATTAATTTTATTAAATACATAAATAAAAAGTTTACCTCGTCCTGTAGGTAAATATGTAATTAAAAATATTGCAGGCTCACATTCCACTAATATAAGTAATTTGATTGTAATCTCATTATATTTAGAATTTACATCAGTTCTACATACATAAAGACGAAATTTACATCAATTGGGGCTTGAATCTCGATAGCACAGCTGGTTAGCGCGGTACTCTAGCAAAGTACAGGTCGTAGGTTCAAATCAAAATTTTTCATGTATCCGCATTATAGCATCAATTTAGTATACACCGTCTGGGGAAAATTTGGCAAATACATATTTGAGAGTTTGACGCAATATTGATTTTCCAAATGTGAATTTGGAGAATAAGGGGTTAGTAGCGCTATAGGTATTTACAAAGCAAATGATCGATTATTATACAACAAATAGAATTATTCCTAGTTTTTGTAAATTAAAGACAGTTGTTTGGCAGTATGGATGTTTTTTTTTTGTGTAAAAATCTCCAGCACACATTATTGATATGCAAAAGGGAGTATAAAATTGGCCCTATATAGTTAGTTATGTAAAATTCATTCTCGTATATTTTAGTAGAGTTCAGCCATGCGGATTAAATTATGACGTGCTAAATATCATTGTACCACTGGGAGATATTGACGACAGTCGGGATCGTTTTGGCATGCTTAGATGAGAACACGTTTAATGTAGTCCAGCTAATGCTGATTTTACCTGTAACAAACGTAACGTTCGTATGGCATGTGACATTCTTGGTTTAAAATCAGCTTATACTTTGCATGTATTCGTTATAAATATATGCACACTAGGCTTCACCATTCGCTAGCTTTATCCTGCTGAAATTTTACTTATAATCCAGATAAATGCCTTAACTCCAATATATATATATATATATATATATATATATATATATATATATATATATATATACGTTGTCCGGAAAATAGTGGAAAAACCACACGTGGCGATCTTCCTTGGACTATTTTGAGTAAAAAATCCTAATACAAAAATGCCGTACATGGCTTCAGATACCATCAGTAGCAACACAAAGAATGTGTACATCTGGCAACACAGAATCACACAGGTATCATGTTGCATGAAATTGAACTTGTAAGGTGAGGAGGTCAGAGTGTTACAAACTTGTTATTACGGATGTGGGGATTATTTGCCGAGGCGATTGCTGAGATGTTAGCATACTCGATAATCACAAAGAGAAAACAAGTACGGTACTGATGACACTGAAAATCTGACAATTCGTGTGATATATCATAATTGTCAAAACTGCTGAAATTTGTAGTGTTGACAACCGTACTAATTTTCTAAAAATGCACTTTTATAAATATTTAAAAAGTTAATTACTGGAGCGCAATGAGAATTAAAAGAAATAGGACTTTGCAAAAGTCTTAAAATGTTAAACGTAATTGTCAAAAGAAATAGAATTGAAATAAAATATGCATATTTGTCCAAAATTTCCTATGATGACCTTGTGTGGCACCATGAAGTGGTTTAGAGTATTTTTGTATTAGGATTTTTTACACAAAATAGTCCGAGGAAGGTCGACACGTGTGGTTTTTCCACTATTTTCTGACAACGTGCTATATATATATATATATATATATATATATATATATATATATATATATATATGTATATGTGTGTATACATGGTTACAACCCGGTTCAGCGGTTCCCGATTCAGCGGCCCGCGTTTCGGCGGTATACCTTTTCCGCAGCCCCTTTGCACTATTTGGTAAGGGTAAAAGGATAGGGAGCTCACCGTTTGAAATTATTTTTCCCAACATTATGTTTTTCTCGTTTTCCATAATTTACTTTAAGATGGTAGTGAAATAGATACATACTGCTTGGAACTGTGGATTTATTAAGGACACGGCTGATCCTATCAAAAAGTTGATCTCAATCAATCAATTATTAGCAATTTGAAAATATCAGAATGTGAACTATTAAATAAATACGCAGATACGCAGATACGCAGATACGCAGATACGCAGATACGCTGATACGCAGATACGCAGATACGCAGATACGCAGATACGCAGATACGCAGATACGCAGAAACACAGATACGCAGATACTCAGATACGTAGATACGCAGATACGCAGGTACGGAGACACACAGACATCCAGACACCTAGACACACAGATACACAGACACACAGACACACAGACACACAGACACACAGACACACAGACACACAGACACAGACACACAGACACAGACACGCAGACACACGGACACACGGACACACGAACACACGGACACACGGACACACGGACACACAGGCACACGGACACACGGACACACGGACACACGGGCACACGGGCACACGGACACACAGACACACAGACACACAGACACACAGACACACAGACACAGACACACAGACACACAGACACACAGACACACAGACACACAGACACACAGACACACAGACACACAGACACACAGACACACAGACACACAGACACACAGACACACAGACACACAGACACACAGACACACAGACACACAGACAAACCGACACACACATACACAGACACACACAGATACGCACATACGCAGATATTCAGATACGCGGATACGCGGGCACATGGATACACGGATATACAGATACACAGATATATACGTTAAACTTATAACACCTCTCTTTTTTCGTCGGGGGTTAAAAGTAAGATAGATGCGAAATAAATCATACATTGATTATTACTGTTCCATTTCAAGAACCTTTTCAATTGAGGTTTAAATTTTAGACAATAAATAATTATGCAGGGTGGCGCAATGTATACGCCACGGAGTTTCTATAGGCGCCTATTGGAATTTTTTAATTCTTTTTTCTTAGAGCATATATAGGGTGTTTAGGAGCACAATTTAAAAATGATTCCAACTATATAGGGTGTTCACAAACAAGGATCCATATCAAAGTTATTTTTATTGAAACACCCTGTATATTATGTTTTTTGCTACTTTTATTATTATTGAAACAGCGTAGCCTCTGTTAGTACTTTGCAACAGGGTTGTTGTGTAAGACAGCACAAAATATACAGGGCACTCAAAAATCAAATGTCAACCTCAGGTACCTAATATTACAAATAACTGTCTTATTTTAAATAGCACACCCTGTATTTAATAAAAAAATTAGTTGTAAAATTTTATAACCTTTCAAATTATACTAGGGTTCCCTATACCTAACTCTAACTGTTTTTGAGTTATTTTGAAATTTTTAATTAAGTTATAATAATTCCAATACTCTTACGTTTACTTGAAGATGCAAGGTGCCATTGAAAAATTTAAATTATTATTTGACATTTGTTTATACAATAATATATAATTTACCTAGTTATAACATAATTTGTATAATATAATTTACCTGATCCTTTAGAAGATATTCCAATAGATACCAGAAGAGAGATGGCGCTCCGGCAAATTTAGAAGTCCGAAAATATTTCAATAGAACTTTCACTAATAAATGCATACGACCGGGAGAACCACATAAAAGGTATTGTTTATAACGTACCTCCGTCTACACCACTGATCATATGAAGGCAAGAATACGCATTGCCTTTGAAGCAATAACACCTCAAAGGTTATTAAATGTAAAGAGGTCTTCCCAAGACAGAACACGCCTTTGTATTGATCAAAATGCACGCCACTTCGGACATTTATTAACGTAGAAGCATGTGTTTGTAGTTGTAATTATTTTTTAAATTCTATACGTGATTAAATTATTTCCATGTTTTATAAATATCCCGTATTTCTTTTTCAATTATTTTTTAAATTCTATACGTGATTCCATTATTTCCATGTTTTATAAATATCCCGTATTTCTTTTTCAATTAGTACTACTAAGTTTTATTTAGCCTACAAAAAAAAAGATGTCATCTTGTATTTCAAGGCCATCTTAATATTGAAAAATTAGATGTAATATTTAAAATAAAGAGAAATCAAAATAACTCAAAAACTGTTAGAGATAGATGGGAACCGGAATATAATTTGAAAGGTTATTACAACAAATTTTTTTATGAAATACAGGGTGTTCTATTATATGGATCTTTTTTGTGAACACCCTGTATATACTCTAAGAAAAAATAATTAAAAAATTCCAATAGGCTCCTACAGAAACTCCGTGACGTATACGGTGCGCCACCCTGTATATATACATATATATATACAATATATATATATATATATATATATATATATATATATATATATATATATATATATATATATATATATATATATATGGCATAACTCCTACTCAGCGGCCCCTGTTCCAGCGGACCCCGTTTTAGCAGGAAAATGGACCTAGTTGCGTTAGCATGACGTGGACCAAAAAGTGAATTAACTTATCAAGTACGTATATATATATATATATATATATATATATATATATATATGTATATGGTTACACCCCGGTTTAGCGGTTCCCGATTCAGCGGTCCCCGTTTTAACGGTCCCGTATCAGCAGATTCTGTTTCAGCCGAGACCTGTTACAGTGGTACCCGTTTTAGCCGTGACCCGCTTCAGCGGCCCGCGTTTCGGCGGTATACCTTTTCCGCAGCCCCTTTGCACTATTTGGTAGGGGTAATGTTTTTCTCGTTTTCCATAATTTACTTTAAGTTGGTAGTGAAATAGATACTTAGTGCTTGGAATTGTTGATTTTTTAAGGACACGGCTGATCCCATCAAAAAGTTGATCTCAATCAATTCATTATTAGCAATTTGAAAATATTAAAATGTGAACTATTAATTCAAATTAATTTATTCATATCGAATATAACAAAGTGACAACTGTGTTTTATATTCTTTTTTTCTGAACAACCAAAGTACTTGATAAGTTAATTCTCTTTTTGGTCCACGTTATGCTAACGCAACTAGTTACATTTTCCTGCTAAAACGAGGTCCGCTGGAACAGGGGCCGCTGAAACGGGGCACCGACGAAACGGGGTACCGCCTATTGAAATTTTTAATTATTTTTTCTTAGAGCATATGCAGGGTGTTCACAAAAAAGATCCATATAATAGAACACCCTGCATTTAATAAAAAAAATTGTAAAATTTTATAACCTTTCAAATTATATTAGGGTTCCTAATGCCTAACTCTAACAGTGTTATTTTGATTTCTTTTTGTTTTAAATATTACATCTAATTTTTCAATATTAAGATGGCCTTGAAATACAAGATGACATCCTTTTTTATTTTGTAGGCTAAATAAAACTTAGTACTAATTGAAAAAAAATACGGGATATTTATAAAACATGGAAATAATTTAATCACGTATAGAATTTAAAAAATAATTACAACTACAAACACATGCTTCTACTTTAATAAATGTCCGAAGTGGCGTGCATTTTGATCAATACAAAGGCGTATTCTGTCTTGGAAAGACCTCTTTACATTTAATAACATTTGAGGTGTGATTGCTTCAAAGGCATTCCGTATTCTTACCATCAGTGGTGTAGTCGGAGGTGCGTTATAAACAATACCTTTTATGTAGCTCCATAAAAAAATAGTCATATCAGGGGATCTTGCCGGCCAATTTTGTGGTCGTCCCCATCGTATCCATTTATTAGTGCAAGTTCTATTGAGATATTTTCTGATTTCTGATATCTATTGGAATATCTTCTAAAATATCAGGTAAATTATATTATACAAATTATATTATAACTAGGTAAATTACATATTATTGTATTAACAAATGTCAAATAATAATTAAATATTGTCAATGCCACCTTGCATCTTCAAGTAAACCTAAGAGTATTGCAATTATTATAACTTAATTAAAAATTTCAAATTAACTCAAAAACAGCTCGAGTTAGGTATAGGGAACCCTAGTATAATTTGAAAGGTTATAAAATTTTACAACAAATTTTTTATTAAATACAGGGTGTGCTATTTAAAATAAGGCAGTTATTTGTAATATTAGGTACCTGAGGTTAACATTTGATTTTTGAGTGCCCTGTATATTTTCCTAACAAAAATTTTGTGCTGTCTTACACAACAACCCTATTGCAAAGTACTGACAGAGGCTACGCTGTTTCAATAATAATAAAAGTAGCAAAAAACATATAATACATAGGGTGTTCCTTAAAAAAAATTAAAAGTCTGTGTCTGTGTGTCTGTGTGTCTGCGTGTCTGCGTGTCTGCGTGTCTGCGTATGTGTGTATGTGTGTCTGTGTATCTGTGTATCTGCGTATCTGCGTATCTGCGTATCTGCGTATCTGCGTATCTGCGCATCTGCGTATCCGCGTATCCGTGTATACGCGTATCCCCGTATCCGTGTATCCGCGTATCCGCGTATCCGCCTATCTGCGTATCCGCGTATCCGCGTATCTGCGTATCTGCGTATCTGTGTATCTGTGTATCTGTGTATCTGTGTATATGTGTATCTGTGTATCTGTGTATCTGTGTATCTGTGTATCTGTGTATCTGTGTATCTGTGTACCTGTGTATCTGTATACCTGTGTATCTGGTGCATCCGTGTATCTATACACATAATGGCAATTCTAGCGGATTTGGACAAAGAAGTAATATACAAGCTTAACCGACATCTTAAAACAATGGTTACATATGCACCGAAAAATCTATTCTCGTAGCAAGTAAAAGAATGTTGCCATTGTCTTTAAACCTAACGTAAGAACAAATTCATAATTGAAAAATTAAACGCTATTCTAAATTACCCTCAAGTACTATCAGTCCAATCAGTTAATAAAACAAAATTTGATATTACATTTAGACAAATACATACACACTCTCAAAGGATTAACGGTCAATTAATTTTCCTTCTGGATTTGACAACTTTGACAATTATTAATTGAATGACTTTAATTAAAATGAATTGTTTGGTCAATGTTAGTGGTTATGGATTCATATTAAGCATTCATCAAAATTACAATGTAAGGACGCTTCGACTTGATTAAATCATAACAAAACTTCATGTTATATAGGTACTTTTTAATCCGAAATATTAATTTTTTTCATTGGCATTACGAAATCGACAAAACGTGCACTGATATGTGCGGCAGCCTCTTAAAACAAGTGGTAAAACACGTGTTCACGTAAGTTTATTATACGAATTTATATAATTATTTTTTATTTGCGTTGTTTTGGTAATATATTTAACTCAGACTGATGCATGTGCGACGACATGTGATTTTTTTTCTCTCAAATTCTTGAAATGTCGATGGGTATTGTGTTTTAAGTAACGACAACCCTGATTTTCTAAAAGAAAAATTCGTTTCATTTTGCTTTACCCAGTCATGTATCGGGACGATAACTTTATTGTAAAACTGGCATTATCGTTAGTACAGTAATAAAAGTATGTTTTTTTTTGCAATGTAGTGATCGTAAAGTGAAATGCTTCCCTTTAGGTTTTCTTTTAATCTACACCAAGTGGTTTTCCAATATCATTGAATGAAGAAAACCTTTTCAAATTAAAAGCGTCTATACCGTTACCCTCGGATTGCTATTATTAAAAGATGATAATTAAACTATTCACAGGTTTAGATTGCGATACTATTCTTCCATTCAGAAAAGGTATTTAATTTATTTAAGTAACTATCAAAGCCAAATTGTTAAATTGTAAAGATCTGTAACAAATGCAAATACAGATAATAAAGCAATTTTTATTGTTATTTTAAATTAGGGAATCTGATTTTTATTTTCTTTAAACCTAAGTTTTATAAATTAGGCATTGCTAAACATTTTTTATATTATAATAATGTATTATTCTAATGAAATTTTTATTATACTCATATCTGGTTCACAGAATAGTAGGCTTAGAATTGTTCAGCGATTGTTCAAAGATTATATTAATAAAGTAAATGTTATACAAAACGTTATTAGTCAAGTATCGCTTCATTATAAGAACTATTTTCTGCTAGAACGATATAAACAAATCTATTGTGTTAATGGTTACACATTATCATATTTAACTAAATTATATTTATACGCGGTGTTCCATGACTGTATGTCCATGGCTTAAGCACGCCCCACTTTGAAGAAAAATATCTAATAAACTAAGTCCAGCAGTAACACAAACTCTAAACCTCCCAATTCTGATAATTCTGGCAATGAGTGTATCTCTACAGTTAGATTTTTCTTCACAAACGGGATATTAATGCACTACGGCTAAGTCTTAGTTATTAGTTAATGGCTTCAGCAATATAAAATTTTCACAAAAAAAATTATTTATTAAACCACCCTAGAAAATAACCCAGTAGTAAATTGTTTGTATATTTACAAAATCACCATTTGCGAACATGTATAAATTTCTGAATGAGAGCAAACTTTTTTGAAACACCCTATATAGCAAACTTTTTTACCTTTTTTATATTAATTGCTTTCTCATATACGTATGTATAAAGAGAAAGCTATGTATCGGTTTAAATTTTCAAACACTTTTTTTTACATTTCTCGACGTTTTGTGGCCTAAACAATACGAAAAACACATTTTTAGCACAGAAAATCTTGTGTCTGATTGTGTCTCTGTGTGTGAGTGTGAGCGATATCTTTTGAAATATTAAAGATAAAAAACAAGTTTAAAAAAAAAAAAAAACTTTGTGTCTGTATGCCTGTGTGTGTGTGTGGGATATCTTTTGAACCATTAAAGCTCTGAAATTAGGTACAAAAATTATTTGCCATAAAATCTAGGTCAAGTTCGTTAATGAGCAAAATCCAACCAGTGGCGAGTCATTTCTAGGGGATCAGAAAAAAATGCATTCCTTCGAATTTTAAAAAGTTACATAATTAAAAAAACAAACTAATATTTTTTTATATAATTTCAAAATAAAAAAATATATAACAACCAGCGGCGCGCCGTTTTTAGAGTATAATATTATGCGTTTTTTAATTTATCAACCGATTTTTTTGCATTGGGGGTTTTTAAGATCGCTAAGTATAAATCATTTGTCAAAATTAAAAAATTCAAAATGGCGGATCAAAAATGGGGGATTATCGTGTGGGATATGACTAAAATTCAGGTATTGTGGGCAAATGATCAATTTTGCAACTTTGTTAATTTGTAAAGCATTATATAAATTTAAAAAAATGTAAAAACTGCCAGTGGCGCACCGTTTTCAGGGTGCAACATAAATAATAATAATAAATCATTAATTAAAATTAAAAAATTCAAAATGGCTGATCAAAAATGGGGAATTATCGTTTTTAAAAACCGGTATGACTCAAATTCAGGCATTGTGAGCTTTGAAGTTATTTATTTACTTATATGATGAAGCATTATGGCAAATAATTTTGCAGCAGTTTTTTTTTAAATTAACAACTTACATTTTTGACCGTATGAAAAATGAACACTATTGCAAAGTATTTATATGTAGGAAGTAAAAGTGCACAACTTCATGATGTGATCATAACCCACTTTCAGGAATCAGGGTGTAGTTCCTCTAAAAAATGCATTTGCATATTGGAATTTTCAAAACAAGAACTTAAAGGAGTACTGCGCAAGATAAAACAGAACATTCTGGGTTTTGCAGAAGTGAGAAGTATAAAACAAGTCGTATACAATAATGAAACCAGAAAATCGCCATGTCTAACCGTAATTAATGCTATATCTACTCAAGTGATGTATCTAGTTATTAACTTCCTCAACTACCAAGTGTATCCACTTACAGTGTCATGCAGAGTCACATAACGTCAATACTACTAATTGGGAAGTGACGCGTAAGCATTGGATAATTACTCGATAGCGACAAAACTTCTTGGGAAACTTTGAATAAAGTCGTTCAAACGCGAGACGTCAGAAACTGGTGTGACAAACTTGTTACAAGGAACTCGTTCTTCAAGAAAAACTATAACAGAAATGAACGTGGCAGTATTCAAATAAATTCTAAAATTATGGTCTATCAGAAATGTAAGAAAACAGTATCGACCACACTAATAATTCGATAAAGGCCATATAAGGAGGTAAGTTACAAAGTTGGTTGAAACCAGCCTTCAAAACATGCGGGCCCCCTTATTAGAATACTATTTCAAATTTCCCGCCATGGCCGACAAGCCACACCCGCAAAATGGCCGCCGGTCACGTGACAACTCCACGGTTGTCCCGGCTCTCCCCCCGCCCCCAACTTCTACTCACACCCAACGCCTTCCCGCACCCCAACCTCCACTCTCATCCGCACGTTTGCCCTTTATGCATTCCTAAACCATTCATCCGATTATGATATACTTTGGTGAGTTGTTATTCGAACGCATGTTAAGGATTCTGTGCTATCAATTTTTTGGTCTGAAAAAATGGGGGGGAATTAATAAACCTGTACTCCGGGAAAAAGTCGTAGCAAGAAGCGCCGGGATTGCTAGTAATCTAATAAAGGCTAATGCCGCAATACGACAAGCGGGCGGATAGAGAGGAGACCTAAGTCGAACAGTAGAGGGGTGAACCTTGAAAAAGAAGAAGAAATAAACGTTTACTTCAAGACGGGAACGATAGGTTTTGCAAACTTAGGAAAAAAACATAAGAAATAAAGAAGAAACAACCACAAAAGTTATTTACTGTAATAATCATGTTTTCATTGTAACAAGTACTGAAATAGCCACAACCAATTCCGTTTTCATACTGCTACATGTGCAAACTGTTCCAGACGTAGAAAATCATTGGTTATGGTAAATAAGTTTTAAAAAATGCAGTGGCAACAAGTTATTTATTCATTATTTCAGGTGGATTTAATAAAAAATAGAACGTGAGCGCGACAGGTTGGGAAAGGGTAATTCCTTTATATTTAGATTCCGCTATCCTCTTAGCAATTAGGATTATATTAACCTGAAAAATCAAACATGAGAATATGTGTTTACTTGTCAAGAATATGCATTTAAGGTAATCAATAACTACCTATGCAACGTAAGAAGGCAGGAACAAACAGTTAATGCCTGGAAAACTACATTCACAACTTAGGAAAGATGAAAATTGTCTTTCTCAGGACTAAATCTGCAATAAGGTAATAGTTATTTACTTAACTAGTTCGGAAAATGAATTTTCCTGCTTGAGCACTTTGTTTGCAGTACGGACCGTAAGGATCTAATTCTTTAAGGGATCCAGAAATCTCAGATAGAAACAAAGAAGCGCAGCAAAGAAATGAAAGATCTCCAAACCCAAATGTTGGTTTCAGTCAAAAAGAATATACGAATTCGTCTAAGAGAAATTTAGAACACAACCGGGCAATCATATCATTTACAGAAATAATGCCGATTCCTGGACCATCTAATATACAGATCAAAGCTACTACTATACGGAAGCAATTCTGACTTCGATACCCTTTAAGAAAGTACTTATTGAAAAGATATGCGGCGTGTAAGTAAAAAGCCAAAACTGTTCAAGGACTCGGTAGCAGCAAAAACAAATAGAAACTGTTAAATGGTAATAAAGAGACAATTGCAGCTAAACGTAAGATACATACTATAGAATCCTCTGAATCTGATAATAATGATAGTGTGGATGACGAACTTGATGATGCTGGTCCCAATGAGTGCATATGTTGTCAATGGGACCTTAACCGAAGCTTTACATTTTATAACAGTTTTCCCGACCAAAAGTTGAAATGACAAAGCTGAATTTCGTGTTTGGCTGTTCAGATAATGTAAAACAGCTTGGTATCAAAATCTTTCTCTCTTGAAGGACCACTTGCGTGGAAAAATTAGTGAAGAAAAAATAATTGCGATTTTTTCACAGGTCCGACTAATACGGGCTGGTCCGTAAGGAATGGTCCAAAGTATTACGATCTGACGCAACTTGCTTTAATAAAATATTGATAATAAAAAAGACACAGGGTGTCAAAGTTCCAAAAAAAAAATGATTTTTGAAGTATCTCCAAAACGAGAAAAGGTATTTTTCTCATTCTTGGTATAATAAATAGATGTATAAAGCACATTGGTTTTAGGTTATTAATACGTTTTTATTATGTACAATGGCGTAGAACGCAAGGAGTGGAGCAACCTTTTTGATCCCTAATTTCTACGCCAATGGAGTAGGTGGAGTTTTTTTATTAAAATACGAAACCTTGATATTTTTCAGATAAAAAAGTTATACTTTGTCTAAATCGATAACTTTAACAGTTTCTAAGATATTTGCATTTTTAGGCATTTATTACCAACTGCTTAAGCAGGTTATTAACTTTGATAGCCTGTAGTTCAAAATAGAAACGCGATTGGACTTACGTTTACATGAAAGTTTTGTGTTAAAATGATTAGATCTATCATTTCTTGAAGTTACGTGCATTCTTTCCAAAACATTGATTTTCACGTTTTGCTGCTGTTCCCCAAACACTACAGAATAATAATAACCTGCCTATAGCGGGTCCAAATCTTCAAATTCAGTATGGGGGTTATGGAAAAACTGTGCAGGATTGCCAAACTTATTATGCCAATAGATTACTGCACACATAATACCGTATTACGGTTATAATAATACTATACCTACGGTACGAGAGGCACAATTTCTTTTGTACTTATGAATATACCCAAAAAGACTACCTTTAATCTATACAAATCAATTCTTTGAACTGTATTTTTTAGAAAAGCGAAGTAGGCGTATGTAATGTAGAGGTAAGTACATTACATGGCAAAATGATGGGATTACCCTGTATATGGGATTCTGAATTTTATTAAAGTTTAATTATAGCTGCATCATTTATTTCCATTGTAATATAATCTCGCTATTAAATAGCGAGACTGGCGCTGTAAAACATTTTATGTTGATATAATATAGGAAGTGTGGCTATTAAACAACGAGACTGACTCTGTAAAACATTTTATTTTGATTTAATAGCCATACTTCGCATTTTAGTAATTTTTTTTCAGTACAATTTAATCGCCCGAATCGATTTCTAGGTCTTTGGGTGATGATTCTGGAACGTTGATTATAAAATCTGCAATATCATCTTGAAGGTTATCAGCTACCCACATCTTACCTTCAACGATCTTTACATTACTTATATAATGTTGTCAATTTTCAATCGTCACTTTTTCGTAACCAAATTTTATTAATTCTCCATGTCTTTAATTTTAAAAGTCTCGTTATTCATTTTAAAATGATGTTTAACTTGTGCCCACACCATTTCTATTAGGTTTAATTCGCAGTGACTTCTTGCTTGTGCCATAACATCAAGTTTATTCTTGTCATATATACTAAGTACCTTCTTCTCGGAACGTTCTCCATCTTATAACGTCATCAGGTTCAACAAGGATATTTTTGCGTCGCATCTTTTGAAACTCAAAACCCATATCTTTCAAGAGGTTTGAATAGTGTACTTCGTTTAAAATTTGGTAGATCATCATCACCATTAATGGAAGAAAGGATACTATTCATGGTTGATGGAGTTTTCAAGAAAAAATTGTGCACTTTACGTCGAATAATTGACTGTATATTCTTGTCATATACATGAAGACGATCATTGAGTAGTGCACCTTTTCGTTCCATGCGTGTTTTCGGACTAGCTACTGCTCCGGTTTGGTCTTCCTTTTTGATAGTATAGATACTACGCTCCGCGTAACATAAAGCTTTGCTGGCTTCTATAACAGCTGCACTAACGTTCAGTGTGGCCAAGAAATAATTAAGTAAAATCATAATCAAGCATTCCTCCTTACGGCTGAAGTGTTTCCACTATGCCGTTTTATATTTGCAGGACACATTCAGTTTCCATCTCTATATGATACAAAATTCTACAAAATAACCTCAATCATAAAATTATAGAAATTATTCATCATTAGATGTAGGCGTTCTGAAAAGAACGATTTTTAATGCATGGAGTTAGCTTAATTCGATAAATATCGTAGAAGAAGCAAGCAATAAATTTGACAGTACACGGAGTTGATATTGATTTGTTATTAAATTACATTTTATTTTTGACAACATCGCTATGAAGAACAAGGAGACCGTTATTTAGAAATGACTAAAGATAGTAAAAAAGAGAGAGTTACTCCATAAGAACCTGTACTCAATTTGGAGGTTTGGGCAGACTATAAGCAGTTGGTAATAAATACCTAAAAATGCAAATATCTTAGAAGCTGTTAGAGAGACAAAGTATACCTTTTTTATCTGAACAACGTCAAGGTTTCGTATTATAATTAAGAAATCCAATGTATTCCATTGGCGTAGAACTTGGGGATTAAAATGTTGCTCTACTTTATATCTCTATTATACCAAGAATGATAAAAATATCTTTTTTCGTTTTGGAGATATTTCAAAAATCAACGTTTTTTCTGGAACTTGACATCCTGTGTCTTTTTTATTATCACTATTTTATTAAAGCAAGTTGCGTAATATTTTGAGGCCGAGAATCTTACATTTTCACTTTAGATCATTACTTACGGACCACCCCGTATAAATGAATTGGTTCATGCAATAATACTGTTACACGTAAAATGGAAAGATTAAAATTTAGAGGATGAGGAAATCATTATACAGATTTTATTGTTGTGATTTCAAGGTTGCTAATGTTAATCGGATATATACCGACTTATTATTTTAGAAGTGCCTCATCCGTGATTCCAAGATTTTGTGCTGAATGAATTAAAAGTAAAATGAATAGATTCGTATTCGGTAATGTTAAGGCGACTGTGTAAAAGATTTTCTACCCAACTGAAGTGTAAATTTGAAATATAAACACTTATGTTGACTTTTTTTTATCTATAAATTATCACGCTCTAAGAATTCCACCCTCTATTTTTGTCTACCAAAGTTATGTCTGAGGACCCTCTCTTGACTAAATATGCGACCGAAATTTTAGCGGTTATTTGAATTCCTTATCAAGAGAGTGCTTTTAAAATAAACCAAACATATTATTTAAAACAAACAATTTGTCTTTTTAATCAGAATATCAATGCTTTATACAGTGGGCGTAAAATTATCATAAAAGGGATGTTTTATCATATTTCCTGTTAATGTTGAAAGCAAAATTACGTTTAATAATTAACTTGTATGCAAACATTTTGATCAATAGCCGCTTTTATGAAATGCAATGACCTTCAGCCTAATAGACTAATAGTAATTGACATTTGTAAATTCCGCCCCTCATATAAATTTTATTTAGTAGAAGACGTTAAAGGTCTTTGAAAAACGTTGTTGCTATATATAGATACTCTTTTGCATGGATGAAAATTTGTGATCTTGTTAAAATGTAGACAATTGATTCAATGTGCTATTAAAAATTTGAATTCTCAATACGGCTTATGTTAGAATAGAGAAAGAGAGGATATTTTCCAAGTTTTCATAACAATGCGTTTGCAGACGCGTGCTCAATTTCAGAACAACTCAAGTGAAAAATGAGATCAATTATCGAGTCTCAAAACGCTTTTAATTCAATCTTACTTTATATTTTATCGCACCCTGCAAACTTTAGCAATCTGTGCGTTTTACAAAGGCTCTTTTATATCAATTTTTGCTTTTGTTTATTGCTTATTTAAGATCCAATAAGTTACGATGAATGATGAGAGACGGTCTATTTTCCCCATCCGTATAAATCGTATTTTGTGATGTGCGTTGCATATACAGGGTGAATCCTAATTGGCGGATAATAGACATACCACCTGATTCTGTATCAAACACTGAGCAAAAAATTCTATAATCATTTTGCTCGAAAACGTTTAGTTTTCGAAGAATGTTTAATTAAAGTTTGGTAAACTTAGCAACACTGTGGTCAGTCGTGCTAACTTGTACAGGTTGTCCCAACTTCGTATGTTTTACGGGGTATCTCGCTTATTTTTTAGGTTAGAACCTTGCGGTTTTCGCGACACCGTGCTATTTTTTAATGAAACCAAAGATGCACTAATCAAATTAGCCATAGCCATCTTAGTTTGTGTGCTACAGGGTGATTTTGGAAGAATTGCATTTTCAGTCATCCCCTGTAACTCTGTTATTGTCAGACATATTAAAAAAGTAAAAACTGATATTTGCAGATTTTTTTACGTAGAATCCAGTGGCGTACTCAGATTTTCTTTAAAGGTCACAGTTTTTGAGATATTGACATAATCTATTTTTTTTATGGGACACCCTACATATTTTTTTTTTAATATTTTTCCCCTTGCCAAGAGCTTTTCAAAAATATAGCATAGTCTATATTTATTTTTATAAATAACGTGACAAAATGATTTTTTTCTATAATTTACATTGATCATAGTGGATAGCCGTGGGTAACCATGGTAACGCAAAAAACAAAATAATTAACGTTCTGTCATTACTTAGGTAAATATTTTTGCAGTTTCTGCTTCTCTCAAATTATTCCTGGTTACATTTTCCCAAATTTAGTGCTGATATTTATTGTTATTCGTTGTTTTTGTTTATTGTTATCGTTCTTGTTGTTTAATTATTTTTTAATACGGCTCGAAACCAAAAATTTGAAAACTTTGAGAAATATGATATGAATACCTGCTTCATATTATCTAATGAAAACGCAGACCAGGCCTTAGAACTTTATCTGAACAGGTCAATTAATCTTTACCTTAGAATTTGTATTTATTTTATATACCTATTTTGTCATATAGATATCCCGAAAGAAGACAATCCGGCAGTAGAAAATTTCAAAAATTAAAATTTAATCTTTGCCAACATGGATGTTTTGACAAACCTCGACCCCGAGTTTACAACAAAGAGAACGAGGAATCAGAGATCAACGTTTTAGCAGTTGTTCAAGCCACTCCTGAAACCTCGTGCAGGAAAATAGATGAAGAGACCGGTGTGTCTAAAACAACAGAGCAAAAGATTTAAAAAAAAACATAAATTCAAACCCTACAAGTATAAACGTGTTCATCATCTGCACCCTGGTGATGCTGAACGTAGATTGGAGTTCTGCAATTGGTTTATAAATATGAAAACTGAGGACAATAATTTTGAAAAAATAATAATTTGGTCAGACGAGGCACATTTCACAAGATCGGGAATTATTAATAGACACAACTCGCGGTTTTGGAGGCAAGAAAACACCCACGTGATTTTTCCTAGAGAGCGTCAAGGCAGGTTCGGATTTAATGTCTCCTGCTTTATTTTTAACCGAAAAATAGTTTTAAAGATTTATGAAGAAAACCTGAACTCTAATGGGTACTTACAAATTCTACAAGAAAAAACTATGAACATTTTAGAAGATATTCCACTGGCTCAACTGAACGGTATATTCTTCCAGCAGGATGGGGCTCCAGCCCACAATGCTAGAATAATACAAAACTGGCTAAATGAACGTTTTCCCAGGTGATGGATTGGAACAAATGGACCTGTTCGATGGCCACCACGATCACCGGATCTCTCGGTTTTGGATTTTATTTTGTAGGGGTATTTAAAGAATAAAATTTATTCAAGGCAATATGCCAACATGCAACAATTAAAAATTGCAACGGAAAATGCTTTTGCAGAATTACGAAGACAATCATTTATTTTGGAAAATGCTATTAAAAAACTTTATAAACTTTGTGAAACTTGTAGGAGATATAATGATCTGCAATTTTAACAATATTTGTGATTAATTAATTATTTTGTTTTTTATCGATCTAAATTATAGAAAAAAATCATTTTGTCACGTTATTTATAAAAACAAATATAGACTATGCTATATTTTTGAAAAGCTCTTGGCAAGGGGAAAAAGATTTAAAAAAAATATATAGTGTGTCCCATTAAAAAAAAAGTAGGTTATGTCAATATCTCAAAAACTGTGACCTCTAAAGAAAATCTGAGTATCGCCACTGGATTCTACGTAAAAAAATCTACAAATACCAGTTTTTACTTTTTTAATATGTCTGACAATAACAGAGTTACAGGGGATGACTGAAAATGCAATTTTTCAAAAATCACCCTGTAGCACAAAACACTAAGATGGCTATGGCAAATTTGATTAGTGCATCTTTGGTTTCATTAAAAAGCAGCACGGTGACGCGAAAACCGCAAGGTTCTAACCTAAAAAATAAGCGACATACCCCGTAAAACATACGAAAATGGGACAACCTGTACATGTAAGCCGCGTAATTTACATAGTAACGCACTTGATTTAATCATTCCCTTAAAAAGAACGCATACAGGCAGACTAGACCTCTTTCATGCTTCAATTTTAATGTGCTGTTTGCATTTTTAAATTAACAATACATATGTAGCTGGTAATAAAATTAGTTTTAAGTGTTTTTATTACTTCACAATTGCTTACAATTTTAGTAGCAGCATTAAAATTGCCACCACATTCCCCTAAAATTAAATATATGTCGGTATACTCTGCAAAACAGTACTCCATAACGCTAATTTGGGGAATCTAACAGAAAAATTAATATCTCAAGAACAGTAAAAAAATAACGAAATTACGGAAAAAACATGAATGAACACAATTAAACTAAACTGAAGATAAAGATGGCGAAGATAATTCAACACGGCAGTTTGATTAACAAATTGTGACAGAAATGTCAAATTACTTGAAAAAAGTACGTAAAAGCCAACGTTTCTTTTAAAACGTGAAAATTACATTGCACATTGTTCCAATATTTATGTAAAACTCAAGCATTGCAATAACTTTAAACTTCTGATGGAAATTCTAGGTAAACCAAAGGTATGATGATTACAATTACAGACTGATGTTTTTTTTTGTTGATTAAACTACAACAAATAGTTATTTGTTTTACTAGTATAAAAATCTCAATTTTCCGGACAAGGGAGAAAGTTGCTGGAGACCCAAAGAGGAGTCCAGCAATCTTCCGAGTCCCGAAAATGCATTTTTTGTAGGAATAAAGCCTAGTTTTCATAGATACGAATTTCGTGTTTTTTTCTTACGAATTCGTTCTTGCGAGCTTTCGTATAGAGTTTAGTTTTCATTAATCCGAATATTGTGATGTACTTTAGAATCACTATCTAGGGATTTTCATATATGTCACGTGGCTATTCTAGTAATTTTTAAAGTGTTTCTAAGCATAACCACAGGATAGGAATAATATAGTAAGTGCACTCTGGCGAAAATTTGTCCCCACGCGTGCGCGCGCAATCCCGTTGCGAGTCTCGTATCTGATTGGTTTTTTTAAATACATTTTTGCTTATTGGGTAGAAACACTTTAAATGTCACGGCTATCACAATAACCTCACTTAAATTTTATATTTTAAAACGTCAAATATCAGCTTTTTCATAATTTGACGTCGCCGTGACACTAATCTAACCTATTAAACTAACATTTTAAACGTCAAATACTAGCATTTTCACACCGCGAGAACACATTGTCCCACGAAAATCAATGGTAATTGAGGAAAGAGCTCGTACTATTTCTTCCATATACTGTGGCGTAACGAGGCGCTTGGTACAATACCGAGCGCCTCGGGCATAACCTTGTTATAGTTCCTGATATCCTTACGTTAAATAGAAAATGAAAAAGAAAATGCCCTAGCCGTAAGAAGGCAAAACTTGAGATAGAATTTCTGACAAAGGCCTATGAAGTTTTGCAAGAAAAAAAAAATTAAAATGTCATTTATAGTGAAATAAAATACTTGTATTTGTCTACGTGTTTTCATACAAAAAATAATTACTTTATACAATATTTATTTATTCCATTAGAAGAGTACTGCTCCTTCAGTCATAAAATATGCTGTCAATGCATTTCTCACATCAACAGAATTATTTGAAAAAAAATGTTTCCTGATCGTGAAATGTTTATAGTATTTTCTGATGGAGCTTCTAGTCTCCATTGACCTTCGATTATAGTTCCATCAAGATTTTCCATATCAACATACTTAAATTGGCAGTTCTAATAAAAAATTATGCAAGCAAACTGTTGCTTTGATTATATACTGAACAGTTTTTAGGTTACCGATTATTGGTTTTCAAAATATTCTCTAGTGTGATACTAATATTCCGCAGGCATTACCCGTCTACCACGAGTAAGCCTAACACTAATAATGATAATAATGTTTATAAGTATTACATCAGCATTTGCCTGTAATTGAAAACAACTCTTGAGTTAACATCCTTCCGCGATATGGTCTCATCAAATTGCTACGTAAAGGAAAAGCTTCATCACTGACCAGATCAAATGGAAACTTCACACCACCATATTCAATTGGTTGTGCAGTAGGTATATCCAAATCGTTACTAAAGAGATACCTTCCAAATTCTGAATTTCTTAACACATCACCATCACTTTATCTTCCCTTTGCCCCTATATCGATCATCATAAATTTATACTTGGCATCACAGACTGCTAATAATATGATACTGCGATTATTCTTATAATTATAAAATTCAGAGCCTGCTTGTTGTGGTCCCTACAAATGAATCTGCTTATTGAAAGAAAAAAATAGATGCATTTGCAATGTTCACCTGCATAACCACATGCTTTCCATCAATTGCTCCAATCCAGTTAGGAAGCTGCCATTGCATTTTAAATGCTTCTGCTGTATTCCGCCATATCTTCATCTCGGGCTTACTAAGATATAGGGGACCACAATGTATCCCATATTGCATCACATGTGTTATTAATTATATGACTTATTGTTGTTTTTCCAAGTCTGTACTAGTTAAAAATTGACACCATACTGTCATCTGATGCTAAGTACCTATGAAGTTATTTATATTGTTAAAGTTAGTACTTTTAAGGTTTTCATAATTATCGTAAACTCCAAGTAGGTATATAATTACCTTAAAGTAGCTGATAGTTTTTCTGCTGGTAAAATTGATTGTCGCGTGTGAAATATGTGCATTAGGTGCTATTACATTGAGGATTTCATCAAATGATTTTTTATCCATCAGGAAGTAATTAAAATGTAAAAATGTATTTGGGGGTCATTTTCACGAATCTCTTGCACCAAATTATAGAAACTACCTTCAGTTTTTCGTTTTTGAAAAATGCTCGTATCCACATTCGTTTTTATACTTTTTTATCCGTTTTCTTTTAGAATACTGATACAGACAGTTATACCGGGTGGTCGCAGTAAGAATAATCTCGTAGCAATTTTTTCAAAATCGCTGACCCGTCGATTTTATATTTTCAGCATATTTTCGAAAAAAATTGTATAGTGTCTCAAAAGATTTGTTAAAAATTTTTTCAAATACCCAATTTTTATTGCATTTTGATTGCCTTACAATTCTAAACATTTGTCATGTAGCATTGTATACTAAGTCCAGCGTTTTGAGTTATTCGCATTCAAAATTTAAAATTGAAAAGATCATGAAGAAAACGAAAATAAAATAATTTTATAACGTTTTATTATATCGAAAACAAAGATTCGTAAACTTAAAAATAATTTTAGTTCAGCAAATGTTCGAAATGTCCTCCGTTAGTCAACTAACGCCCGAAATGGTTCGAAATGTGCAGCAGGAATTTGTAGATCGATTAGGCTATTGTCAGTTGACTAACGGAGGACATTTCGAACATTTGCTGAACTAAAATTATTTTTAAGTTTACGAATCTTTGTTTTCGATATAATAAAACGTTATAAAAATTATTTTATTTTTCGTTTTCTTGATGATCTTTTTTCAATTTTTAAATTTTGAATGCGAATAACTCCAAAACGCTTGGACTTAGGTATAACACATGCTACATGACAAATGTTTAAAATTGTAAGGGCAATCCAAAAATGTAATAAAAAAATTGGGTTGCAATTTGAAAAAAAAAATTTTTTTAGCAAATCTTTTTTGAGACACCTTGTATAAAATTTTTTTTTCGCAAAATATGCACCGAAAAAATATAAAATCGACGGTTCCGAGCGATTTTTGAAAAAAATTGTGCTTTACGAGATATTGAATTTATTCCTTACTTTACGACCACCCGGTATATCAAGATCGCAAATAACTGTAAGCGTTATTTATGTAATTATATTCCATTATTTACAAAGAAATAAACACACGGTAATTAAACAGCCAAGGTAAATTTGAATTCGAGACTTGTATCGCAGATGTCATATTTGAGGTTATGAAAGTTTATTTTGTCGTCGGATGCATGTGAAATTCGTATCTATGTAGTACGTAGTCATTGACCGAATCTTTTATTTATGTCGCTATTAGTATCAGACAATGCTATTTTATACAAAATGAGGATTATTTTACTTTTTAGCGAGAACATAAAATTTAACGTGTAGTTTTTAATTAATATTCATTGGATTTTACCTTGATTTTACTTTGATTCAGATGTGACATACGTTAGCGAAATAACCTGAAGATAGATGACGCCATCGGCGATAGCCAACGTCGATTTCTATTCATAGAATATATTCACTCAAAATATTTAAATCAACCTACACTTGCTTAAAACGAAAATAAAAAACAAAATTATAATTGAATATCAATACTTATTTATGATTGAAAACGTGGTTTGTGATGAACATGTGAAAATTTTAAAATTGTACTTATTGAAGTATTAACATCCTATGAACGTCATTCACGTGAAGTTGATGTTTAGTGAAGGTCAAATTACTTTTAGGACTAGGACAAAAAGTAAGTTACTTTTTGTACAGTTGCCATGGAGACACCGGAGAATTCCCAAATCAGTCACTACTGGTACGTAATACTGTCACAATATAGCGTCTTATTTAGGTGGTTGGAGAAAAAATTACTATTTCATAAACATATCGCACAATAAGCAATCTGCAATCCAACATTTTCTATGCAGAATGTCTATTATCCGCCATTTAGGATTCACCCTGTATACTAGTAAACTTATCATAAAAATATCATAAAAAAGTAATGAATAAATTTTAATAAAGTTTGCGTATAAAGGGTAGTTGTCTTTATACATGCTAATGTATAAAGGTAATCTGAGTTCAAGTTACAGATTTCTCAGTATAGCACGATTTTGATAAGCTACAGAGCTGATTTTGGTCTCAAATAAAAGCGTACAATTTCATTGCATTATAGTCCCAAAGTAGGCAAAAAACGTAAGGTAAAAATTAAAATTAAACTATAAAGCTTGATTTTGGTAGCGTACAGTAGGTGAACCACTCTTACACTTTTATATCCCGGCCCCATATGTTCCCTATAAAATGGCGAAGGGTGTAAGACAAGCTAAAATAGTTATTAACTACAAAGGCAATGTTTATATGAAATAAAAGCGTCCATATCAAGATGTGAACCTCTCCTTAGCACCTGTGCTCCCTATAGTCCTCCTTTAAAGAAGGGTAAGGAAACCTATTTTTTGTGTCAAGTGAAATCGTATAACCAAAGATACAACGTTTGGAGGTGTCAAGTGAATTCCCTATATAGAGCCTCACGCCCCCGGTAATTCACCTTCCAGTGAATTGAGTGATGGGTGAAATGGGATTTAGGTATTACAAACCGTTTACGATTACTTTCAGTACTTCGCATTTTATTACTAGAATTAAAAAAATAGATTTTATTATAAAATAGGTTTATAATAAGGCAGGTAAACTCATGAATAAAATGTGCCACTCCGTTTAAAAGCTTAGAGACCCAAAGACAACATTTGAGATATGCCGCCATGGATTTTGCCCACTATGCTATTAAATTGCAATTTTATTATTCATTGATATAGACAATAGTTAGTGAACTATAGCTGAGAAAAGTTGAGTTCTCCCACTTTTCTTAGGTCTGTACTGAAGAAGAAACAGATCTAAATTAAAAAAACAACTAAAAATAATTGGAGTTGATTTGGTAACGGTTACACTTTTTTTTCTACGCGATTTTTTTGTGGTCAAGTTAAACGTACCAAATAATCGAGGTCGTGGGGTATGTTTTGACTGAAAAAATATATGTATATTTATAATTAAATGTTATTTTATTTGTATCTACAAATTGAAAAAGGCAGAAATGACATTTTTGTATGTACACATAATTTCATACCACTTGCATACAACGGGTGTTCCGTAAGTATTTCTCTCCTGGGTAGCTTTGTATAATAGGCCATATTTCTCTATATTATTCATATTATAATCTCATTTTAATTGAATGGAAGGTTACGCAAGCGACTTTTTTTTCATTATCGCTAAATCGACTTATTAGCTCATTTTACAACTTTTGGGCAAGTTTTGCCAAGATCGGCCATCATGCCTGGATGTCTGTGTGTATGTGGCGGAGAGGGGGGGTTATTAGGGGCAGTTTTTGTTTTTTTTCAAATATTTCTAAAACAGCTGCATATTTCAAAGATATATAAATACCTAGATGTAGACCTTAAACGTATCGATTAATTATGTTTTATGTAATTTTTTTAAATTACGCGAAACTTCCTAAGGTAGAATTTAAAAGTTAGTTCAATTTTTTTCATTATCTAAATAACAATTTTATAAGAAAAAATAAATAAATAAATAATGTTACATACATTTCCTTTATCCAGTTTGTAATGTAAAGCGAAATAAATGTAAAAATTAGATAAATATTATTGAAAATACTGAAGCTGTACTATCGATATTTTATAGAAACGGGCGAATTTTTTTACGTTAACATGTATTTATTTATATGAATCGCTATCTGACATGAATCTTTAAACGTCATTCTGACATAGTTATCTAGCATCTAGATGTCTATTAACCTTTGTCTGTCATGAAAGTTTAAACGTCTGTTTGACGTAGATTATGGTTTTTGCGTTTATAATGTTGCCTATTTTTCGTAATGCACTTCTTATAAAAGAGGTTGTATAGTTATCCTAAAAAAATGTTATTAAAATTATTTCATTGCTTTTCATTTCCATTCGTGCGGTGTTCCATACTGATATTTAATATTGACATACGTCAGAATCTGGTCAATCAATAATATTAAATTTCATTTTTTGACAAATGTTAGGTATTTCGTTTTACATTTTTGTGCTTGAGTTGATTATATGGTTCTAGTAAAGACAATAGGCATCTAAGGCTTATTCAACACCCAAATCACTTACTCATTATTTGAATGTTAACCTTATGTCCAACGTTACTTTCCTCTTTGAGTGGGTTGTTTCTTACGTTTTCATTACGAGTTGCAATAGTACAATACGTTAACACCATACGCTAGAAACCAAATTTTCGTACCAATCCAGAAAGCTCTCCTGGTTCCCACAATAATAAAAATTATAACGTAATCACTTCTACTTATTCAATATATAAAATCCGATACGATATTGGTGGAAAGAAAAAAGACCGGAATATACTACTGCCTAACAGTTTTGTCTCTAAGCTACCTGCACGGCAAGTTTTCACCACTGCTTAATGCTTATGATGATCTTACAAATGATGAAAATATAAGAATATTAAGTCGATTTGTGAGACTAATAATAAATATACGATTTTATTTCTGCAGGTCCCACTGATAGATATAGTCAGTCTCTGGCTACAATAATAGTAGCTTTGGGCCAATTCCCTTCGCTTCGAAATAATATATGATGTAACAAATATTGAAGTAGAAACAAGGACTACCTTTTGTATTAAGGCGATGTTAATCACGGATGATAAACCTTAGCGCTACTGAAACGTGCTCATCTTTTGTGTGTATTTTGATCTTATTTTGCAGATTTCAATATCAGGTTCCAGAGATTAAAATTTAAAACAATATATATAATTATACATAGTTTGGTTCATATCAAATTAGGTTAATATAAAATTGTAATGGTAATCGTAATTGTATATCAACGTAATAATCTTTTCAATTCTTTCATAAACGATAATAAATTAGAAATAAGTATAAAGTAAATAGAAAATCAAGTGTTTACAAGATTTGAATTAAAACACACCTATTTAAATGATCTCATTCCAGTGTGATTAGCATACAAGATAATATTAAAAATGCATCAAGAGTATGTCCATGAAAACTGCATATTGCTCAATATGCGTGCGTCGTAATCAAATCAACTTAATGAGATCTTCAAAATGTATAGTCTGCTGCCCCTATTGTAAAGGGTAGGATTATGTGTTATACGTGTCGTTTAAGCGATTTAATTTAATCACCATTTAAAAATTCGCATATATTAGAAAATCAGGATCGCTAAATTCTTTATTTAATTACAAAATAGTAAGAGATGTGGAGATGTATAAATCAATGGAGAAAGTAATTCGACAAAAAAATTATTTCTTATAATTAATAGAAAACAAATACATAAAATTGTTTTTGTAATTTTCTTCCATTTTGATTCTTTAATGGACATATTAAGAAACGCGACGTCATCATCTCAGATGTCATTATAGCCATTCATTCATGCATGTCACTCTTAAAAAATGTGTCAAAAACAGGATGCGTCCAGTGAAAAATTTTGATGTGAGTAAATCTGCGACCGTATTTTTGGTAAGTTCACGTATTTCAGGGGGCGTACATGCAAGATTGTCTCGATAATCTTCCATTTTCGTATTTTGTGGCAGAATTTGGATAAAACAAAAGGCGTCTAGATCAAATTTTCAGTTTTAAGATTGGTTAACGAACAGAGAACCACCTGCCGAACATAACATATGAGTTATTAAGAAAAGTAACATTAAGATGATTAGTTCAAATTTAAATAAACGTAGTTTGTCATTTTACCGTAAATTATTCTCTAAAAGTAAATTATATTATTATTTTAAAACACATTTTTATTTAAAACGTTACTAGATAATAAAAAAAATATACTTAGTTCTTTTTTTAAAAACAGCGAGTCTTTAGACTGAAAATATCTGGAAGGAACCATCTACTTCTTTTCTTAAAAGTTAATTCTATGCATTATGGAGTCCTGTTTAAAAGTATACACCAGGCTTTTGGTTCTCTTTTAAAAAATGAATAGAATACAAAAATTAATTTGTAATGACCTTTTTTTTAATCCAGTACACGTGGTTCTTGTTTCTGAAATAAAAAAACGCAGTTCTTAAAATAAACAAGATACGTGCGGTTCATTTATATATATTAAAAAACTAAATCAACAACTTAAAAAATTCACAAACGTTATAAAATAAAGGGCTACACTATTCGTTTTCAAACTGAAAATCTATTTCACTATTAAATTCATCTACAGTGTGACAAAGTCCCAAATCTTCTTTATTTAAAGAGATACAAAAAAAATTAAGTACAAAAGTTGTAAGATGTCCTGGTGCATATTCCAAAAATATTATACAGGGTAAGAAAAGATTTCCACCTATGTTTTGGCCTGCAAACGTCATTTTTGACAAAAAATTTGAAATTTGTCAAAAACGGTTAGGCTTAGGTATAGGAAATTATACATAAAATGTGTCTAAAATTGTATGTAGAATCTAAATATGTAATAATATATAGGGTTTTCTATTAAAAAAAATTTTAAATTACTTCTAAGCTTTTATGATCTACCCTGTATAATTAAAAATATTTTTGGAATATGCACCAGAACATGTCTTACAACTTTTGTATTTAATTTTTTTTTGTATCTCTTTACATAAAGGAGATATGGGACTTTGTCACACTAATGCGCCACCCTGTACCCGCTTGCGTATCGTCAGGGTCATCTGGTTCCTCAAGGTCATATGGTTGTCCTTCTGTATATCATCAATAATAGCATTATCTTCTGTTAATGCTTTATAATACCACTGATCCGCCACTAGAATTAGATCCATGATCGAATTTATATCGTTTAGCTTAAGCACAGGCTTTCCTTCTGGCCACAGAACTCCGATTTCAGTGAGAGAATTCGCTTTCCTTTCTGTTTTGGTTTTAAATATACTTCAATACAGTCATCATCTTCTAAATGAGTGTAGTTGAAGAAAATGTTAAACGGGCGCTCTTTCTCTATTTCAATTTCTCTTACCAACAACCACTTGACTTTTTCACCTATGATACTTTTTTTTCGATTAACTATCAGTGCTTCTAAAATCAGTTCTTTCCATAGCTGTTACAATAAGAGTCTAAATCTTTCGGTAAGAAACTATGCCCGGACACCAAAAATCGCAAGTGTAATCGTAAAAGAGACGAGTGATGATTTAAAATGTGTTTTAACATTAAACACATTTTAAAATTGCGATTTTGCCCACCACAAGAATCATACCACAGGTACAACTCTTTAGTATTCTCTTCCAAATGTGTTTTACAAAATTTTTTAATGCATGATACTATTTCTTGTGCCCCTCTACCGGCCGATCCTTCTGTCCATGTGAAACAATATCCTTTATTTTTCTTTCCGGCATGAATGCCTAGATTGTACAACCACAACTGTCTCTTATAAAAAATTACATTGGTTGGGATTCGGGGCATCGGTAAAGTTTTTTTCTAAATCGAAGGTAAATGCTTCAACATCGTCTAAAACTTTTGATTTCTGCAAGTCATTATTTAGTTTCGCTCTGACTTGTTCAGCAGCTTCCAAATGCATTTGATGCTCGTCTTTTAATGTTTGGTGCTCCGTGCCCGTAATTGTCAATAACTTCGCCCAATAAGCATCACATCTATTGCAGGTGTCTTTTTTCAATGTTTTTCTCGTGATGTTAAATTTTGTATAAAAAATGTGCTTATAGTACGAAAGGCCTACATGAGAATTCTGTTGAATACAATTTTACAAGTTCAATGGTCATATGAGGTGGAAGGTATTCACGTTCAGTTTAACTACGTCTGTAATGGGATTTGTACCTTGGAATCTTTTGAATGTGATCTATCACTTTTCCGTTCATCAGATATCCTACGATGGTTACCCCTATTGTCTTTTAACACTAGAGTTCTTGCCTTTGTAAGAGCAGTGTTAACTCGTTTGGTTAATTCAATAATCTTAATGAACATGTCCCTGCAAACTACAAACTCTTGAAGATTGTAAGTTCTTGTAAAATTACGATTTTGTTTGTCCTTGTTATTTACTCGCGTTCCTTTAACTTCTTTCTCTTTCACCAAAGCACATATAAAAGCAGTTTGCAGGTCATAGGTTCCAATTGCCCAAAACTTATCAAATATAAATTTTCGTATGTCTGTACTTAACGTTCTCATAACGTTTTTCAATACAATTGCAATAATAATTCACGAAATTTTTTGAAGGTATATTTTTTCCACGTTTCGATATATAACTCTTATTGGAATTCTTCAGTTGTTTGCGAATTGCTTCCGTTTGATTTAGATATTTTCTTTTTCTGCCTTTGTTTGGCCTACCACAATAAACATTTGTTTCCTGTTCTTCTCCTTGGACTTTATTTTTATTATCTTCATTGGATTCTGAGGTGTAACTTTGGATGTTGAACACTGTCGTCCGAATCTTCTATAAAACTATTTTCTTCTTCTAATTCGCCAGTGTCTTCATAAGAGAGTGACTTTAGTAACGATGCTTTTTTAATACATTTAGTGGCATTTATAATCGCGTCTGCTACATTTTGTGGAATATTATCATTAGCAGAATTATTATTGTTTTCAAATTGATAATATTCAATCTCATTTGAATTTACGAATGAGGAAATATGAAGTTGTTGGCTCTGAATTAAATTTTGTTTAGTTATGGCATGCGCTTCATCATGAACTATATTACTAGTAAGTGTGTTGTCATCGGAACCTTTTTTAAAACTCTCACGCTCTTGCGAAACGGATGAATTTAGATGGTTATTATTCAGCTACAAAGAATGTAAACTACATAAATCTCGATTCCGAACAAGGAACCTTACAATAAAAACGAGAAGTGCAAATTTTCGTTTTTAAATAAAGATCCAGATGACGAATTACACTAAATATCCGCTACACTTTGTTTTCGAATAAGGAACTAAGTTAAGAAGATTGAGGTTATAAAGCAATAAATTTGCTGTTACAGCGAATACTTCTTACTTACATATAATGCGTTTCTTTCCATCGATAACTGAACAAATTTTTTACCTCTTGAACACATTTTACACTTATTTTATAAAAAAATTGGTGGTAAACATGCACTAGTTGGGTCTTTATTCGGAAATGAATGTTAGAATTATACCAAATTAGACTTTGGAACTAACGCTGGTAGGTGACACCACAATAGTTTTAGGACTACAGAACGTTATCCAGTGGTTAATAGTATTAAGTAGAACCCTGTAACCCAAATATAGACGTTCTTTTCAAATGGCGCCTGGTTCCTTGTTCGTTAACTCTATCCAATTAAGATATCACCAACCACTACAAAAATCCCTAAATCAACTAAAGTAAACATTTTTGTATAAAAACGGCATAAAAAGGGCAAATTACAAAAAAGAGCACGAAATCAGGTTTAACAAAACGAGTGGCGTAGCCACGAGTTTTTTGAAGAATGAGACTGGTCTTATGAAACTATCTCAATCAGGTTTGGTTCGGTAAACAACATACCTACGTTTTTGTTTGTATTCTATTAACATTAAATATCTTAACATATATCGAAAGAACTTAACACAGTTTTTGTGAGAAAACATTTCTAATTATCAAAAGTATAGAATTTTCCCATTATGGTTTTCTATTCTTACAAGAGAGGCATGAGTACGTACAGAGTCAGTATTTGAGTATTTGTAGCTATTTTCTTCGTTACCATATTTGATAGTAGAAGGAATTGGGTTGAACACCAAAAAGCCGCAGGATGTCTCGTTATTATGTTTGCCAAAAGAAATATACAGTTACACAGTATTTTACTTGCAAACGAACTTATACTACACTACGAAATGCAGCTTGAATATTCACTCACCTTTCTTCAAAAGACGAGCTAGAAGGTCGCTGTGACTTCTTTCTTAAACCTTATTCCCGGAGAACCGGTTCGGGAGACTTCCATAAAGTGTAAAGAAAGAAGACAAGTATTTTTCACGTACCTAAAATAAAATATTATAAACCATATTGTTTGTTGTAATAAATTTAGCTTGAATATGGCCTTTTTCACACGAGCCGACTTTCGCTAAGAGCGGTGTTCATCGATTCGAAAGTATAATTTTTAAAAGCGTAATTCTTCGAGAAAGTGGAAATGTTAAGCGCCTATTAACGTTATTCGAAAGGCACAATGTGGAGGTTGGGTATATGGTATTCCAAAAGTGTACTGGTTGTGTAGAATTGTAATTTATTTTAAGTTTTATTGTTTTTGAAAAATGGGATCTTTAACAATTTTAGATTGTATAACTTTAATATAAAAACACACCATTAAAAAACCCAAAAAAATATAAGTATTTTAATTAAACGTATTAATAACAAAATATTATGTTTGGGGCATTCCGTGACTTAAATTAAAACGAATGAAACAAAAAATTAAAAAAACAATCCTACATAAGCAGTACACAGAGACGACAGGGCCAACCTCCTTGTGGTTTGGTCCTCTTGGTAACATTACTAGTCTGCTAATATTTCAATTTTTTCGAAAACTTTTTTTTTGAATAGTCCAGGTCTAAATCGATGAACGTAATGATACTATTTATGTCTTGGAACATTGTGGTGGTTTTGGTGCTCAAAATATTTTAATCTAATACGCCGTTCCAAAACGGCGCTTCAACCAAGTGTAGTGAGGTATATACATACGCATGGCCGGTATTAGTAAAGAAGTTTTACTTATTGTAGGGCTGGGTATTGTGAAGAGGGTCTAATTATAAACCATTAATCAATGGATTTAAGATTATCTGGATTAACGATAAATAATAGAAAATTTAAATGTATTTGTACATTAAAGTTATACAATCTAAACGTTTCGATAACTTACAGTTATCTTCGTCAGTAGTAATATTATCTATTAAAATTGTTAAAGGTGTTGAAATAATTATTCATATTTCACAAAATTATTTCAACATCTTTAACAATTTTAATAGATAATATTACTACTGACGAAGATAACTGTAATCGAAACGTTTAGATTATATAACTTTAATATACAAATACACCATTAAAAAACCCAAAAAAGATAAGTATTTTAATTTGTTACGAGGAGTTTCATTGATCGTTCACTTTAAAGAGGGTTAACAGTTTTGTGTAAACAGGAGTTCAGGTTTTAAACTCGATGAGGAGGTAAGAGCTTCAAGAGAGTGGGAGCAGATGCCACAGTTGAAATCATCATGTCTATAATGTTTATCGCCAGGATGAAAGAGCTTCCGAGTTTTTAAATAAAACTCAGAGTGGGTGAAACTAGAGAAACTAGAGTACTTTCAAAAGTTTATCACTTTTTGCTGAGCCGATGAATACCGGCAATGAAAACTCAGGCTATACTTTTACACTTCTCTCCACACTGTAGACGTATTCAGAATTCAGATGTAGGTGGTATGCGGTTGTATCGGTAAATTACAGTAATAAGATATTAATGCGATTTCACTTGGGTATGCCTCATCTGCTTGGCAGTACCTTCGTAAATTCGACTACAATGTGCAATCTTTTCTAGTTTTCACAGAACCCGTTTACGACCCATTGGCCGTTAGGTGTTTACCGGAAACAATTCTGCTACTCCATATCCATTTCGGCACGTGTATTTTCTATTTCAACAGGCTTCCCACTAAAAACCAGGTATTTCCCGCTTCTACGCAGAAGACAAGTATTCACTTATCAAAGCTTGTGATAGCAGCTAATCCAAAGATACAGGTTTCCAAAGAAAATATGTATTATATTTATTTACTCCCCTAAGGGTATATGATTCATTATAAACTTGTGTTAAAAAATAAATTGTTGGAAAGTAAAAATTTGGCACGAAAGGAAAAATTTCTTCCATAGATAATTTTAAAGTATATAAATGTAGTATCGGTCAAGGATCTTTCTGCATTGTAAAGTATGACGCCATTTTATGGTGTGCGGTATAAAACAGCAATAGCAGCAAAAACATTTAAACCACTGCCCACTGCTCACGCCCACTCGATATGGAAGGTGTTCTTAAGCGGCCCCGTGTTCATAACACTTTCAGACATTGTTGATAATTACCACTTTGTTCATATCCTCCATTACTAATGTTTGATTATAACACCCACTTTATTCACAACTTCATTTTGTGTTAACTTTGCTAACGTTGATCATGATTTATTCAAATGCCACATTATTTATAACAGCTACCAACAAGCCTTGTTTACAACGCTAACTGCCAATAATCCACTAAAGATCTTTTGCTCAGAAAAGCCTCTGTGTTCATAAGACCCACTAATCATCTTTGTTTATATAGTCCACATATTTAAATTATATGCGTTTGCTAACTGCAGTGTTTTTGTAAGACCAGCTGTATAACATTCCATGTTATCATTGAGTAAAGAATCATTATTTCAGTCAACGATGTTATTTAATGATAACAGTAACACACTCCACAATGAGATAGAATATTGAAATAACAACTTTAAGAGCATAACTGAAAATAACTGTTCTTTAGAGAGAACAGGCTAGTTTATAACTGGTATTTAAAATAAATATTTTGGAGAACAGACTATTTTGCGTGTAAATTGACTATTGTTACGAATGACTGTTTGTGGCACGTCACTATGAATGCCGCAGAGTTCAGAGCATACTTCACTAAAGTATGTACAACATGAGCAATGTGAAGAAGCAGGCATAGTGGACGGTATGGGCTTTATAAACAAAGTTTAAAGGTAGACGTTATGAACAAAAAGGTAGTTGTGAAAGTTGCCGTGTGAACATAGTTCGAATTAAACACGTTGCGTTGATGATCTTACGCCATGGCCATGCCCTACTTTACCTCAAAGTATGAATCCTGCAAATTTAATTCCGGTCTGCGCTTACCTTGATGATAAACAAATCTTGCGAGGGGTGAAGAGCGGCCGACCTTTAGGTACTTATGTCTTAAATCGATTGTATTATGAATGGGAACTTTTTAGATTTCAAGAATGAATACATAAATAAATTATTTCATCCAAAACTTATCCCATTATTTAACCGCCCCACAATTCTTCCGCACAGCGTCTGCCTATTTTGCCATATCCCAAACATAATTTTATCTCACACTCTAGCGGTAAGATAAGGATGATGAATAATCTAAAGAGTAATTAAAAATTATTATTAATTTTATTAAATACATAAACAAAAAGTTTACCTCGAGTATGATTTGAACCTACAACCTGTACTTTGCTAGAGTACCGCGCTAACCAACTGCGCTATCGAGATTCAAGCTAATCGATGTAAATTTTGTCTTTATGTATACACCGTGTCCAAGATATAGATGCCCACTATGGGGATCTCGGAAACGGTAAGAGATGGAAGGTCGGTTAAATGGGACAAAAGTTACGCATTTGAGAGGATGTATTTATGGTCTTTGTAGAACTCGAATATCTCTTTTAGTTTTTGAGATATTTGAAAAAATTGAATTTTCTGATTTTCGTTTTTATTTTTTTCTGACCTTATTTGAAGAGCTATCAAGAAAAGAAGAGCACATTTTCATTGCCACTTTTCTAGCTCTACTTAATGATGTTATTCAATTTTTGATACAACGTTTCGTTTGTTAGCAACCATCATCAACTTTATTTTTTTTAAACACACGAAAAAATTATTTTTGCCATATTTAAATCCTCTCCTTGATTCTGAATTCAACGATATATCACACTTTATATTTTTGATACCTTTCGGATGAGAAAATTCATATTCAATGTAAAACATCGAAAACGCACAGTTAAAACTAATACTAGAAACATTAGAAAACCGTAAAATTATTATAAAATTATGTTTTTAATTTTAAATGATAGACAAATAAAAAACAAATTTATTTTAAAGGTTAATAAACTCACAAAAGGTGTTCAAAAAGATTCCCGTTATTCTCTAAACATAAATAGCATCTTCTAACTGTAGCATCTAAAACACTTTTCAGCATTTGAGGAGTAATACTAGCAAACGCTTCGAGAACTAATCTTTGTAAAATTTCTACGTTTTCAATATCGTTTCCATAAATGTAATTTTTAATGTATCCCCAAAGAAAAAAATCCAAAAGTGTCATATCTGGAGAACGGGCTGGCCACAGTACATTTGCATGAGTGCCAATACATCTTTCTGGAAATCTAACTGACAGGTATTCTCTGACAACTCTGGAATTATGTGCTGGTGCACCGTCGTGCATAAACCAACAACCGTCAACTTCTTGGAAAGGCAAATCATTCAAAGCTATCTCTAATTCATTTTGGAGTAAAATTTGGTAACGTTCAGAATTTAAGGAATCGTGGTAAATGAAAGGACCTATAATTCGAGTACCGAATATAGCAGCCCACATATTAAATCCGAAATGGTGTTGGTATTGGGCCGTTTTGTACAGACGTGGATTTACCCTTGCCCTATAATGAGCATTTCTACGATTAAAAATTACATTATTATTAACCATACTTTCATCGGACCATATTATTTTATTCGGAAAATATTCATTGTCTTGATTGACGTGTATACCATTCGCAAAATATTCTACGTCTTTCTGGGTCACATGGTCGAAGTCCTTGGAAAATTCTAAATTTATATAGATGTACTCCTTCTTTAGAACATAATGAGTTGTGGAATGGGCTATGCCAGTTGCCTCTTCAATTTTCCTAGTAGAATCTCTGGATTTTCCGTTACAGCTAATAAAACAGTATTGGCTTTTTCTTCTTTGCAAGGTTTTTTGCGAGATTTTACAGGTTTTTTGAACGCACCATATTCTTTTAGATTAACTGCTAATGTGCGAAAAGTTCTTTTGTAAGGTTGACGCCTTTCTGGATATTTGTTTAAATACATTATTTCGGCTTCAGAACAATTACGTTGACACAAAATGTAACACGTCAGTATATCGAATTTTTCATTATTTGAAAAATGTACTCCTACCATATTGTTTTTAGGTAAACACAAAATGTAATTAACTCAAAGACCACCAAACAAACGTAATACGGACAACAATCAATTATGGCAGGTAGGTAAACAAAACGCAAAGCCAACTTTACGACGGAAGATGTATTTTAACTGTTTAATTAATAGCATTTTCACTAAATACGTACTTGTGAATTATTTTATTCGCAACATGCATTAGAAAATGAGAAAACATATTTTATAATAATTTTACAGTTTTCTAATGTTTCTAGTATTAGTTTTAACTGGACGTTTTCGATGTTTTACATTGAATATGAATTTTCTCATCCGAAACGTATCAAAAATATAAAGTGTGATATATCGTTGAAGTCAGAATCAAGGAGAGAATTTAAATACGGCAAAAATAATTTTTTCGTGTATTTAAAAAAATAAAGTTGATGATGGTTGGTAACAAACGAAACGTTGTATCAAAAATTGAATAACAGAATTAAGTAGAGCTAGAAAAGTGGCAATGAAAATGTGCTCTTCTTTTCTTGATAGCTCTTCAAATACGGCCAGAAAAAAATAAAAACGAAAATCAGAAAATTCAATTTTTTTCAAATATCTCAAAAACTAAAAGAGATATTCGAGTTCTACAAAGACCATAAATACATCCTCTCAAATGCGTAACTTTTGTTCAATTTAACCGACTTTCCATCTCTTACCGTTTCCGAGTCCCCATAGTGGGCATCCTTATCTTGGACGCGGTGTATAATAAATCTAAAGAGTACCTCTACAAAAAAATGAATGGTGATTTCAATCTAAATCACTGAAGTTGTAAAAACCCTAACTCATCCTATAACTATAATTACTTCGTATTAAATTTATAATAATAATACCATATCGTTCAAATTCGATGTTGCATTAATTAATAGACTAAAGCAATGTTATCAAAGGTATAAAAAATTAAATTATGGTTAAATAATATCAATTGTCCTTGCAGCGAAATCCCTTTAATTTTAAATTTAAAATTTTTGATATACAATTTTTCTTCTAATCAATCGAAATTAGTCATGCGTGTCATGTTACAATTCAAAAAATTCAAATTAATTAGAAAATGAGTTTGGCTCGAGATTTAATTAGTTACATCTATTTGCAGTAGTATTAAATTAAAGACTAACCGATTAGTTGCATGATAATTTGGTTTGAAACGTAATTAAGCCTAGAGTAAAAATAGTTAAACCGAAGTATGAAAAGACATAAAATGATATCACTGTGTATCTAACACAAGCATCACGGAATAATCATTTTTAAACTGTGCTAATAAGTATCAGCCGCATGGAGTACCACATTAAACAATTGACAGAAATTTTAGAGTGCCAGACAATACGTTATAGTTCTTGCAATTTCTACAAAATATTTAAATTGTTCAGTAAGACTAAGTTTTATGATGTGAACTGAAATGATTAATTCGTCTAAGTAACTATAATTTAGTTAAAACCGTTTTATCTTTTTATTAAGAAACTTAATTGTAATTTCATTTCCGCCCCTATTATAAAATGTACAAATTTCATTTCAATCTACTGAAGATATTGATGATCTATTATTACATTAAAAAGCACTTACGTTCAAATTAAATTAACACTAAATTAATTCAGATCAAAAAGGTTATACTATATCGTTAATCAAGCGTTTTAGAATGAAAAATTTCGTTTTATGCATAGGTAAATGTTGGCTAATTATCATGAATTCAAACTAATATACCGAATGTGCTGATTACAACATAGATAGACGTATGGTAATTTAACTGGGCATATGTCAGCTGGACCATGTCGCAAATCTTACCGGTCAACTGGGCCACGTATTTCTGACCAGAGGATTATAAAGGATTAAGGTCGTTTGGGATTTAGTACAATGACATTTATATATTTCTAAATAATCGTGAATCGTGATACACTTCTGTTTTTGTATCAATTAAAAAAAATAAACTAAACCTACAAATAACCTAGGCGCTTAACTAAAGTGCAGAGCTTTATTTTTTTTTTATTTCCAAATTTCATAACGACAGTGTAATTTGGGGATTACATCCAAGTCATGGCCCAATTGAACGACTCCGATTTTAACGACACTCTGTGCATATTATGTGTGTTTTTGCTGCACAAAATTTATTGGTGAATAATATTTTCAAAAAACATTGATATAACAGTTGTGTAAGTTACCGAGCTAGTAGCGTTAGTGGTGACACGACCTGCTTAGCATTCGGGAGGTAATGGGTTCGATTCCCGTTACCGTCTACCTTGTATGAGGTTTTTTCAGGGGGTTTTCCTTATACACATGTACCGGCATGGTCACTGCGTATAAGCACACCATGTGCGGCTGGTTAGGCGAATGCTGGGGTAGTATATTCCCCCCTCAGAACCCTAACTCCGTTCCTTCCGATCCTATCCTGACCACACCCATCCTTAATCCCACCATGCATATATATATATATATATATATAATGTATGTATGTATGCTGGGAATCCATGATTGTGGCTGAAGGAGCTTGGAAAGCTCGAACAGCCCGCCCTCCCCCTTGGGGAGCGAATGAAATACGTGGCGTTTTCCTTTTCCTTGTTTTGTGTAAGTCTATGTGTCACACGACTGTGTAACGATGCAGGTTGGCCCACATCTTTTATATCGCTAAATTCAGTAGCTACAGAAAAATACTCTCACCTAATTCATAAACTTAATATTCAGTTGTTGCATTAAATTATTTGAAATATCGACAATTTTGTCGGTAACGCTGTTTTCCATCTGAAATATTCTTGAACGCTTCTGATTAATCGGAGCCTTAACTAGACAATGTTTTATAGTCATTAATAGAAATTAATGCAGAATGTAAAAAGTAAATTATTCGACACCTGAATAGTACCTACATACTGTAGCGTCCCCCAGGTACCTATCTTGAAAAGCGTGATTTGAACTTATTTGCAATAATGCAAATTCAAGAACCAAACAATCGCTAATTAATAAGTCTGGTATTTAATTACTAACAAACCTCAAATCTGATAAAACAAAGTGGTCGTCTATTGTTAGGTACGTTGTTAAAATCAACGAGCGTTGCGCAGCGGTGGTTCAACCCGTTAATCTACTATTGTGGGAAAGAATCACCAATAAAACCCACTTTGTTCATAAATAAATCAGGTTAAAGAGCGTACAAAATTATAACATTAAGAGAAAATGAATAAAAAGCAGTTTAGTTACATAGAAACACACTAATAAAAAAAAAACATGTAGCCACACTCACAATTAGGTCACTAAAGCACACAATATGTAAATCAAATTACAATAAACCAGATACAAAGAGAGCTCGCAAGCCAATAATTCCACTTAAACACACTGACAAAAAACTCAATAAAACAAAGCCTTACAAGGGTAAGCTATAAATAGATCACTAACATCGTGACCGATATATAAGTTTGAGTGCGTACGAAAAATACCGCGCTCCCTTCTCCGGTTACACACTCATCTATACAGCAATAAAAATGATAAAAATAAAATTCGAGGTGTTGAATGGTTATCTGATCTCGGGAGTGTGTACACGCTTGGTAATTGCATTTTACAATTAATAACCAAAGCGGCAATCATATACCCGTTCATCAGCCCACCTCTACCCATATATAAATATAAACAACAACCCCAACAATGCTAATTCGCACAAATACCAGAATGAGAGGGTCCTGTACTGCCTTTCATTTTAACATATTTCAGCTTAATGAGTCTGCGTACGAACAAGATACCTTTGCAACGCAATGTTTGATCATTTTAATACGTTACATAGGCTGGTAAAATGATCGGCTGCGAGCTTGCATTTCTATAAAAATACATACTTACACTAGAATAAATATTCCCTTAATTGATCACAGACACAAATCGTTAATATACGTGGTTTAGCCCCGAAAGAAAAGACAAATTAGTGTTGGCGAATTCAAAAGAAAACTGCCCCTCTTCGATTTCAAAACTAACTATATCTAGTCCCGGAAAACCACCTCCGTTTTTCAAAAGTAATAAAAAACAAGAAACATTAATTTCCGTTGGAACAGTTTCATATTAATTCTTGCACAACATCTTAATTTTAAAAATATTCATTCGTCCGTAACAATCCTACATTTAGCCCTCGAAGTTTCAAGTAACAAACAAATCTTTTGATCGCGGTCCGTCCAGCCATAATTAATCATTAGAGCAACGACAATTTTACATCAAGAGCGCGTATAAGAAATTACAATTATTCGTTACGCCTCTTCAGTAAAGCATTTTTAAGCATACACCTGCTACTCACCCCCCAAAGATGTGTTTTACAACCCCAGACAAGTATCAGTTACAAACAATCTCACATTCCTTACATAAAATATCTAAATAAAATATTTTGAAAACATTACCAAATTGCGACGTATTATCAATATCTTAAAAATCCACTAATTATCTTTTCTATCATGGTAACAATGGCGATTTGACAAACTTTTATTACAATAATAAAATTTTCGCGGTCCACTACCTACAATGCTATAATCAGTCACATACATTTAGACCATTAGAGTGCCGGAGTAAATTCAGCTTAATTTTTGTAAATATCTTGAAAAGCTGAATTTTATGAAAATTGGTTGTAAATATTTTCAGTAGTAATATAACAAGAGAGTGAGAATAATAAAATAATCAGACAGATTCTCGAAAGCTTGTTGCCAGGTGATAGATACGAAAGCCCGGAGGGCTCGAATGGTCAGTGCCAATGGACAACAAGCTTGAGAAGAAATCGTTATTCGTTTGTCAACATAAACAAGCAAACTCTAGAAAGACTTAGCGTTTGGGTTTATTTGGGGTATTTTTATATTTATATTTACATAATTCTATACGTTTCGATAACACTTAAAAGTTATCGTCCTCAATAGTAGTAAAATCTTTTAGAATTGTTTATGAAATATGAAAAAGTGAAAATGCAAACATATTTCATAAACAACTCTAAAAGATTTTACTACTACTGTAAGTATTATATACGCGCAAGGCATAGCTCAGTGGTGTGGGCGGGATTCTTACTTAAAGCTGCAAATGGGCACTAGTCATAACTCCAAAAAGCGTCAAAATCGGGAGAAATGCGCCTCCTGTTAAAAACATTTATAGCAGGAAAACGTCATGAACTAGATCTTATAATGGCCTAACAGGAAACCATAATGTTCACTCCTACTGAAAATCCTACTCCAAAAATATTTACGCAAAGTTCACCTAAACTTCAAAATTTCAAGCTTCATATAAAATCCGCAAAATTGCGAAAATAAAATTAACCTCATTAAATACTTCGCGTAAACATCATTGGCTCCAAATACCCTAAAATAACTGATCCAAACGGTAACTAACTTCTCAATTTAAAACAAAAAATACGTCGCCACAAAACTAAACGCGATCGCAAAGTTATAAAATCCTAAAAATTAATGAACGACGACATTGGGATATAATTGCTAAATTCGAGAAAAAATACGCAGCTCATACACAAACAAATGACAAACTGCTTAACATTTGGCAAATCCAGGCACTACGACGTCGGTAAGTTGATTCCTATAAAGGTAACTTCAAAAAAGGATTATTCGCAAAATTATCATGTGCAAAACTAAACAGCTGACCGGTTAAGGCTCGATTTGCTTCATAATCTATGTTACGTTACTTATTAAATCTGATTTTCAATACTTCCAAGAAAAGAAATCACTTTACTTCAATTTACAGCCACTTGAAATTGTATCAATCAATCCGCTATAAAATATGCTCAAATTCATGAAAACTAATGCATTAACGCATCTTTGGTTAAATTTACGTTATAATTAAATAATCACTTGTAAAGCTTTAGAACGTAATTACTTTACTTAACATAAACACAAAAATATTCCTTAACCTAAAGATATGTATTATGAAAGCACCACATTCGGGATAAGATAACCACATAACCGTTACATTAATTTCTTTCTATTCTAATTAAATCACTTAGTTTACTTAATAGGCGGTGATACTTTACTAAAATTACTGTAAATATTACTCATATGCCAACATAAATGGTTGGGTTCTCCTCGTAACGCAATCGCCACATTAAATTCGATACAAAATAACCAATAAAACAAATCAAAAGAATTCATATAAATTTGATTATAACACGGATGAATACGCTTGGATTAAAAATACGATCGACTACTAAGAAATTAATTAAAAAAAAAACAAAACAAAAGAGCGTATTCAACCGTTAGAACACACAGAAAAAAAATATATACAATACTTTATTAAAATTTTGTCAACCACAGCAAGAATGTGCACTGAATGATTACCTTAAATTTTGATCAGCCCCTTTTATTATACAGGTACCTGGTGGGAATCCAGAAGATGAACTCTGCGGCGGCCTCGGCAATGCGTACGAAACTTCAAGTATGACCCAACTCGTGGATGCCTCAACTTCCAAGTTGCGTTTTGATTAATATTACAATTGGTTGTACGTTACACTATTGATTATCTTTACTCGTTACTCCTTAACTTTACTCTATTAATTTTCTAGCAATTAATGTCACTTATTATTGTTCAAACAAAAAGCTTAAGTATTTACACGTTGCTTGTTAACTTTACTTTAACCACAGACGTACCGGGTGTCCCAAATTCGTTGTAATGGCGGGGTATCTCGGTTGTTATAAAAGATAGAAACTTGCGGTTGTCGCGAACCTACTTTTTTATAAAACTTAAGATGGCGTAATCAGATTTTTTGTAACTGTTTTAGTTTGGGAGATACAGGGCGATTTTGAAAAGTGTATCGTTATGGACCCCCTCGATATCTCGGTTACCTTTAAAGATATCAAAAAGATTTAAACGTTATCTTATACATTTTTTTACGCCAAGTTCAGTGGCGTGCTCAATTTTTTTTTCGGGGGTACCGTTTTAATTTTTTATTTTTTAAATGGGACACCCTGTATTTTTTAAGCTAAATAAATCCCATTTTGTTTTCTCATTTCAGTGATATATATCACTTGCCACTTTTTTTTTATTAACCATATTGATCGTAAACATTTTAAAAGATAACGACATATGGTTCTTAACTGAAACATTCTATATATTTTTTAATTAATTTTATCAATACAGCTAGTTACTTACACAACACATTTATCTCTTTAACTCTTGGAACTTTATTATCTTACAACGAAATTAAACTAAACAACTTAAACTTAATTATTAAACTTAAATATTAAAAACAACACTATATTCTAAATTGTTCAAAATGGTTCCCATTTTCTTCTACACATTTTTGGCAAACCTTAAATATTCTATTTAAAGCACTTAATATATATATAAGGGTTTATTTTGTAAATTCCTAAGGGTCTCGTGTGTAGCATTTTGTAATTGAAGGAGGGTATCATACCTCCTTGAATAAATTTCGTTTTGAATATGCCCACATAAAAAAAAAGTCTAAAATGGACAAGTCCGGTGACCTTGGAGGCCAATTTACAGGGCCACGTGTGCCTATCCACCGATTGGGAAAATGCTCATCTAGAAATGGTCTAATAATATGTGCATTATGTGCGGGGGCCCCATCCTGCTGAAAATAAACTTGATTTCTGTGAGCTAATGGAACGTCTTCAAGTAATTCGGGCAACATATTTTCTAAAATTTGCTGGTAGCGAATAGATGTCAAACCTTCGTCAAAAAACTGATACCTTATTTTTGTTCCAAAAACAAAACACGCAACAGAGAACCCCAAACGACCTTGTTGTTGCTGTTGAAAAATTAAGTAATTGTTTTCTTTTGAGCAATATCTTGAGTTGTATCGATTAAAAATTCCTGCACTTGTTATGTGCGCCACATCAGACCAAATTACTTGTCTTGCAGAATTTGTCGAGGAATCTGATTATAATATTTAATATGCCCCTTAATTGCGTAAATTTTGAAAAATTTTGCTTTTTAAAATTTTAACTGTCAAATACGCCCTCTAGCGATGGACCTACAATTCTCAAAATATTTTCCAGGCGTTTCTCGAGGCCACTTTCGTTATAAAATTTTTTTTCCCGATCCTGTGCTATAATCCATTCCTGAGATATGGCCGACGGCCGTTCTTAGTTGGTCACCCGGTACTATAGCCGTATTGAAAGGGGTTTAATTATGTATTTTAAAAGTGTTCACTAGGAATTGTATATGAGCGAAAAAAATGTATATACCGCCTGCTTTGAATTAGGTAATTTTTAGAGCTCTTAATGCACTATCGCCGTAGTATTGAAAAGGGTGTTAAACCCTGTTGTACAGCAAATATTTTTAATTTTTTATGCCAAAAGTATTCACTAGAAATCGTATAAGTGCGAACAAAAATGGTACATTTTACTCCTTTTGAATTCCATTTTTAAGAAAACTAGAAAACAAAAGCGGATGTAACATTTTTAGTGCGGTCTTTGTAGCCAGATTTTTTTTTTATTATTTGGACAAATACCACTGACTTATAGTTTAAGGTAAAAAATCTTTAGCCTTGGGTATCAGACTTATTACGTGATGGTTTTAATGATTGGAAGTAGTGAAGCCCCTTCATTAAACACATAAATGCGAGGAACATGGATAGTGTTTGTACAGTTAGTTTTAAGTTTGGCTTCGATAGGTTAATAGATTAGTTTGGAATTCCAGTAGGCTAGTAAAGTTTGATTAGGTTAGCTTCAGGATTCGTTTGCATTTTTACGTATAGTTTCGAGTAAAGTCACTGGAGCTTTGACACAGTCATTTCAATACTGGGTTACGTTATCGATTTATTATATGGACGTGGATTGGCATCGGGGCCGTTTGTTTGACTTTTTTTGGTAGGAATTTCTCTGTGGAAGAGGTGTAAGAGTTTTTAAATATACACCGTGTCCAAGATAAAGATGCTCATTATGGGGATCTCGGAAACGGTAAGAGATGGAAGGTCGGTTAAATGGAACAAAAGTTACGGATTTGAGAGGATGTATTTGTGGTCTTAGTAGATGCTACAGTTAGAAGATGCAATTTATGTTTAGAGAATAACGGGAATCTTTTTGAACATCTTTTGTGAGTTTATTAACCTTTAAAATAAATTTGTTTTTTATTTGTCTATCATTTAAAATTACAAAACATAATTTTATAATAATTTTACGGTTTAATAATGTTTCTAGTATTAGTTTTAACTATACGTTTTCCATGTTCTACATTGAATATGAATTTTCTCATCCGAAACGTATCAAAAATGTAAAGTGTGATATATCATAATTTTTTCGTGTATTTAAAAAAATAAAGTTGATGATGGTTGCTAACAAACGAAACGTTGTATCAAAAATTGAATAACAGCATTAAGTAGAGTTTGAAAAGTGGCAATGAAAATGTGCTCTTCTTTTCTTGATAGCTCTTCAAATAAGGTCAGAAAAAAATAAAAACGAAAATCAGAAAATTCAATTTTTTTCAAATATCTCAGAAACTAAAAGAGATATTCAAGTTCTACAAAGACCATACATGCATCCTCTCAAATCCGTAACTTTTGTCCCATTTAACCGACCTTCCATCTCTTACCATTTCCGAGATCCCCATAGTGCACAACCTTATCTTGGACACGGTGTATAACTCATTTAATGTCAATATAGAATAAATTAGGGAACGTTGAAGCTTTTTAATTGAAATTACGTAAATAAATATTTGAACGCATTAATTTTTTTTACTATAGCTCAAATCGTATTAGAATTTTCAAAAGGCGCCACTAACATAGTCCAAAGCAGAAAATGGTTTTATTTGAATATGAGTAAGGTACTCATATAACGTACGTATTCAATTATTATAAAGTTAAATAATTATATCGTGTTGTGTAAATTAGACTTAATGACCATTATATTACAAAAAAAATTCAAAAAAACAAGGGATAGTTTTGACATTAACGAAAAAATGTTGGAAATAGTCTATAATTAATGTAGAATGCTTTATTTAAAGACGTAACTGTAAATATATAGAAATATTTAACTCCAGTGGAGCGTATTGACCCATGTTTTCCGATAATTGAGCTAAAGTATGGTAAGTGAATGGGTAATTAAACTATTTCAGTTATTCAGCAATTTACATCACCTACAACTATGTTTATTCGCGCTTATGCAATTGCGATTGAACCCTTTTAACATAAACAATTAAAGTAATTAAAGTATTTGATGAATAACAAGGTTCAACATGCCATTCAATACGGCGATGATGTATTAAGCACTCGTACGTACCTTTTTGTTGGCACTTATACGATTGCTAGTGAACCCTTTTCACACAAAAATATTTGGTGTATGACGAGTTCAACACGCCGATGGTGCATTTAGAGCGCATTTTCTTAAAAATAACATAAGGTATGTACATTTTTGATGGTGCTTATATTATTGCTTTACAACAAAAAATTTAAAATATAAAAATATTTGGTGTAATTTCAACAGCTTTTCAATACAGCGATAGCGCATTTTTAATTGCGTAAATTAAAGAGGGGTGGGGGTGCGCGCCATCAGTCGCCCTTAGTTTTATATCCCCTCACCCCATAATCGTTTTATTTATAGTTTCGGTATAAGATATGGTGAAGTATTTATATGAAATTTCATATAAATAAAGATAAATTTGTTCAACAATTTACTGAAAAAACGTTAATTGCTGAAATCTATTTCTAACTTGATGTTTTGTTTTATTTTGATTGTATTTTTTTAAAGAATTGAGTGCACCAGTATACTTTATTCAGAACACGGTATAGAATATCGTGATTCACATATAATACACATTGTGTAGTATCTTAAGGTTAAAATGGCCAAAAAATTCACAGCATGCAACTTATACGCATCACGGCACTCAGATCTGTAATAAAGATCTGTAAATTATAATGCTCAAACAAATTTCCAAAGGAAGAAAAACCAACTGACAAATAGAAATAAATTTAGATGTAAAAATAATCGTAGATGTAGATTCCATAATCAAGCGGTGTAAAAATTTGGTTTTTGTTTGTTACGAGACTAAATTGTAAATATTGGGAAATGTGCTTTATGTAATAAGTCGAATCCAATAATTTTTTCTTTCAGTTCAGCAGACATTACGCGACTGTCGAAAAATTCACACATATTTTAAATCATTATGGTATAATTTGTGAAAGTATTATTATATTGCGGCAGTGTTGCATTGTTAAATCATTCAATAACGAATGATTAAATATAATTTAAAATTATTGTCGTATTATATTTAAAAAAAAACTCGCCCGAGCAGGGACTTGAACCCTGGACCCTTGGATTAAAAGTCCAATGCTCTACCGACTGAGCTACCCGGGCTACATGTCATGATTGGTTTTATACTCTAGTAATAAACGTAACAAGAATGAATATTCTGTACATTTACATTTTAATAAATATAATACAATACGAATTTTTACTACAATTTTAATTATAAAAGCGATTTTAGTAAGTGTACCATTGACTTAAATGAAATTAGAAGAAAACCAATTATTAACTATTAATAAAACCAAATGACATTACATACATAGAATTTTATGCTATCTATAGTGTAGGAAACAATAATTCACGTTTATTTCTTAAATATGTTACACACGGGAGCAGTACAAAAAAATCCTATACAGAACAAAGAAATTTCCTTATTAGTTTTCTCCTTTTAAGTACCTACTATAGTGTGATTTATCACCTTAAAATGTATAGGGTGAACAAAGACTGACCCTTTCCTTTACAAAAGAAGTTTGAAGTACAAATCTTTTGTCATTAACTTTAAACGTGATATTTACCTCTATAGGTATCATAAAATATTAAAAAACTGCCTAAAGCCAGATTTAACGGTTCGTAAATAAATCCCTATGTTTTCAAAATGTAATAAATTATGCGTCTTTTTAGGGAATTAATTTCTCACATGATAAGTAAATCTGATGTGGACAAAACAGACTTTCTTTTATGCCTGTGCACGTTGCGCTAGTTAAACAGGATACGGTTATTTTTAATTTATTCATTTCCGCTTATATGAAATGTACCAAGTATTTTCTCGTTTCGTACCTACCTAATCAATTTAAAACTATTTTCGCTCTTTGCGTTCGTTGTATATTTTTTCACTTTGGTCCAACTTTTTTGAAACACATTACAATGGAATTCCATTAGTGTGAAATGATTAGATTATGTTAATTAATAATTATTAATGAAATGACATTTCTTTTTCATTTGTCAAAGGTGAAAATGTGGTTACTCAAATTTAGTGTTTTCTTTCTACTATTCATCCGCAGTTTTTGCCCTAAAGTTGATACTTTTGACAAATTCACGACAGGTATATATTTTATTGCCTTCTGTAACATTTTATTTATTTCAGTGGTCTCTAATAAATGTAGATTTTTTTTTGTATTTTTAACCCCGACGAAAAAAGAGCAGCTTCCAATCTAGCCATAGACGAACGGATTTTTTGACAGGCCAGACCCGCGAATCAGATCCGCGGATTCTCGGCCTGTCTGTCGCCCACTAACGTGCAGACCGTGCTGTCAAACTTTCAGTTATCAAATCCGTTCGCGGTCGAGATCCGATTGTATATGGTGTAAACCTGCCGATTTTTTTGTTTATTTATCCGCGGGCCCAGGCCTTTCATGCATGCTTGACAAACAAGAGGCACGTGCCACTGTTTTCAGTGTGTTATGTGTGTACAGAGGTGTTATGCTATACATAAAATATAATTAATTATATTTTAAATATAATATAATATAGAAAGATATGAATGATACGCAAAAGATTGTAACAGCAGCAAGGGGAATGTATTCTATGTGGGTGTATATATCGTGAAAGAAAAAACGCTCAAAATGTCAGAAATCATGAATTGCTGAAAGCCAGCACAGGAGCCATATAACTTTATTTCGGGAGCTGAGAGACAGTGACTGATGACTTCAGGAACTACTTGAGAATGAATCACTGCCGTTTCGTCCAACTATTAGGTAAGTAATTTTTAGTTAAGGAACAAATCTTGAAAATGTTAATGAAGTTAAAATTGAATTAATTTGATTCATGTTTTTTTTTGTGCAGAGCTAATTGGACATTTAAAAAAAATAAGGTAATGCGTGAGTGCATTTCACCAGAAGATCGTTTGGCTGCAACACTGCGATTTTTAGCTACTAGGAGGAGTTACGGAGATTTGTTCACAACTCGGATCGCTGCACAAGCACTAGGTCGCATTATTCCAGAACTACCGATCCGAGAAGAAGGAGTGCTTTGGTTTTCCTCCGTTTTAGAAAAAAGGGTTGTAGCGCCCCCCAGGTATCCTATCTTGAAAAGTGTAATTTGAACTTATTTGCAATAATGCAAATTCAAGAACAAAACAATCGCTAACTGATTTATCTTGACTTTACTAACAATACTGTTACTATTACTCAAATTAATTGTTTGCCTTACTTTGACTTTCCTGGCAATAATTAAAATTAAAATTAGAATTTATTTAGAAGTCTGATACTTAATTACTCGCAAACCTCAAATCTGATCAAAAGAACTGGCCGCTGTGCTATTTGAATTAGATAGGCTAGATGTGGTAAGTGTAGCATCATGTGGGGAAGGTAAAAAAAATAAAACTACTCAAATTAAAATTAACGAGCTTTGCGCAATGGTGGTTCAGCCCGTTAATGTACTATTGTGGGAGAGAACCACCAATAAAACCCACTTTATTCATAAATAAATAATTGTACAAGTACATTAATAGATCAAATAACACAAAAAAAAACAATGAAAGGGTTAAATATATAACAAAACACCATTAAATAGGTTAAAGTGCGTACAAAATTATAAGATTAAGAAAAATAAATAAAAAGCCGTTTAGTTGCGCATAAACACAAAAAAAACCTGTAGTCACACTCACAATTGTGTCATAAATCATCAGAATAAAAATCGTAACACCAAACATGTGGCCCTTTAAAAGCAAGCATGTCGGTCTTTTAAGTAAATAAGCACATAAAACAATAAGGCAAATTACGGTACACATAAAATACAACAACAGTAAAATTTCACAGGTGTCAATAAGGTAAATGCAAGGACAAAAGAAAATAGACAAGGAATTTACACGTACACAATTGTTTAGTGAATACTAAAGCACAAAATACAAACGTAAAATTACCACAAATGACATATACAAACAATTCTACTTAACAAACAGACAAAACATACTCATTAAAACAAAGTCTTACAAAGGTAAGTTGTAAATAGATCATAACATCGTGACCAATATATAAGGTAGAGTGCGTTAGAAAAATACAGCCCTCTTTCTCGGGTTACATATTCATCTATACAACAATAAAAACAATAAAAATAAAATTCGAGGTGTTTAATTGTCATCTGGATCCGGGAGTACATCGTCAATTGCACATTACAATTAATAACCGAGCAGTATCCTGTACCCGTTCTCCAGGCCCGCCTCTACACAAATATAAATATAAACAATAAACAACAATGCTAATTCACACAAATACAAGAGTGAAGGAGCCCTGTACTGTCTTTTATTTTAACAGATTTCAGCTTAATGAGCCCGCGTGCGAATGAGATACCTTTGCAAGGCAATGCTCCATTTTTAATACATTATATAGGCTTGTAAAATTATTTGCTGCCAGCCTTAATTTATATAAAAATACCTACCTACACTTGAATATTCCTTTAAGTGATCACAGACACAAATCGTTAACATAAGCGGTTTAACTTCAAAAAGGGTGACTTATTTATAGATTAATATTTGAAAAACACATTAAAACTAACACCCGAAAGAAAAGACAAATTAGCGTTGGCTAATTCAAAAGAAAATGTACATGCAAGAATTATTCTAAAGACAAACTGTTTACAATTAAGGTATTTAATTAACCAACCCGATCTAGCTCCGTCGACACTCTAACTCTACCTACCCTTTCCCCCGATTTCAAACTCACATTTACTCCCCCATTTTTCAAAAGTAATAAAAAATAAGAAATTATTATGTTGGAACAGTTTCATATTAATTATTGAACGACATCTTAATTATAAAAATATGCTTTCGTCCGTAACAATAATTAATTAATAAGTAGTGACATTTTTACATCAAGAAAGTGCGCATAAGAATTTGCAATGATTCATTACGTCCCTTCAGTAAAGCAGCTTTCAAGCGTACACCTGATAGTCAAACCTCAAACACATGTTTTTCAACCCTCAGCCAAATATTAGTTACAAAAATAAAATATCCCGAAAACCATGCTCAAATAACGACTTAATGTTTAATAAAATATGTTAAACCCCATTAATTAACTTTCCTATCGCGGTAACAATTTCGATTTATAAAAATGTTTGCTGCAATAATAACATTTTCGCGGTCCGCTACCTGCAGGGTTACCTCGGCCAGGTTTGAATTCGCGCCGCTCGGGCGAAAGGCAAGTAAATATTCCACCACCGAGGCATCTCATTTTAGATATAAAGTTTCATTAAACTTCTTACGTATTTCTCAAGTTATTGTGCCTACACAATGTCACCAATTTTGTTAATAATGCCAATAAATTTAACACTCATTCATTTATAGATACAAAATTCACATGGTGACTGGCGGCTGTGTGAACTAAATTTCGTTTATGTTAAAAAAAAAGAAAACATGAGGGTATGTAAACGTTTTATTAAAATTGTAGGTATATTGTCGTATATAGATCAGTGTTTAGTAAAACAGATTACCCTGATGTTAATTAAGTCTGTAAATCGCTGAAATGTTAACCAACCAATTCAAAACTGTTGAATAAATTCAATAGTTAATTCCTGTAATTGAAGCTTTTCTTTGTTATCGTACCATATTGAGTGGATAAGAAGTTTTGAGTGTTTGTGGTAAGTCAACTTGATTGGATATTAACCACTTTCTAATTCTGAACTACAGAGCATATATGAGGATTACCTGGACTTCAACACTTAAACTGACCTGTGGGGAGTAATCCTCACGCACGGTCAGGAGGTGTGCGCCCTTTTTGGGTAAGCACTCTCCGGAACAGCGACGAAAGGGCTGCCTTGGGTAAGTATTCAGTATCGATTTATTATTATCACACCTGCCCTCAACCTTTTTCCTACTTATTCTACATCGCATCACGGTATAGATATCCCATCCTATTACTGCAAAACAATAGCTATGCCGTCGTTGTGCGGGTATGCGAAGACCAAACTTATATATTTCTTTCAAATATCCGAAGCAGCAGCATCAACATCAACAATTAGCACCCGAATGCCAACATGATAGCACACACAGGACCAACACTACATCACCACCCACAACAGGATAATTCTTTTTGGGACCACAAATACTACAACATGTGTCGACACGGCATACATTACACTACACATCAACCTACCGTACACGCGCTGAAGAGCACTCACTCCTGAACGGCGCACAACAAGGAAGAACATACTTTGTATATATTTTATATTATATTGTACTTTGTATTGTATTATAATAAGACATGTATTGTAAATATCTAAAAAGCCAATAAACTATGTTGAATTGAAAAAATTATACATTGTTTTTTTTGTATGTTTAATACTTATTGAAGCTATTGTTTGTGTAAACCAATTATCTTGTTTTGTTGACTGATTATAAATGTTTGAACGTATAAACCGTAACAGATCGCTTAATTGGATAATGTGAGGGGCGGAATGTTACAACGTAATCTTTCTTGTTTTTTATTAATTATTTAATATCTCTTGAAAACGGTGATGGATTCAAAAAATAAATAGTTGAAGTTAGAGGATCGATTCAGTCGTACCGGGTAACAACAGATTGAGTTGAACCTTTATGAGACGCTATATTGTTTTGTTACATATATTAATTATAAACCGTTGTGGCCATAAATACATTATCGTTTCCGTTTTAGTAAAAACCAAAAGCGCGAATCTGTCCTTTTTATTTTCTTTTGCGCGAAGCAACCATAGGAAAACTATTGTTTTCGTGAAAAAATCGATTTCGGTGTTCTACGGATTTACACATATTGGGAACCATCCGTTTTGGTTTCAATATTGATTTTAACTCGCAAGCATTAATACGTTAGGTGTTTGTTGAATTAAAGGATTACTATATTCAAGCGTAAGTAGGTACTTAAATGTAGATTAAAAGTCGCAACAAGCTATTCAATAAGGTGATGTAACCTTTAAGAAAGTTGGACGTTGTGTTGCAAGAATTCACTATTTAATTATTATAAGGTACCTAATTGGCATAGAATTGTTTCTTGATGGCACAACTGCTAATACATTATCTCGCAAGCACGATTATTACGTTGAAATTTGTTTAAATAACAGTGTAACTACGATGTTTCTGTCACAGCTGGTATGATTTAGCATTCAAATCTCATTGAGAAAAGCCTCAATTATAACTTTAGTTCTAGTTCCGCAATCATGAAATGGCTAGCCACAGTTTTACCTGTTCAAACTAACCCGTTCTTATTTGTTTTATATGTACAGTGATGTACCGGATGTTCGGATAAGGGACCGGAACGTCTCTATCTTGACAATGGTAAGGTCTAGAGGTTTGGGAAAAAAGCAAGTAAGAGAAATGGCTGGAAATTATTTTAAAGTCGTAACTGCTACGAAGAAACATAAAATTCATGCTATCTCGGAAAATTTGGTGATGAGCTATAACTTTCAAAATATCATGTGAGAGCTTGGGTAATACCGCATCATTTTGCTTTGCGACGTTTCTCATAATAAAGGAAGGGGAGACCAACAATGTATTTTTCAATATTTGTATTTTAATATCTCCGGAATCACTCAACGGATTCGAATATTCTTAGTTTCGTTTGAAAGAGCAATTTATATTATTTTAAAGGGCATCCGGTATGGATGAACGTGGAAGTTACGAAAAAGAGGTGACGTGGGCCCTTAAACTTTTGCGTCATTGCTTGCGGGTAAGTTACCCGTTAACCCTTGTTCACTTCGTTACCTTACTATTGCAAGGCTTTGATTTAATAGTTTTGAGGTATACTCTATTCAGTCGGCTTATTTAGAATGGTTTGTTACAAACTAATTTCTCTATATATGTAATTTTTTTGTATTTGTACCAACGTATTTAGGTGAAAAGCTGCTTCTATTTACAATACAGTTGTGTATGTGTAAATTGTTTGTCTTTTTTTATTCTTGTCTATGTGTAGTTTAAACTGCATTAGGTTATTAAGGTTACCTTATTGCTGTCTAGCTAATTTTATTGTTTGATTTATTTTATGTATAACAACCTGCATTATTATTTTTCTTTTTCTTTTATTATTATCTTAAGTGCCGGCATGATCGGTTGGATAATGACCACGTTTGGTGACAAGATTTTCATTCTAGTTTATGTGGGTGTGATTTCATTGTTTGTTTTTTTATTGTATTTACGCGTACTTAAAATGCTTTTTATTTTGCAGTTATTCGATTTTATAATTTTGTACACGCTTTAACCTGATTCAATGGTACTTTGTTTGTGATATTGGCATATTGAACCGTTCCTTTGTTTCGTTTTACTTTTATTTGTAAAATTGCGTATTGATTAATATACTTTAGTTTCTTGATGATACTTTCTCAATTTGTAGTTAACCGGTTAAATCATTATTGGCAAAGCTCATTCATTGTAGTTTGAGTAATTTTATTGTTTATCCGTCCCACTATGCTGCAACACTTAATCTCATCCATTCATGTCTCATTCAATTACCATACCGTAGCTTATCACTAGACGACCAATTCAGGTTTGATTTTTGCAAGCAATTCAATATTAGCATTGTAAATAAATCCTAAGATTTTAATTAGTATGAGAGAAGTCAATAATATGTAAACAAGCACTGTGGGTAAGATTAACATTATTGTGAGCACAGTCAGTTCATTTTTCTAATAATTTACATCATTGCGAATAAGTCCAGTATCAAACTCTTAAAGATTTTTATAGTCTTTTATTATTGTGATAAACTTTGAATTACGTCTTTAAGAATAGGGTACCTTGGGACACTACAGTGGAAACGAATTCAATTTCAATGAAAATGCAGGGACGTAAGGATTTGGATCACTTTATTATTGTTTATTATTACATTTGACCTTTTTTTTAATTATTGCTGTGTTTTAACATGGTGTTATTGAAGATATTAACCTTTCGAAAAGTTGATTGTATTTATGTACAAATATTTATTATTTTGTTGTGTGTCGGTCAAGTTATAATGACCTTGTTATTATTATGTCTCCGTCAAGAATTATTTTTAGTTACAATTGCTACACCTGATCATTGAGTTCAAAAACTAATACCATTTCAACCTTGTTTGATCATTTGTATACATTATTCTTTATTTTATTTGACTATTAATTTCTAAAGAAATTTTATCTTTCTTGGAATTTAACCTTTACTTTGTTTCATGCTATTTTCGAATATAATGAAGTTATTAAAGCTTCTCTGAGCATCTGTAGGTGAGTACAGGGTGGCCAACTAAGAATGCGAGGTACTGTATCTGGGAAACTATACATCGTAGAGGCTTGCGTAAAAAAAAGTTATTACTAAAACGGCCAATACAAAAACATGGAAAATATTTTCAAGTTTCTGAAATGACCGCTAGGGGTCGTAACTGCAATCTTGAATCTAAAAAAGTGATGTTTCTGTGAATTCTGCTATAATAACCTAATAAAAAAATAACTGATCTTTGAAGTCGAGGATAATCTGAACTTTTTTGTTCAGCACTGTTTGACGTATGTCTAAAACTAAAGTGGTGGAGGGTATTCCAAGGTTTCCTTAAATAACCCCTGTATCTTCGAAACAGCTAAGCCGATTTTAATAAACTTGGGCGCGTTGAAATGAGCTATTCTTGGGCTACAAATGTTATAATATTTGAAGGTTTGTTAGTTTCACATGTCGTCGCTACAGGGCTTTGTTCAACATTCCGACAGAAACGGTTAATTTTCACAAAAAATTAAATGCATTGATATGACTTTTTTCATGAACAAGTAGCTAAATGATGCCTAAACAAGCTCGCGAAAACCGCATCTCGATATCTTGTTCCTAACCTAAAATATCGGCCAAAGAACACTTTATACGAAAATCCCTTAAATTTTAATTTTTATTATTAATTTTATTAAATACATAAATAAAGTTCACCTCAGTAGGATTTGAACCTACGACCTGTACTTTGCTAAGTCGCTACAACTGCCAGGTTCAAGCCCCAATCGATGTAAACTTTGTCTTTATGTATGTAGAACTGTTCTACATACATAAAGACAAAGTTTACATCGATTGCTTGAACCTTGGTGCAGTTGGTACGCGTACTAAAGTACAGGTCGTAGGTTCAAATCTCGAGGTGAACTTTATTTATGTATTTAATAAAATTAATAATAATTTTTAATTACATATTTACCTTTGAACTTATTCGTTCATAACAAAAACTTATAATAATTTAATTTTTTTAAACTATATTTTTCTGGAATTGTTTCTATTATGTAAGTTGTGGCCCTAAAAAGGACCGATTTAAAGGAGGAAGGTTTTTAATGCCCCCGTAAATGCTCGAAATGCTGACCGTCACTCTGTGCATTGCTGAAGCCTCTTATGGGTAGACAAAACTGCAGCTTTAATTTCGGCTCTGAATAGGTTACCTAGAAATTGCGATTTTAAATGTTTGTAAATTTATACACCAGAATAAAATCACCCTTTTTGAAATTACTACGGGCAAGTAAGCAATGCTAAAAGTTATACGAAAGGCCTATTTTTTGTTTGTTTAAATGGATATATACGAAAAATACAATTAATAGAAGCAGGCAATGGAAACAGATACATACATACATAATCCTCAAATTGTCAATACTTTCGCGTTACTTTAAGAAATGTTTGTGCTTTCAAAATGCGTTTTACGTATAATGAAGCTGTTGATATGCTTACGGTTTATTTTGAATGTCTTCAGAATGCCGCAGTAGCTAAAAGAGTTTACGCGGCTCGATATCCAAATCGGCGTTCTTGCGATGTAAGAGTTTTTCCCCGATCAGTGGCGAACTTACGAGCCAATGGTAGTTTTCGGCCTACGTTTCAACGGCAAAGAATTGGAAGAACACAAGAAAATATTAACCATGTACTGGGCTATATGGAAGGAAATCCTCATGTTAGCACAAGAGCATTATCCACTGAGTTGGGCATATCACGGACAACGGTTGAAAATATTTTGAAGGACCATAGGCAAGTTCTAATGGACATCAAAATATATAGGTATTCGTTTAAACTTTTTTTAATTACTTTAAGAATGCACCCATATCATGTCGTTTTACATCAGGCCTTGAAAGAGGAAGACTTTGATCGAAGGTTAGACTATTTCCATTGTATGTTAGGCATGATACGCGAAAATAGAGAATTTTTATTTCAAATTCTTTGGACCAGTAGTGACGGGAGAGTCAATCTGCACAATATGCATTATTGGTCTGCAGAAAATCCCCATTGGTTGCGTGAAGTTCAGCGCCAAGGACGTTGGAGTTTAAATGTATGGTGTGGCATACTGGGAGGCAGAATTATTGGGCCATATTTTTTCGAGCAACCCCTAAGTCGCAATGTATTTCTTGACTTTTTGGCCAATCAATTACCGTTGTTGTTGGAAGATGTGCCTCTGGAAACAAGGCAAAAATTGTTTTTGCAGTTGGATGGTTGCCCAGCACATTTTGCTATTAATGTGCGAGAGAATATTAATGCAGTATTTCAACAGCGGTGGATTGGAAGAGGAAGTCTGTTTCCATGGCCTCCGCGATCGCCAGACTTAACCTGCCTCGATTTTTATTTATGGGGGCTCTTAAAGGACATCGTGTTTCGGACTCAACCTACTACTAGAGAAGATATAAAAAACTGGATTGGTAACGCAATACGTAACATACAGAGAGCCGAAATTGAAGCTGCAGTTTTGTCTAGTCATGAGAGGCTTCAGCAATGCATAGAGCGTGATGGTCAGCATTTCGAGCATTTACGGGGGCATTAAAAACCTTCCTCCTTTAAATCGGTCCTTTTTAGGGCCACAACTTGCATAATAGAAACAATTTCAGAAAAATATAGTTAAAAAAAATAAAAATTTAAGGGATTTTCGTATACAACGTGTCCAAGATAAGCAGGGCCAGTACAGGGATCTCGAGAACCGTAAAAAATACGAAGCCGGTTAAATGGGAAGAAAGCTGCGCATTTTGGTGCTTAACAAAATGCTTTTTTGAAATCTAAAAAATTTCGATTGGTTCCGGAGTCATCCGCAAAAAATTTTGCAAAATCGTTTTAATTTTTTACTGGGTTTATTTCAAGAGGAATTTTAAAATAAGTGGTACTTTCTCATAGCCACTTTTTCCCCTCTGCAAGATGGCGTTATTGAATTTGAAATTCGACGTTTCGTCTTTGACCGACCATCATCAACTTCATTTTTTTAAATACGGCTCTGATTTTCTAATATCAAATTGTTGAAGCTCTTTCAATTCTGAATTCAACAATGTACCACACGTCACGGTTTAGGTATGTTTCAGACCTTATTTGAATATTATTAAAAGTGTTACTCGAATCGAAGCTGCCTTGTAAAATCTCTCATAAATTTAATTATTTCAGCTATGTCAATTTATCGAAAAATCACTTTTTTTTGAGGTTTACAAATAAATTAGTTATTAACAATAGTTTTTACAATAATAAGTATTTACAACAAAGGATATTACAAAAATAACGAAACTAGTATCAAAGAGTAGAATTTAAGTTCATAGGAAGTGTTCGAAATGATTGCCCTCATTCTCTAAACATAAATAGCATCTCATAACTGTAGCTTCTAAAACATTAATCAGCATAACTGGTGTTATACTTTGAAAAGCTTGAAGCACCAATCTTCTGAGTTCTTGTTCTGTTTCAACGTTTTCCTTATAAACATAATTTTCGACATATCCCCAAACAAAGAAATCTAATGGAGTAATGTCGGGTGAACGTGCTGGCCATGGCGTTTCAGAATACGTGCTTATAAGTTTTCTTGGAAATTTATTTAAAAGGTACTCATTAACAGCCCATGAATTATGTGCAGGCGCACCGTCCTGTTGGAACCAATGGTTGCGAATTTCTGCTAGAGGTAAATTATCCAGGGCTTCTTCCAAGTCATTTTGTAGTAAATTGAGGTAATGCTCAGAGTTTAAATTATGATGGTAAAAAAATAGTCCTATAATTCGTGTTCCCACAATTCCGGCCCACATATTGAACACAAAACGATGTTGATATCTTGTTTCTTTAAGTAAATGTGGGTTTTCTGTGGCCCAGTAATGAATATTTCGTCTATTACAAATCCCATTTTTAGTCACCATGCTCTCATCAGACCATATTATCTGATAAGGAAAAGCTTCATTTTCATGACATTCTTGTGTGTACCATTCACAAAATGTTCGACGCCTTTCTGCATCACCGGGCCTAAGTTCTTGACAAATTCTGTATTTGTATGGATGAAATTTTTGTTTTTTTAAAATAAATTGTGCTGTCGATTTCGCCACACCAACGTTTTGTTCAATTTTCCGAGTAGATATTCCGCGGTTCTCAATAACTGATAATAAATAATACGTTTTTTACTTTTTCTTCATTACTAGGCTTTTGTCGAGAAAGTACAGGTTTCTTAAACGCACCGTATTCTTTAAGATTAACTACTAACTCACTAAATGTCCTTTTATTTGGCTGCCTCCTTTCCGGATATTTATTTAAATACATATGTTCCGCTGCATAACAGTTTCGGTTACTTAAAATTAAACAAGTTATCATATCAAATTTCTCTTCATTTGAATAAAGTTCCATATTTCAAACAAAATGCAAGAAAAACGTTTTTAAAGAAAATAATTTCACAGTAAATGTCAAATTTAATACATCTCTGGGATGTTCATTTTTTTTTCAAAGCCCCCTTTCTTTCAAATAGATGTAGAAATGTGATAGATACCTGAGACATTGAAACGTACTAAGATCGATGTAAAATTCGACTCGTTGATGTTAGATTTATTGTTATCTTTTTATATCTTTTATTGATTATCTGCCTTATTTATTTGTAATCTTTAATAAAAAAAATAGTAAATTTTATTGTTCTTTATTGTTAATACTTACTATTATAAAAAGTATTGTTAATAACTTATTTATAGCGTTTTTTCGATAAATTCAAATAACTGAAATAATTAAATTTATGAGAGATTTTACAATGCAGCTTCGATTCAAGTAAAACTTTTAATAATACTCAAATAAGGTCTAAAACATACCTAAACCGTGAAGTGTGATACATTGTTGAATTCAGAATTGAAAGAGCTTTAACAATTTGATATTAGAAAATCCCGTAATTAAAAAAATGAAGTTGATGATGGTCGGTCAAAGACGAAACGTCGGATTTCAAATTCAATAACGCCATCTTGCAGAGGGTAAAAAGTGGCTATGAGAAAGTACCACTTATTTTAAAATTCCTCTTGAAACAAACCCAGTAAAAAATTAAAACGATTTTGCAAAATTTCGGTTTTTTGCGGATATCTCCGGAACCAATCGAATTTTTTAGATTTCAAAAAAGCATTTTGTTAAGCACCAAAATGCGCAACTTTCTTCCCATTTAACCGACTTCGTATTTTTTACAGTTCTCGAGATCCCTGTACTGGCCCTCCTTATCTTGGACACGTTGTAAAGTTTTCTTTGGCCGATATTTTAGGTTAGGAACAAGATATCGAGATGCGGTTTTCGCGAGCTTGTTTAGGCATCATTTAGCTACTTGTTCGTGAAAAAAAAGTCATACCAATGCATTCAATTTTTTTGCGAAAATTAACCGTCTCTATCGGAATGTCGAACAAAGCCTTCCAGCGATGACATGTGAAACTAACAAAACTTCAAATATTATAACACTTGTAGCCCAAGAATAGCTCATTTCAACGCGCCCGAGTTTGTTACAATCGGCTTAGCCGTTTCGAAGATACAGGGGGTTATTTAAGGAAACCTTGGTATACCCTCCACCACTTTATTTTTAGACATACGTCAAAAAGTGCCGAACAAAAAAAGTTCAGATTATCCTCGACTTTAAAGATCAGTTATTTTTTTATTAGCTTAATATAGCAGAATTCACAGAAACATCACTTTTTTAGATTCAAGATTGCAGTTACGCCCCCTAGCGGCCATTTCAGAAACTTGAAAATATTTTCCAGGTTTTTGTATTGGCCGTTTTAGTCATAACTTTTTTTTCCGCAAGCCTCTACGATGGATAGTTTCCCAGATGCAGTACCTCGCATTCTTAGTTGGCCACCCTGTACAAAGCTGATAACAGTTTTTGTAGTAATTATACTATTTAAGTAAGTTAATTAAGCAGTATTATAAAGAGCCACGGTCAAATACGTCAGAACGGACTCATTTTTCATATTCGCAAGATTTTATAACAACTAACGCCACCTAAGCGTTATGGAAACTCTCACCGGAAGCTTTCGTTTATATTTTGGCAAAAATAACTTCACATCTTGCTAGTTTTACAAGAACAAATTTAACCAATAATATGAAAAGGCGATTAATCGATTTACTTTCACACACAATGAGGTTTAAAAGTTGCAATTTGTTGTTTTTGGATTGTACATTTTTGTACTATGAATTGGGTGTATTTATTATTACTTTGAAATGTTTGTTTGCTCCCCCTCATATAAAGTCAATTTAAAAGACGTATGTCTATTAAAAATGTCGATAAATACTCAACCAACGTTAAAAAAACTTTTCTGGGAAAAGGTCTGTCGAAATTGCGCAATCAATCAACTGTGAAGTAATTAATGGTTAGGTAGTTTTTTTACAACAAAAAATCACACACGTATATTTAAAATTAATAAAAAGGGTTATCAGTAAACTTTTCTTAAGTTTAACAAGCCTTTGTATCACTATTCACATTAATATTCGAAATTTAATAAGAGGTACGCATAAAGGTGTCAATGAATTTGAGTAATAGTATCAAAGAGGGTTGTGGTTTAATGTTAAGTGCTTGAAGTAATCAAGTCCGTTTACGTTTAGAAGCTACTATTAATCTAATTTGCTATAAAAGCGATAAAGGAAAGTGTAAAATTTGCGGTTAAAATCCATATACTTACTGTATTTGCACTTGCAAAACACTACATAAGATGTAACAAGAATATAAATTTTGAAAATTAAAAAATACAATTAGTTTTTGTCTACTTCCTTTCCTTTGATCATTTCTTATGCAACCCTTCTTGTTTTTTAGTCAGGAAATGCTTTGACATCTGGTAAGAGTACTTTATAATTACATATACCAACGCAATTTAGTAGCGCCATCTGTGCAAGGTGCACAGACAAGGTTAAAGAATCATTACACTGTAGTTATTTTTTTCTATGATGCATTTAGACATAATTTGTTTAATAACAGCCTTCTTTTATTATCTTGTAAATTATAAAGAAAACATATATTACCAAATCAGATCACATGTAGTTAATTCACATTTTTTTTCCAGGACATTTGCTGACCTAATATTATTTTAAATAGCTAATGATCTTTATCGCTACTAACTTTTAAATTTAAATATGAAAATGTAAACGTTCATCATTATTATACATAATTAAATTACTTACCTTTTAGGTTTATAAATAGTACATTTTAAAGAAAATCTAAACGTTTCCATAACACTTACGGTTATCTGCGTCAGTTTAGTGAAATTTGAAAAATTTAAAACGCAAATACACCATATAAAAAAACCAAAGAAGATATGTATTTTAATAAGTATACAGGGTGAGTCAAGCTCAACGGGACGGAATCTCCGGGACAAACGGTAAGAAATAATAAAAAGTCCTCTTACAGGCATATGTAGATTAGTAACGGCTACAATTTAAAATTAATCGCACATATACAGGGTGTTTCAAATTCGAGTAACATCAAAGTTATGTTTTTTTAAATGGAACGTCCAGTATTTTATTACATTTTTCAATTACTTTTTAAACAATAATGTTAGTTTATTAAAGGTACCTTATAGCTAAGTTTGATAGTTTTCGATTTATTTGACATTTTGTGAAAATACAGTCTTCTTGAAAATAATTAATTGCAGCTTATCAAGTCAATTTCAAGCTGTAATTTTTTGCTTATTTATTCTATACTTTTCAGGTTTTCTATCGGTATAATTACAATAATAAATTGTTATACAGAGTGTTCCTGACAATTGGTTTAATTTTCATCATCTTTTTTGTGCAATTTCTTTATTATTTTAAATGGAACACCCTGTATTTTATTACATTTTTGAATTTACCATACAAAAATACAGTTTATTTGTTAAGGGTTCCGTATGCCTATTTTTAATACTTTCTGAGCCATTTGCATTAGATTACTAAAATTAGTGCATTTTATTATTTTAATACAAAATTTATAATAAATGTTCAATATGATGTCCATTTTCTCGAATGCACATTATTATCCTTTTTTCAAATGATCTTCTCACATTCCTTAGCATGTCAGGAGTTATCGTGGCGAATGCATTTTGAATACGTATTTTCATGTCTTCGATGGCTGATCCATTTTCCTGGGAAATGTTCATTTAAATATTGTCTTACATTACGCGAAAAATGTGCTGGAGCGCCGTCTAGTTGCAACCACATTTCTCTTCCGACATTTAATGGAATGTCTTGTAAAAGAATCCAAAAATCACTTCTTAAAAATCTAATGAAATTTCTTCCGTTTAAATAACCATAAAAAAAATGTGACCCTATTACGTAGCCTCCTATTGTCCCCACATAAACATTCAGATACCATCGATTCTGATGATTTGTTGTTCTGTACTGGTGGTTATTTTCAGTACTGTAATAGTGAAAATTATTCCGGTTAACTAGTCCATTGTTATCGAAAGTAGCTTCATCGGTAAATAAGATTTTGTTTAAAAAGTATTCTTTACCTTTTTTTTCAAGAAATCGTAAACAAAATTCAGGCCTGTTTTCAAAACCGTGTTCGTATACATTTTGGTGCATTTCAATGTGATATGGACGATAACGATGTTTTTTAAGAATTCTTTTAACACTTGATTGACTTACATCTACTTCTTTAGATACACATCTTCTACTAATGTTAGGATTTTCGATTACTGATTGCAACACCAATAATTCCGTATTTTCGTTTCCCGTTTTAGGTTTCTTTAATTCTCGTTTTTTATGTGCCACGCTACGTGTTTCACAAAATCTTGCCAATAGTCTTTCAAATACTTCCTTGCGAGGGTGATTTTCTAAAGGAAATATTTCTGCATACACTCGTGCTACCAGTAAACAATTTTCCAAACATTCCCCAAGAATTAGAATCATATCTTCTAACGAATACTTCTTCATTTTATAGTCAATGACAAAAAAATAAGATATGAAATTAGCAATGCTTTATTAACATTAAACACATTTGACGGATACTAATAAAAGTCACAGCCTCCGTTGTGAATAAAGTACAAATTTTATGTGTCTTTAGTAAACTAATACAAATTACTCGGAACGTATTAAAAATAAACATACGAAACCAATAACAACCATCCAAGACATGAAAATACGTATTCAAAATGCATTCGCCACGATAACTCCTGACAAAAATGGACATCATATTGAACATTTGTTATAAATTTTGTATTAAAATTAGGCATACGAAACCCTTAACAAATAAGCTGTGTTTTGGTATGGTAAATTCAAAAATAGAATCAAATACAGGGTGTTCCATTTAAAATAACAAAGAAATTGCACAAAAAAGATGATGAAAATTAAACCAATTGTCAGGAACACCCTGTATAACAATTTATTATTGTAATTATACCGATAGAAAACCGGAAGAGTGTACAATAAATAAGAAAAAACATTACAGCTTGAAATTGACTTGATAACCTGCAATTAATTATTTTCAAGAAGACCGTATTTTCACAAAATGTCAAATAAATCGAAAACTATCAAACTTAGCTATAAGGTACCGTTAATAAACTAACATTATTTTTTAAAACATAATTGAAAAATTTAATAAAATACTGGACGTTTCATTTAAAAAAACATAACTTTGATGTTACTCGAATTTGAAACACCCTGTACATGTGAGATTAATTTTAAATTGTAGCCGTTACTCATCTTCATGTGTCTGTAAAACGACTTTTTATTATTTCTTACCGTTTGCCAAGGAGATTCCGTCCCGTTGAGCTTGACTCACCCTGTATATTTATATTTTACATAAATCTATACGTTTGGCTAACAATTAGAGTTATCGTCCTCAGTAGTGGTAATTTCTTTAAGAATTGTTTAAGATGTTAGAACAAATTTATGAAATATGAAAACGCAAACATAAGCCTACTATTAATGTAACAGTTTGATAAACGTATAAAACCAACTATGACATTTAATTTTCGTAAAGAATAACTAGATCCTTAACAAAATTAAATATTATTAAACCGCCTTCAAGATGACAAATCAGAACACCTTTTAACGATCGAAGGCTAACAGTGCAAAATGTCATAATCAAAGAGAAAATTTAACAAAATTTAATCAAATAATGATGCAAGTGTAAAGTTGTGAAAAACTCGAAATTAATAAAAGCATTCACAAATAGAAACTTGACATACCAATTAAAGATCTACTCAAATCTAACAAAAATAGTTTTTTGTTAATAAATGTAATTGTTATTTTACAGTGAAAACAGAATGTAGTACGTTTAATATGATTTTTTACTTTAATTTTAATTTCAACTACATATGTTTTTATAGTGCTTTGGTAACAACATATAATTGGTAAAGCGTTTACTTCAAGGTCTAGCTAGGAAAAACCACAGCGAAAAACTTAGACATACCAAATGCTAAAATTAAAATTAAAACGTACCATTGTGCCTTTTTTAAATTATAAAATGCCAAAGAGATTCTATTTTACGATTTGGTTAAGTGCAGACGTGTTTTTAGTATTGCTCTGAATTTTAGTTTAATACGGGGTTTAATTATTAGTGAATTAATAAGGTAGTTTAATGTATATATTTAGATTTAGATTAGTGTAAGATTAACAGTTTTGTAATAATTACGCGGAAGGACGACGCTTTAATGAAATAAATATATATGTGCAAAGCGCATACTACAGGTACACTTTTAAGTATTTATTTATAATATTTGTGTGATATCTATGATATGAAGGAAAGAAGGGTTATAATATATATATATATATATATATATATATATATATATATATATATATATATATATAATATATTGAAACACTTGGCAAATAAATCAGATAGGAAAAGTGGGAAAATGGTGGCGTTATTTGTGGACTTAAAGGCGGTGTTCGACACAGTGAACAGGGAAAAGCTATGGGAATATCTAAGGAAAAAAGATAAATTAAATACTGATAGGAGGAAATCTATGAATCTATGAGGAAACAAGGAATACGGTAAGAGTGAATGGTGAGATGAGAGAGAAATTCGTCACAAGGAAGGGTCTGAGACAAGGATTCTCATTGAGCCCAAGCCTGTTCTTGGTATATATGGGGGATCTGGAGGAAACATTAAGAGGACAGCAGATTGGAGGGTTGGTAGTAGGGAAAGTGAAGGTGCGGTCGCTGGCGTACGCAGACGATATGGAGTTGGTGGCAAAGGAGGAAAAAGAAATGAAGAAGATGTTGAAGGCGTTGTAAAGATACATGAAATGAAAGGTACTGGAAGTAAACACGAATAAAGCAAAGATAATGGTATTCAGAAAGGGAGGAGTGGAAATAGAAGGAAGCGGAAGTGTAGCAGGTGAAGGAATTCTCATACTTCGAATATACGATGAGATAGGACAATAAGGATGGTGAACACATAAAGGAAAGAGTGAGAAAAGGAAATAAATCAATAGGTCAAGTGTGGAGTGTGGGGGAAAGGTTGTTTGGACTAGACTTAGGGAAAAGAAAGCTGTTATTTGGTAAACTAATAAAAAGTGTGGTGTTGTTTGAAGCAGAAGTGAGAGGGTGGAAAGAGGAAAAATAGGTGGAGGGGTTACAAGGAAAATATTGGAAATAGGTATTAGGACTTGATAAGAAAACACCTGGGTATATCAAAAAAGAGGAATTGCAGGAAGAAAAAATAAGGGTAAATTCGTGAAGAAGGGCACTAAAGTAATAGGAAGAAATTAAAGAAAGAACGGAATGTAAAATATTACAGGCATGTTGGAAAAAAATAGAGGAGGGGAGAGTGAAACACGGACTAAATAGTAAGTACACGAAGGAAGAACTAGAGAGATTAAGGGAGTGGGGGTGAGAGAGGACATAGTAAGAAAAGACGGGGACGTACAAAAGCAAGAAAGATGGACAAAAATAAAATAAACAAACACAATGTAAATTATAGAAAGATTAAAGGAGAAGGGATCTTAGAATATCTGAAAGGAAAACGGAAAAAAGGAAGGCGAGGAAGGGGTGGAGAATATGAGACGTATGATAAAAAATTGTAGGGAGTTAAGGGAGGATGACAGGAGTGTAGAAGAAATACTTGAGGACAAGGGAAGGGGGGTGGAGTGGATGGAAGAAACTTGGAAAAAGAGAAAACAGATAATGTAAGGTAAAAATGTAAATGTAAAATGTAAATAGTAGAGTAATTAGACATTGTAAAATGAGTAAATAAAGATATATATATATATATATATATATATATATATATAAATTTAGGTGCTTAGGTTTGGTTTTGTTAGAAAAAAAAAAGAAAAAAAAACAATATTAAAAAAAAAGGAGATGAATACGAATTGGTACAGCGAGGACGTGCTTTACCTTCTCTGTACTATTATTACAAAATTAAAAGTTATTTTTGAAGAAGCAATAATAAATTTGATAAACGATTGGAAAGTTGAACAAGTGTTGTAAATTTTGGTTTGTGAAATAAAAGGATTATGGATAAAGAAGAATTGATTTGGGAGCGCAGGACAATTGCGGGATGTTTGTATAAATTTTGAACTTGGAGATTGTGCATTTGAAGCTTGATGATTCACAGAAGAAGAAGACTGATGAGATAGAGGGAAAGGACGAATCTCAAGACCATGACGATAGTGACGAATTACAGTCGTAAAAAGGAGAAGACTGATAAGAATGTAATTAAATTAAATAAATAAATGATGTATTGTTTAAATATATTTTTTAAACCCTATGTTTTCTTTCAATTTTTTATTAATAATCTTGTTTTCGGAATGGACTTTCGGGTTTGTTTATAATTTGTATATTTAAGAGGTCAGTTTCTATCAATCGTATTGGATTTAATACAAAAACAAAAGCGTTGGAAATTAAACGGGGCTTTCGTCTCTCCCATCCCCGCGTTTCTCTTGTCCCTTTGTCCGGTTGGCTGTAATAGAGATTGATCATAGTTCCACGTAGCTGTATATTTTCAAAACTACATACAGTTCCTAGGAACTTGCGCTCGGGTCTTTCCCCTTGTCGCGGGCCCTTGACATAAAAATCTCAAAAGGTCTGTGTGAATAAAACATATAAGCGAGTAAGACCCCTTATTCAACGCGTGTTTAAATTGCATGTTAACAAATAACATTCTGATGTATACCAAGCAGCTCTTAATTATACATTTATTTTAAAGTAATGAGCTGAATTATATTTGTTATTGCAATGTATACTGTACATAGATGGTTGAGCATTTTCAATAACGACTAGGACGTTCGATCTTGTTTTATAAAAATCTAAGGTTTTTTAAAAAGACACAACCTCTTTTTGATAGAAGTCATTTTCAGATACATCTTGAATTTATTTGTTTCGCTATTTAAATGGATATAATTAAAGCATTCTTATGTATCTGGTTTGATTGATTGTTTTGAAGGTCATTTCCTCAAACGAGATTATGTTTTACCAAAATTGAAAATGCAATGGTAAATTTTAGGCACCCCATTTTATATCAAAATGATCATTAATAGAAATGTGATAATTTTAATAACAATCATGGTAATAAAAATTTAAAAACTCTAATAAAAAAAATAATATGGGAAAATACATGGTCAATTTAAAACCGTATGTTGCACACATTCCAACTCTTAATGTGGTTGTTTTTATTAAAAAACAATTTGTGTGTCCGTATGTACAATATGAATATTTTTCCAACCGATTTGTTATTAATTATTTTTAGGAGAAAGGAAAAATACGAGTAGCAATATTCAGGTTTTGTGTATTACTTTCTAAATTAGTTAATGATCGGAATGTAATACCCAGTTTATATCCAACCATTTCACAAATCGTGTTTAGTGTGATTATATGTGGGCAGGCTGTATAAAAAATATTTCAGTTCAACGTATGGTACAGCTGAAAGAAAAAAACACTTCTAAAGGTAAGCATATTATTTTTAATATATGTTTTTTACCTGATATTGCTAACAAAAATGTCGATAAAGATTTTTAAAATGTATTATTACTCTTATAGGATGACGTCATAAGATCAACTCTCAAATAGCTGGTACGTATTCGTGGATTTTAAACTTGTAGTTATTGTTAGTTTGCGTATAATAATAAACCATTAAAACCTTTTGCCTTTTATTTCCATTATATCAGTTTGATATTCTTAAAAACATGTTCATTTAATTTAACTCTATGTTATATATAAGTAATTATTACTTTCCAGTCTTTTTAATGGGTTTTTACAACTGTTAATGAACACGTTACAATGAAGCAATTTTGTGTGTATGTAATTGAACATGCAAATAAATCAGATATAATGTTCCAAATGTATTATAGGTGGTGACTGTTTAGAGAATCTGTCTATACATAAAGCATCATTGCATTAGGGTAGAAATTATTTATTATTTCACGTCATATTTAATTAGACTTTAATGTATTCAGTTTGAACTGTAAGCTGGTTTCCTCAAACTGTAAGACATAATTTCGGTTGATTGATTGAGATTGATCTGGTGATCGAGCGTGATTTGTTTTAGATTGATTAATTAATTGATTTGTGTGTGAGAAAGAGCCGAAAGAGAGAGGTGAGAGAGAAACAAGACAGAGCAAGAGAGAGGTGTGCATTATCAACTTCTATTATAGAAAATGTTCATTAGTCTATACGCCACTAGATGGTACTAAAATCAATTTTTACTCAAAGGGGCCAGGGCGCAGACCCTGATACAAGTCCTGTCTTACAACAACCTCCTTATTAGAATACAATCTTGTATGACGGGGCGAGGGCCTACAGCTGTAAGATTAACTTAGAACTACATACAATTGCACCAAGGGGGCCACGATAGGGGCTAAGCTCTACACTTGTCTTATAAGGTTAGGTTTCCATACCATCTCCGGCCTGGGGGCGAAGGCCCGAGAACAAGTTGCGAAGCCCTACACGTGTCTTACGAGAACCTCCTTATTAGAAATACAACGTTTTCTCGTATAGGTAAAATATCATCCAATAGCATATGACCATTTTAAAGCAATAGGATCGATAATTTTAATAATAATATCTTATTAATTATGCAATTTCCAACATTATATGCGTGTGCGTTTGCCTAACCTCCAGGGGTACTGCCCTTAATATAGCCAAAAGGACCTTAATTAGATGACCATCAAAAATAACCCCTAAGACCAACTCCAAGACCTAGCTCAAAGACCAACCCTAGTCCCTCACGTGAGCAAGTACAAAGAATTTCTGCCAAAAAGGCTCTAATTAGGGTTGACCCTCGAAAAGAAAACATAGGGTAAAAAATACGCGTCCTCTACGTGAGCTGTCATAAAATAGGAGTGAAAAAAACACGTCCTACACGTGGGTGTGTAAAAATAATTAGGGATAAAAATTCCTGCAGGGGTGGAAAATACGGTCTCACACGTGGGTGTGTAAAAAAATAGGGGTGAAAAAATACGTCCTACACGTGAGCGAGTAAAAAATAATTAGGGATGAAAAAGGGTTGAAAATATGGACCCCCATGTGGGCGTTTAAAAAGTGAAAGTGGGCGGGGCTTGTGACGTAAAAAAAGTGGAGGGAATAGTACCCCCCTTCTACTCACTTTAAATGATCTAGCTAGTCTTATATTTTTGTACGCCTAGGTTTTGAAATATATGTAATACATGCATGTTATGTTTGTTTCATAGTTATTTACAATTTGTCGCTTTTCGAGTTTTTTTGTAACCGGGTGTCTACCGTTGCCCCCTCGTCTTGCCTCCAGTGTGCCTAGCACACATTGCAACCCCCGGGTCGGAACGGCTAATACTTGCTCTTTAACAAATAAATATTTAATTGATTCTGTTTCCGTGTTACAGTGCTTTTATCGAAAGTAATGTTACTGTTACAATAAAAGATGTAGCACCGAAAATGGCAATTTATGACGCGCTGAAGTAGACAATATCGGCTGATGCTATTAAAACTTTTAAGTTAATTTTTACACTTCTGTCACACAATAAAATTATTTTAAAGCTGTACAAAAAAGTAAATTAGTTATAAAAATCGTTTGTTACATTGCTCTATTGTAATATACAATATACGTATCTTGTGCACAGTCGTGGCTTCCACTCGAGTAAGAAGATACTCATCACAATGACGCTAGTTATATGTATGAATAAATATGCAGACATAAATGCCTGAAAATTACTCTTATACCTTTTCGAATTTTTTTACCGCTTTGAGTATTAAATATCTATAATAACCTTACTCGTTTTATAAGACAGTTTCGATCTTACAAATCTGCCAGAACCACTAGACCCCATGTAGTTTTGATTGACATAAATTTTACGTAATTATAAAATTTTAGAGTTCAAATGAATATTTTGGTTGTATATAATTTACTAATACCAGAAAGAAATGTTTATTTAAATATATCTAATCAATAACATATGAAATGATAAGGGTAAAACGAATTTTACACATATGATGCAACCTATCTGCTGTACTTCGTATTAAAATTTTGTTTCCTACAGAACGTTATAAGCGTTTGAAATAAGTATACGCTATTATGCATCAGATGGCGCAACTACTAATTTTATTCAAAATTTAAGTTTTGTATGTATACAATTTACACGTTAATTTAATTATCAATTTTATCTTTCAATCGACAAACAAGTTTACAAAAAAAATACATATACAAAAGATATATAAAAAAAAACTTACCTCCATGTGATGTTATTGTACGGCCACCGTTGCCCTTGGATCATAAATCTCTTCCGCCTCATATTATGAGGTTCTATATCAGGCACACCACATCTAGGTTTTTTTAAAAGTCTTTTAGTGTCTTCGTCGAATTTCCCCGTAACAGGTAATCCACTAAACTGTTGAAGTTCACGTATTGCTTGTCTCACTGATTCTTCTGTCCGAAGCAGCGCAGCACCACCATCACCAGGAATAGGATTTAAATAACCGAATTGCATTAAATAGTTTTGCTGAAACAAATACACTAAGTTTAGTAACGAAATTAATTCCATTTTAATTAAGAGATCTTGAAAGGGAGAAGTATTGAACGTTATTAATTTTTTTCTAATTGCAATAATCATTTATTACGAACGGAAGTGCTTTCAAACAAGGTCATCGATCAAAGTCATGGTGTATCACAATAACAATTACAAAAATTTCTTATTGTTCGTGTCATTGGGATGTTTTAAAATTAAACACGTTCAAACCCAGTTGGGAATGAAAAAAATTCATTGACAATATTTTCTAATACTCTAAACTAAAAATAAAACGCGTATAAAACAATTTAATAAAATATACGGCCAGTTGAGTCATTCTGTATTCCAAGCAATTACAATCAAGAGACAATTACGTTATAATAAATTAATGGCGTCCACTTTTAATAGTCTGTCTCGGTTCTTTCTTCTTTGAAAAGGTTAACTGTTACAATTGAACTCTAATGAAACAACACATACTCAATTTAATTTTAGAAAAATTCTTGATATTTTTAATATTATTAATTATGCATAGGTGCACCCGATTCATTTGCATGAAACGCCACAATCGAGATAATTATATGCACATTAAAATAAAACGATTTTTTTTCTTTTGTTTTTTTTCTATATGAAGCCTACTAACCCAGATTCATTGAAAATAATGGATAATGCACAGTATCTTTACATTATCTGCAAGGGTAATTTATTACATAATTTATTAATATAAAATAAAAATATAATAGTTTTAATTACTAAAATTTATCCTCTGCAAAAATGTATTAGATATTGTCCTTCTTCTAAGGAAACATAATTACAATTAAGTAATTAAAAATTATAATTAATTTTATAAAATACATAAATAAAACGTTTACCTCGAGTAGGATTTGAACCTACGACATGTACTTTGCTAGAGTACCGTGCTAACCAACTGCGCCATCAAGGTTCAAGCCCCAATCGATGTAAATTTTGTCTTTATGTATGTAGAACTGATGTCAATTCTAAATATAAATAAAGACAAAATTTACATCGATTGGGGCTTGAACCTTGATGGCACAGTTGGTTAGCGCGGTACTTTAGCAAAGTACAGGTCGTAGGTTCAAATCCCACTCGAGGTAAACTTTTTATTTATGTATTTAATAAAATTCATAATAATTTTTAATTACTATTTACTTTTGAACTTATTCGTTCTTAACAAAACTTATAATAATTTACCATTAGTCAAGTTGCTTTGGTATGTGTGAATCCTTGCGATATTGCAGGCTCACATTCCATTAATATAAGTAATTTGATTGTAATTCTCATTATATTTAGATTTGACATCAGTTCTACATACATAAAGACAAAATTTACATCGTTTGGGGCTTGAACCTTGATGGCGCACTTGGTTAGCGCGGTACTCGAACAAAGTACAGGTCGTAGGTTCAAATCCTACTCGAGGTAAACTTTTTATTTATGTATTTAATAAAATTAATAATAATTATTAATTACATATTTACATTTGAACTTATTCCTTCATAACAAAAACTTATAATAATAGTTACATTTCATTATTCATCTTCATCCCAGTTGTTATTATCATTAGTCTTTTTCTGTGAAATTCTAAATTACGCTGAATCAGTAACACCTTCTCGTTTAATCTTATCAATTGGTAACAGATAAATCTACCAATTCTGTTGTATAGCATATCGATGGTGTAGTGCACATATGTTATAAGTACGCTTTTAGATGAAATTGTGTTACGGTTAAGTGCACAGAAAGTTGCATTTTTATGTAACAATCCAATGTGCACAAATGCGGTAACTGCTTATTCTAATTTAAAGCCACCAGCGCCATCTACCATTTGTTGTAAGTACAACAAATTCAAAATATTTATGCACACTGATTGTATAATCATTAACCACATTTATGCTTTTGAAATAGTTGCCTACATAATGTCTTGGGGGCGCACTTATCACGTTGTTAAAAGAGGAGGCGGTAACAAAGGAACAAGGATGAGGATGGTGCCGATGTGTGACGTCATCTATTTTAGATAAGAAAAACAAAACTACTGTAACCTAACATAATTAGATAAGATAAATAAAACTACTGTAATCTAAGATAAAAAAAAAGTTCACTAGCCGGGAATCGAACCCGCACTAATAACGTGAAAGACGACTCCACTACACCACCACCGCTCTAGCAGTTTGACATTGCAAGTGATATTAAAACCATTTATACAATACTTATTTATATGAGCTATGATGTCGTCACACATCGGCACCACCCTCATCCTTGTTCCTTTGTTTCCAGCCTTATTTTAAAAGTTACATTTTATAATTTGTAGGTTATAAAATTGTTGTTATCAAGCTTTGTGTATTTTAGTCCTGAGTTAGTTTTTCAAATTAATAATAATAAAAATGACATCGAGAGGTAAAAACTTAGTGAAATTGGTATTGGCACTGTCGAATCTAGGTAAGTCGACTATATTTGTAATTATTATAATTATATTACAGAAATTATGGTTGAAATTGAGTTATTATTGCTGCGAATACTGATTTATTCCGCGTATTTTTCTAGAAAATGGTATTCTTGAGCAGGAGAGAGGCTCAAATACCCTTGAAACTGCTGTACCTATAACACATCTGGATATTCAGAATCAAAACCAAGTGTATCAACGAATCACATACTGATCTCTGCAGTACAAATGAAGCAGAATCCGACATTGATGAAGACAGGCAATATGAGTCATACATAGATTCCAGTGAATCATTCTCACCTTCAAATTTAGAACTGCGTTCAGAAGATGAACTAATAGTAAAAAAAAATTTGGTAACGAAAAAAAAAGTGAAAAGGAAAAAGGCTGACAAAGCTTCTTGGAAAAGAAACATTTACCTGCAAATTGTGATCGATGTAGATATAAGTGTAATCAAGTGATTTCTGAATAACAAAGAGAGGTTGTTTGCCAAGGACACTAGAAGTTAGCTGACCACAAAAAGCAGAAGTTGCATCTGAGTTCCTTTATTACCAATGTGTCAGTGAAAGTGAAAACACAAGAAGTAAGACGAAAAACATCAAGAATTTACTATTTAAATGACTCACATGGTTCCAGAAAAAAGGTATGTTTGAATTTTTTTGGTAAAACCTTTGCTATATCTCATCGTGTTTTCAAAACTGTAATGGGCCTCACATTTGGGCACCATTTTGTAATTGTTCTTTTTATTCGCCCTTCTGTTGGGGGCTATTTTGTGATGGTTGGCACGTTGAGGATTGTTTTGTGTATTACCTGCGATTATTACCTTGCTTGCATACACCTGGCTACAAAGAATAATGTTTGGATTCTATTCCATTTCCAAAATCATTGAGTAAAAATTTTATATTGTTTTTATGAAAATGTGAAACGCTTCAACGTAAACTAAGTGATTATAAAGATAACGTTCATTAACTGAACTTTACTTTTATTGTTATCCCATTTCTGTTCGTGTAAACGAACTTTAATAATTACTCAACAAATTCCCTGTTCCTTTTATCGGGACGCTCCAGCTAGCTTAACAATGTGATAAATGGTTATTGTTATTATTCATTAAAATTATTCTCAATCTGATGTTATTAATTACCTGTACTTTGCAATTAATTGAACTTGCTTTCTTCAGTATTTACACATACAGTGTTTGTATAAGCTTTTAAGATTTGCAACAGTCAATAATAAAATGAATCAAAAGTGATACTTAATTAAGTCAAATTCTATATGCAGACTGTTTTGTTTACAGCATTATGTAAAAATGATTCTAATCCTATGTTAGTATTTTCTTAATATTAATATGCAAAAACAATCCTTTACAAATGATCAATGAAATATATTTTCGTTCAGCATTTGTATCTAAACATAAATAAAACACACCAATTTTCGTTTATTTATACTATCGAAAGGTTATCACTTTGTTCGAACTAGTGACATAACGCTTGCGTTCCTTGGACCGGTTAAGAGGCCTGGTTTATGTAGATGACGTTCTCTGTCACCAGGCTGGAACCGCTCTCCTTTGTTTTCTCGATCTTTTCTTATACCTTTGTTATAGATGAATACGCTTCTAATTTTCTTTCTTCAGTTTAATCGATATATTTACAGTATACTGTTTTTACTTAATTGTTCAGTTTTAATTACAACCAGCGTGCGCAACAAACTGCAAGCGAGCTGCGAAAAACCATGCTTTTCATTATCAATGTTTTTTAGTTATTATACTTTATATATCGATCTATTAACTGGGTCGATTGTTTTATTGTACATTTATGATTCGCTATGAAAACATCAACTTGGAACACTTTCAATACGCACTTAAAACGCTATTGTAAATTATTACGCAATCTTTTTATTACCAGCGACTTAATAGCATTTACAATTTAATGCGTTTTAGCTTTTCTTTCTCACTGATAAGGAAAATATCACTTATATTCTCTTAACACAATACTAACTGACTTTTCGTTATAAATTCACAATTGTAATTGCAGCATAAATCAAGCTGCAGCAATCGCTTTTGAACCAACTCCGATTGCTTACTAGAGGCGACTGACTAACAAATACACATCATTATAACAGCGTTTCTACTTGCTTCCTTTTACAAAACAGTCATACCCGCACATTACCGCGGGTTATTTTTATATTAATTATATTTATACACAAATAACCATTAACCATCTAATTTCATATAACAGCGCGAAATTCGAATTTCTAATGACTCCATTACAGTACCCCTATCTCGTTATTGTATCAACCAATTTAGTTGGTACAAGAACGATATAACTCCATAAAAAAAAAATCAAACAAAAGGAACTGGCTCAGCAATATACAAAAAAATTCGTTACTTCCTCACACAAAACAAAAATATGACAATTGGGGCATCTAACTCTAAATACTATAGAAAAAAAACTAACTTATAAACATTTGGCGATTCAAATCCGTTACCAACAGGATCCGATAGATTCCTGTCCTTTTTCTTTCTTCTCTTCCATTCAAACGGTACTATTACTATGGGATTTACATACGGCGATTGCAACCTTTCAACTATTTTATCCGCTAATATTCTCTCAGTTTTTCTTTCTACTGCTTCCCTTTCCCTAGACAATATGTTGACTAATCATGGTTTTTCACAAATTATTTCTTCATTTTCCTTAATTAATTCGTCGATCATTTCGTTTTCTTCGATAGTTTCCTCTTCAATATTGTAAAATTCAATGTTCACCGACATCCCGGTCGTCTCTTCTTCTTCTATGAGATTGGCTTGATTTTCAGAAAACGTTTCTTCAATTCGATCTATTAATCCTTCGGCTACTTCTTGTTCTTCCTTTTCCTCATATTATTCATCGCCTTTATTCATTTGTTCTATTGGTGTAATTTTTTCGGGACTCCCTGTGTCTACCAGTATGTCTTGCACTACCTCCTACAGCCTTCCTACGACTAGTGGACAACATGCCAATTCTTCTTATTCCTCTTCTTCTGTTTCTCGATCTTGCTCCTCGTCTTTTTTCATTTACGCAATTTTCTTGATCTCTTTGGTATTCATACATTCTTCGACTTAGTCCTCTAGTGGTCCAAAACTCACTCTACCTCTCCTGTGATAACTTCTATTAACGTTCCCTCTTTGTGGCCATCGGTCTCTTTGCTGATTGGTGTTCTCATTGCTATCCCTTTCTCCTTGGGGTGAATTCCACGCTGTCCTTTCACTGGCGTTTGTCGCTTATATTCGTCCTAATGCATTTATTAATTGATCAATCGTACTTGCGCCTGAGCCAATTAATGTGTTTTCCATTTGACTCGGAAAATGTCTGGTCAATGCCTATACCATTTCTTCTATCGGTGGCTGTAGGTGCATCATCTTGTTCACCCAGAACCATATGTGGTCTACATATTTCCCATGGCGTTGATTATATTGTCTTGGTGTGCACAATCTTGATCGTATTTCGCTTTGGACATCTTCAGACCAAAATTGTTCCAAAAAATCTTCTTTCATTTCTTGTTGCATTGCCAATAATTCTATCATATTATCAATCTTCCTTCGGTCTCCCATGTCGAAATTCTTCAAATACGCTAAAACAGTCCTCATAAAATTCGCTGGATGTATGGTCCTTAAGTTTCCGTCGAACCTTCTTGGCTTTTGTGTTGGTTGACCTTCTTTTTTATAAATTATTGAAGTCGTTCCTGAGTTTGCTGCTAGCTTTTCTCCTTGAATTTTTTCTTTTTCGTCCCATTTTTCTTCCAACTTAATTATATCGTCTTCATTTTTAGTAATTTTTTGTTGGCATTCTAATACTTTTTCTTCATTTTCTTCTATCTTACATCCTATCTCGCCTATTGTTCGGCCTATTTGAGCTCTAGCGTACTCATTTCTTTCTTCAATTTGGGTCAGTTTTATATTCTGTATGTAAAGTTGTTGATCCGTGTCGTCTTTTTGTTTCTTGATTTCTTTCTTACACTTAATCATTATTTCCTGGTTGTTCTGTCTTAGATTTTCTTCCATCCGTTCACTTCCCCTTTGAAAATTACTTTTAATTCCTCTCGACTAGTCTTTAATTCTTCAGGATTTGCTTTTTGACTTGTTTCTGTTTTCCTTTGTCCTTCTTCCATGTTGGCTTCTAGCTTTTATTGGCTCTCTATGTGTTTCGCTTCTAACTTCTTTTGTTCTTCCAATAACATACTCATAATTTTCATCATCATTGATTCTTCTGTTTTCTGTTGAATTGGCACTCCCGCTATTCTATTTTTGGTGATTTATCTTCTTCCGAAATGTTGATTATATCTTGTGATTCTTGGCTGAAAATAAAATTTTCACTTTCCTTTGTGTTTGCCATCTTCTTTGTTTTAATTATTTGCGGCAATTTCGTACCTCTGCTTCTTAAAACCTGACTTTAAGTCCATAAAACAATAAAAATAAACCTACCTTTGTAATCTCTTATATAAAATAAAAATAAAAATTTAACTACGCCACTGGTAATTATTAATTTCTAAACTTTTTATATATAAAACTAAATCAATAAAAAAATTTTTTTTCCAAATATCTAGTAAGCTAAATATATATATATATATATATATATATATATATATATATATATATATATATATATATATATATATATATATATATACATACAGGGTGGGTCAGTTTTTTGTAGACAAACTTTAACAGGAGATAGAACACATGTTTCTAAAAAGAAAAGTTCCTATAAACATATGTCGTAGAAGGCTTCGTTTCCGAGATACAGGGTATTGAATATAATTTTTTTTTTCAAATTTGTATTATCTCATAAACGAATGCTTAGATTTTTTCGTGTTGGGGGGATAATGTCTATTAATTAAGGGGCATAAAACAAGCGATAAGAATGTTCACAAACTTGTACAGTGGCGGAGTGGAGGGGGTGCTCAACCCCTTTCATAAACAGAACTTCTACGCCAATGACTATTTTTTAAAAAAAACTGTTATTTTCATTATCTACATACAGTTTAACAAAAATAATGTACCTTCTTCTGTTTCGAAATTCCTGTGCGTTTCCGAGTTATTTTGATTTTTAGTGTTTGATGTGGTACTAAGTTAAGTAATGTGCTTTATGTGAATAATTGAATATAAAGTTTTTAATAAAAAAGATATAATAAAACATTTAGAGCCATTTTAGTACCTAACGATCGTTTCTTTAAAATTTCAAATACATTTTCATTTATAAATAGGTAGGTTATCGGTTTTTTTTAGTATCCATTGTTATTATCCTCGTATAAAAAGAAATGCATAATTATTATTGTTATGCGGTCAATACTTTCTGTATAATTATGTATGTATCAATTTCGCCATAAACATGTATGTAGTTTTTAAGTGAGATTCTAATAAGTTATAGACCGCTGCTCACTTGCTCTCATTAAAGAGCCGCCACTGTATCAAGCCATACTCAAATACAAGACTTTGTAAATTTAAATCTGTTTAGTACACTAATTTTAACAATCCTTATTTATTATTGTAACAATACTTAATTAATAATTGTGAAATTAATAAGAATTCTTAGCAATAACGATTTATAAATAAATAACAATAACACTAGTATAATAAAATTAGACACTTTGTTCAAAATGTAAACCGTTCTTTTCAATACACATTTCACAGCGACGTACAATAGAACGTCTTAACTTAATTAAATGATGCACCCTTATTTCATTCCACGACCTATCCACCTCCCCAGGTTTAGCCAATTTCTTACATTGCTGCCATAATGGGCCGGACATCCATCAAGCTGAAGCCAAGAATGTCCTCTTAAATTCAAAGGAATGTCTTCCCACATATTAACATGTTCTTCTTCTAAAAATTGTAGGAAATTTCTGAATTTACACGTTGTGGCAAGAAATAAGGTCCAAACACGTGGTTTCCGTAAATTCCAATCCAGACATTTGTACTAAATTCATGTTGAAAACTACTTGGTCGAATGGGTTTTCATGTGCCCATATATGCAGATTGTGAAAGTTTACGATACCACGACGAGTAAAACAGGATTCATCAGTCCACAGTATGTTGGATAAGAAATCTCTATTATTTTGAATGGAGTTAAGAACCCACCTACAATAATTAAATCTTCGTTCGGCGTCACCTGGACATAAATCATGAACAGGTTGAAAATGATATGGGCGTCTGTGATCCCGTTTTAAAACCCGGGAAACTTTACTTTGGGAAATACCAAGAGCAACAGCAGTACGTCTAGTACTTGTCGTGGGGTTCCTATTAAATTTACGCAATATACCCTCTCCAATTCTATCTCGTCCACGATTATTCTGTCGGCCCACATGTACATTTTGCAAACCCTGGTTAACAAATCGACGATGGATACTCACAAAAACGGAATGATGAGGTTGTCGTCTATTTGGAAATCTTCTCCGATACTCCCTAGCTGCGTACCTTGAATTCCCATTTGCGAACCCATAAATAAAATGAATGTCGGCTTGTTCGCTATTTGTAAATGTAAACGGCATGTTACACTAATTAAAAGTTTGCAAATCAAATGAAATAACTTTTTGAACTTAAAAACAATAATTAATAACAGTGAAATTATTCAAGATGAAGCAAGTGTTTGTAAAAAGTCAAACTGTCCTTTCAAAATATAAAATTTAATACTTACTTGTTTTCCAAGGAGTATCATATTTTGTTGCAATGAAATAAGGGTGCATCATTTAGTTAACTTAAGACGTTCTATTGTACGTCGCTGTGAAATGTGTATTGAAAAGAACGGTTTACATTTTGAACAAAGTGTCTAATTTTATTATACTAGTGTTATTGTTATTTATTTATAAATCGTTATTGCTAATAATTCTAATTAATTTCACAATTATTAATTAAGTATTGTTACAATAATAAATAAGGATTGTTAAAATTAGTGTACTAAACAGATTTCAATTTACAAAAGTCTTGTATTTGAGTATGGCTTGATACAGTGGTGGCTCTTTAATGAGAGCAAGTGAGCAGCGGTCTATAACTTATTAAAATCTCACTTAAAAACTACATACATGTTTATGGCGAAATTGATACATACATAATTATACAAAAAGTATTGACCGCATAACAATAATAATTATGCATTTCTTTTTATACGAGGATAATAACAATGGATACTAAAAAAAACCGATAACCTACCTAGTTTTTTTTAAAAATAGTCATTGGCGTAGTACTGTTTATGAAAGGGGTTGAGCACCCCCTCCAATCGGCTACTGTGCAAGTTTGTGAACATTCTTATCGCTTGTTTTATGCCATTTAATTAATAGACATTATCCCCCCAACACGAAAAAATCTAAGCATTCGTTTATGAGTTATAATGAAAATTTGAGAAAAAAAAATTATATTCAACACCCTGTATCTCGGAAACGAAGCCTTCTACGACATATATTTACATGAACTTTTCTTTTTAGAAACATGTGTTCTATCTCCTGTTAAAGTTTGTCTACAAAAAACTGACTCACCCTGTATATATATATATATATATATATATATATATATATATATATATATATATATATATATATACAGTCAAACTCACTTAAGACGAGCACGGATAAAACGAGATTCTGGATATAACGAGAGTTTCGTAGGGAAATGATTGAAATTGTATTAGTTTACGTACTAATTTTTCTCGCTCATTACGTTCACGTTTCACGGTAAAGACGAGCAAATTTCAAATTTTCAAATTTTGTAGTAGTTTTTATATACATACTAAATGCCGTTTCAAGTAAATATTTGTTAAGAATTTTTGGGATTTCCGTAATTACGTTTCACAGAAAAGACGGACACATTTTAAAAGACTTAAAATAGATTAAAAGCGATTACCTACTGCTTAGAATTCGCTTAGGCCTTCTGGCTTACCAATTGTACACATTGTACCGGTTTTTGAAAATGAACGCAAGGTAGTTTCTGGTCAGTTGTTACTTTTGCAGCAAGATGTGAGGTTGAAAAATGGCTTCAATAAAACGCAAAACACTTTTAATTCGCAAGAAAGTTGAGATAATTCGGGAACTAAAAAATGGTGCAAAAATTCCGCGACGTTCAAAAAATATGGTTTACCATCATCCACCGTGTCAACGTTGTGGAAAAACAGAAAAACTACACTTGCAGCATTCGGAAACAATTTAACTCACGTGAAAAAATTAAAAAAGTGTACTAGAGATGATATTGATAAAGCGCTAAGTGTGTGGTTTAAAAACCAAAGAAGTGCCGGTTTACCCATTAATGGGTCCATTTTAAAAGCGCAGGCTAAGAAGTTCGCGGAACAATTAAATTATACAGACTTTAAATGTAATAATGGGTGGATTGATCGCTTTAAAAACCTCAATAACATTGTGTATGGAAAAATAAATGGTGAAGCGAAATCACCGGACACTAACGTTATAGGTGAGTGGTTAAAAAGTGTTTGGCCGGAATTACGACGAAAATTTAAAGATGAAAACATCTACAACGCCGACGAAGCCGGATTATTTTTCAATTTAACGCCAGATACCACTTTAAAATTTAAAAATGAAAAATGTATTGGTGGAAAAATGTTGAAAAATCGTCTCACTGTTTTAATTTGCGCCAATATGACGGAAAGTGACAAAAAAAAATTGTTGGTAATTGGAAAATCACGAAATCCTCGCTGTTTTAAAAATGTTAAGTGCCTACCAGTTGCCTACACCTCTAACAAGAAAGTTTGGATGACATCTACAATTTTTGAAGAGGAAATTAGAAAATGGGATGATAAATTACGACGTAACAATCCACAGATTTTATTATTGGTTGATAATTGCCCAGCGCATCCTGAATTGCAAAATTTAACCAACATCACCCTTATTTTTTTATCACCAAACACAACGTCTATCCTTCAACCCATGGACCAAGGGATTATCAGGAGTTTTAAAAATTTCTACCGTCGCTTATTAGTGTTACAGTTAATCGATCGAATGGAAAATAAACAGGATCTTAAAATAAGCGTGTTAGATGCAATTCGCCTAATGAGTGATGCGTGGAATAATGTGACCCCCACAACAATTCAGAACTGTTACAAAAAAGCTGGTTCTTGTTTCTGCTGTAAATGAAAGTTTCGAAGAAGAAGACGATCTTCCTTTATCTACTTGGTTAGAAAGTAGAGACATCAATAATTTTCAAAATTGCGCGTCCTTAGATAACTACGTAGATATTGATGCCAATGTGATTACTTCGGGTTTAAAAACTGACGAAGAAATTAAACAAGAAATTACAGAACGGGAAGCGGAAAGTGATGAAGGTGATGTAGACAGTAATGAGTGTGATAAACCCATGCCTGTTACACTCGCTGAAGAGGCGACACATTGGTATTATTGACGCGGTTTTTTGAAGAAAACGGTAGTAGTGAGTAATTATTTAAATCTATAAGTGTTTTAAGAGGTAGTCTCAATGATGTTAAATTTAAACCAAAACGTCAGCTAAAAATAAATGAAATTTTTAATAACTCTCCTAATGCTTAAGAGATATTCCGCTTTTTAATCCAAAGTAATGTATTTTTATGCGTAATAAACAATATTTTTAAAAATGTAGTATCCTTTTTAATTTTTAGAGCTTCTCGGATATAACGTTTAACGGATATAACGAGCAAAAATTAGCAGTCCCAGAGATCTCGTTTTAACCGAGTTTCACTGTATATATATATATATATATATATATATATATATATATATATATTTAGCTTACTAGATATTTGGAAAAAAGTAAAATTCTTCAAAATTGTTTCAGCGCTTTAATTAATTTATTTCTAAAGATAGATAAAAATTGTTTAAATACAATTTGTAGATAATTTTGTGCCGATTTTTTTTAAATGGAAACCATAATTGGCTATGAAATATTTTAATAGTGCATTTTTTTTCTGATTGTAATGATGTAAGGGTTGTATCACTTATTTTAATAAACAGAAGCACAATACATGTTTTTCTATTAATAAGTTTAACAAAAATTATATTTTGCCATGGAAATCAAAAGTAAAGCAACTGAAGCGTTGTTTATCTTCATCTTTGACAGTTCGTTCGTTTGTGTAATTCCTATCGGTTTTGTCAGTGTGGAGTTGCCTTAGAGTTTCTCGGATATAACATTTAACGGATATAACGAGCAAAAATTAGCAGTCCCAGAGATCTCGTTTTAACCGAGTTTCACTGTATATATATATATATATATATATATATATATATATATATATATATATATATATATATCTATATGGTTTTAATTTTATGCTTAGAAAATACGGCCTACAGATGTCTTTTCTGTTTAATGCAAATACTGTTCGAATAGCCTTCTTTTGAATCCTGAAAATTTCTTTCACCAGACCTACATTCGCATTTCCCCAGATTATAATACCACAACGTAGTTTTGATTCGAACAGTGCATAATTTTCTTGAAGTAGGGTTTTTATATCACAGAAGTGCTTCCATCTGGAAAGTGCAAAGACTGCAGTATTTAGTATTGGTTTAAGATTTTGAATATGTTCGTGCCAATTGAAATTATGGTCTAACGTAGCTCCAGCTTGAGGTTGGTATCATCAGCATATATTGCGATATTATCTGAGGAACTTTGTGGAAAGTCATTTATAAATAACATAAACAGTACCGGCCTCAGGGCTAAATCTTGGTATACACCATACTTTATTAAGCACATTTTCGATGTTTCCTCAATTATTTGAGCTGTACTTGACAATCTTTCTGTTACTACATATTGATATCTTTGACTTAGGAACGATTTAAACAAGGATTATTGACTTATTATAAGTTTTTGTTATGAACGAATAAGTTCAAAGGTAAATACGTAATTAAAAATTATTATTAATTTTTAAGGATTATTGACGTCTAAACCTTAATAAGAGATCTGCTCAGAAAGCGTGATCTCTTTCAGTAACGTGGACTAACTTGATTAAATATGAATTATTAGTTAAGCTATTTATAAAACTAGTGATTGTGGTGTATTGCAGAAATTTTAATATAAACGTATTTGTATACAGAAAATTGTAAAATTATTTTACCTAAATGTACGTTACTGATATAGTTACAAGTCGAAACCTAGAAAATTAAGAAATGCATGTACACAAACGTCGGAGTAATTAACCAATGACTAACACCACAGTCAATTCTAAAAATAATTGCAATTATAAGGGGAAGGTATGTTTCCATTCTTCCAATCGTTCTATAGTTGAGTTCGAATTCTAAAAATTTTAACAAAATACAAAATAGGTGAAGGAAGCAATAACAATGTGGGGGGCCTTCGAAATATGAAAACAAAAGGCATATTGCTGTTTGTATTAATTAAAAAAATTATAATTTTGGTATCACCGGATATTGTCTAACTCGTAGTGACAATGTATCATTGGATATCTTTTGTTCAAATTAATGAAATTTCATATTTTTGTTATTAGTCACAGGTGAATCATCTGCTTTTATTACTTTTTTTTTTTGACAAAGCGGTCATTACGTTTTGCGCAATCTTGTGGAACACTGTTATTGAACCGAAATCCACCCGTTAAACAAGTTTTTAAAATCCTACAGTTGTATAGGACTTTTCTTTAATAAATATATTCAAAAGTCAAGCATACACAAGCATCGACAACAACTTAAATGGTAAATGCCACAAATTCAGTTAATGCTTAATAGAGAAAACACATGAAGAAATGAATCAGCGAAGAAAAGTGATACAGAAAAAACAGAAAGATTGGTCATCTCCTGAGAATGTTTAAATTAGCATGGTTCATAAACAGAGTTCAGTGTTTTAGTTGATTGCATTAATTACGGGTAACTAATCCTTCAAAATGAATGCCAAAAGTTTAAGTGATGCCTTAAGAGGATCAAATACTACGGTTGGTAGTAACATCCATGTTGTACTAATTGGCGCCAATTCGCCAAATAAAGTCGTTAGTGTGGCATATATTTAGAACTGCATCTATCTACAACACTTTGCAAATAGATGATTTTAATATTTTAAATATATGGAATGGATTGTATCAAAACATTTTACTTATTTGCTAAAACTGCCTTGTTTGTGTCGACAGATTTAATTAAAAGTCAAATTATAGCCTAAATGTTTTGTGTGTTTTGCTTAATGATAGGTATGTGAAAAATTACCCTCATTTAGTTTATCTTTTGTTTTTAATGTTTCTAAAAAATGTGGTTCACCTTGGCGACCTTCAAGCCATATCTATATACAACTAGTTCATAAAGGCAGTTTATAATTTAACACAAAAGTCATTAAACCAACCGAAATATAATTATGATAAAATGCAAGAACCTGTTTACTATTTCGTTCCATATCCGGATTCTGTTGGTTCTAAATTTTAGAAAATAAAGTTAGGAATTTAGTCTCAATTAATCAACCGTTAGTTACCTATGTATATTGACCTAATTACAAAGACTCCCTTAGATGTAACTAACCCCAAACTATGTATCTTATCCTTATGGTATACACAAATACATTAATTAAATATTTACTGATCGTATAGAATTAATCACCTTATAAGTGTATTTTAACTCAAAACTATGACGACAGTACCTAATAATTTTGTAATGTTGTCTAGAAAAGATATTGCCCTTGAAAGAAGGCAATGAAAAATAATTTTTTTTTTGGGACTAATTATTCTACGGGGAACTGAAACATAAATTTGGTAATCGCTTTATAACATTTTTGTGATTCATATTTATTTAATAGTACAAATGTTTTAAAAACAATACAATTCCACAATCTTTTTATTATAAATATTTATTTCTCAATGTGTTTCAGTACAAGATGTATCATTATCAAGAGAAAATATATAAGTAAAATAATAAGTAGTTATGGTAACAAATTATTTAGGTAATAAGCGAACTTGATATAAATTGTAATTCTATATTTAAAATGTCTGTTAATGGGTGTCTATAAGACCAACCTGTTTGTTCATTAATTCTACTTTTTTATGTTTATAAATTTTGAATGCTTCTTTGTTTTTTGTTATTTATTTCAAAAATGTAAATATTTAATGTTGTTTTGTAAAGTCATATAAGATGATTATTAATAAATGTTTGGCACAATTTGATGTGTCTGTTGGTGTATATGTGTAACATCTAATGTATTCTTTGCATCAAATATCAAAGTTCCTAAGTTTTTGCCCAATGTAAACAAAATTACAGAATGTGCAGCTGACTTCAAAATGTCCTTAGTTGGATCTTGGATTTATATAAAAAAATTTAAGCACATTGGTATTAGTTCTGAATGCTAGTCTGAAGTTATTATTCTTTCGTGAGCGATTGAGCTATTTTTTCTGATATTTTTCCAAAATATCAAATTGATATGTATTTATTTTTTTATTGATTCTGTGTTACCTGGGTAAATGTTTTTGATAGTATATAGATAATTTATATTCTTGTTTTATAGCTAAGTGTCTATTGTATTTGAAACATGACTATATGCTTGTGATATTGGTTTTATATTTACACAATTAACACAGAACCAATAGTAAATAAATACATATCCCTTTTCATATTTTGAAAAATTATATTAAATAATACACGTTACAAAAAAAAAACAAGATGTACAGAGTAGCATTCAAAACTAATACCAAAGTTCTTAAATGCGTATGTAATGCCAAAGATGTAACTAATGACATTTCAAAGTCGGCTGTTTATAATTAAACTGCACATCCTGTTCTTCTGTTCACATTGGACTGTAACAAATAGAAACACACAGACAGATCAAATTATTCTGCCAAACATTTACTAGTAAACAATCACAATATAGCTTCATAAATCAACATTAAATGTTTAAATTTTTATAATAAATAACAAACAGATAAACATGCATTCGAAATTTATAAACTTAAGCACCTTTAATGACCGAACAGGTGGATGTTATAGATATACCGTTAACAGACATTTTCAATATAGAATTGTAATTTATATCAAGTTTGCTTATTACTAATTATTTGTTACTGTAACTACGTGCTATTTTACTTATATATATATATATATATATATATATATATATATATATTCTCTTGATAATAAATATTTATAATAAAAAAATTGTGGAACTGTATTGTTTTTGAGACATTTGTGCTAATAAAGATGTAGTTCCACGAAGTACGGTTGAAGAAAAGAAATTTTGTATTTATTTATTTAAACTGAATCAAGTAGTACCTCGATAGATCTAGATAGATTAAGAAAAATGTGAATGGGAATCTAAATACGAGTATCCCACTATTAAGGGTTAAACTATACAATATCCCACTAAATTTAGGTGTACAAGTAAAGATTGGTTTCAAAGTGTACAATCTTCATTGGCAGATCGCGTTCACCTATATAATAGTGTCGAAAACAATAATTACGACCATTAATAGTTAACGATTTTTTTGCTAAAGATCTAATATTTCTCAAAAATATGTTAATTTTAACTGGAAAAAAGTACGTTTTTCACAAAAAATCAAGAGTTAAAATATGCAACTAATAATCCCTCAAGATAGCTTCTCAAGGGCGAAAGCAGCAAACGGCTCCTCAAGATTGCATACAGTGATTTTAATGCAAGATATTGATATACTGGTATTACTGACAGAATTAGATCGTGAAGATATCGATTCCCGTTTTGAAATGAAGAAAAGAATAAATTTGCCAAATTACTAAAGTTAAACGCGATACACAACATTTCTAGCAGAGTAACATATAAATTTTCATATCAAACTAACATCCTTAATAATCACTAATGATTCCACATTTAAAAAGAGTTTATTTTCATGACAAACGTGAAAAGAATTTTTTTCTCTCAAAGCAACAGTTTAGGGATGAAACTTAGAAATCGACATCTGGCTTCCCATTTACGTAATTGAACCCGACACGACTGCTCCTAAAAATAGTTGTGCTTGTAAATAAAGTTGTGATTCAGCTTCATTATTTTGTGTCCATTTTGGCAAAACATAGCGCAGTTGTAGTACCAACCTTAACCCACATAATCAGCAAGATATCGAATGCATAATCTGACATCTAGGGTGGGGCAGGGAAGTGTCCCCAATTTTGAGAGTAAATTAAAAAATAGCAAAACATTTCAGAAGAAAACTTTATTGTGGCATCAGAAGGGTACAATTGGAAGTTAATTTTATTTTGTTTTAAACAACATATAATTCAAGTGATGTTCCTCATTGCCAATGCATTGCTATAGCCGGTTTATGAAGTTCTGCACAGCTCTGCAAATCATCTGTTGCGGAATGCGGTATACTTCAAGACGTATTGCATGCTTCAAGGCTTCGAGGGTCCTGGGTCGACGTTTGAACAGCTTACTTGTGAGATAGTCCCATAAAAGTAGTCACATATAGTTAAATACGGCGAGCGCGCGAGCCATGGAATGTCACCATCCTGGAAGATTAAGCGCCCTTCAAAACACCCATCAAATTTCTAGCAAAATGGGCCGTGGCATCATCCTGCTGAAACCACACTAGTCCCAAATTAATCTGTTGAAGTTGTGGTTCAAGAAACTGTTGGATCACGTTTACATACCACCCAGAATTGATGGTAGCAGCATAATTGTTCTCCTCAAAGAAATAAGGCCCAATGATGCCTTTAAAGCTGATTGCACACCAAACTGTCACTTTGTCACTGTGTAGAAGCCTCTCATGAATTACCCTACGGTTTTCACCACTCCAATATTTTAAATTTTGACATGCTTGTACTCGATTTTACCAGTCCCGCTGTGAGAGCTCTTGAGAAATAACCATCTTGTATGGATGGAAGTGAACGTCTTCGAGGGGAATTCTACGCACAGTACGCTAGAAATCGCCAGGGCAGATGCATGCTTGCGAGCAGAGCGCTTAGTGGACTGCACGGTCAATGTTTTCTGCAGTTCGGATGGTCCTCTGAGCCCCAATTCTGTTTTGCACTATACTACCATATGTACGAAAGTTCTACACCCATAATAAAATAGATTTTAGGTCAGGAACAGCATTTTGAGGGGGTATTCGATAACGCATGGGCAGCGCACGCTGCACTGCAACGATAGACTTATTTTGAGCAAAATACGTCCTGGCGGGAAAAGCACGTTGCTCGTTCAACCAAGCCATGTGTACTACGGATGACTGCACTAACGGAAACTTCCAAGACTACAGCATCATTAAGGGGCCACCTCCACTCCTCCAACGCGTCCTCTCAATTCACAACGCCGTCCCGAAAGTAGGGATACTTCCTTGCTCCACCCTATATTAAGATGTGCATCGGACGAAAGGCATTACATTACTTTACAGTAACGCATTGCCGAATGTATTTTATGATACTTTATTGTATTATTTCTTGGTATGAGTACAGCAGTAGGGCCAGTACACCGTGTCCCAACGATAGAGTAAAGTAGATTTTTGCTTAACTGATATTATTTGTATTAAAACCATATCTTGGTAGAGGTATCAAAACGAGCATATTTTAACAATATGTGGAATTATACAGGTCGCGTCAAAAAAACGATACGGGATAAAATATTTTTCAAATGAAACACCCTATATTTAATTTCAGTTTTGAATTATTCGTGCTAATGAAACTTTTTTTATCATATAGAACATAGGTGAAATTTCATAGTTTTTGAGATTTTGGTATATTTCCTATATTAACTTAGTACGTGTACAATATTCGTAATTTCTTATACAAGATGATCATTATAACAAAAAGTTCGTATATCTTCGAATAAAAAATTTTTAATTTTTTTAAGAGGCGCGCCCTGTGCATTTTTTCGTTTTATGAAGGATTCAAAGGCATTTCACTTTTAGTATATATGTCGTACACCTACCTTCACTAATTATTGAGATATTCCCATTAAAGAAAACGTAGGTATGTCAAAATACAACTATTGGATGCTATGGTTACAATTATTTTAACAATATTACATCCTTAGCATTAAAGCATCAGTTGGATTTAATCATTAAACTCACTCCAAAAATACTGCTCTTCAAGCTTATATTTAATATTATCACCAGAATAAATGTTCAAATAGACCACCGTGTTATAGAATTCACATACCCGATTTTAAATGATGCTTCCACTTTTAATACGAAGTGTAATTTTTCCGCAAGCTTCTCGAATTCTTGTCTTCATTTCTTCTCTGGGGTGTCGGTTTATTGATTTACACCAAATCCTTTATGACTACCCAGAAAAAAGTTAAATCACAAAATAAAGCCTCCAAGTCTAATCCATTTGGCTGGATATTGATAATATAAAAACTCGGACCTGACGAAAAGACTGCGGAGAAGCGCCAACTTGCTGCAGCCACGTTTAGCCGCAATTTCAAATTAACATTTTCAAGCAACTGAGGCAAATCTTCACGAAAGAAATTCAAATAGCTGCACTTCGTTAAAGGCTCCTCAAAAAATAGGGGCCAATAATTTCATTGTGAATACTACCACACCACACATTCACTGACCTTGATTTTGAACTTCACGTAGCCAAAAAGTATTTTCACTTGCTTAGTAGTGCATATTATGCCTATCTACAACCCCATTACTCCCGAACGTCGTGTCATCGGAAAACATAACTTTGCACAAAAAAATAACTACAATTGTTCAATACTAAATTCACAAATTTGTATTCGTCCATCGAAATCTTCATCTTGCAATTCGTGATGAAGTTCGATACGGTATGGATGATATTGTTACTTTTTGTTGTCTGCTTGACAGTAGATTTGGATGTGTTGTATAACGTTGCCCTACTGCTCACATGGGGACTTTCTTGAATATTTAACAACATACCTAATTCTTTTTTTTCCATTCGCTATATTACGTTTGAAATATTTGATACTACTATTTTCGAAAACCGTTAACCGTGGGTATTCGGCGTTCAGGATACTTCATTTTATACATTCCTTGAGTAAACATAGGATTTTTTTAGCTTCATCCAACATGTAGATCATGTCAATAAACTCATTCACTATTATTATGCGTTTTATTTTGATACATGAATTTCACACCAAAATTATATTACGTGATTTTCAGGGCAACCGCGATCCATATTGCGGTACGAATGGACTGTTTAAAGAAATAAAAATTGCTGTATAACTGCTGAAAATAGGTATAGGATGTACATACCAAAAATCAAAATCTTTAATCCTTAATAGAACGGAATGGATGTGACATTTAAAGAAATAGAATTTTTTTTTAATTAAACGTTATAATGATCATCCTGTATAACAAATTACCAATATTGAGTAGGCGCTAAGTTAAGTTAGGATTAGTCTTTTTCCTGCCCAATATAGGAATTTTTACTATTTGAATGATAGAGAAATTGCCCATTTATCAACAGCATGAAGATGCTTATTTTCATTGTAAAGTCCAAATGGCTCAAAAATGACAAAATTTCAACCCATGTTCCATATGAGAAAAATGTTTCATTAAACGTGTAAAATTCAATTTGAATTGAATTAATTTTATTCCTCTACAACTTTTTTGATGCACCCTGAATAATTCCAAATATTTTTAAAATAAGCTCGTTCACTACCACTAAGCAAAAATTTACTTCACCGTATTGTAGGAACATGGTGTACATTATAAAACTTGCTTTCACACTTAACGAGTTGCCTAAATTCAACAAATACGACTATGTATGTAGATAGACACGTAATATTGCTTTCTCATATACGCACGTATAAAAGAAAGCTATGTAATCGGTTTAAATTTTCAAAAACTTTCTTTTATATTTCTCGACGTTTTGTGGCCTAAACAATACGAAAAACACATTTTTAGAAAAAAAAATCTCGTGTCTGTGTGTCTGCGTGTGAGTGTGCGCGATCTTCTGAAACATTAAACCTATCGATGAAAAACAAGTTTTTGTAATCGTTACTTTTAATACATAAAGAGAAAAGTGGTATATAACTAAATATATAAACTTTTTTATTTATGTATTTAATTTGACATTTGTCAACAAATACTTCAAAATTTAATTTTTTTCTAATTTTATGTGAACGATTACAAAAACATGTATTCGCAACACGTGCGCTGTCACCTTTTTGGTGCTCGGCCATATATTTTATACCTCGGCTACGCCTCGGGTAAAAAAGAACAGCCTCGCACCAAGAAATGTGTAAACAGCGCACTAGTTGCGAAATCTACTATTTTAGAAAAAAAAATTCGTGTCTGTCTGTGTGTCTGTTTGTGTGTGTGCGAAATGTCTTTTGAACAATTAAAGCTATCGATATGAAATTAGGTACAAAAATTCTTTGCCATAAAATCTAGATCTAGTTCGTTAATGAGTAAAGTCCAACCAGTGGCGGGGCATTTTTAGGGGATTCAAATTTTAAAAAGTTAGATAATTAAAAAAACAAACTAATACTTTTTTTATATAATTTCAAAATAAAAAACATATAATAACCAGTGGTGCGCCGTTTTTAGGGTATAAAATTGTGCAGTTTTTAATTTATCAACCAATTTTTTTGAAAGTCGGGTAGTGGGGGTTTTTTAAGATCGCTAAATATAAATCATTTGTCAAAATTAAGAAATTATAAATGGCGGATCAAAAATGCGGGATTATGGTGTTTATTTAATTTATCAATCGATTTTTTTTAAAGTCGGCGATTGGGGTTTTTAAGATCGCTAAGTATAATTCATTTATCAAAATTAAAAAATTTAAAATGGCGGATCAAAAATGGGGATTTATCATGTTTAAAAATCGATATGACTCACCTTCAGGTATTGTGGGCTTTAAAATTATTTATTTACATATATGAGAAAGCATTATGGCAGATAATTTGGCGGCGGTTTTATGTATCTCTCTAATAATTACCCTCAAAACCAACGCTGGGTATAGGATAGAGATACTTGCTCTGTAGCTAAGGAACCCCTCGCCTCTAATGGCCCCGGTAAGATAAAAGAACCATTAATAAAAATTATTATTTAAAGATCACTTATAGTTATAATAAGTTTGCCTATTAGTAGATCCATTATACAACCGAAAGAACGTATTTTCTCTAATTCTTATATGAAAGATCAAAGGAAAAAATAATGGTTGTGTACGCGTACAAACGTTATTAAGTTCAATTATTTATTTTACAGTTTATATAACAAAATTATCGTTTCAAGCTAGAATATCCCAGCCTCGTATATGTTACTAGTGTCATAAATGTCATTAATGCAAAAAAAATTTTATAAAAGAAAAATGAATTAAGTAAGGAAATAGGCGCCAGACGTAGACGTTTAAAAGATAACGCAAATAAAGTTTAGACAGTATGAGTATTCATTTGCAAATTATTCCATTCCAGGAAAATCATTTTTTTAATTCACACAAAAGCATATAATTATGGATCATTGCGTGCTTTCATACACTTTGTAATTTGGTTTTGAATATGTATTGACTTTTTTTTAATACCGAAACGCCCAATTTTCATATAATTGTGTCATTATTCAACACAATTTATGGAAAAGGAACAAGGTTATCGCACCATTATCAAATTTAGTTTGAAAGATCTATGGATGTTATCATTTTATTATAATTTAATTGAACTAATATACAAATTGGTTATGTCAAAACAAGCTTTGTTTTAATTTTGCGTGACGTGCAATTAAGTTGTAATTAGATTATGTTTCGCTCAGATTTAGGCTTTTCCCTAAACTGAAGTATTATGTAACAATTAGTTTTCTTTCAACTAAACGTGTTTTATACGTCTGCAATGAAAAAATGCTTGACTTATATTTATAAGAGTCATAGTTTAGAGTTTAGGAAGAAGCGTTAGTGTTTTCTCCCATTTTATAAAAATAGTATATTATACACCGAAGGACTAAAGTAACAACTTTTAATCCTGTGAGTGAAAGTTTGTTACCTGAGCGTTACCGGGGGCAACAATCATTCACAGGATTAAAGATACTATAGTCCGGAGACATATTTTTTTGCACTTTTACACCGCAAGGATTAAAACTTAGAAATTTATAAAAAAATCAAACCCTCAAATCATTTTTGCACAAAAAAAATTCGAACACATTTGCAAACTTTGTTTGTCTCTGATAAATAAAGTATTATGTAGAAACTTCCTAGTTTGTTATTTTTATATACCGGGTCCGCCTTTGGGAGATGATCCTATGAGTATCTGCTAAACCAAACTTACTATAATTTTGAAAATTTGGTGACAGGGTAATGATGTTAGGGCTAACTCATCTAAAATATTTTCACGTTAGTACCACTTCCGGTTATACCGGATGTCGGTACTTAGTCGCTTATTTTAAATGGAACACCCCGTATATTAATACATTTTTGGATTCTATGTCGAATTTTAAGGTAAGTTTGTTAAATAAACTACATACGAAATTTCAGTCGTTGTAAACAAAAACAATTTTTCTAAAAAAATTGACAGATGCGGTCTTAGTAATAACTCGTTAATTGTTCTGTTCCTGTCAAACAATTTGAATAAAACTTTGAGGTGTTGTAGGCAAAGGTTTATTGCAACAGTCTGCAAAGATGACATTTGTATTTTTCATAAAAATAAAATTATGAATGTCTAAACTTGACTACTTAAAAAAAATCAAATGGAAACCCCTATTTTTTATTACTCAGATCGATTTAACGTCAAAAATTAAGATAAGTTTGTTTAAAACTTTATTTGCCTAAACGTAACAGTTTCATACTTATTATCAGAAAAGTCCCAATTTTAAAATTTGTGATAAAAATGAGCTACATACTTAAATCTAGTATTCCTTGTTCGTGGTCACCATGGAAACCAAATAATTGAGAATTGAAATAAAGAAAAATATTTGAAAAAATTACTGCAAAAAATTATAAAAATTGATAGTTTTGTGATTCAAAAGTCATTTTTGCCAAACAGAAATTTTCTGTCATTTTTTTCAAATTCGATATACAACATAAGTGTAAAAATTTAATACTTTATGAGTAAATCGAAAAAAACTACTTTTTACTGCGGAGGTAATACATACTTATCAGCGCATCATTACACGATAAAGATGCTTATTTATTTTGTTTTTCTTTTGTAGTCAATTATTTAATAAAATTGTTGACAGTTTGTGATTTTCTTGATGAAATGGCTCGACTTGAATATTCTAATACAGATTATTTGAATTTAATTTTAATTCACGGAGAATGTCATAGAGTTGTAAAACGAACAGTAAGAACATTTATCGAATGCTATCCTGAGCGCCCCCGACCGTCAGTAAATACAATAAGACGTGTGGTTCAAAATTTGGAACAGTTTGGCACATTTAAACACTCTGCGCCTCGCAAAAAAACTGCTATTGATAACGAACAGAATGAAGTTATAACTTTAGGATATTTCCGTGCCTATCCTTGTAATTCCATAAACGACGCGAAAACAGATATTGGCTTAACACCAACAACTATCAGAAGAATTCTTAAGAAACATAAGTTTAGACCATACTGTTTACAATTAGTTCAACATTTGAAAGAAGCGGATTTCTTGGAACGTATCGAATTTTGTGAAACAATTTTGCTCAAAATACAAGAAATTCCTGATTTTTTGACTAATATCATATGGACAGACGAATCTAAATTTACGAAAAATGGCATATTTAATCGCCGAAACTCACATTACTGGAATAACGAAAATAGCAATCCAATTCGCGAATGCCATTTTCAGGAAATTTGGAATTTTCACGTATTTTGTGCTATTCGGAATAACGAAATCTTTGACGTGTATTTTTATAACGAAAATTTGAGAGGTTTAAAATAGTTGATTGTTGCGATTTATGATTACAAATTTAATTTCTAGGAGAAAATTATCTAGAGATATTAAACACTCCAATTCAACCCCGATTAAATCTAGAAAGGGAAAATTTATGGTATCAACAAGACGGTGCGCCCCCTCACAACACCAACGCTGTTTCCATGAAACTTTATGAAATTTTTGAAGATCGTTGGTTTACCAATAATGGTCCCTTTCCATGGCCACCTAGGTCACCTGATCTTACGCCAATGGATTTTTATCTTTGGGGTCGAATTAAAAATACACCACTAACGACTAAAGAAGATTGCATTGCAAGAGTGCAAAATGCCTTCAATTCTCTTTCTCCACAAGAAATTCAAAGGGCTACAAATGAAGCCGTTATAAGACGGGTTCAACAATGTCTTGCGTCTAACGGGCAACATTTTGAACATTTATTGTAAATTAATTTACATTTAATCACGAGCAAGAAATACTAAATAAGCGACTTTATCGTGTAAGAATGCACTGATAAGTATGTAGTTACTACCTCCGCAGTAAAAAGTAGTTTTTTTTCAATTTACTCATAAAGTATTAAATTTTTACACTTATGTTGTATATCGAATTTGAAAAAAATGACTTAGAAAATTTCTATTTGGCAAAAATGACTTTTGAATCACAAAACTATCAATTTTTATAATTTTTTGCAGTAACTTTTTCAAATATTTTTCTTTATTTCAATTCTCAATTATTTGGTTTCCATGGTGACCACGAACAAGGAATACTAGATTTAAGTATGTAGCTCATTTTTATCACAAATTTTAAAATTGGGACTTTTTTGATATGTATATGAAACTGTTACGTTTAGGCAAATAAAGTTTTAAACAAACTTACCTTAATTTTTGACGTTAAATCGATCTGCGTAATAAAAAAATAGGGGTTTCCATTTCATTTTTTTGAGTAACTTGCATTTTTTGATAGTCAAGTTTAGACATTCATAATTTTATTTTTATGAAAAATACAAATGTTATTTTTTGCAGACTGTTGCAATAAACCTTTGCCTACAACACCTCAAAGTTTTGTTCAAATTGTTTGACAGGAACAGAACAATTAACGAGTTATTACTAAGACCGCATTTGTCAATTTTTTTAGAAAAATGTTTTTTTTAAAACGACTGAAATTTCGTATTTAGTTTATTTAACAAACTTACCTTAAAATTCGACATAGAATTCAAAAATGTACTAATATACGGGGTGTTCCATTTCAAATAAGCGACTAAGTACCGACTTCCGGTATAACCGGAAGTGGTACGAACGTGAAAATATTTTAGATGAACCCTAACATCATTACCCTGTCACCAAATTTTCAAAATTATAGTAAGTTTGGTTTAGCAGGTACTCATAGGATCAGCTCCCAAAGGCGGTATACTAATTGAACCACTAAGGTCATATGTAATGCAGTACATTAGACGCATACCTACATTTAAATTTAGGCAAAGTTTAAAATGTTAACCAATGGTTGAATGTTGAATAACCATAAATGTAACATATCTTGAGTAGTGGCACAAAAATGTTTAACATTATGGAGATACTGACTTACGGTACTACAATACACTTTTAATTCACGTGTCAAGTTTTAAATCGTTTATTCATCAAAATCACACTTTTATATCTAGAATTTTACGGAATAGACACCACAATTCACACCGTCCCACCTTTTTCTATAAGTTCTTACACAGTATTTAATATTATTCTTATTATTATACCTAAATAACATAAATAGAATGAATTTAGTCATACTTCTGTCACACATTTTGGCAATTGAATGTACAGGTGTTGCTGCTCCACTACTAACTTACAGAAATGGACGTCAAACATGCGCATACACTCTCAGAATTAACCTTAAAAAATTGACTTCTTGTTTATGAACACTGAGATCATCAGTGGTTATTCATAGGGACATAGGCTAACGAATACCTAGACTATGATAGGGAGCTGTGATGTTTATAATGACGTTCCAAAAATAATTATTATATATTCGATACAGAAAAGGCGTTAGTCGATTTATTACCAGAAAATCGCGAAAGATACCTATACTCAGATAACAGATGACTAAAATTGCGAAAATTCTATTGCTTCCTCAACATAATAATCTGTGTACCTACATCAATAAACAACAGTGTAGTACATTCAGATTCTGACTTTCAAATATAGCAGTAATTAGTTTAGTGTAAATTTTAATTAAAAATGGTTTTCTTTTGCTTTATTTTTGCCTTTTGTTTTGTTGTTTTTATTCCTTAATCTGTTGAGACTAAAAGAATTTTAATTTTCGTCCGTCCGATCGGTCGAATTTATCGATTTACCTTACCTACGTTTAGATAGGTAGATTGACATTACCCTCCATAATTGGTTGCTATGGTTGTTAAAAACAAACATGACGTGTAAATGATTCCTTAATACATCCGACAAAAAATGGTATAAGCATCACGAATGGTGTTTAACCGGTCTCAGACAGTTCTCTAGCAATCTCTTTCTTTATATACTTAAACATTCTTAATTGTAAACATAACACTTTTTTCCACTTTTAGAATAAATAATAATATATGTTTAATGCCACTGGAAGTAAAACTTTGTCATTTTATTTTACATGGAGGTTCAAAATTAGATATTAAGAGGGGCCGATAGCACCAATAAAAGGAATGGGAATTTGGCATTTTTCTCTTAAAATCCGCTAAGCTTTTAAAAAACAACTGTCATATATTTGCAGTAAGCATATTTTGAGTCAATCTAACAGTAAAAGTTTTATAAGTAACGAGCGGCATGAAGTAAGTTCCGCTACGGTTTTCAGCACGAGCAGGGTCGCGCAAAGCGGGGGTGTTAGGGATGCTCAGACACAGACTTTGGGGGCGCCAATAATCAAAATTTTAATATTTTTATTAAAGTACATAAATATACGCAGCACGGCATATTTCAAAATACAATTAACACCATACCTAATATCATTTTGTTCTTTTCGAAAAATGGGTTTCATAATTACATTTGGTGTCAGGGTATACACCATTCAGGTATTTTGGTACTAGCTCTAGCGATGCCATTATGGTTGTTAAGTTTCCAGTACTGACATGAAATAAGTTAGATTAAAGGACTTCCCATTTTTCACGCCAGGACTATGATACAACTTTAATATAAAAAGCAAATAGCTAATTATCAATTAAATCAATGTCATCTTGAAATTAATTTATTTACAGCATTTCATTAAAATGTCTAAGGTAAATTACGGCCTTTAAGCAACGGGTGGGGTGTGTGTGCGTGCGTGTGCGTGTGGGTGCGTGCGTGTGTGTGGGTGCGTGCGTACGTGCGGGTGCGTACGTGCCTACGTGAGTACGTGGGTGTGTGCGCGTGTGAGTGCGTGCATGTGCGTGGGCGCGTGCATGTGTGCGTGAGTATGCTCGTTTGCATGTCAGTATATGTATGTGTGTGCGCGTGAATTTGTGCGTGTGTTTGTGCGTGTGCGTGAGTATGCTCGTTTGCATGTCTGTATATGTATGTGTGTGCGCGTGAATGTGTGCGTGTGTTTGTGCGTGTACGTGCGAGATTGCGGGCGTGCGTGCGTGCGTGCGTGTGTGAGTGCGTGCGTGTGAGTGCGTGCGTGCGCGCGCGTGTGCACATGGCGTGTGTGTATATTTTCACTTTTCTTTTTTTTTGCTTATGTGTAATTTAACCTATATTTTATTTTTACTGTTACTATATTTTACAAACTTATTGATTTCTTTTCTTTGTTTCATTTTAAATTTACTTTTGTATTTGTTAATTATTTTTAAACTGTATAGTGTTTTTTGATGGCTGTTTTCTGTAGTGAAAGAGCTGAAGATCACAGCACAAACATCGTATTATTTGAGTTTATCTATTTGCGTTCCTATGGCAGGCAGTTAAATACCAACGAAGAGATACCATAATTTTAATAAGACTTGAATTGTTGCGAGTAAATCCAATATTATACGTTTTTATTTTTTAAACGATTTGAATTATTTAGGCTAAGTTATAATTCTGGTTTTAAAGCTTGATATACTACAACATGTATTTGAAAATTTTAAGGTTAATAAAATCGTTAAATTAAAATATATTGGATAAAATTTCAAGAGTTAATATTAACGTAAGAAATCCAAATTATGCAAGTGGTTGAAGTATTTGAAATTTAGTTAAATATACGAATTGTTGGTAGCTTATGGTGAACAATAATTTATAAATGTAAGTATAAATATTGGAGTTTAAATTAAGTTTAGACAAATAATAGGCACTTGGAAGTACAATAAAATTCTTTTAGCTATCAGTGTTGCTATCAGCAAAATCTAAATGGCTCCTTCGTTATTTAAGGAATTAAAAACATTTTATGCAGTTTTAAATTCGTGTGGGTATGTGGGTTTGTTGTGAAATGTTTATTTATAGATAAGTACTAAAATGTAACAGATTTTCGATTATATTTAGACACGAATTGTAATTATATTTAGTCGTACGTTTTTCCGTGTACAGTGAAGTACTTACTAATTAACCCCTAGGTGTACTGTTTTGTTTATACATTTTGTCGTACCAATAGTTTGTCAAGAATTATTTTATTTTTTTATTACAATTAATGTAAATAGTTACGAAACAGTTTTTATTGTGTAATTTTCATTATGACCAACATTAAAATCACGAGTAATGTATTACTTTATTTACGAACTGTAAGTTATAGTTGTGAATTAGCGAAAGTAAATTTTGGAAGATTGTAGAGATTTTTATTGACATAATTAAAATACTCATCTTTTGGGTTTTTAAATCGTGGATTTTTCTATGTATATTTTACATGAATTTAAGTTTGATAACAATGAAAACTATCGTGCTCAGTAAATGGTAATATCTTGATGCAGTATCCTGCCTACACCACAATTAATTCGGACCAGAAACACAAACACAACTAATTCGGAGAAATCATGAAGATGTCCGAAGTTCTACGGACCACCTAAGATGCACAAGGAGGGTATACCATGAAGACCCAATGTTAGCTCGGTGGGGTCACCGTTACAACATCTAGCTAAATATTTAGCTAAACAACTGTAACCGTAAACAGCAAGATCATTTGTCAAAAACTGAAGACATTTCATCGAGATGCTGAAGGAGCACAACGTAAAACCAGATTTACTGATTAGCTTCGACGTAGTGTCGCTGTTTACAAACGTATCGATCAAAGATATATTATACATAATAAAACTAAAATGTCAACCAGCTAAAGATGCGTTAAAATTAATAGAACATTAGTCTTAAAAACACATACTTCGTATACGAGGATCAAAGATACAAGATACGCTAACGGGCTCTTCCCTTTCGCTAGTGATAGTAAACGTATTTATGCAGAATCCAGAAGAGCAGGCATTGGAAACATCAACAGATAAACCAAAGTTATGACCAAGTTACGTCGACGACACTTTTGTGATTTGGACACACGGAAAAGACAAACTGGACAAATTTCTAAAATACTTAAAGAGCATACACCAAAAGATACAATTCACAATGGAAATGGGAAAAGAAACTGCCATTCCTAAAGATGCTTGTGTGCATACAGAAAAAGTACACATATAAACAGATATCTCAATGCAGAATCTCCTCACCACCCAGCACAACTGCAATCGGTGGTAAAATGTTGATAACAAGATCCAGACATCTAGCAGACGTGACCAACGTACATCAAAATATGAGGAACCTGAGAACAGCACCGTTACAGAATGATTTCACCGAAGGAAATATAAAATGAGCCAAAAAATCAGTACAACCAGAAGACAACGACAAGAAAAAACCGATATTGAAGGCGTGTTTACCATATATAAAATGCACTACCGACAGAAAAACAACATCGCAACGACTTTAACCATCATCAGTTTACATAAATAGTTAATATATTAAAAGAACCAACCCACGTCATCACTCGCAAAATATGTAAACAGTACATCACATGTAATAGAATTTCAATATATATATATATATATATATATATATATATATATATATATATATATATATACAGGGTGACCCAAACTCGATGGCCAAAACGAAAACAGCTGATTCCTCTGGCCAAAAGGAACAAAAAATTGTTAATACAGGGTGTGTCTATTGTTGATGGTTTCCAAGATGTTAACTTTATTTTTAAATTTTTCTATTTCGTGGACTTATTTTTTAAATCACGCTGTATCTTCCAAACTAGAAGAGTTACAAGAAAACACATTAGGAGAAATTTGTAGAAGATGAAATTGCCTTAAAGCATATTGAATTCATTCGAGACAAACTCATCATTCAACATTTTTAATGACATAATGAATTCAGAAATGATTTTTTTTCAAATCCCAAGACAAATTTCCAAGAGGAATATTTTTCCAATAGAGATGGATTTGATACATGGCCGATAAAGGAAAAACTTCCTTTTTTCGTAAGCTTCACAACGATATGAAAAAAAACTTATGGCTGACGTACTAATTACTGAATTGTTACAGGAATACACCCCAGGAAAAACTTTTAGAGCATAAAATTAGCTTCAAAAATATGGTAGAGTAGATGAGAATTGACGATTTGTCCCTCACTTTTCAATCAATCTGTACATTTACGGCAAGAAATACGTCTCCTTTACTGATATCTTTTCATCACCGTAGCAACGACTTGACATTAGTAAGTTAGTTGTCAAAATTTGTTTGCTATTACAGTTTTGCTGATTTCAATACCAGTTCTTTCTGTTGTAGTGATATTGTAATTTAGTTTTTGAGTCGTTGAGTCGTGAGGCTGCTAGACTGTATGCAGCTGCTTTCCCAAGAAGCGCATGAGGTGATCTAATATTTTTAACCGGTAAATAAAATGTAAACGAACTAATATTTGTAATTAAAACTTAACAACACATTATTTATCCTTATTAAATTTAATATTAGTTACTACATTTGAAATTGGCGATTTTTTTAATTTAATAAGTTGGCTTTGAAAATTCAAATATTTCGGATTATAAGGATGAAAATTATTGCTCTTTAAAGTGCACCTCGTAGTTCAAGATACCTAAAATTATGTAATTTGTGTTATTAAAACTATTTCCAGGTAGAACAAGATTTTATGATGATATTTTGTATTTTTTTTTTGTTTGGTTGAAAATTGGTATATGGGGTCTTTGGTGCTTTCTAAATACATTTTCTTAATACAATTTTTCGATATCATGTCAATTTGACCCCTTTATCGGCATCACAGTTAACATTTTTCAAAATTCCCGACAAATCTATGTTCACGCGACAAATGTGGCAATGAATTTTTTGGTTGTCAGACATGCAGAAACGAACCGCCAATAGAGTTTTTCAGAAATTTCAATAATAAAAATGTTTGCCATATGTGTCCAACTTTATGGCGGTCCCATATATATATATATATATATATATATATATATATATATATATATATATAATTAAAAACTGAGCAAAAATTCTATAACCGTTTTGCTTGAAAACGTTTAGTTTTCGAAGAATTCTTAATCAAAATTTGGTAAACTTAGCAACACTGTGGTCAGTCGTACTAACCTGTATGTAAGCCGCCAGTGATTTACATAGTAACGTACTTGATTTCATTATTGCCTTAAAAAGCACGCATACAGGCACACTAGACATCTCTCATTGCAATGTTTTTATTACTTTACAATTACTTACAATTTTAGCAGCAGTATTAAAATTCCCATGACATTCCCATAAAATTAAACACATGTCTGCATACTCAACAAAACTGTACCTACTCCATAACGCTAATTTGGGGAATCTAACAGAAAAATTAATATCGAAACTCAAGAACAGTAAAAAAAAGAATTGGTGAATGCTAGTGCATTACAGTCAACAACTTCTCATCTTTCTCATCGGTTAGGTTAACAGCAAATTGGTATAATACTTTATTGCTCCTCTTTCTATGCATAGTCAGGTGGATGTCTATTATCCGCCACTTAGGATTCACCTTATATATATATATATATATATATATGTATATTCAGATTTTTGAATTTCATCGTCTCTATATATTGTACAGGGTGATTCTAAATAGAGTAGCACAAACGGTACCAGTGCATCTGGATGAAAAAATAAGGCGAATGAACTAAATATACCTTAAACCAAAGTTGCACCCCTGAGGAGTCACAGGGTCTTGAATGTTGTAGAGCCAACCCATATTTCCTTCAATTTATCTAGAATGATGTAATGTAAAGCATTCATATTTGGCAGACATTTGTCCAGTGCTGACACATACTTCTTATTAATGTTGTTTAAATGTATACACTAGAGGCGCTGATGTCGACTACATACATGGTTCCTGGAATCGATTAATTTATTTGCATCTCAAGGCCATCTATATCTCAAGTAGTAGAAAGGTCGTTGTCACTCAAAACTAAAGTCATTTATACATTATAGTGAATTCCTTTTACAGAAATCGAATATCTCTTTCAGACGTCGAGAAAATGACGCCGGGAGTTTTAAGTGTGACACGCTGTATATATACAGGGTGAATCACGACCGACGCCACGGAGTTCTACGGCGCATATAGTCGTTAATTTCTAACACAGTGATTTATATAAGTCAATATGAGCAATATTTTAAAAATGTTTTTAAATATACTGGGTGCAAAAAAAGTGGCATATCAAAGTTGTTTTTTTAAATAACACACCCCGTAATTAACTCCAACAAATTTACTCTTAGGTTTAAGTAAAGTACTGTTCCATTAGTCTATTTATTGACTGAATAGTAAACACCTCTTTACAGGGTGTTCATTTTTTAAAGTAGTAGAACATTCATACTGAAATATTCGGCTTATTTTAAATGGAACACCCTGTTATACGCTTATCGTTTAGCTTACTTAATTACTTAATTAACTTCTATAAGGGTTTCCTGTAGCTAAACCTTTAATAATTTTTGGAATTTGTCTGTTCCTGTATCATTTGTAGATTAATATCCTCCCAAAATGCCTACTTAATGTCTTTTGGCTAATGTTATAGTATTTTTCTTTACCAATATGTAGAAAGCCCGGTACCAATCTTATATGTACATGATAGATTCCAGATATTTGTAATTTACATATTAACAAATAATGTTAATGTGACTAATATCGTAAGTTTTGTTGTGTGCTGTGGAATTGTCGGTAACGCTCAGAAAAATACTCTGAGCGGATGCACCTCAATAAAAAGGTTTTTGAAAGGTTACTTCAAACATTTCGTGATACAGGAAGTGCAGCTTACCCAAAATAACTAAAAGTGAAGTCTGTAACAAATGATGATGATAATGAGTTTTTTTGGTATTAGGTTCCGTTGTGAAAATACTAGTACAAGAGTTATTGCAAGAGAAACAGGAATTAGTCAGCCTCGTGTGTGGAGGATCTTAAAGAAACATAAATATCACCCTCTTCATATACAAATACATCAAAGGTTATATGGCAGAGACTTTCAAAAAGGTATTGATTATTCCTTGTGGGTCTTTGATCAAGTTAGTGACAATGAACATTTTTGTGAAAATGTATTATTTACCGACAAATCAACATTTCGTAATAAAGGATTAGTGAATCGGCACACTTTCCATTATTACGATAACGAAAATAAACATTTATTTAATACTGTTGATCGTCAAAATCGATGGAGTATTAATGTGTATGGTGGAATTGTTGGAAATCATGTTATTTGTCCGTATTTTTTCGATGGCAATTTAAATGGTCAAGAATTCCTTAGATTTTTAAAGAGAGACTTTTGGGAACTTTTAGAAAGTATTCCTTTAAATATTAGGCAAAATATGTGGTTGCAATTAGATGGATCACCTGCACATTTCACACGTGCTGTTAGAGAATATTTAAGTAGGAAGCTTCCTGATAAGTGGATTGGGAGGAGAGGTGGACCAATTGCCTGGCCACCTAGATCTCTTGAACTAACATCCATAGATACCTTCTTTTGAGGCTATATCAAAAATTTAATTTACAGCACACCTCCCACCACTGCAGATGATATGAAAACAAGAATCAGAAATGCTTTTGAGACAGTCACCCCATGATATGTTGCAAAACGTAAGATATTCGTTGGAAAAAAGAATAACACTGTGTATTCAAGAAGATGCACATCATATCGAACATTTATTGTAATTTTTTGAGTAAATTATCACACTTCATAAATAAAATTTTAGTTTCCATTGTGTACATGCTTTCTATCCTTACTCTGTGAAACTGTTGCATTATGTGGATTAAACTAAAAATCGCAATAGATTTTTTAAAGTTTCACTTTATTTTTTAAAACTGAAGCTGATCGGTTTCGCTCGAAAGAGCCAAGCATCGTCAGAGCTTTGAAAGATGACGATTTGTTGTACGGTTATCGAGAGTAAAGATAAGTGTATAAAAAATCTATTGCGATTTTTAGTTTAATCTACATAGTGTAGAAATAAGTTGATAAACGTTTAAATTAAAGTTACTATGATTTGAATTTGCAAATGTGTTACATTAGCCAAAAATCATTAAGAGTAGGCATTTTTGGAGGATATTTCAATCAACAAATGATACAGGAACAAATTCCAAAAATTATTAAATAAGTTGAAAATTTGAAGGTTTTGCTATAGGAAACCCTTATAGAAGTTGAAAGCTAATTAAGTAAGCTAAACGATAAGTTTATAAAATATAGGGTGTTTCCCTTTAAAATAAGCCGAATATTTCAGTATGAATGTTCTACTAATTTAACTGAAAAAATGAACGCCCTGTGAAGAGGTGTTTACTATTCAGTCAATAAATAGACTAAGGAAAGAGTATTTTACTTAAACCTAAGAGTAAATTTGTTGGAGTTAATTTTATTCGGAGATATTTAATTTTTCCTTTGATATAACTTGAAACACTCTATATATAGGTACGGGGAACCCTTATGAAAGTGCTACTTATTTTTTATGTAAAATTCGAAAATGCAATAATATACGGGGTGTGTCATTTAAAGAAACAACTTTGAACCCACTCTAGCAAAGTGGAGGTCGTCTATATATATATATATATATAATATATATATATATATATATATATATATATATATATATATATATATATATATATATATATATATATATATATATATATATATATATATATATATATATGTTATTACCAAATATACAGCAACAAAAAATAGAAAAACTCATTTGGTATACGGGAGGCACTTGAAAATTTGATTTTGCGTCAGGAGTAAAATACCGTTATTTTACAAAATATCGAAAAATGTTATTTGGAAAAGTTGTTCAGTATTAAAAAATACATTTAAATTTAAAGTCACGGCCATCTAAGGTAAGTTTTATTTTTTTACCCATTTATTTAAAATTGTCTAAAAAAACTATGATTAATTTGTTTTTAAAGTAAAATGATTTTCAAAGTTTTTGGTGAAAAATTATTTTTATTTATTGTTAACATCAAAAATTGACCAAAATCATACAGCAAATACAGATACAGGAAATATTATTCAATAAAAATGAGTCAAAAACTATCAGAATTAAGTTAGTATCTTTGCACAGGTTGATTTTATGGTTGCTTCCATGCCCAAACTAATTGTTTTAAGTTGCCTCTGAAAACAAACGAGTATTATATGCTTTACATATTTTTTAAATATTTATTACTTAGTTGTTATTGCTTCTTTTGTTGCTATTTGATAATAAGTACAATTGAAATAATATTAAGATGCTTACAAAAGAAGAGAAAGTTGAGATTATTTTGTTGTGTGGGGAAAATACTCCAAGCAGACAAGTTGCGGATAGCAATATAAACCATACTACAGTGACCTGTATTTTAAATAAATTTAAAGAAACAGGCAGTATTGATAACATTTTCGAAAAACCTCACACCGCTGCAAAAGTGTCTAGAGAGATGGAAGAGGAAGTGTGTTTAACAGTTGTGGAAAATGGTAAGACATCAATTAAACAGATGTCGGCATGTCTGGATGTACCGTCCAGTACAGTACAAAAAATATTAAAAAAAAACAAAACATTTAAAGCTTTCAAGCCAAAATTCATAAATACTCTAAAAGAAAGGGATTTTATTCCAAGATTTGAGTTTTCGGCATGGTATCAGGGAGAATACGAAGAAAATTCGATTCGATTCCCAGTAAATATTTTATGGAATGATGAAGCAAGATTTACATCTAATGGAACATTAAGTTCACAGAATTGTAAGTGGTAGGCTACAGAAAACCCTCACTTTAGTGTAGAGTGCAAGGATCAATATTCGTTTAAGGTAAACGTCTTATGTGGACTATTAAACGATACTGTCATTGGTCCCTTTTTCTTTGATGAAAAACCTTACTGCCCACCGATATTTGCAATTTTTACGACAAGATTTATTACCAATTTTAGATCAAATGCCACGTAGACAAAGAAACAAAATTTGGTATCAGTTAGATGGAGCATCTGCTCATTGTAGGGCAATGAAACATTTATTGGAAAATGGATAGGACGTTACTCGGAGTGTTCCATTCCAGCACGATCACCGGACCTAACCCAATGAATTTCTTCTTTTGGGGTTTATTGAAGAACAAAGTTTACAAACATAGCCCTTTTAGGGATAGAGACTATTTAAAAACTGTGATTACTAATTGAGTGAGGGGCATAAAACCGGAGAACATTATGAATGCAGTCAACGATATGGTAAGAAGAACTGAACTGTGCAGGTTGCGGGATGGACATCATACTGAGATGTAAAATAGTGGAACGATATCAAGCATCGTTTGTTTTTAAGGCCAACTTAATACCATTATTTAGGAAATAGAATCAACTTTGCACCAAAGCTTTCAGAGTTACTTTATTTTAAAAGGAAATTAATCATAGTTAATATAATAATTGAGTAAATTGAAATATTAAAGTTTTTTTTAATAAACCGTTGTGTACAGGATTTTACGAATATTTTATTTTTTAAAGACATTTTAAATAAATAGGTAAAAAAATAAAACTTATCTTAGATGGCCATGACTTTAAAACTAAATGTATTTTTTAATACTGAACAACTTTTTCAAATAACGTTTTTCGATATTTTGTAAAATAAGGGTACTTTGGCACAAAATCAAATTTTCAAGTGCCCTCGTATACTATTTTTTCTATTTTTTGTTGCAGTATATTTAGTTTTAGTGGATGCACAAACAAATCAAGAATAACTTTTTGTCAAAAAGCCATAACAAAGAAATTTCCCATATGGTGCGTACTTTAGGAATGACATCGTATATAATATATATACAGGGTTAGGAAAAAGTACCGGAACGCTTAAATATCTACAAAATCGCAAAAGTTACGATTACAAAATTCAGCATTTGGGGGTTTCGGGGCGTGCAGGATTGGAAAATGATATCGGCACTGTTGCCAGATTTCCTAATTTTGCGCTACACGTAGTCATTTTGTTTTCTTAAATAGAATGCCCTATTTATTTTTATTGCAATTAATTGGGCGTCTCAAACTTATTAAGATCTCAAATTTTCAAAATTTTATCTCTACTAGTTGCCAAGATAAGACAACACCGCGTTTTCAGTAACAAGTACCGAAACGCTTAAATATCTGCAAAACCGCTAAAGCTATGATTACAAAATTCGGCATTTGGGGGTTCCTAGGCATGAGGAAGTGGAAAATGATATCGGCACTGTTGCCAGATTTCCCAGTCTTGCCCTACACATAGTCCTTTTGTCATCTTAAATGGAAGGTCCCATTTATTTTTATTGAAATAAATGACTTGAGTTATGAAGGTTATTTTTTTATGTTTGATTGGCCACTTTCCTTTGCACTTTAACTAATAACAATAATGCTAAGATAAGAAGGAGATTAAAAGCCAATGGACTAAAACAACAATAATTTAATTAATTGGTTAACAATAGAATTAATAATTAACGACACTAACTTTTAATTAAATGCTCAAAGTGGGCTCCATTATTTGCCAGACGGTATCCAAGTCGATCATAAAATTCTCGCAATGTGTTGCTCAAGATATGCGGTGTTATAAGTACAATTTCGATGCGGATTCTTTCGCAGAGTTCGTTCAAATTTTCTGGACGATTTCTGTAGACACGGTTCTTCAAATGACCCCACAAGAAGAAGTCCATTGGAGTCATATCAGGGAATCGAGGTGGCCATTCTAGTACTCCACGTCTCCCAATCAGCCTTCCTGAGAATTGGTTGTTTAGAAATTGCATGGCTTCTCTTGAATAATAGGGCGGAGTACCATCATGTTGGTACCAGATTTCACCTATATTTCTATTTTGTTGAATGGCAGGAACTATACTTTCTCTAAGGAGCTCCAAATACTTTCGCCCTGTTAATATACCTTCTATAAAAAAAGATCCGATAATATTGTTTCCCAATATTCCCGCCCAGACGTTAACTTTCTCAGGATATTGGGTATGAAGTTCTTCCATCTAATGGGGGTTATCTCTAGACCAAATTCGGCAATTGTGCCTATTAATTTGGCCGTTCAAGCAAAAAGTAGCTTCGTCAATGAATACAATTTTGTGCGCAAAATAAGGATCTTGATTGATATTTTCCATCATGATTTCGGTGAATTCATTGCGGCGGTCAGGATCATCCTCTAAAAGCTCTTGAGTGTAATAGATCTTGTACGGCTTTAATTTATTTTCCTTCAAAATAGTCCTTACAGATTTTTGACAGATTTCGGTATTTATAGCTAACTGGTTGGTGCTTACTTTTGGATTTTCCTCTATTTGTAATAAAACGTTTAATTTATTTTCATCACTTGTAGCAGTTCTTGGGCGTCCAGTTTTAGGTAAACATTTTATGGACCCTGTTTCCTCGTAACGGCGACAAGTTCTGTGTACGGTAGACTTTTTAATGGGTTTATTAGAATAACGATCATTAAACAAGTTGCAGACTTCTTGATATGTGATTGTTTTATTCCATATCCACGAAAAATCAAAATGTCAATACGTTGGGTTTCTGATAGAACAAAAGCCATAATCAAATTATAATTTTGTAATCGATGCAATATTCAGCAGCTTAACTGCCAATGATGTGTTTAATTTGTTATTGTTGTAACATGGCGACGGCTAGAGTGTTGAAAACAATTGAAGCAGTGCTTACTTATTCCTAGAGTATTCATATTTTCGGGCATCTCCGATAAATTTAATGCATGCTCATTCTAAAATAAGTAACTATCCCACAATGTTTCTCACTAGTATCTAATAGTATAAAAAGAATTTTGAGAATTTGGGATCTTCCATTTAAGATAACAAAAAGACTAAGTATTGAGATCTTAATAAGTTTGAGACGCCCAATTGAATGCAATAAAAATAAATAGAGCATTCTATTTAAGAAAACAAAATGACTACGTGTAGCGCAAAACTGGGAAATCTAGCAACAGTGCCGATATCATGTTCCAATTCCGCGCGCCCCGAAACCCCCAAATGCCGAATTTTGTACTGTTCCGGTACTTTTTCCTAACCCTGTATATATATATATATATATATATATATATATATATATATATATATATATATATATACGACCGCCCGTATCAAATTTAATTAAGTCGATTTGTTTATTTTAATAAGTGCCTTCAACTTGTCAAATAGTGGAATAAAATGCAAATTCTGTTTATATCAAAAAGGCAAATATGTTTTATGTTTATGCTTCTCTAAAATTGGCTGGTAGTTCATTGCTGTTCAATGATGTATTATTAACGTTTGAGCGTGTTACGTTAATAATAACATAAAAGCGCATGTGTCTTGGAAAATGCATTCAAAAAGAATAAATAGTGTATGTTTTCGAAATTAACTTAGCGCTGTATAAACGAGAGAAGCTTATAAACATTACGTCCGGACGCCAAGTAGATAAAACATATTCCCTATGCGACGGAGTGTCATAAAGTGACAAGTTGTAAAATTATTATAGAAAAACTCATGTGAAGTAACAAACGGCGGGGAAAAATATTTCTAATTAATGAAAGGTATGAAAAATGGCCTTTGTTGTTTCATACGATAAGGCGTTCCTACACAATTATGTATACTGTATGTATACTTGCAACATAATTCCTAAGATACTTTACATAATTGTGCACTCTACCATTTTTTTTGCAGGTTTCTTTGTTAAATCACCAACTGCTTAGCTTTTTAAGAGTACAAAAGACAATAGATAACACGTTGTTTTTCTTTTAATATACTTTAAAATTAATTAATTGTTGAATTATGCATTTAAATGAATAATTTTGTCGTTTAGTTGCAAATTTGAAAGAAAGCAATAAACTATTTAGAGTGACGTATCAGACGTTAACAATGTGCAGGTCGGCGGCCTACCCGTTGGCTGTTCTAGTCTTTGTTTATTTATAGTTTGACCCACCTACCATCCCATCTGTATTCTTAAAGTGTTTGTTGTTTTCGATCCTTTATGACGATGGCATCCTTTTTTTAGCACGTCATCAAAATTAATTACTTAATTTTTCTTTTGATTTATTTTTCATGTTGCACATGCATTTACTATAAGTGTAGCCGTGAAGGCTATTTCTAAGCCAGTACTCAGTACCTCTCTCCTACATCAATATTAAAAAATCATTAAAATCTAGGTCAAAGTATGAAAGATTACAGCAAAAAATACGTCAACAAACTTCTTTCAGTTTAAAAACCATCAGTGTAAATCAACCTTTTTGTCATTCTGACTTGCGTTTAAAAATTAATTTGAAATTTTGGCACTTTGTTGTTAATAATTCCAGCTGCCCTTCGCGAAATTGGTATGTCGTATCGACAAATTTAGATAAGTATTTTAATAATATCGATATAATTTAAAGGTTTTCGAGAAATTAAAAAGAAGTCATGGGTTGGGTTGCAAAAATTGCTCCTCCGCTCAATTTGAATATTGCCGGAATACTAGGTTTAATAAATGCTGCATGAGGGGATTTAATTGCTTTTTATTCATTGGCATTTACTTTGTACTTAATTGCATTCTAATGACCCTGGGTGTTTCCAATATTAAATAACAATACTTGCTTTTTGAGGGCAATCCCCTTTCCGCCATTTTATTTTTGTAATCTTGTTTCCGCCGTTTTGTTTCCGTGCGCCTTTTTTTTAGATTTTTGTCGCTCTGTTTATGTACGGCTCTTTGGTGTTCCTTCTTCATGTTTGCCTGCTCTGCCATGCTGTTTCCGTGCGCCCTTTTGGCTTTCCTCCATCTTACTTCCGTAAGACTTGTTGGCATTCCGCCATCATGCTTGCGTGTTCCGCCCTCTTGACAATTTGATCCAACTTGCTTCCGTGTGCGTATTTGCCTTAAGGCTCTTTTAATCCACCATCTTGGTGCAGCATTTTGAATCTTCGTCTAAGGTCGCCACGGTTCGCTCAGTTGCTTACTTAACAACAACAACAATGGACAAGACAAGATATCCTTAAAATTTATCATTGAATATGGCAATCAAATTTTTTTTAAGTTTGTACCATTGTCAGAAAGAAAGGGTATTGCTTGGTATAGTCATTGTATAAGACAGACGCTTGTGTGGCTTCCTTTTATATTTTCGGGTTTATTTGGCACATCCTCACCATACACCGAATGAACGGTGCGATTGTTTGATGGTTGCTTTATTTCATTAAGAAATCTTACATTATTTTTGAATAATGGACGGAGATATGCTATAAAACATTGTTTTTTCGTTTCTAAACATTTTCATTTTAGTGTTACCCTTTTAGCCTCCATCTTGTGATTTTGGCATCTGTTAGTATTCATTTTTCTAGTGGTCTTATTACGAAGGTATTGCAAATACCCTTTCAGTGATTATTAACTTCTAATCTATGCTTTCTTATATGCTGCTTTATTTACAATAACTAATTTGCAAATACTTTAAGTTGCAATATTTAATTAAAGTACTCGGGTACAAAATTTAGAACTTTACTGGAAATATTTCAAGAAGAACCATATGGAATAAAGGAAATACATTGATATTTTAACCAAAAGGATTTGAATCAAGTGTCTTGGTTTGAATACATTGGGAGGTAATTTAGTTAAAAACAGTTAATTGCACTACTTGCATTACCATAATTGATCACATTAATTAGCTGAGTGAATTGATTGCTGGCATGTGTTTGGCCTGTTCAGATTCTTTACTTAGATCGTTTAGGTGTTTGTCTTTTCTGTATGTTTTAGTTTTTTTGGTATGTTTTTCTGTTGTGTTGGACATGTTTGGGTGTTCATACTGTTTGTTGGTTAGTTTCAAGGCAACGTAAATAGGATGGGGGAAAGACAAAATGGCACATGTAAGCAATATGGCAGAAAACGGAAACAAGATGGTGGAAATATTATTAGAAAAACCTAGGATGAATAAATTCAATTACCAGTCACTAAAAAGCAATTAAAATGTAATGGCAGGTGGTAGGCATGTATACTCCATGCCAGCCGGGGAGGTACCACCACCCTTACCATGGGCTCCTTAATATTGGGCCTCCGATTTTCTGAGCTCGGTAAGGGCTGAGGGTTACCTTTTCCATCATCCTTAATCTATTCTCATCCTTATTCTTCCTTCTCACCCTCACTGTCTTCCTATCGGATTAAAAGTCCCAAATTAAAAAATAAGATGGCTGTGGTTTTTAGGGTAATAAATTCCGGACGTAAAATCCTGCCTCATTCGGATGTCCGGGAGGGCAGGGCCCAACCGACCTAGGTCATCGAAAGTATCAACTTTCTGATTCACTACAGCAACATCCGCGGTATCAGGTCTAATCTTAATGCTATTCACTAAGATCTTGAACAATTACAACCTGATATTTTGTTTCTATCTGAAACACAAGTCTCCTCTGAAAGATTCGAGTCACCTGACTTGCAATTTCCTTAATACCACCTTCACACTAACTTCCGATATAAAGGAGGCGTATGTGCCTACATCAAGGGCAGAATTGCTTGCAAGAGGGTTTCTTCCTTAGAAAATAAAAATTTTGTCGTGATTTGGTTTTAACATTCCGGTCCTAATTTTGTGAAATTCTACTGCTGTATTTATAGGTCTCCTAATGACAGCAACTTTCAAGACTTCTTCGATTACCTTAGTATGAAAGTTGACTATCTCCTGTCTCAGTTTCCATCTTGCGATATCTCAATTGTACGCGATTTCAATATTCATAACTCTAATTGGCTTCAGTTTTCATCTACTACAAATCCCGCTGCTCATAGTGCAGAGAAACATTTGCTATTTCATGTGATCTCACACAAATGATTTCTGAACCCACAAGAATCCCCGATAACCCTAACCATACTCCACATCTTCTAGATCTCTTTCTTACATCAAACCCTCTTGTTTATAAAACTTCCGTTATTTCGCCTTTAGGTCTTTCCGACCATTGTCTAATGGAGATCATTTCTACTGTACCTAATTCCACTGTTCGCAAAACCGATAGAACCTTGATTAAGTCAGCTCGATGGAGTGATTTACGGGATTTCTTTGCAACCTGTCCATGGCGTGAATATTGTTTCAAGTCGTCCTCACTTTCAGTATCTGAAGTCATCCTCATGGAAATTGAGTTATACATTCCCAAAAAAACAGTACCGTATAGGTCATTCACATTCCCAACCCTGGTTCAATAAGGCTTGTGCTGATGCAACATTTTTAAAAAATAAATATTACATTAAATGTAAATCTAATAAATCGGTCGACAGTCATGTAGAATACGTTGGTGCTAGAAATATCTGCAAAAGTGAAATCAGTAAAACTAAAAAGTTGTTCGAACAACGAAAATGCAATGAACTAGCTACATCTCCTTTAGGCAGTCGTAAATTTTGGTCTTTAGCTAAAGCCATTGGTAAAAACTTTGGAACGTCTTCATTTCCCCCCCTGACGTCTATTGACGGATCGGTAGTTGCTGATTCTGTAGACAAAGCCAATGTTTTTGTGGATTTCTTTGCATCAAACTCGTGTCCCAATGATTCTGGAAAAGATGTGCCCCTAGTCAACTCTTCTTCATACGCTATGAAACCAATTCATTTTCGGTACAAGCTCTTGGAATCGATCATCAGTAGGCTTGATCTCAATAAGGCGACTGGCCCAGACGGTATCCCAGCTATTGTCTTAAAGAAATGTTCCCCCGAACTAGTACCAGTCCTATCTAAGCTCTATACGATCTCTATGTCTTCTGTGGAATTCCCTTCATCACAGAAGTTAGCAAATGTTCAATCTATTTCCAAAAAAGGCGATAAGACCGATCCCTTAAACTACCGACCAATTGCCATTCCATTTTGTCTAAAATCATGGAAAAAGCCATCAATCAGCAAATGCTCACGTTCCTTGAAACTAACAAACTCCTTAGTGACCACCAATATGGGTTTAGGCAAAGTCGTTCAACAGGCGATCTTCTTTCATATGTGACCCAAGTTTGGAACAATACAGTAGAGCAGTCCGGTGAAACAGTTGTAGTCGCTTTTGATATCTCAAAGGCATTTGACCAAGTTTGGCATAAGTGTTTACTTGCCAAACTCACCTCGTTTGGGTTAAATGATACGCTCATCAACTGGGTGTCTAGTTTCCTTGATAAAAGACGAATACGTGTCGTAGTTAATGGCTTTTTTTCAAAAGAAGTTAGCATTAACGCGGGCGTACCACAGGGATCCGTTATAGCGCCTACACTTTTTCTGCTGTACATAAATGACCTTATTTCTTCAACAACTAACCTGCTGCTGACGATAGCACTCTTCACTGTAGTTCATCTCAGTCTACTCATAGTGATAATCCACCTTCTATGGCAAATCAAGAAATTAAAGCTGAAATGGCAAATTCAATCAAAAAAGACATTCAACGTATTCTCGAATGGGGAAGCAATAATCTAGTTAAATTTAATGCTAACAAAAGTCAGTGTTGCCTTATGTCCGCAAAAAAAGATCGATCATTTCCTGTTGTAAGTATGAATGGCTCAGTTCTTAAGTTTTCAGACTCTATTACTCTGTTGGGTATGACTCTTATGGGTTGACCATCTTCTGTCAGCTACCAAAATAGCTGCTCTTAAAATAGGCTTATTGTACAGATCTAAGCAATGCTTTACCTCTCGACAACTCCTTCTGCTGTATAAGACCCAAATTCGGCCTCATCTGGAATATAATTCTCACCTCTGGGTTAGTGCTCCCCAATACGCTCTCGATATCGTTGATCGTATTCAAAAGACAGCGATTAGGCTTATAAATGATCCGTCCTGAACTCCTTACATACAGTCCCTTGGGCATAGAAGGATGGTTTCAGTTCTTTCTTTGTATTATCGTTATTACAACGGCTATTGTGCTGCTGAATTATATTCTTTGATACCATCTCGGGATATCTTTGCAAGAAACACTCGGTTCGCTCATTCACATCATCAGTATGCAGTACAAATCTCCACTTGTCGTACCAAACGGGCGTAATCCACATTTTCCTACACGGTTTCTAAACTCTGGAATGATCTCCCTAGTTCCTGTTTTCCTCTTACTTATGATATGAGAAAATTTAAGGTAGCTGTTCATAGGCATGTATTGGCAATTCATTATCCCTCTATCCATCCTCCTAAGTGTTCCTGAGTGCTTTAGTACGATAGGCCAAATTTAGCCTGCTCAGGTCCACAATCATAAAAAAAATGCAATACTCATTAAATTCCCTCAAGTGTCACTGTTCTACTTCTGCACCAGCGATTATATCTAGTAGCCTAGCGATATTCAAATTGGACGGAGAGAGTTTGGCCAACCCCGGGCATGACTTTAATTTCTCGAAAACCACTAGCGAAAATGTTAAGTGCACTAACGCAGCACTAACGAGAGGATTGCACTAACAAAAGTGTTAAGTTAACATATAACTTTGTACATCGTCACTATTCAAAATGGACGGGTTTACCGTTTATTTACCATGACTCACATTTTTAGGAAATTCGTACTCAAAGAAAAATTAGCATTAGTTCCACATACATAAAGACAATTTAGAAGGTTCAAGCCCCAATCGATGTAAATTTTGTCTTTATGTATGTTCTACATACATAAAGACAAAATTTACATCGATTGGGGCTTGAACCATGATGGCGCAGTTGGTTAGCGCGGTACTCTAGCAAAGTACAGGTCGTAGTTTCAAATCCTACTCGAGGTAAAATTTTTATTTATGTATTTAATAAAATTAATAATAATTTTTAATTACATATTTACCTTTGAACTTATTCGTTCATAACAAAAACTTATAATTATACTTTATTTATATTAAAAAAAAAAACAGTGGCGCACCGTTTTCAGGGTGCAGAATTGTGCATTTTCCAATTTATGAACCGAAGACGGGTATTGGGGGTTTTAAAGATCGCTAAGTATAGATCATTTGTCAAAATTTAAAAATTGAAAATGGCGGATCAACAATGAGGGATTAAAAACCGATATGACTTAAATTCAGCTACTGTGGGCTTTGGAGTTGCTTATTACAAATTTTTGGTCAAAATTTGTTTACATATATGAGAGAGCGTTATGAGAGAGCGTTATGGCAGAAAATTTGGCAGTGGTTTCTTTAATGTTGTGTATGTAGTGCTTGCAACTGTAGTCTAGTTTTTCCGAACTAGAGGGCTTAATCTAGTTTACCATAATTCTGTTAATGATTGTTAAAAAAAGATCAATTATGCGTATTTGAAACCCAAAACATTTTCTTATTTGTATGTAAAGAGAATGCGTTGCCCTCCCTATTAATAATGAAGCAATGAAGTGTATTTTGTCCGAAATTTCTTTTATTTATTTTTTTATAACTTAATAATTGAGACTGCAAATCGAGTACGATCCAACAGAATAAAAAATGGTAAAAAAGGAAAAAGATACTGTACATATGGCTGCAGAACCAGTGCAATCCAAAAACATAAAAAGCTTGCATCAACTTGAAGGTGGGGAGGCCAGTTAGTTCGGTATCGATTACCGGACATTGATCATACAGGGCGATTCATTAAGGGTGGCGACCGCCCATATCTCAGAAACCGTACGTCCTAAAATTTGGGGAAAAATATTCTTATAACAAAATCAAAAATAATTAAAAATGTTTTTGAGTCCATAGTTTTCCGTTAGGTGGCGCAATCTATCACTTACAAAATATAATTGCATTTTTACAAAATATTCCCTAATTTAGGTTGGTAAAAAATATCAATTTTAGAAACTACTGTCCTTATTCTACAACTTTTGTTGAAGTCATTTTTCTGTATCACTTATTCGGAAGTGGTGGGGGAAATGTTCTTTTGTTTACATAAAAAGACTGTAACTTCCATATGCCTGAATCGATTTTCACAAACTTAGACTCCATGCAAAGAGAATTAGGAACTAAAGGGCGTTATGTAACACCTAGCTCTATTTATGGTTTTTTCTGAGAAATTTCAAACAAAATCCTAACCAGCTTACAGAAAGGCAAATAAGATGACTTATTGACCTGTCAAAACCGCGAACTGATATCTCTTGTCGTTCAAAAGATATTGCCATTTTTGATGAGTGTTGATGATTGTTGGCTAAAATTGTTTTGAGAATAAAATAACAAGTAAAAACGTATCACAAAAATATTTATTAACATAAATAATGAAACAAAACTAAGGGAGCTACTCATAACAGAAATTTACAAAACGCACCTACTACCTAACTATTTTAAATACTCAAAATGCTTGCCATCATTTGCTATGCACACATTCAGCCTTTCTACAGTGGAATTAACACTGGTCTCAATTTCAGCAAAGGAAATACTTCGAACTGCTTCCCGAATCCTATCTTTCATATCCTCACGTGTAGTTCGACTTGTTTTAAAAACTAAATGTTTGATTCTTCTCCATAAGTAAAAATCTAAAACCGTAAGGTCTGGTGACCTTGCTGGCCATGGAAAATACTTCCACGTCCAATCCATTTATCTGAAAATACAGTATCTAAATAAACCCCGACATCTGCTGCAAAATGCGCTGGGCAACCATCTTGTTAGTACTACATGTCTAATCTGTTTTTAATCGTAATATCTTCCAGGACAATTGGCAAATCATTCGTTAATAAATCTAAGTACCTTTCTCCAGTTAATGTTCCGTCAAAGAAAAAAGGTCCGATAATCTTTCCATTTAAAATACCACACCATACGTTTAGACTCCAAGGATTTTGGTAATTGACTTCCCTTTGCCAGTGGCGGGTGGTTTCAGACCAGTAGTGGCAATTGTGCAAATTGGTTTTACCATTGCTGGAAAACGTAACCTCATCTGTCCATAATATTTTAGATAGGAACTCTGGATCATCATTCAACATTTCTTTTAACCAGTTGCAATGGTCCAGTCGTCGATCAAAATCTGTTTCTTTTAACTCCTGGTGTAAAATAACATGATATGGATGCATTTTATAGTTCTTTAATATTCTTTCGATCAAAGAATAATTCAATCCTAGATCTCTTACAATTTCCCGAATATTTAAATGGGGATCAGCTTTAACATACACCAATATGTTAGTAACATTTTCTTCATTGTGACTTCTACGTATCCTATTTTTTGATGCGACAGGTTGAACATTGCCGGTTTCTCGCAGTATTTGTGCCAATCTTTTGAATACTTCCGAGAATGACGCCGTCTTTCAGGATATCGTACAGCATATTCCCGTTCAACAATTACTTCATTTTGTAGACTTTCAAAATACACACTAAGCATATTATATGCCTCTTGGTTTGAATAATACGGCATTATAAAAGAGTTAGTTTGCAAACATTCAAAATCAATTTGACAGCAATAAAAACTTAAAAATAAACAATAATAAAACATTAGTGTCATTTCCAAAGGTAAATTGATTACTTTTAAAACATCTCTCAACAATTGAACATCACACATAAAACTATGAGAGATCTTTTAAGAGATTTAGGATTACATTATTACTATCTGAAATTATTCATAGCAAATGATGGCAAGCATGTTGAGTATTTAAAATAATTGGGTAGTAGGTGCGTTTTGTAAATTTCTGTTATGAGTAGCTCCCTTAGTTTTGTGAAGCGTTTTTATTTGTTATTTTATTCTCAAAACACTTTTAGCCAATAATCAACACTCATCAAACACTGGCAATATTTTTGGAATGACAAGAGATATCAGTTCGCGGTTTTGACAGGTCCATAAGTCATCTTATTTGCCTTTTTGTAAGCTGGTTGGGATTGTAGCATTCTGTTTGAAACTTCTCAGAAAAACCATAAATAGAACTAGGTGTTACATACCGCCCTTTGGTTCCTAATTCTCTTTGCATGGAGTCTACGTTTGTGAAAATCGATTCAGGCATATGGAAGTTACAGTCTTTTTATGTCAACGAAAGAACACTTCCCCCACCACTTCAGAATAGGTGATACAGAAAAATTACTTCAACAAAAGTTGTAAAATAAGGACAGTAGTTTCTAAAATTGATATTTTTACTAACCTAAATTAGGGAATATTTTGTAAAAAATGCAATTATATTTTGTAAGTGATAGATTGCGCCACCTAACGGAAAAGTATGGAGTCAAAAACATTTTTAATAATTCCTTTAGGGCCGATTTTGTTATAAGAATTTTTTTTCCCAAATTCCGAGATACGGCCGGTCGCCATCCTTAATGAATCACCCTGTACAAAATTTGAACGGTGCACAGAGGTGTAAATATAACCTAATATAAAGAAAAGACGAATTTTGTTCAAGTGCTGAAAAGCCATTCATTTCAATTAATAATGAAAAATGTTATATGTAGAATGATTGAGAAAAAAATATATCTAGTAATAACAACGCTTTATTAACATTAATTTTACTGTAACTAAATCATCTGTTCAAAATTCAGATAACGTTCAAGCAAAATAACTAATGAAGGGTTGTAAGGTCAAAGACACAAAGATAATTATCTCAATTGAGTAGGTTGTACATGCATACAATGGTCCTCAGAACGCATTTTAAATTCTAAGGATCCTCAAAATGCATTCATGTAATTTTTATGACACTGAAATTATCTTGGTTTATTGTTCATAAGGGTATTTTCCTATTTAATGTTTGTGTTTCATATACGACATAATGACCATGTAATGAATAAAGCACTTATATATGCAAGAAGCGTAGGAAAAGAGAAATTATTCAATGTTTAAGCACCAGTGGCGTATCATAGTTAAAAATTAATATAATATCTCTTGAAATGAGGCAAACATTTCTATAAACTGGGCATTTACAAAAACATGGCAATCGGCCGCTTCATTATTACATAACATTATACCGGGTGATAAGAAATTCATCAATCAGTTAATGCTCATGTTAAAAGTTTCATACATCATAACGATAAAAAAGGTGTACAGACATTATTAAATTATCGGAGCTTCTTATGCGCTTTTAATTAAAAATGTAGCTATATACAATAGTTAGCGCAGTTTAAACATAAAATTATTTTTATTGACCTACAGTATGAATAATAAGTTTGTAAAGTATGTGAAATAATTTAACTATCCATAACATCAAGAACTGCAGAACAATATTAGAGCTACAAAAGATGGACGCATTGTTGAACCACCCTGTATGCGCGTGTAAAGGTGAATGAATCACGGAATTCGTCTTCGGTTAATGCTACAATATCATCCGCATAAGTAATAATAGCTATAAACACACGTTGATTAATTAATATATTGGAATTTTAACAAGTTTTCCAATGCACGCCATTAATGAGATAAAACAACGTACCAAAGTAAATATTTCTATCAGCTACGTTATTGTAAAAAAAGGAAATTTTCAATGTTAGCAATCATGCTGAAGTTGCTTTACTCTGTGTTTAGGTGTTCCGTTGAACATTTTAGGTTATGTTATTATTGTGCTGTCGTATGTAAAAACAATTGTTTTGAAATCACACTCAAAAAGTCGCCCTCACCTTCAGCCAGTTACAAACATATGAAACACTAACGATGTTTTGATAGAGATGTTTAGTGATTGTTGCATGTAAAGTTAGTATTGATTCATGAAAGGTTTAGACAATACAAAGATATTATGGAGGAATGTCTTTACCAATTTGTTTTTTGTCTAAATTAAGCATAGATCTTTCAAAATAGTACTATACAACTCCGCCATAAGATAGTAGCAGAAGAAGTGTAAAATCATTAAAATAGTTTTGTTACGATTATAAGTGATAGTAATAATGCAGGCACTAATGTTCTTCATGCGGGAAATGAAAACAGGTTCTTGGTGGCGATTTAATATATGTCTGCAAAACAAATGAAGATTACCATGGGGAAATGAATCAAACAAAGCGCCGAGATGGCACGACCGTAATGGACTGTTTGAATATGTGGTTTGCACCAATTAATATTATGACGCAGATATATAGAAAAATTGAATTAAACATACTGAAACTGAAATTTTGAAATGGTGATACGCTGAAGATGACCAAATCAATGAAAGCTCCTCCTAAACAGCAATCACTTCTACCATAATGGCGGAAATTAAACACATGGTTTTGGCAAATATGAAGTCTAACAAGCAACTCATTACTCATTGCTATTAAAATTTAATTGTTGAAGTGTTATGTCATTGTTTTTGTAAATAAGTTACTTTGGCGCTTTTGGATAATTTGCATGCATCGGATGCATTTTTCTCGTAAACCGTTGGTCCTAGCGACTTCAATAAGGTATACCTTTCTGAAGCAAAAAAGATGGGAAAACAAATTTTTCTAGTCGAAAATGACATACAGTGTAAGGCAAAAAAGTTAGGAGCGATTCAAACAAGATGGAAACCTGTATGTGGCGCCCTCTATCAGTAATAAAAGAAATAAGGTCATATTTGAATTCTGCGTGATAAAAATCCCCTGTATACAAAATTTCGTCCGCTTATTACATCATTGTACAAATATATTAAAAAAAAAACAAAAAAATAATTAAACTTCAACACCCTATATGTTTTAAACGAAGGCGTTGCAGACCTAAGTTCTTAGGAACTTTTTTTCTTATTTTAGTGTCCTCTATCGCGTGGCACTATGCATGGCACTTTTTTGTCACCCTATATATATATATATATATATATATATATATATATATATATATATATATATATATATATATATATATATATAAACACACACACACACACACACACACACACACACACACACACACACACACATACACTGCGTTTAAAAAGTCCCGGGCGCCCTAAATATTTCGGAAACGGGACTTCTAAACAAAAAACGTTTCAAATAAAGTTTGTGCATCTCTTGCTAAACTATCTTTTAAAAACCGTTTTTATTATACAGGGTGCATTACAAATCCGGTACACACCAAAGTTGCATTTTTTTAAATGGATTAGTATAGTTGTTTTTTGTAATTTTAAATTCTACATAAAATTTAAGTCTGACTTCTTGTTACATGTCCTATACCTAAATTGATTAGATTAAATGATATAACGATTTTTGATTAACACCACATAAATATTTAATTAAAAAAGAGTAAAATTGAACAAAAACTTATTTAATTAAGTGTTGAAAGTGGCCTCCTTGCACGGCTTGACAGTGCATCAAATTGTCATAAAATCTACTGGTTACATTTTGAAGCATTGCTTGTTATGAGTTGACACTCGGATGCGATTATCTCTTTCAATGTGTTTATATTATCAGGTTTTGTAACAAAAACTTTATTCTTCAAATGTCCCCATAAAAAAAGTGCAATGGCGTCAAGTCAGGAAATCTGGGCGGCCATTCAACTTCACCTCTCCTACCAATCCAATCTGTTTGGAAAAGTAGCATTTAAATACCTTCTTAGGTTTATCCCGAAGTGTGCTGGACAGGCATCTTGCTGAAACCACATATGCTCAAAATTTGGATCTGTTCTTGCCAAAATTTTCGGTAAAATTCGATTTTGTAACAGTTGCAAGTATGTCCCCGAATTTAAATTGCCATCAACAAAAAAAGGTCGAATTATTTGGTTTTCGATTATACCTGCCTAAACATTAACTTTTTCAGGGTACTGGGTATGTACTTCACGCATCCAGTAAGGATTTTCATTAGCCCAATATAGACAGTTATGCCGATTAACTGTACCGTTAAGGATAAAGGTTGATTCGTCAGAAAAAGCAATGTCATTAAAGAAATTATTATTAGCTTCCCATTTGTGCATCATGATCTCACAAAATTCCATCCTGCGATCAAAATCATCTTCAAACAATTCTCATTCCTGACGGTCGAGTAACAAATATCTGATTGAATGGCTACCTTGCGAAAAGACAAATTTGGATCGTCTACAAAAAGCTGCAAAACTTCCAAAGTTTTTTTTCCACCATCAGTAACCACTTTCGGCCTTCCTGAACGCCGACGATTTTTGCAAGTTCCGGTTTGATTAAATCTTTGGATTGTCCTAATCACTGTAGATTTTGAAACAGGTGACCGATTTGGAAACGTAGTATTATCTTTTGTTGCATTATAGGATCGTTCGAAATTTTCGAATCCTTTAATCATAAGCAACGTAATCCGTTCTCTTTCTGTAAGGGACATAATTTAGAAAAAAATCAAGTTTAAGTACGTAGTTTAAGTACAAACAATGACTTAAAATGTTTTTGACAGTGTCAAAAATACTATAACAACCTATAATACCTATCAATTGGCAGGTAGGAGAAAATATTACGTATTAGTTAATATGGTACAAATAAATTGTTATATCGTTTAATCTACTCAATTTAGGTATAGGACATGTAACAAGAAGTCATGCTTGAATTTTATGTAGAATTTAAAATTACAAAAAAAAACTATACTAATCCATTTAAAAAAATGCAGCTTTGGTATATACCGGATTTGTGACGCACCCTGTGTAATAAAACTGTTTTTAAAAGATAGTTTAGCAAGCGTTGCACAAACTTTATTTGAAACGTTTTTTGTTTAGAAGTCCCGTTTCCAAAATTTTTAGAGGGTCCGGGACTTTTTAAACATAGTGTATATATAGGGTTGCTCAGTAGTGCGTCAAACTGAATTTGCGGATTATCCGATTTTACGTCTGTGTCAATTTTCAAAAAGATTGAAGGATGTTTGAAAAATATTAATTTTTTGTTTTCTGGAATTTTTTTTTTTTTTTTGCTTGGTTTACATAAAACAGAGTAAAAGTCCCCCACAAAAAGCAAGTAGTAAGTAGACTATTTAAACCTAACTTTGTGTGTCCTTCGTCCCGTTCCATACATAAAAAATCTAACGGCGTAAGATCGAGCGACCTAGCCGGCCAAGAATTTTGAGAAAAACAACCTATCCAGCTCTAACCATGTTCTTACATCCAATGTAGAATAACTATCTTATTGAAAGTACAGGTCTATTCTTTGGGGTAATGGCATATTGTTCAAAACGTTTGAGAGTGCTGTCTGCAGAAATTGCAAATATCTTTCCGAACTGAAATTTTCATGAAAAAAGAATTGTCCTATTATCGAAAAATGATCTACAACTTTTCGATAATAGCATTATACGTTCGCTTTACAACTATATTGATCTTTACTTCTATTACAAATTCCGTATTTTCAGTGCCCCAGCAATGCCAATTCTGCGAGCTAACAATCCCGTTGGAAGAAAACGTAGCTTCGTCAGAGAATATTACCTTTTTTGCAAAACTTGCATCATCCTCGACTGTTCCTTGAATCCATATACAAAAATCCAAACGGGAATCGTAATCACGATTGTTTAAGACGTGAGCAAACTTTGATTTATAAGGATGGAACTTATTTCTTTTTAAAATCCGTCTCTCTGTCTTGTCTTCAATGTTTGTAGTATTGAGAATATCACTCGCCGATATCTGTGCGTTTCTAAAACTGTTAAAAGTACATCTAAAATACCTTCGCCCTAGTTACCTGCTTTTCATGAGAAATTTTGTAGCGATCTTCCACAGAGTCTGTTTGTTCAAATTATGTTATTATGTGCGCACTGTGGCATAATGAGCCATTTTGTCTGGATGTCTTGCATTGAATATTTCTGATTTCCCTCTGGCTGTCTTAAACTTATCTCCGTAAATCAACACTATTTCGATATTTTTGGCCACTGACAGGGATGAAGGCATTTTTGACATAACAATAATTACAACCAATAATAGAAACAAACAACAACAGTAAACATAAACAGTAAAAGTAAAAGAAAACAACAAAAATTAAAAAATACACGGGTAAAAATCACAATGTTGACAGGATTTAATAATAGCATGGAACATGTTAGTTTGACGTACCTTATGTACAGTTACGATTGTTTTTTATTTAAAACGTTCCATGCTGCTTAGATAAATTAATGAATTTTTGTTTTTTTTATTTCTATGGGTGATTGCAACAAGGATGAAAGTTTGAAAATCTTGAATAAAATACACTGGCATTATTTTTTTTATAAAATTTTCATTTGTTATTCAAGCAAATTCAAAAAAGGAATATTGGCTCAGTTAAGTTTAGAATATAATCTAGAAGGAATTGAAAATAATTCTAAATTTCTTACTTAAAAGTTTTTGTTTTGTATAGGTGATTGCAACAAGGTTTGAAAACTAATATTAATATTTTTAGTTTTTCCAATTCTTTGCGAGACAATAAAGGGAAATTATTGGACTGGGATTTTTTTTGTAATTTTGACTCTGTTTTATGTAAACCAGGAAGACCAAAGAATTGATATTTTTCAAGCATACTTGAATCTTTTTGAAAATTGAAACAGACGTAAAGTCGGATGCTGAACAACTTTTCTCTTTAAAACATTTGTCATCTAACCCCACTTTTTACATATTTAAGGCGAATTTTTCTAATTCGCCGCCATGACAGTGGTCAAGTTACATATGTCAAAGTATTTTTTTTTTGTTTTTGAGTATGGTGAATGGATCCCAAGTAACATTATTTTTTGAAATCTTAATAACAATATACTTTTCCATTTGTTGCAAACTCTTTGCCAGTCACAGTATACACTGTAAAATATTTTTGACAGTAATTTTTGCCGGTAATTGCCCTAGGGACGACATAATTGCTGCAATTTCAATGCAGTTAATAGCCTTCCAAAAACCGTTAAAAGTCGTATCCTGGCAACCAATTTCTAAGTCCAACTACAACAAAAAATTTTTACTTAGAAGATACTTACTATATTTAAGAATACTTTTGCTTGGTTTAAGCGGAAGTCTTTTTTATAATTTCCCCCTTTAAAGAGGCTGTCATTTTGGTAAAGTGGTTAGTAAAAACATATAAAGATACTGTACGAGAATACAGACATACCACTTTATTTTAACGTGTTTTTGTCCTACGAGGTACAGGTTTGACAAAAGGTTGTAATTTTAGAGAAATGTGAATTTAGTTAGAGCATGGACAAAAGTGCAGCTAAATGTTCGAAATTTTTAATTGGCCGGAAGTGGTTTATGTTTAGAATTAAGAGTACAGCTGGGATGATTGTAGTGTTTGTATAACTGTAAATGACGCTAAATTGTTACCATTCTTTGGCGTACTTCAGTGGTTGCTTGTGTACTATATCGTATGGGGACGATATAAAACGGTGCAAATAGGAATAAGGGAGCTTCATGATGAATAGAACAGTGTGGGCAGATTGGAAAATTAATACGGCTATTCCCTAGCGGGTTGGAACTCAGTAGGTGATGTGGTTTATGCACGGGGTGTTCGAATTTTAAGGAGGTGATGGTAAAATACAAGCTTGGAGCGCGATGTATCAGGTTATCAGGACAGTCCCAGTAGGCTGAAACCCCGAAATACAAGAAGAAGAGGATTAAAATGGAAATGTACTATCCTACAGTCACGAAGTCAGCCAAAAATACTTTGAGCTATCTCGAACTCATACATATTATTTTTGACTAGTATTCAATTATTTCTTATACAGAAAATATTTTTTTCTGGGGTAACAGTCACAGAAAGTCTTAAAGATAATGTTAACATGGTAAGTACAAGTATAGCAGACACAATTGAGGGTAATATATCACTAGGACAGATTTAGAATATATTGCACAAAAAGAAGAATGATGTTAACACTATTGTAAATGAACGTAAAATTAGCACAGCTATTGCACCTCAATCGTTTGAAATTTTTACTATAATTTGGTGCTAATTTGTTACGACAAAAAAAATTTGGTGCGCCTACCATTCAAAAATCATTAAGGGCTGTGTCTGCTTAACATAAAGATAGCACAGCCAACGTACAACTGTATCGAATTTAGTGCTACTTTGTTACCCTAAACTAAAATTTGTTGCTCTTGGGCTTAAACTCTATGAAAATCACGAAAACCCTATAAAGATCAGGATGATTCATATATTATAATTTGGTGCAAATTTGGTGTCTGTTTGCTACCCCAAAATAAAATCCGCTGCCCGTACTTTCATCAAATTTTGGGCTAAAACGTTACGAAAAACACCTTATAACAACACACTTTATTAGGACGATTGATGTATTATAATTTGGTCTTAATTTGGTGTTACTTTGTTACCCTGAAATAAAATTTATTGCTCGTATTTTCCATAAAATTTTTGGACTAAAACGTTATGGAAATCATGAAAACCCTATAACAAAGCATAGTATCAGTATGAGTGATATACCATAATTTGGTGCTATTGGTGCATCTTTATTACCTTAAAAACAAATTTGTTGCTCGTATAATTTTTTGGACTACGAGGTTATGGAAGACATGATAACCTTACAAGAAATCGTGATATGATGTTATAATTTGGTGCTATTGTGGAACGACTGAGTTATCCTAGAATAAAATTTGTTGCTCGTATTTTTCATACAATTCTTGGGCTAAAACGCCATTAAAATCACGAAATCCTTACAATAAAGCACGCTATCACGATAATTGATTCGCCAAAATTTGGTACTTATTTGGTGCAATTCTTTTAACAAAATGGCATTTGATGGTTGCGTTTTTTATCAATTTTTTAGGCGAAAACGTTATGCTAATCACGAAAACCGTGTATAAATGATATATTATAGTTGTTCGCCTTTTTTGATAAAATTACTCGACTAAAACGTTTCGATACTTCCATGACGTTTTAGGTCAAAAATGTTCTGAAAAATACGAGCAACATATTTTATTTTAGGATAACAAAAAGACACCAAATTATAATATATCAATCATCCTGTTATAGGGTTTTCCGTGATTTTCATAAAGTTTAAGCCCAAAAATATTATAAGAAATACGAGCGACACATTTCAGTTTAGGGTGCCAAAGTAGCACCAAATCATGGTATATCAATCATACTGATACCATGCTTTGTTATAAGGTTTTCACGATTTGCTTTCTAGTCAAAAAATTTTCTGAAAAGTACGAGCAACAAAGGACCCCGCACCATTTAAATGGTAAATGGCTTTCTGTGGATTTGGCTAAATTTTTGATATGTTGTAGATTGTATGATTCTAATCAAAGGCTACTATAGGAAGAAAGTCGAAAAATAGACAGTTTTGCGCTACGGCTCGCCAAAGTTGAGACTATGAAAGTGCTATTTTTAAATCTGATGTGCAAGAGTTTAACGAAATTATTTATTAACGCCAAACAACATAAGTAATTACAACAATATGGGCCATAGGGCACTATTTCAAACCTAATCAGTATCCACTTCCATCGCATTGTTATTATTTGCAATGTTTGGATCATGTTGTTCAGCTCTATTAGCTGCGTCGAATATTTTTTGCAATAAAGTTGATTTTGGATAGTGAACATCATTTTCATAACGCGCATGCCCCAAAAACCACAAAACACTAGCAATGTGCGCACATGTTCCAAGAGTTCTTGCACCTGATTTTCACGTACAGTAGTAATTAAGAATTAGATCCTCCACATTTTCTTCGGCTTCTTGATTTTCGGTGGGGTTGTAAGCAATCCACAATTGATGCTTTGTCGCGTTGCGAAAGCGCGAAAAATGTCTAGTTCTTATAAAACCAGGTTCCTTATTAAGATAATCTATATGGAATTCTTCTTCATCTCGTTGCAACTTATCTTGAATGTAAGATGGGGCTAGGTTAACTTGGTGTACCCCTACAGTGAGTCGAAGATAATCCAAATCCACCTAAATCATGCTCATTTATTTGATTTGATTTATTTAATTGCTGAGCCAGCTCTTCGTTAGCGTCTAACATAAGAACGCGAGGGGAATACGATAGAAATCGCCAAGGTTTTCAATATGTGGTATTGTAATTGTTTGACCAAGAAACTTAAATATGGATTTGAAGTGACCGTTTCTGGCTTCAACTATCCACCTTGTTTTAGTTATTATGCGGCACTCGTTTTCTTTTTCAGTCGACAATTGGTTTTGGCCCCGTTCAAGAAAAGCTGGCCTTGGTGAAACCATGATCTTACTGCATCGCCATCCCTATTAAACTCATTAATCAGCATTTTGACATCATTATTTTTAGAGTCCGAAAAATAAGGACCTTGAATTGCTAGAATATATCCGTCTGGAGCTACAATGAGAGCCGGTTTCACTAAGTAATGACTCTTATGCACATTCCAAGATTGTCTTAAGACACGAAAGCTATTACTTTCTGATATACAGGACTAGGTCCCGTCAATATATGCAATCGCTATCGGTGTATTGGGATGTGGATTATATACTTGGTTGGAAAATTCTGTTACATGGTTGGCAATGTAATCTTCCCTTGTAATAGTTTCAAGTCCAATATAACTAGATACGAATCTTTGAATTAGCGATTCTCTAATTGTAGCAATGGCCATACTTATAGCCTGTCTACTTGGGTAGTAAAAAATAATTTTCAAAAACTCGTCCGACAAACCTTGCCGAATCTTGCATAAAAACGTCAAGAGGTCCTTTTTGGTCACATACCTTTGTCCACCTTGCCGAGGTATTGAATCACAAAACGTATACAAATCCCGAAATTGTTCTTTCGTAACGGGGGCTAGCGATTCGAAATCTTCTTCGCTAAAACTATCTTCGTCCTCGTATATCACTTTTTTTTACTAACGAGTCAGATTTCTTGAAAAAAATGCCTGTAATTGCTGTATTGCTGTAATTTTATCAGTCGACGGCCAATTTGGCCCTTATGTTCGTGATGTCATACTGTTTTTTGCACGATTGTATTAAATTTCCCACAATTGAAATTATTTAATTTCTACTAAATAAACGCAAAGTCAAAAGTGACGTTTTAAATAGAAATCTCCAAATTTTTTGTTCTTATTGTTGTGAAATATAGTAGGGGAGACTGGGGTAGGACGAAAAGTCAAAAGTGACGTTTTAAATAGAAATGTCCAAATTTTTTGTTCTTATTGTTGTGAAATATAGTAGGGGAGACCGGGGTAGGTTGGCATTATGCTTTTAAATCACGCGCCGTTTCAACTAGAACATTGCGCCTCAATCTAAGTGGGTAAAAACCGTTGGCCCTTATATTCCTACACTTTCAGTCGAAGTTGTGAGGTTGAATAACGAACTTGGTGTCGATTTGTGATTATAGAGGTGGTGAGTAATTTTCCGTTCTTATATATTTTTCTTACTGCAATGTGCAATAATTATTTTAAAATATTTTCTATCATGCAGTACGCAAGTACTGTAATATTCTACATTGTAACGTTAGCAAACTTATAATTTATTAATTCATGTGCACATAGCAGCCATTTTAGTTAAACAACCGTCATTGGGGTTGGTTGGCAGTTTGTGAATGGGGCAGGTTGTCATAGTATGCCAACCTGCCCCCTGTATTTGTATGAAATTGATAGACACCTATTAGGTACTTTACTCATATATATATATATATAGTTAATTGCCTATAATGGTTGGTTTTAAGGTATCTGGAATAAGTCCATTTAACCCAGATATATTTCCTCCTGAGGAGTTTATGGCTGCTAATGCTACAGATCGACCAATGCAAGCTGCTGTATCTACTGAGCAGTCTCGACTGGAGCCAAATCAAGTTACTGTACAAGCTAATCAGCCTCCACCTGACAACTCTATTTGTCGAACAGAGTATTCAGCCCTTACTGGAGCCAGTTTATGTTACTCCACCAAGTAATCAACATATTCGTGAGGCAGCTCAGGCCAAATCATATTATGTTCATCCTACAATTCCCAGCACGAAATTCTATGCTGCTGAACCAAGAACTACGGTTGCGTCATATGCTATTAATACTTCCATACATCATCTGCTCGTGGTTCTTTTCTGTCGTTCCAACAGCTTCAACTTCTAACATCAATTTCAACGACCATTTACTAGAAGAGTTAAGACCGCTGCCTAAAGCTAGCGATAGAAAAACACAAAGTAAACGAGAATGAAAAAGACGTTCCACTACTCCTCTCACAGTCAAAACTGATTTAGAAGGGGAGAAAAAGGCCAGAAAACAAAAAATTATGACAACAAAATCTGCTTCCACAAGTAAAAAGTCTATTGATTGTGCTAAAAGGGATTTATTTAATAGAAAAAAAAACAAATAAACTGTCATTTCCTGAATTATCGTCAGATGAAGATTCAGGCCAAGATAAATTTTGTCTGGTTTGCATGGATCCATATTCAAATGTTCGTCCTGGAGAAAACTGGGTCAAATGTATTAAGTGCCAGTTCTGAGCACATGACGAATGTGCCGATGGTGATCTATCACATAGATGCCATAACTGTGATTCTGATTGCGACTGAAACTAACAATATTCTTAACCTGTAGTTTTAATTAAATTTGTAAATTTTTTATTTGTAATTCTTTTTATTCAAATTTTATTATTTCTAACGTTCCTAATAAATCTACATATACTTATTTTTAGTTTGTGTTATTTTTATTATCTACAGGTATTGTGTATCTTTTCAAACATATGTGTTATAGCTATATGCCAACCTACCGCAACCGGTATGACAACCTGCCCCGACAACGGGTAGATTGGGATATGTTGAGTATTTTACATGGGTCTCTTGGGACTAATCTAGAGATCTGATATTTGGAAAAATATCAATTAAGGTTCATGCTATCTTATAGCAGAATACTCATTTCATTATAAGTAATTATAAACTCAAAAAAAAAAAAAATTAAAACCTCAAAACTATGACAACCAACTCCGGTCTCCCCTACCTATATATAATTTTACGTTGGTAAGTAAGTTGGAAACAGATATGGTAAATAAACGAAAAAGCTCAATCGTGCAAACAATTATTTTTTCTGCTAACAAATTAGCACCAAATTATGGTATAGGTTCCAAACGATTGTGCTGCGATTGCTGTGTTAACTTTACTTGCGCCTATTGTAAAGCATCCCCGAATTTAAGAAAACCTCCCGGTCCAAGCTATTACATAATTTCCTGTAATCCTGTAATAATCATAATAATCAACACCAAATTGGAGATGAATTCTTTCAAGTATCCATAAACAATACTCTTGATGGTTGGAATAAGCATCAAGCATGTACAATAGAAATCATAATTCATGAAAACCTTTTACTATCAAAATATCCCATCGCGAAAACCATGTTTGCTGAAATGTATGCGGTGACTAAATGATTCTAGGAAAAACAATTTAAGTTTGAATAGTCACCATTAGCCTACTTCTATGAGAGTAAAAGCTTATACGACGCCAATTGCACAATTCATACAATTTTAAAATAACTATACAGTTATTTTCCAAAATTAACAGAAAGGAATTTTACTAAAACACTCTAAATTATTCATTTTGTTTTCAATTATACACTTGTAAACCGAACATCAAATCAAAACGCAGAACAGGTGTTGAGTGAGGCCACTATTATAAAACAAAACAAAAATAAATTGTGGATAAAGTTTTAATTTAGGAAACAGGTAATAGAGTAATGTATACTAAAAATACCAATAATAGTACAGGCTGTCATTGCCATGTGCCAACTTTTGCAAAACGCCTGTTCGGTCAATCACCGGAAATACCATGCAGTCTGGGCGCCACTTACATATTCATGTATACAAAACAATATTTTACTATTATTCTCATGTCATCAATAAAACTTTTTGTATAAAAGAATAATCAACATTTTTACAAGACAGGTCAGTGCTTTGCGATTACATTGCATCGATACGAAAAAAAATTGCCAGATGTAAAAATATTTACTGGATACTATATTAAGAACATACATTTGTTTTAGTGTGCATCAATTGCAGAACCAGGAAACTCGTAATGTAGGGCAGTGATTTTTCACAAATCGTTAATGAATCCTTAAAAAAGTACTAACGTATTGAAGTTTATTTACGTATTTAAATTTTCACACATACACCATATTTTGACAGGATGATTCAAATAAGGATAAAAATAGATCTTCTTCCGAGTATTTATAATAAAAAAATTTACAACCGCTAATTTACTTAATTATGTCTCGTTTGCAAAAATTGCAACCACTAAATTTTGTCAAGGAGGGGGCGTTCCATATGTTAAATATTCGACTTCTGTTACACAAATGACACATAACGTTTGTAAAAAAAGAAATAAAAAGAATTAGTGAATCAGTTCATTTATGTAAAGTCAACGACTAGTAGGAAAGAGTATTTCAAGTTTAAATTCATATGAGTGATGGAACGCTCTACGGTCCAAATCATTTTCAGATATGTTTTAGTGTAAGTATAATGAATCGGCGTTAGACAAGTGCTAAGGTTGAAATTGACATAACATTTACAATTTTTCAACTGTTGAAACGTACACGTAATTGCACTTTATATCGTGACAATTGGCCAAGAAAAAGTTAATGCACCACTTCTGTTTAATATCTGTATGGAGTTGATACCAATTTGTACAATGCCGTTAAGACGAAACCTTTAATAAATTTTACAAATTTTTATTCTTGCATCATTTCTGTATTTCACATTATAGTAGATTTCTTATAGTGTTTGTACCATTTAAATCACATCATTAATTTACTGTTGTGCCGTGATTGTGTTGTGATTACATTTACTTAACCATCACGCCATTCCCTTGCGGGGTAGGCAAAACAATCCCTGCCTCTTATTTATTTTTCATTCACAATCTTTCTCCATGCTTTCCTATCTCCGCATACCTCCCTAGCTTCCGCAAGATTCATACATTGTCTCTGACATGTCTTTTATTTTTAAAACTCCTTATCTTTCTTTTATCATACATTTTACTACATTCAGCCCTACAAGACCCGGCCTTACCTCTAACCTCGCCCACATACATTTGATTCGTTAATCTTGCGTTGTTCATTCTCTCAATACGACCAAACCAACGTAATGTACAGGGTGGCCAACTGAGAATGCGTGGTACTGAACCTGGGAAACTATCCACCGTGGAGGCTTGCGCAAAAAAGTAATTACTAAAACGACCAATAAAAAAGCCTGGAATATATTTTCATGTTTCTGAAATGGCCGCTAGGGGGCGTAACTGCAATCTAAAAAAGTGATGTTTCTGTGAATATATATATATATATATATATATATATATATATATATATATATATTAACCTAATAAAAAAATAACTGATCTTTGAAGTCAAGGATAATCTGAACTTTTTTTGTTTGGCACTTTTTGACGTATCTATAAAAATAAAGTGGTGGGGGGTATTCAAAGGTTTCCTTAAATCACCCCCCGTATCTTCGAAACGGCTAATCCGATTTTAACAAACTTGGGCGCATTAAAAAGAGTTTTTCTCGGGCTACAAATGTTAAAATAAGTTTTCTTAGTTTTACATGTCGTCGCTAGAGGGCTTTATTCGACATTCCGGCAGAAACGGTTAATTTTCGCAAAAAAATTAAATGCATTGGTATGACTTTTTTTCATGAACAAGTAGCTAAATGATGCCTCAACAAGCTCGCGAAAACCGCATCTCGATATCTTGTTCGTAACCTAAAATCTCGACCAAAGAAAACTTTATAAGAAAATCCCTTAAATCTCTATTTTTTTTAACTATATTTTTCTGGAATTGTTTCTATTATGTAAGTTGTGGCCCTATAAAGGACCTATTTAAAGGAAGGTTTTTAATGCCCCCGTAAATGCTTGAAATGCTGACCATCACGCTCTATGCATTGCCCAGGCCTCTTATGGGTAGACAAAACTGCAGCTTTAATTTCGGCTCTGAATAGGTTACCTAAGAATTGCGATTTTAAATGTTTATAAATTTATACACCAGAATAAAATCACCCTTTTTGAAATTACTACGGGCAAGTAAGCAATGCTAAAAGTTATACGAAAGGCCTATTTTTTGTTTGTTTAAATGCATATTCACTATGGATATATACGAAAAATACAATTAATAGAAGCAGGCAATGGAAACAGATACCTAAACAACGCATAATCCTCAAATTGTCAATAGTTGTCAATACTTTCGCGTTACTTAGGTTTAAAACGAGTATGCTGCAATGTCTGCGCTAACCTTAGATGTATTTTATAGAGCAGGCGCAGCATGCAATTATAAACCACGGCTAGACGTTGTTTACTTCAAGATTAAACAGAAAAAGTGGTCGTAATGTGTTAAAAATATCTCCCACCCACTCTCTTCTACACATCAAATCGACATCTGAAGGATAAGTGATCGAAGCGTACCACAAAGAAATAATTCAGATTCAATAAAACTATGAGTTTATTTAAAGATATTTACAACGCAATTATTACAATTGGTCATGGTTATAATAGTTGGTACAATCATTTTATTTCGGGAAATATCTCGGTTATTACTTTTACAACTAACTAAACCAAAACGTCATATAAATTATCAATTTGTATGCCTGCTTTTGTACTCGTTTTCATGGTAACACACCAATACCTACTATCATAAATAAGAAAACAAATTAAAGTTATAATCCATTTTAAATATTCAATATAATAATCCTGCATAAAATGTTGTATGCATTGCGGCCATAATTGGCTTTTATGGTCCTAGCGCGCTCGGCCATAAAAACCTCATTATGCCCGTAATACATAAATAACATATTATTTTCTAGTATAAAAAGTAATTTAACCTTGAGCATCATGTGATTGACGTTCGTGGGATGTCATTATTTCAACAAATACAATTTTACAATTTTCGCATGTTCACCATAAATAACGTTTTCAGCAAGTATATATAGTAAATCGATTATATATATATATATATATATATAGTAAATTATCAATCTGTATGCCTGCTTTTGTACTCGTTTTCATGGTAACACACCAATACCTACTATCATCAATAGGAAATTATAACAAATTGAAGTTATAACCCATTTTAAATATTCAATATACTAATCCTGCATAAAATGTTGTATGCATTGCGGTCATAACTGGCTTTTATGGTCCTAGCGCGCTCGGGCCATAAAAACCTCATTATGTCCGTAATACATAAATAACATATTATTTTCTAGTATAAAAAGTAATTTGACCTTGAGCAAACTGAGCATCATGTGATTGACGTTCGTGGGATGTCATTATTTCAACAAATACAATTTTACAATTTTTGCATGTTCACTATAAATAAGGTTTTCAGCAAGTATTAATATTCAACATAACTTCGCTTTTTATTTATCGTTTTAAGTAAGAGTAAGGTTAATGAAATGTTTCGAGAGATTATTTTCTATGAACAGAATTTTAATCGACATTTGCCGTCACCGGTGACACCATCCATGTTGGAATTATTTCACCAACATCCCTCACATGTGAATCAAATTTCTAGTGGTAAAATCCTATGAATATTAATTAAAAACTACATGGTAAGTTTTTTATTTCACAAGATATAGAATAATAGTAGAATACTAGGATGGCCTATAAAAAATGAAGTTTTTTTTATAAAAACTTTATTTAATGATAAAATAATAAAAGTTTTATTCACTAAAGTATAAACCATTGTAAAGTAATACCTTTCGCCATCTTTCTGCAAGATCTTCAATGCCACGACGGTACCATATAGCATCTTTGGAATTCTCGGCATGCAGCTTCAACTTCCTCAACACTTGTAAAATGCCGTCCACGAAGGAAGTGCGTCATCGATCGGAATAAGTGATAATCGGAAGGCGCAAGGTCCGGGCTATAAGCTGGATGGGGAAGAAGCTCCAAATTCAATTCCCTAATTTTTTGTTGAGCTTCAGCTGGAGTATGAGGTCTGGCGTTGTCTTGTTACAGAATTGCCCGTCCTCTATTCACCAATCCAGGGTAACGCCGACTTATGGTAACTGTTGACTGTAAAGGTTAGCATCAAAGTGGATAACCCCTTCAAAGTTCCGCCATACACAAAGCATAACTTTCTTGTGGAGCCTTTCTCGTGTGGGAACCGGCAATGTAGGTTGCCCAACAGTAATCCACTGATTTTCTGTGCCAGCATTATTGAAGTAAATCCACTTTTCATCGCAAGTAACGATCCGTTTACAGAAACGTTCATCCCAAGGATTGGAAAGCAGTTGATCACAAACCTGAACTCGCCTTTCTGCCATTGCTGGCATTAAGTCGTGAGGAACTTCTCTACAGCGTCTATTGACTTTTCCAAGTTGATGCAAATCGCGCTTTACGGTTTCTTTGGAATATTCAAGTTCTGCTGACAACTTACGGGCACTTGTCGATGGATTTGCTTCAATAACATCTCGAAGTTCAGCGTTACTTTACGAGTTGGGCCGACCAGAACCTTGTTTCCTCTTGAGACTTGTATCTCAGCCAGTAAATTTTCGAAACCAGCGCTTCACCTTCCACTTCGCATATTTTTTTAACTGCGGCGGTTGCAGAAACGTCTTGTTTCCAGTAATGACGCAACAGTATCAAAATTTCGTACTTTTCGACGTTTATTGCTAGTTAGAAACAATACTGCATAGCATTAACTTATAAAATGTTTCCTAGATAGGAGCAGAAGGGCTCATTAAGAAACTATAAAAAAACGATATTTTTCGTGGGCCACCCTAATAATGCTCATTTTGTATAAAAATACTGATAGCGATATAAGTGAGAGGTTCCCAAATAAGCAGTGAACTGCAAATAAATGACTGAATATAAAGATACATTCGTACATAAATGCATTTTCGCGTCGTCCAACTAATTTCTGCGGGCTGAGTATCAACGATTTTCGTGCAAACCAAGTCTTAAAAGTGTGAAAATTTATTTTGCAACATTGCATCGGTTTTATTTCAAAAATTTAACCTACAATTTTCAGAATTCAAGGTACGACAGTGTCAAAAGTGTTGTCACTATCTGCCTAGATTTCCATAGCCCTTTCTTACACAAAATAAGTTGCAGTGACTATATTACTAGTCGTTTCGATGAGAAAGTTAGTTTTTCAACAAAAAGGCGCCTATTGTGGGCGAGACAAACTATTTTTCGAATCTGCTTCAATTTCATTTCAAAAATACAACTTAAAAATTTCAAAAGTCAAGAGGTACAGTAACTCCTTCTCTCAGCAGTGTTGCCACCATCTCCCACATCTCACTCTAATGAAAAATAAGTTGGAATATTGCTAATCTTTTCAATCAAAACCCTAGTTTATCAACAAAAGGTTGTCTATTGTGGGATGAGAACAATCAAGTGTCGCGCTCTTATGTAAAGCGTTTGATCAATTCGCATGGTTCGCAACGAAAGTTTATAAATTTTCAAAAATTCGTATAAATTTTCAAAAATTCGAAGTGTTATTACTCTAGTGTACAGCAAGACAATTTGATCGCTATAATGAAATCACAAAGCTTTAGGCAGTATGTATTTACGTAACTTTCTCTTTTCTACTGTGAAGTTACTTCCATAATTACAAAACCATCTACCTGTTCAAATGTAATTTAAAAAGTTCCCATTTGAAAATTACTACTGATTGAAAAGTTAATAACCTTTGCATTAACACACATTTGAAAAAGACACAAACATTAGCACATTCCTTTACAATTAAAAAACAATTTTAGTAATTTAGCATTATCTCATGAAGTTAACAACATATTCATCCTACATACTAGTTACATAATCTGCAAAACAAGAAAGAGGAAACGAGGTCATTCGAACACACCTAATTTTCAAGACTGTACTTGCAATATCTGCACACATTTTAATTACTCTTACACCAAAGTCATACAAATTTTATCAATTCAATGTAGGCTCGATCGTGCAATTTTTTTTTATTTGTAATAATTTGCGTTTAAATGGGAAGCGTAAGATGTTGGTAAAATGCACAAATGCAGTGCAATAACCTTTCCTGTATAAACAGTGAAGTAAGTATTCGATGTTTAAATTAAACTATCTTACATTTAGAGATCTTGAAGTAATCTGTCGTTTTAATAATGGATTTAACGGCTGCATTAAATCCATGTGCATTAAGACATGTTGATTAAACCAGTGTATTACCAACTTTTTTCACCATACTTGTTAATTTTCAAAAAATGAATAAAAGGATGCCGTTATTTTAAATAACACCCGAAGCTAATAATTTATAATGAGATTAGTGTTCAATCGTTAAAAAAGCCCACTTGATGAAGTCCATATATAATTACGGTAGTGCGATAAACTGGTTTTTGGAAGCCCACGTATTAATTTTACTTTCGTTTATGGATAACGACGTATAAATGCTTTTAATGCTGAAAGATAGTACGTGTTGAAACAATGTCGCGGCCTTGTAGTATGTGGGTGGTTTTTAATCCCTGTAAAGTTTAAGAAGCGACCATATGCTGCTTATTGTCTACGTACAACATTCAGAATATGGTTCAGTATCCAAAATTGAATTTACTCTTAACCTATTTTTTGTTTTCTAGATCATCTACTCTTAAAGTGCATCTTCTTAACATAATTGAAACACATAGTTTCATTTCGGTATTAGTGCATTAACCGGAGAATTATTGCAATCGTATAGTACGTCCTAGAATATCAGAGAGTAATAAATCAGCATGACAGCGACAGGTCAGTGACGTAGTTATTAAAGGCATATACTACAAGGTCTGTAAAATATAAAAATTTACAATTTTTAATACACTGAAATCCCAACCGCACGTCTATGAGTTGCCTGATCTTCAGGCTTAAGCCGAATTTTAAAGGGTCGTCTTTTGTTTGCCGCATACCTGAACCCTCTTTATTTAACACAATATTTTGTAGGCGGCACATTTACTTTGTTTAAACTAGCTAGGTTTGCTACTGGTTTCTGTTAGCCGCTTCCACGCAAAAAAAGACTATTTCACTAATACTACGATTTATTACTCTCTGAAATTCTGAGACGTACTTGAGAAGTGTGATTGTTTTCTTATAGGCTGTGAGATGCATACAGAATGAGCCTACTAAATAACAATTGAATATTTCAAAATAATTCACTCAGAAAGACTTGTTGGTATTCATTCTGAGTTTGTGTACATTTGTTGATTATTAAATTCTCATCTTAGAGCTGATTAGAAAATAACTGCACTCGACCTTATCTTCGATACAAAGCGTCAAGCAAGATTTTAGTTGGTTAATTAAACGATACAATAAAGATGTTGACAAATGTAAGTACATTACGTTTGTTTTATATACGTACGTTTGATTTCTAAATAAAACATTTAATAGAAGGTTAATTAATTTTATTAAAACAGTGTTAATGACCTCATATGTCAATAGTAACACTCACTACATGACGTTCGGCAGGTAGCGAGTTCAGGTATATGATCACTGTTTATGTTCTTATTATATACGGCTATTTAGGAGTTTGGTGGAGCAGTAACGTCCTCTCACTACTAAATCCTGCTACATGTCCATACTAAATATGTGCATACACAACCTCTGATTGTGGATCAGAAGGATTAAGTAGCCTGTCCGCTTAGGGGAGAGAATTAAATATGTTGTGTTATTGAGTTTAACAGATTTCAACTTATCAACACTGCCGAGTTTAGTATGGTCAACCCGATTTACTAAATACTAAAATACTGATCAGGTCAGAAAATTGTGTGCGATTAAAACATAATTCACTGAAGCACCATCTTTTAACTGCACATGACCAAAATATTTCCCCGCCATTTCCTCTATCGCAGATACCATTTGATCGATTAATTTATCGAAATACTTTTGACCATTCAAGTTGCTCTTTCTTTCTGAGGATACCGGTTTGATAATCTCTGATCCAGTGAGAATTCTTATCAACCCAATACCTCACACTTTATATAGAATCATTTCAAAAGTACCCTCATAAGAAACACAAGGTCCACAGAGAAAACCTATTGTCATCAACATATTGTCGCGTTGTTAAAGTAATGATACAACTTTATAACATTAGGAACTGAACTTTGGCTTATTCCGACGTGTTGAGTTACTATTTACTCGAAATATTGCAATTTTCGTGAAAATGTACCTAAAGACGTGCCAGTGTTGCTAGATTTCTCAGATACTGCTTCATCTTTTGAAGCGCCAATTTCCAATCTGTAATAAAAATTAAGCTTTCCATTTAAAAGCCTGAGGTTGGGGCGAGGGGCCGAGTCTGATAGCATTGGGTAGATTTTTCAAATTGGACATGTATTTTAATATTTGAACCTGTAATGTTATAAACTAAGCCTTTTTGTTGTTTTTACATATATTTCTGAACAGGTTGATTAATTAAGTTGAAATTTCATCAATATTAGGAAGAACAATAAATAGATCCAAATATTGCAGATATATTGAAAGGGGGCTCTTTAGAAATAATCAGTGTTTGTTTGCATTTATTCTTAAATTCATGCTCTTCCTCTCTCACTAATATTCTGGAATTTTTATCCAAGTGAGGAAGTAAGCCCCTTCCTCATAGTTTTGAAAATGGTCTCATATCAGACTTATCGCGTTTGTTTTTCGAGCCTATGTGTATTTTGGACATATACACTGTTTCGGAACTTTTTATTTATCTTTATAATATATTCATTGATACAAATAATAAATCAGAAATAAACAAATAAATGACACTGAAAAATTACACAGAAGGGAATAGACGACAGTAATCAAGAAGAAATAAAACAACTTATAGGAAGCAAGATATTGAAGTGAGCATTCTACTTGCAGAAATCGAGCAACAAAAATAAAAGAAATGAAAAATTATTCATTAAAATATACATAAAGAAATATCAAGTACTGGATAAAAATGTGGCAAAAAAATGTAGGAATTCCGTGTTCAAGAGACGGAATTACAAAAGTAGAATTAAAGAGACTGCGATAAATAGATTTGGAACAAACACATTAGTAACGGTGATAAAAAGAGAACTGCGTTGGTAGAATAAAAATGTTTAAAAAGACCAACCAGCGAATATAAAATAAGAAAATAAAAAATGGCAAGAGTACCAAATAAGCAATTTATCTTGAATTCCAAAACGAGATCTGTGCAAACCATAAAGAACATCAAACACATCGCATTTTAGAACGAATGAGCAAACTTACATTGAATCCGGTTATACCGGAAGTAGACGTCAACTTTGTTATTTTAAATGGAACCTAATATTTTTTATTTTATTTTCGAATTCTACATGAAATTCTATATAAAATTTGTGCAAAATGTCCTATACCAAAAATGCAGTATTTTCGAGATATTTCGATTTTTTTTTAAATTTTGAAAAAATCCTAGTCCACATTGAATAACGATATCTCCATTAATAACGAAGCTAGTGACGTGAAATTGTAACCAATAAACAACAAGCGCTTGACCGTTAACTCCATATATCCATCTCATTGATATTTCATACAGGGTGTTTTAAACTTAGCCGCCAACATGCACAATTTAAATCATTTATAAGTTGCTTACTTTAATTAGAACACCCTGTATTTTATTACATTTTCCGCTGTATTTTTTTAAGCCAATTCGTTTGGTATCAGTATTCCCTATACCTAAATCCAACCACTTTTGACATATTTCATTATCTTAGTTAAAACATAACACTTAATTATTTCAACACTAGTAAAGGGTAGGCCATGATTTCCATTATTTAAGGTGATATTTTGTTATTTTTTCATAAGTTATTAATTCTGAAAAGTAATCAATAGCCTGAAAGGATTATTAATTGTGGATATCATTAAAAACGTTGACTAGGTATTTTGTATTAATTTAATTAGATAACTTACAAAGAAAAATAACTAAATGTAATATTAAACAAATAAAGTTTTATAATAAGTGTTCAAAATTAGCACCATCTACTTCTAAACATTTATGAATCCTAAGTTATGTCTTGTAATTCTGGAAATATGGTCGGGTGTTAGAGAATTAAAAGCAAGTTAATCATTTTTGTTTGTTCCGGTTAGACCGGAAGCCACATAATTTTATTTTTTTAAATCACACTGTATATATATATTTGCATTTTTGCATTGTTTATTTTTTTCTCAATACATACGTATAAAATTCTTATAGGGTTTTATAAAAAAAAATAGAGAAAAATGCCATCGAAAGTTTTTCAATTTTATTATACGATTAGAAGAATCAAACAAAACCGTAGGCAGCGTACGTCAACAAAATCGCATCGCAATTGTTTTTTCGTTTATTGCAATTGACAATCAGATAAAAGTTTAATTTGATTTCAATCGAAATAATTGTTTAAAATGAATAACAGTGAAAAAGTTGACCTGTTGATAATTTTCGGTGAATGTAAACGTAATTGTCGACGAGCGGTAGAATTATACGCACAAAGATATCCCAATAGATACCATCCTTCCGAAAGTTACATACGAAAAATTGAACAATCGCTTAGAATGCGTGGAACATTACCAGGAGTAAATTATCAGAATTTAGAACAACAAAGAAATGTTTTGACCGAAGATATTGAAGTACAAATATTGGGTTATTTTAGAGTAAATCCATGGTCATCTATTAGACATGTAGCGCAAGAAGTAGGTGTATCAGGACATTAAAAAAATTCAAAATGCTGCCGTATAAAGTTGATTTGGTTCAACACTTGCGGCCTCAAGACTCTGATCGGAGATTAACTTTGATTGCATGGATAGTTGAGCAATGTGATCATAACCCATTATTTTTAGATCATATTTTAAGGACAGATGAATCCAAGTTTACAAATAATGGAGTTATTAATAAACAAAACAATCGTTATTGGTCTGACGAAAATCCTCATTGGTCAATGGAAACTAACCATCAAACCGTATGGGGTACTAATGTTTGGTGCGGATTAATTGGAAACCAATTACTAGGGCCTTATTTCTATGATGGTAATCTAAACGCCAAAAGGTATCTTGAATTTTTAGATAACGTGCTACCAACAATGTTCGATGAGTTTCCTCTGCTTCTGCGACAACAATTGTATTTCCAGCAAGATGGAGCACCAGCTCACAACGCGTTGATAGTAAAAGAATATCTTAACCAAACATTCAATGAACGATGGAACGATGAACTAACGGCCCGGTAGAATGGCCTGCGAGATCACCGGATCTTACACCGTTAGATTTTTTCTTGTGGGGTCATTTAAAAACAGTGGTGTATGCCGATCCACCTTTAAATGTTATAGACTTAAAGAATAAAATTTCAGCTGTATGTGTTAATTTAACTACGCAGCGAATCAAAAAAGCAACTAACCATGAACTCAGGCGACGATTAAAAGCATGTCTAGAACAGAATGGTGGCAACTTTGAACAATTTATTCGCTAATTATAACTGATTTTGTTTAATTTTTCTAATCATATAATAAAATTGAAAAACTTTCGATGGCATTTTTCTCTAATTGTGTTTTATAAACCCTATAAGAGTTTTATACGTATGTATTGAGAAAAAAATAGGCAATGCAAAAATGCAAAAATATATATACAGTGTGATTTAAAAAAATAAAATTATGTGCGCTTCCGGTCAAACCGGAAGCTTAAAAAATTATCTAAACCGAGCATTTAATAGAGTGTTTGTAAATGAATAAAAAACTATTTAAACACTTTCTTGTGAAACGCAATACAAAAGAGTTATTGAGTGCGTCCGATTATATTGAACGCACTGTATAATTTGGTAATGTACCGGGTGGTTTCTTTCGTTAATATTATAGGGTATAGGCTAAACGGTAAGAGATACAAAAAAACTAAGATACGTGTCCCGTTCTCTTTTTTAGTGTTTAGTTTAATGGAGCAATCGGATCTACGCTAACTAAATTGGTTTCGAAGATACAGAGTAATTCTCAAAATCTGCCGGTTTTTATTATCTATTATGACTCGGTTATTTATGGAGATAAAAAAAAGCTTTGGATACGAAAGTTTTATGACTTTTTACGTTGAATCCAGTGGCGTTCTTAAAAAAAATATAGACGTTTGATTTTTTGAGATATTATCAAAAGTAGCATTTTCTTAAATGGGACACCCTGTATCTGATAATCTCAAAAAATTGCATTTTTTCTTGAGATTGCAACAATATATAACACTTAATATTTTGCATTGTCCTAAATAGCTAAAATACTAAAAAAATATTAATTGTATTGAATTAATTGAATGTTTAAGCAATTGTTTTTGTTTGTTTACATGTCATAAAATTCAGTAACAATTATGTATGGGTATTCTTATTTCGTTTCCGATTATATTTTTTAAACAAGGTGATTAAAATGAATAATTTTCAAAATTATGAAAAATTAAATATGCTTGAGTGCTACATTGAGAGTAATAAAAATAAAGACGCAGCTCTAGACTTATATTTTGAGCGTTATCCGGAACGACGACAGCCAGAACAACAAATATTATATGACAATTTAAGTGAGTATGGATCATTTGGAAAACCAAGAAGTAAGATTTACAATAAGGCAAATAGAACAAGAGATGAAATAAATACATTAGCTTGTGTTGCTGCTGATCCGACGATATCTATCCGTAATATTGAGAAAGATATTGGCACAAGTAAATCTAAAGTTTTAAAAACGTTAAGAAAGTATAAATATAAACCATATAAAATAAGAAAGGTTCACAACTTACATCCTGGAGATGAAGAGCGGCGTTTAACATTTTGTCATTGGTATTAGCAGCAGATTAATCGGAATCCCAATTTTTTTCAAAATATAATATGGACCGACGAGGATTTTACATCTAGCAAAGGAATTTTTAATCGACATAATAATCGATATTGGTCAAACATAAATCCTCATCAGACGGTCGCCAGGATACAACAAGGACGGTTTGGGTTCCAGGTATGGGTGGCGCTATATCAAAAGTCCTTAACTACAGGATTTTTAATGAAAATTTGAATGCTCAAGGATACATCCAAATTTTGGAAGAATGTGTAATAATGGTAAGGGACTTACTAAATGTCAATTTTGGCGAAAATTGGCTTGGTACATATGGACCAAACAGATCGCCTCCACGTTCCACCGACCTGACGCCACTCGACTTTTATTTTTGGGGATCTATCAAAAATGAAGTCTATAAAACCCGAAAAACCCAAATCTATAACGCCACTCGTTCAGTTACAAGCAGAGCCCAAAAATGCATCGAGCAGAATGGAAGACAATTTGAGCACCTATTGTGATTAACCACCTATGCTAATTGTTATATATAAGTATTTGAAATAATTACTGTTGAGTGGTTATAAATCTTTTCTTGTTTTTTGTAGTTGTTGTTTTAGTTTATTAATGTTTTATTATTGTTATTATCTGCAATTTTATTATGCCTATTATAAAATAAAGAATTGATTAAATCCATGGCCAACTAAAAAAAAATGTTTTTTTAGTATTTTAGCTATTTAGGACAACGCAAAATGTTAAGTGTTATATATTGTTGCAATCTCAAGAAAAAATGCAATTTTTTGAATTATCAGATACAAGGTGTCCCATTTAACAAAATGCTACTTTTGATAATATCTCAAAAAATAAAATATCTATATTTTTTTAAGAACGCCACTGGATTCAACGTAAAAAGTCATAAAACTTTCGTATCCAAAGCTTTTTTTTATCTCCATATAGAACCGAGTCATAAGAGATAATAAAAACCGGCAGATTTTGAGAATCACTCTGTATCTTCGAAACCAATTTAGTTAGCGTAGATCCGATTGCGCCATTAAACTAAACACTAAAAAAGAGAATGGGACACGTATCTTAGTTTTTTTGTATCTCTTACCGTTTAGCCTATACCCTATAATATTAACGAAAAAAAACACCCTGTACAATTAAACAAATTGTGCAATTTATGTTTTACGTTAAAATAAACTTTATAAATAAAAATATTAATTCCTAGAAATCTCGTATTATTGACAAGTACATTATTTTGTGGTTGTAAAGAAAATAGATAAGATGTGTAGATCAAATAATACGTTTACATTCTCAACTGTCAAAAAATTTCCACTTAAATATCGTCTCGCTCAAAAAAACTTCCGGAAATTTTTCTGTTTGTCATGGTAACAAGTCAAAATAAAGGCATTTTATTGATTTTAAAGTAGAGGTGTGAAATTTTCATATATAATACAAGTACTCAAAGTTATGTCCACAATTTTTATGGTGGTGCCACGAATACTTGATGCACTTGCCTAAATAGGACGAGTGCGTGAGCACGAGTCCTATGTCCAAGTGTACCAAGCATGAGTGATAAACAACCACAAACATTTTCTTCAGAACCTTGAGTACGCATGGTATTCGGAGGACTATTATACGAACATACCAATTTTGTATAAAATATTCGAAATACCACAAATTGTGAAGTAGATAGGTACCTTTAATTTAACTAATCTTCCAATTAATTAGTTTTCTATGAGTACGTTTATACGAAAAAATAACACAGGTTTTAACAACATCGGTTTTATTAATAACGGTTATTTATACGGACGTAACAAAGTGGCGTTATCAACACCGGTTTAAAGTGTGTGAAGTAAAACGGCGTTATTAACACCTAACACTACTACCAATAGTAAATAATGAAATTTAAGATCGAGATTTGAGCTTGTATGGTTAAGTTGTTTGTTGTTGTGACTGTTGATGTAATTCGTTTTTTTTAAAGCGTGCGTTATTGCACTGGCACAGATGCATGCAACTTATTAGCAACTGCAATAATTTATATTTTGAAATAATTAATTCTCGTCGAAGATTTGCTAGTATACTTAATAATAACGACTAATTTTAGAAAGTACCGCGTTTCATCCACGTCCCACGATTCACGGTTGCTAGTCATTTTTACAAAAATAAACCAAATATATTAAATAAGTATAGTACAAAATTACTTAGGTTAAGAAACCACCGGAACCAGAACAGGGGAAAATAAGCGACAACAATTCCGTTGGTGTTGTGATTAAAACCCATGTTATATCATACGAGTGTTTACACGTTTTCTAACATAGGCTTTAGCAACGCTACGCCGTTAACCAACAGGCGTAGCTTTACTAAAACCGGTGTTATTAAAACCTGTATTATGTGTCCGTGTAAACGTACCGTATGTGATACCTGAAAAATATAATAAACTAAATCTTCATTTGTTCAAAATTGTCACTGGAAGGACTAGTTCATTATTTGCTGCAATTTGATACTAGTACAATATGCCACATAATTCGATCTGGTTGGCTCTACAGAAAATCTCACACGTTTATTGGCCAAAATTTGTCGTGTGAGTAAATTAGTCACATTAATTGCATCCAAAATTATGCCAGGATTACAAATAGAAGATTAAAATAGTTCAGAAACAATGCAAATTCAATATTATTTAATTTTGTACACAAAGGTCAAAAACAATGAAAATAAGTATCGCAGAACAAAAGAAGCACACCATTATAATTGAAACAGTTATTTGTTTCACTAGACCAGAAACGATAGTTTTGCGAATATGAGCAAAAATAGTTCCTGAACGCCTGATTCTCATTTTTTGTGATGATAATTTCAATCATGATAATAATGAAAATTTGTTCGTGTATTTTCTGGATGATTTTGAGTATTGGAATGTCAGTGTTGGGTGGAAGCACAAACAAGTAGTACAGGAGTATATATATATATATATATATATATATATATATATATATATATATATATATATATATATATATATATATATATATGATAATAATGAATGAAATAATGAATAATAATGAAAATTTGTTCGTGTATTTTCTGGATGATTTTGAGTATTGGAATGCCAGTGTTGGGTGGAAGCACAAAAAAGTAGTACAGGAGCGATGAAATATATATATATATATATATATATATATATATATATATATATATATATATATATAACAAAATTGATAAAACATACGAATTATTTAATGATTAAGAATCGCTACCGTAGGAGTTAAAGACGAAAGTAAAAAAAAAAGAATATAACCACCACCTGTGTATCGAGTGAGATAATCTAACAATAATACCGGTTGCAGCCACAATAGAACAAAAACAGCTCCGACGGTAGGGGCACTTATGTGGAAGATAATATGATAATGCTAGAGTACAGAAATAGGAAACTTCATATCAAAAGTCAGAAATCAAGATATACAACACAGAATGGAAATATTTAACCCTTTTTTTTTGCAAAATGTACAATTTTTTTGTAAATCAGGACCATAGTGCTGTTATCCTACATAAATACTTTACTTGATACACTACAAATTGAAGCAATTGTCAACAAACCGTCCTAACCTGGGTGGAGTAATATGTCATAAATCCCATCCTTGTAGGTAGAACTTATAAAACTCCATTGTAAGTGACGGAAGTCAACCATAATCTGTCGAAAATCCATCCGGTCACCAGAAATGAGTCAAATTTACTTACTAGACATTGAGATAATGCGTTTGAATTTTTTCCCAACGAAATTAGTGCATAAGAGAAATTTTAACAACTTTGGTCAAATATGTGCAAAATCCATGGAACCACCGAAAATGTGTAAAATTCACTTACGGACGACTTGCTTCATTCATTGACCACCAAGGTCTTGTTATATTACATTAGATTTTTTCGTGCGGGGTTATACAAAAGGTTGAGTGTATGTAATTGCCCAAAGACATGAAAATAGCATTAGGGATGGCCGCTAAACTATAACACGACTGAGGTGAGTCAGAGATAACAACTGAAATAGGTTACATGTGTATGTTCGAGAACAAGGTCGCCGGTTTAGACATTTATTACGAAGAAATAAGCCCTTGAAGTAATTAGTTTACTACTTCTGAAGTTCAGTTGAATGTATTTCAATTAGACGGTTTCTTTAGTTTGTAAAGCATTTCAAAAACTATTGGAGATAGATGACATCTCTTATAAAAATCGAAGAGTTAATACAATCCTACGTGACATAATTAGAAATGGGGTGTAACATTAAAAAGAATTACTTATCAAATGTTCTGTTACAAAAATTAGTAAGTTATATTTAATACCCTGTAGTTACTACGTCAAGATCTGCGTATGTAACTCTCTTCTCAAATTTATCTTTTCCTTTGCAAAATATATGTTTTCTGTGGGAAAACGGAATGTGCGACAAAATAGACACTTGCAATCGAGGGTCTTTATCTTTTTCAAAATCTTGAAAACTATTCGTTTTAGCGATATATCCAATATAATCTATGGAATTAAATGTTAATCCAAAAATTAATTCATATACACGGTGTTCCATAAGAAAAATGTTTCTTCCTCTTCTTTTTGGACTAACTCTGTATAGTTGAAAATATTTTTATAATTGCACCATTGTGTAGTTTATGTAAAACGTACACTTACTTATTCTTAAAATCTAACCTAGAAAATACAGATCTACTTTACCCTATTGTTGACTCACTCTGTGCAATTTATAAACAGATATTGCGGCAAACGCTGAACGGTATAACCTAAAAAATATTTATTTTCTCTTCAAGCGGGGAATTGATATATAGTCTGCAACGATCATTAGCTCTGTACACTTACACACCATCCAAGTATGGAGTCTGTATAAACCGTCCGGTCGGAAGTTAAACAAAGAACCGGTTGGCGTAGTTTTCTCAACACCTTAATAATTAACCACTGCGCAAGTCGGCCCTGAATATTTTTATATTTTATTAATTCTACAGGTTAAAATGTACGAAATGCGGAGAATTTTCATATACAATACCTCAAGTGGCCGATGAATTGCCGAAAATTTTTGACAAAGTGTATGACTGTTTATTGCTTCGATAATAATAAACACGATTAAGCATTTTGACAAAAATGCATGTAATTCGTCGGCCACGAGTGGTGTTTAAAAGACTATTCAACGAACAAAATTGACGGTCAATTGACAAATCATGAATTAATTAATTAGTTTTAATTTAGAACAAGTTGCAGGTTATATAATGGTTTCGATGGTAGTCGGAGTCTGCATTACTTTGACGAACAAAATAAACATCAAAGTTTATGTCAATTTGACATTTTACCGCAAGGCAATTAAATTTCACAGGAAGAGAAAAAAATTGTCGGGAATATTCCGTTAGCGGAATTGTGGCACAATTGATTGGTCCAAATAAAAAAAATACTAAATTGTAATTGGTTGATAGTTAACATGGAGAGGATGAGTTGAATAGTCAAGAAAATTGAACAAGCAATATTTTTTGAAACTTACATGTTAAAACTACTCAAAAATAAATGCATTTCATTTGAATTATCCATTAAAATAATACCTTTATTAATTATATATTTTAGTTGTTTCACAGAACAAGATATTATTTATGGAAATGTAAATTTTCACGATTATCGCAGATAATTAAAATACCTTATTATAAGTTTTTGTTATGAACGAATAAGTTCAAAGGTAAATATGTAATTAAAAATTATGATTAAATACATAAATAAAAAGTTTACCTCGAGTAGGATTTGAACCTACGACCTGTACTTTTCTAGAGTACCGCGTTAACCAACTGCGCTATCGAGATTCAAGTATTAATAATAATTTTTAATTAGAATACGTATCTGGCGGGTAATTAAATTGTGTATTTTTTTTATTTCTTATTCTTCAATTTTAACATCTCAAGTAATGCTTAAAGATATTACCGTTGTTCGAGGACGATAACTGTAATTTTTATCGAAATATTTAAATTTATATAAAAAACTAGGTGACCCTGCGAACTTCGTACCGCCTTAGAAATAAATAATTTGTCAAAGTTCGTAACTGTGGAAAAGGGAAATTAATTTTGCGACTAAAATTATAAAGAGAAAACATTTTTTTATTTATCTGAACGCACCCTGTTTGACAGGTATTTTTGTAATAATATTTTCCTTGCAATTTCTTTATATTTTCTCGCCTTTTAAACATTCTTTAGACTTCTACAAATATTTCTAAAACCAAAATTAGCCAAATCTGTCCAGCCGTTCTCGAGTTTTAGTGAAACTAACAAACGTTAATTCACTTATATATATATATATATATATATATATATATATATATATATATATATATAAAGAAAATACGTGATTTAATTACCCAAAAGATAAGTTTTGTAAGTAAGATCTTATTTAATTTGGCGTTTTCAAAAGTGATTCCCTTTATTTAAATAACAGTATTTCAAAGAACGACAATGGAAAAATATTTTATTTTTTTGAACATACCCAAGTAATATAACTTATATCGTTACTATTTTGATAAATAATTCAAATCAAATGTATTTCGTTTTGTAAAACTTTATGATGCAATCAGTCAATGTTATGGGGCATGGCAAATGAAACCACTTGACACCTTCGAACATTATACCTTTGATTATACATTTTAGGATTATTTACGTTCATTCGACACTAACTCAGTGCGACACATTTTTTTTCTTTCTTCTCTTCATTTAGGAGACTATAAAGGGGCAGAGTGCTAAGGGGAGATTTGCATCATGACATTGTAAGCCTTCATTTGACACTAAAATTGGTCGTCCTACACCTGAATTATTATTTTTGACTTACACTTTTCGTTCCCTATAGAGGGTATTTGTGAGGGTGGAGATGGGGCTGCTAAGGTGAGGTTCACTTCCTGATAATTACGCTTTCCTTTGAGAACAAAAAATGCCTGTAGCTTAATTTTTATTTTTACCTGACCCTCTTTGGCAGAAACTGTAATACGGAGAGGTTTACCTCTTGACATTATACACCTCCATTTGAGACTCAAAGTTGCTTTTTTCAAAGCTTATTAAGTATGTTTCTCCTGTCTAAACAGCGAATACTATTACGGCACAATATAAATAACATTCTGTCTGTCCGTGTACGCTATAACTCAGCCCCTAGACTACCTATCAACTTTGGGTTTTCGGTATTTGATAGCTTATGTACTCTACTTGACCAGTGCATAAAAGGTTTCCATCTATTTCACTCCTTGGTTAATTAAATTAACTAAATTTACTCTTTTAAGCTATTATTAAAGCTAGCGCTATTTATATTAATGTCCATGACTACCACCAGCACTGTAGATCATTAGTACAACTCACGTATGTATCTTTCAGTGTCACAGTATATAACCTTTGTTTGACAGGCTCAATTTTTTCAATATACAGACAATACTAAAATTTGATTAAATAGTGTATTACAATACAAATGTAAAAGCAAGTCTTTAAAGTATGCGCGGCGGGTTTAAAAGCACGAACAAAGACAAGTGCCTTTTAACGGAGCAGTGCTTACACACGTGTACTATACGCTATTTTATATTCTCCTGGACCACAATGCGAAAATTGTAAAAATATTTCACCATCGGTGACGTCGAAGTAAAAGTAAATTGAAATCATTTTTTCGAAGTGACCTGTGTCATTAATCGTTGCGATAGAAACGCTAAGCAATTATTGTTTCGTTGCTATTTATATTTTATAAAAATTCTTTGTTTGTTTCGTGAATTACAATGATTAAAACGATTAAAGCTGCTGGCTTACAAATTTCAAACAACAGCAATTGTACGTTTCATATTCATTTAAATAAGTAAAGATTGGTTCTAATTTATGATTGTTCAAAATTTGCAAAATTTAAAGCACCAGTGTTTGAAAGGCCCAATTTCGCACGTATTTTAGTGTTTCAACAGTATAAAAAAAATAAGTTTCATAAGTCAGTCTTGAACCATGAATTCAGGTTCAAAAAACGAGTCTTTTAAAGCATGGGTGCTTCAAGGTCTTATGAAACCCATTTTTTATGCTATTTGCCCTTTTCATGCCGTTTTTAAACAAAAAATTTTACTTTAGTTGATTTAGGGTCTTTAGTGACGGTTGGTAATGTCTTAATTTTAAAACTGAAAATTTTATCTAGTCGCCTTTTGTTTTATCCAAATTCTATCACAAGACACGAAAATGGAAGATAATCAAGATAATCTTGTATGTATACCCTTTGAATTATGTGAAATTGCCAAAAATACGGTCGCGAATTTGCTCACATCAAAGTTTTCCACTGGCACATTCTGCTTTTCATACATTTTGTAAGAGTGACATGAATGACATAATTCCGGATCAAGGTTTGCCAACCTACTTTTCGTAAAATGTTCCGTGAATTAATGGCTATAATGACATCGGGAATGATGATCAAAATGGAAGCAAATTACAAAAATGGAGATCATGATTCAGGTATAATAAAAAAGCTATTATTTGAATATAGGTGCAACATACTGATGCACCCGGATGGGTCGCGTTGCCAACATCGTCAGTTGGGTTTTGATTATTTTTTTAGTTATACATATTTAACATAACGCTAATTCCCAATAAAATTACAATTCTCGGTCTTGTATTACAAAATAAAATAAAAGATATATTAATATTGTACGATATTTTTTATTTGATCTGTTCCACCACATCGACAATAAACATCAGGTGTTTTTTGGCTTTAGCACATATGTCCTATTGAAATGCATTTATGGCATTATTTATGTTTAACATCTCGAATAGCATTTTGCTTAGTTTGGTTAATGAGAACGAATGATTAGAAATATCAATCTAACTTCACTCTAACAGATATGAAACACTAAGAGTGTAAATAACCTTAGTGAATTAATAATTAATTAAATGTATATGAAATGTCTTACAGATACCTTGACATTTCTTCATTGAAAACGGTATCTTAAAAATTAAGAGCATTTTATGAATCTCTTTATACTGATATATCTCCTATCTAATGTAAAACTATTTTCATTTTACACTTCGTATACTCTATAAATTTGATATTCAAATAACAAAATGTTTATGTAAATTTTAGTTTCAGTTCCGTAATAGAGAGTATGCATGGAATAATGGCTACAAAACTGGATATTTTATGTGGACAATAAACTTACGATACTCCTACGATAATTACAGTGAGCGACGGCAGCGAAAATGTATGGCTCACGTACGTACCTGAAACAAAAAAAAAGTTAAATGCTATATGAACGCCTAAATAAATCCAGACTAATATTTTTGCTTTGTAGTATGAGAGAATAGGGTTTGTATATAGTAAAGTACAAATTATTTTGCACATATTCTAGACAATAGTAATGCATGGCATGCAATATGCAAAAGTTATGAAATTCTTTGACATTTTTACACTGCACTAAATAGACAGAATGGCTTTTCAAATTTATATTTTGATATATTTTATTACAATTATTTATTTTACTTTTGTACCTAATGTAACCAACGTACATAATTAGAGATTGGATTGAATAAGTTATTTTGTCCAACAGTTGCAGTTTTTCACGTGTTTTATACGTTAGTTTTCAGTGACTAAAATCAAATTTTATTCACTAGTGACTAAATTTTATATGGCGAGTGAACTAAACCATTACAACCAAGACCTGGCTGCTTGATTTTTTTTATACTTTTTTTTTAAATAATCTCTTCGTTTTTCGTTAAAAAAAGGCAACTGTTGGACAAAACGTCGTATATCACACGTGAATGAAATGCCATTATAAGCACGTGAGAGTTTGTCGCTCGTGCGTCAAAAATCTCACTTGCTTATAATGGCTTATTTCACTCACTTGTAATATAATCTACTATTACCTTCAAGAGACTAATAAACTTGTCATTATTACTGTCAATTTGGATAGTTTAAGTTGTCTTTTTATTTGTGTATTTCAAATCACATACGCCTTGCCCCATTATTCATTTCAACCTAACAATGAGATTGATGTTGAAACTAATAATGATGCTAGAACAATGTGATTTTAATAGAAAATTTCAGAAACAAGCTGTCAGAATGACGCACACTTGTCATCATTCATCACTCCGAAGGATACCTATTTGAGGCTTGAAGGCAAAATAGTATATTGCGTTCGTGAAACTTGATCAATATTGAGCTCAATAATGATCAACTTACACGTCTTACATAATAATCTACTATTATAGTTCTAGAACTTTTGTGGTCTGTTTTATTCGATATACATGAAAGGGAACTGGCCAATAAAATGCTAGAAAAACAAGACCAGAGGGCAACTTTTAAAATGACAAGAACTCATTAGACATAGATTACATTTGTAACATGATAAACATAATCTTGAACTGTACAGAGCAAACCCTTATTTGTTATTACATAGGTACTATACTACAGAAGTTACAACCAGCTCTAAAGTAACTTTCGCAAATTAAAATTATGTCTAAAAATAATCACAACATATACGTATATGTGTAATGGTTGTTAGGTGGATGGTCTAAAATATTAATAAACAATTATTATCGTTAAGTAACGCTTTATTTGGGATATTTTGATATTACGCCTGACGAAGGACAGAGTGTCTGTCTGCAAGGCTTACTAATAAATAAATATATAAATAATCACACAATTTTTCCCAAATAACATGTCAAATGGTGAAAGTTTTAATTCTTAAATTATTATTGTTTTTATTTGTACACGTTTGCCACATATTTTTATCCATTCTATCACACCAGCGGATTGTTGAACGCATGTATAACTGGGTCAGTGGTTGTTTTCATGATAATATTGTTATATTTTTTTAATATGTTATTATTACTGACCGTTATAAAAACTAAATTATACGCCCAAAATTTATTTGTTGTGATAAATTTTGAATTTGTAAGACAGTTAATATTTTTAATTAAAAATTATTAATTTTATTAAATACATAAAATAAAAAGTTTACCTCGAGTAGGATTTGAACCTACGACTTGTACTTTGCTAGAGTACTGCGCTAACCAACTGCGCCATCAAGGTTCAAGCCCCAATCGATGTAAATTTTGTCTTTATGTATGTAGTTAATATTTTTAATAATAATTTAAATTTTCAGGGAAAGTTTATTTTGTTGAAAGTTACCATCCACAGAAATAATCGTTTTAGAATTTAAAGTAAGAGTTCATTTCGGATACATTTATAAATGTTAAGAATCTTTTTGTACAAATTGAAGTTAATATAGGCATAAGGAGTGCGATTAAAGAATTTCATGTAGGTAAAGAATTTTAAGTAGGATGGTATGGAAAAGGTTTTAGTAATAAATATCGCTGCTCGGTGTCACATATTTTACATCCACGTCTACACTACTGGAGCTACTTGGCAAATCATAACTGTTTCTTCTGTAACGTATCGAACACTTGCTTTGTCCGTTATCACAGATCTCAACTATTTCCTAAATAAAATACATCATCTGAACATAAAACTGTTTATATGTACACACAGTAGAGAGATGAGTCAAGCATGATTGGCCTAACCGTTTAAGATGGGGTTGGAAGCCTAGTTAAGGGTACAACAGTAACGCGTGGATCGGAGTGTGGAACACTCTTTGGTATTTGATTATACCTAGAGTGTGCTTAGGACAAAAGTGGGTATGGAGAAAGAAGTACAGCGTAGAGGGAGTACCGTAATTAAAGTAGTAAAACATTTAAGCGACAACGTGAGACTGAGGTATGTAGAAGATCTGAGCAAATATTTTAGTGTGAATCTGGTGATGTGGAAGGAGCAAATGAAAAACGGAGACGTTAAAAAGTTGTTAATTGAACTAAATCTGCGGAAGTATCTGTGGATAAGGTGAAAAATTCAGCTTAGTGAAGGCAGTAAGAAAAATGAAGCGAGCATGGCAATGATAGCTGCAAAAAATTAAAGAGAAAAAAAACGTCGTGGTTGTTTAACGTATTCAAGACAAATAAATTAAAAAATTATCAGTTAAATGTAATTAATTTTAAATAACACTTTTGTTGATTGCAAATCCAAGATAGGGTCTGGCGCTTCCTTATCGATCATTGACAAAATAAATCATCAAGATACAGCTCTAGCCTAGTCTTACATACATCGATACAAGTTCGAAAAAAACATCGCGTTTTAAGTCTGTCTCAAATTTACCCATGAATAGATTGGCTATAAACAGAGATAAGCTATTGCACATTGTCGTACCATGTTCTTGCTGGAAAAATTTATGGTTAATTTTGAAAAAGGTTTGTTTCAGACAAAAATCTGTTAATTTAAGAAAATCTTCTACTTCTCTATCGCCCAAATGGTTTTGTTTTAAAACATCTTCTAAATAAACTAAGGTTTGATCTATTGGAACGCTCGGAAACAGTGAACAAACGTCGAATGAGACTAAAATTTCATTTTCTGTAAGTTCAACGTTTTTAATGTTATCAATAAATTCATACGAATTTGTCACGCTGAAGTTGGGGTGTTGGTAGGAGAGGTTATGAAATTTACTAGATATCCATTTGGACAGCAGATAAGTAGGTGAATTAATACCAGAAACAATGGGTCGCATAGCATTACCTGGTTTATGAATCTTAGGCAAGCAATACATTCTAGGTAGCACCATGAACGTCATTCACACGAATGATATTTAGTGAAGGTCAAATTACTTTTTGTACTAGGACAAATATCTGGTGTGGAACACCACACGACCTTACAACCTACAAAATGGAAATTAAAAGAAATGAAATAATTTTAATAAAAAAACTGACGTGTAAGCGAATAGCCCTTCTGCAACGTGTGTTTTATAAAGTTTTCTCTGTTGAGTAATTCGATTGCTAAAACAGTTTGATTTTTTATAGATAATAGTATATTGAGTATCAAGAACTGTAAGGGACGTTTACCGGTCCGCGGCCATGTTTGGCCGGAGACCGGTACAACCCTTAATGTTCGTGATGCTCATACTGTTTTTTGCACGATTGCATTAAATTTACCACAATTGAAATTATTTCATTTCCACTAAATAAACGAATAGTCAAAAGTGACGTTTTAAATAGAAATGTCCAAATTTTTTGTTCTTATTGTTGTGAAATATAGTATACCTATATAATTTTACGTTGATAAGTAAAAGACGTCGTTAAGTAAAATACTTACCGACGAGAGGGCCCTCGCAACCAGTAAACATATCCTACTGTCTTGGAAACAGATACGGCAAATAAACGAAATAGCTCAATCGTGCAAAATAGTATATTAAGTATTAAGAACAGTAAGGACAGTTTACCGATCGACGATAATGTTTGGCGACTGAGCGAAGCGAAGTCGTCATTATTGGAGGAGATCGGTAAACTCCTTACTGTTCGAAATGTTTATGCTATTTTTTGTGTGATCAACAATACACTTGATGGCAAAATGTAGGCAAAACATTTTATTTTATCTCAAAATTGCTTAAAAGATGACCACAAGCCGAGCCACAAACGTATGTATTGTTTCCTTAGTAACCTGAATGTTAATGTGACAGTTGTAAAATAATTGTGTCAGATATTCTGCTAATCAAGGCGACAAAATTCTGCATGATGATGAAGTGTTAGAACCAGTGGCTTCTACGTCTCAACAAGTAATACATTCTGTGCATACAAATCTTCTTGAAACGGGCGGTATTACCATTTCCAATTGTAACAATTGTACATTTAATTTTAATATTAATAAATAATACTATACCCAAAACTCTGGCAGGTGTTTCAGTAAACTATGAATTTCACTTACTGTTCGCTGAACGGTAAGTAAATTACTTACCGTTCAGTTTGACTCATTAAACAGAAAATGCCACCTACTGTTGTCAAAACAGTGACAGTAAGTTGATAAAAATGAACGATCGCACAAAAAATTAATTTTCACTAGTTTAATTATTTGAAGTTGGCAACACTAAAAATAATAATTGACATTGACAGCATACTTTTAAATTTAAATAAAATACCTAATCTTCGATTATGGAAAACAGTGAAAATATTTCATTAACACCCCCTGCAATTAGGGAAGTGGTCGGGAATGCCATAGAAGATTTGTTACCTGATAAATGAAGAACAACTTATGAGAAGAGTATGATAAACTTATGAAGTGGTGTAAAGAGGAAAATGCAAGTATTACAACGGAGAACGTATTAACAGCATTTTTTGAAGAAAATAAAAGTATTTACAAAAGCAACCCAGTGGAAGAGCTATTCTATGCTACGGACTATGCTGAATTTAAAACAAAATATTGATATTTCCAAATTTATTAAGTTAAAATTATTATTAACAAAATATTCAACTGATTATCAACCCAAAAAATCTAAAATTTTAGAGGCAGAACATATTGAAAAATTGATTGCTGAAGCACCTAATGAAGATTATTTAGCGATGAAGGTGGTGAAAACATTTATTTGTAGCTACAATATCGAAACATATATTTTTCAGATTGTATTGATAATGGGATATTCAGATGCTTGCCGGCGCAATGAGTTGGGAGCATGTTACTTGAGGATCTCCGTTTCCAAAAAGATTCAGTGTTTGTTACAATAATTAAAACAAAAACAAATGATCCACGATTATTTTCAATAACAAATATTAATTGGATAAACCTAACTAAAACATATATGTCTAAGGCCTAAACATGTAAGTCATAACAGATTTTTTATATTCTACAAGAAGGGCAAGTGATCGGAATAAATAAAATTTGTGAAATGCGCAAAATAATAGCGAAGTTTTTAAAATTGGAAAATAGTACTGAATATTCTGGCCACTGCTTCTTCGGCTACACATCTAGCTAATAACGGGGGTCAAATATCATGGTGGTTGGAGAAGCTCATCAGTTGCCGAGGGTTACGTAGAAGGTCCTATGAATAAAAGAATTGAGGTCTCAGAAATTCTTTCCAGCGGTATACAACATTATGCTGCTGAAGAGTATTTGGCTGATCCTACCAAACATGTTGCTACACCGTCTTCTTCTGGGTCTACCAATTCTATTGCTGCTCTTTCATCTTATCTAAATATTAGTAATATATCTAAGGACACAGAACGGCAAGAAAAACCTACAAATATTGTCGATAAAAATATAGAAATAAATCCCAACATAACTTACCATTTCCATTAATTCTGGCGAAAAGTCGACTATTAGGTACTATTAAAGTTTACAATAATTGTAAGTTTACTAACCACAATGAATAGTTTTTATTTGTTGATTACTTTGTTTTTATAAAGTGTTAGGCTATTCAAAATTAAATTTTCACATTTATAAATAAAGAGCATTTCTCGTGTTTAATTTTAATTTGAGGTTAGAGAAGTTTGACGGTCGCGCAACGCAGATTGACCAACATTAGAAAAAAATGAAAATCATTTAAGGATGTGACTCCTTATCACATTATTATGCAGCAAAATAATGTGAGAATGTAAATGATTACAACACGAAATAGAGAAAATATTTTTACTTTGTTCATTCAACATTTAAATACTTGTAGAAAACTATATGTTTGAATTAAAAACAAATGAACAAAGAAAATGCGTAATGAAACAGGTCACTGCATTGCTATTTAGGTAAATTATTAAATTGAGTTGGAAATACTATTCACTTTCATCCCTTCGTCTCTTGAGGAGAGAATGTAAATGTATTCATGGATTTTAGGGAATACTATTTTTCTAAAGCAGATTTAGAAAAAAGTCAATTTAAGTGTTGGAACAGTGTTTGCAATTATTCTGTATTTCCAATATCTGTCTGGATTAAAATATCAATAACAAGATAAAAAAAAACTTCCGTTATGAGAAACTGAAAGAAAAACACTGTAATGAGTGAGAATGTGCAAATTCAAACATGCAGATGTAAGATCATTGGCAATATTAACCTATTTTAAGCAACACAACATTATTAAAGGCATTCATAAATTTCTAAAAGGTTATTGCTTTGTATAAAGGAATCTATATTGGTAATGAATTTGTTTGAAAAGAATGTCACGGGTCAAAAAGTTAAAAATTGCTTAAATGACAAATGATTTATTGATTTTAATTATTAAATAGACTCAAGTGCTTCAACTAATCACAATAGTCAGTCTACACTTGTTAAAAATTCTTAGTTACATAACAAACTTTAGGTATTTATCTAATTATTATTAACCTTCATCTCGCCCATAATTACCTATTTATAAAACAAATCAAATAATTATTTTTTTGGACATCTATCAATCCAACTGCTTAATTTTTTAAAATGAAATTATTAAAAAAAAACTTTTAACAATAGAAAACATAAACCTAATTGAATTGGATGTTTAAGATGTTAACAACACAATTGAGACAGTGTAAAGTAGAAGTGCGTGCTCAAGAGCTATCTTTTTACCCCTAAAACTAATACATCCGTTATTCTCCCTCATGTCTACTTTTACGCTTGTTTATTTATAGAGAGGCGCCGTTTCTTTATATCATTGGACAATGTAATTACTTTTTTTCGCTCATCACAAACACTTTATGAGTATTCCTTTACATTGTATTTAATATGATCAGCTTCAAGTTTTTGAACATAATTAATATTCGAGACACCCATAAACTATAGTTTTATGTTCAATGATTTGAATATTAGAACGCGATTTTGAGATTTAAAATACCAAAACTATGAAACCCTTTCAATGATGAAAGTTTGGATAGTTTATTTTTAACCTATTCAAGTTCGTTATGGAACGCAATGATTTAATTTATGGAAGTGTATTTATTCTGTTGGTAACATTCACTCATTCCTGTTATTGGATTTTTACTTTCACTAGTAATGGTGTAACCATATGGGGCATACTCTTTGTGTTTTATCTTATGTATATAGATAGCGCCACTACACTGCAAATGAATTTAAGTGTACCAATCCCTTAATTTTTGCAAACTTTGGAAATAATTTAAAAATTCACTAATGATTCAGAAGTATAAATTAAACAATTTTCAAACTATACTTTTTTCGATATAAACCAATTAGTGTGATGTTGGACTTAATGTGTTAATAAATGTGAGTGTGCACCTACCTATATGTTTGTAAATATCGCTTAATTAATAATAAGAAAGTTTATTTAATCAAGTTCTTCCTTAATAAATTCTAAATGTAATTGCAACTGGCGTTTCGTTTATATTATAATTTACGTAACTTATAGTAACATATTACACACTTTCGCCCTGTGGATGTCCTTAGAATAGTTAAACAAGCCGTTTATAGATCATAACTATTACGAAATCTTAAATACGTGTGTGCAAACTTACTTTGAAAACTTACTGTGAAAACAACTTATTTTCATCTACAGTACGTTTCAAATGAAATGCACCACTTAGAGATAATAAACATGCATACGATGATGAAATTTTGAAGGCAAAATATTAACAGTTAACAAGAAAATGTTAATAGTGTGTAGCATCGCCACGCACAGCAATGCAGGCGTTCACTCTCCGAGGCATGCTTTCTATGAGAAGGTCTATATCCTCCTGAGGCATTTCATCCCAGGCTACCTGGGGATGGTGTCGTAATTCATCCAAGTTGTTTGGGGGGCTTGGTAGTTACCTTAGTCTTCGACCCATCATGTCCCATACATGTTCAATAGGCGAAATATCTGGCGCTCGCGCAGGCCACGCAATACGGGTAGCTGCACTTGATCCAGAAACCTTCTTGTAACATGTACACTATGTGGTCTAGCATTATCTTGTTGCAAAGTACCATTTGGCAACGTCTGCATTAACGGTACTACCACTGGCTCCAAAACATTACCAATGTAACGCTGAGCACTTAATGTGCCTAGAATGAACACAAGAGGAGATCTTCCACCAAAACGTATGGCGCCCCAAACCATGACTCCAGGTGTTAAGCCTGTGGGTCGTCTTTCAACAAATTCTAAATTTCGACGTTCTCCTCGAAACCGCCGCACCTTCTGACGACCATCGTTTCGCGACAAACAAAAACGCGATTCGTCGCTGAAGACGATGTTATTCCATAAAAGGCCCCAGTCCCGCCGCTCTTGATGCCATGCCAATCAAACAGTCTTATGCTCTTGAGTTAACTGGGATCGTCGGTACGGACGATACGAATGTAAGCCAAAAGACTTAATTCTCCTGTAGATTGTTGACATTGATAGGTGATAGCTCCTGTCCAGTTCACCGCGATAGACCTTGTTGACTGAAACCGATCTCTTGTGGCCATCCGCCTAAGAAGTCGTTCTTCACGATCATTGGTGCTGCGTGGTGGTCTTCCACTGTGACGAGGCCTTCTTCAGACCAAGAAGACCAAATACGGGCCACCGTGGTGTGGTCTCGATTAAGTCTTCTGCCGATTTCTTGAAGTGACAAGCCTGCTTCTTTCATGCCGATAATTCTACCTCTGTCAAAATCTGAAACTTCGGTTTTGTCGTTGTCTTACTACGGGCATTTTTTCAGAATAAATGTGTCAGTTAAACAACAAAAAAGTGACACTAAGCGACTAGATTTCTTAAAATGTATAAATAAAAATTGTTGATAATTGATGTTAACAGTGGTGCAAAGTACATAATGATTTGTTCTTTTTCATTGAAACTCCCACCGTTTTCTATATGATACTGAAACATTATTTTGCCAAAATTTCAAAATCATAGCATTATTATTTCTAAGTGATGCATTTCATTTGAAACATAGTGTATATTAGTAATAATGTAAGATAAGCGTTTTCGGGCTAGCGCACGGAAAACGTTTTCCCGATCTCCGATCCTTTCCGTGTGCTGAACAAAAATATCTAATATATGGCTTAAAATAGAAATATACTGATTTTAAGAAAGTCCATACGCGATCTGATATTTAACGTGCACCTATTGCTTTCTTATATACTTGCGTACAAAGAGAAAGCTATGTACCCGGTTTAAATTTTCAAATTTTTTTTTGCATTTCTCGACTTTTTATGGCCTAAACAACAGGAAAAACATTTTTAGAAAAAAATCTCGTGTATGTGTATGCGCGCGTGCGTGCGTGCGTGCGTGAGTGCGTCCGTAAGTGTGTGTGTGCGAGTGTACGTGTATGCCGGTGTACGTTGTAACGTGTTATAGTAAGGTGGGAATTCTTTGTACGTGTTGAGATTTCTTATACCTGTTGTTAGGCAACTTTTAGAAGTTTGGCAACAAGGGGCATATCTACATTCAATTTTCTCAGACAACGTGACAACAGTGTATCCATTTGGGTTCAATTTTCTAATAAATTTAAATCGCGATAAAGCCGAATTTTGTTATTTGTTAAAAAGAAACATGTGACTTATTCCTAGTTTCTGGTGTGACAGAAGAACGCCATTTTTGAGAACACGGAAAATTTGCGTTAGAAATTAATATGGTAAAGATGTTTCTATAATTTTTCTATACATTTTTACATTCTTTATTAGAGTTAAATTTTATCCTACATATTGTAGTGCTTGTTTCGACGGCAATAATAGTGTCTAACGAATCCTTCGTTGGATCAAGAGGTAAGCGAAACCACTTTCTTTTACACTGATTACCTCGGTTTAACGTTTTAAATCAATAAAATACATATTTTACAATTTAAATTACATTATGGTACACTTTTGTATGCGACACGTTGCTAAAATAAGGGTTTCTCTGTGTTTTTCTTGCTACTGGTTATTATCGTCGTTCTTCAAGATATTGCTGTGACCGATTCTATCACTATAACTGATCAACGATCTTCCGATTTGTGATGTAACATGCAAATGGTCTCCGATAGCTAACTCTAGGATACTTTATGGTTACTGCTTGGTATCGGACCAATACCTTACTACAGACAAATAGGTTTTTACATAGTAAAACACTCAGTTAAGTAATTATACACAAGCAACATCTTGGTGAGTTTCTTTTACTTGTTATGCTTTTATGACGAAGCTCTCGCTATCTCTACAATTACTGTAGTGAATCTGTAGAATGTTAAGAACAATTCGTTACTATAACTAATTTCAGTGCTAAGTATAACACTGGGCTTCTAAATTTTGTGTGGGCAACTCTTGCTTGAACTTTTAATAGCATTACATCTAACGACGTTATGTTCCTGTAACGATAAAAGTTCTATACGCCTTAGTGGAAATATGATGAACTTTACTTACACCAATATTCCTTGTGAATAAATCATAAATACTAGCTTCAATATTTTGGATGTAATATAGATAAAGAATAAAATTGAGGATGATATTGAGTTGAATGAGGTAGAGACACTTGTACAAAAGTTGAAGAATGATAAACATGCAGGTGCGGATGCAATTACTAGTGATGTGCAAAGCTTGAAGAAAGATTTTATACATTATTCCAAAGTACCGATTGTGTGGAAAAGAACCAATCGGTTAGAAAAGTGCGATTATTGTTCCGGTGAATAAGGGTGATTGTTAAAACTACAGAGGAACGTTTGTTGAGTGTACCTGGTAAGGTATTTAGAAGAGTTTTGATTGATAGAGTACGTGTAATAACACAAGAATTGGCATGATCAAGATGGCTTCTTGCAAGGTAGAAGATGTGTGGCTCAGATAGTTACTCTCCGGTAGGTAATTGAAAAGTGTTTAACTGTAAAGAAGAATCTGGATTTCGCGTTTTAGACTTGGAGAAAACGAATAGGGAGAAGTGTTGGGACATTGTAAATGGACTGGAGTGAGTCTAGTAAATGGAATAAGAGTATTATACGATAGTAGCCGAACATGTGTCAGGGCGAGATGCGACTTTCGGATAGAGCACTACGAGTATATGATGATGATGATACACTTTTACTACAGGAAAATGTGAGGGAATTGCAGACAATACTGCCAAATGTTGATGAAGTCCGTGGCAATTCTGACGAAGCTGATGAAGTATGTGAGAATGGATCTAAAGCTAAACGTGGGCAAATTGACAGTGGTAGTGCTTAATCGTAGATATGAAAAGGAGGGTAGCGTGTGAGACTGCATAATTAGAATAAGTTGATGAGTGTATTTGGGTAGAACGTACACTGCAGGTGACAACAGATATTGAAAAATGAAATTGAGCTGCGTGTCAATGCAGAAAGGAAAGTAATTGGCAGGATATGAGCTTTAGTGAAAAGAGAGTAAGTGCACTGCTGCGAAAGGAGCGAAATACAATAACGTGTTTGTTTTGTCAGTACTGCATGGAAATGAGACTAGGATATCTCCGAAAAAACATCAAAGTAACATATATGCGGTAGAGCATATGTAGCATATGTCGAAAGTAGTGGTTAGATGCATTAGAGTGCGCGATTAACAAAATAAAGATGTGTTTTCAGAATAAAAGGATGTGTCAGAATTATTGCATGATTCTTCTGGAAGTGAAAGAGATATGTAACGATATAAGGTAAAATACTGTTTCAATGTACCCAGTAAGGGAATAGCGTGATGGGTATGTATCAAAATCTTATTGAAACTATATTGTAAATCTTTATTTGTAGTCGAAATTGTTTTTGAAAAGACTAATGGTCTTGTTTATACAGGGTGTCCCTGAACAACCCCTACAAAATGAAATGGGTGATTCTACAGAGAAAAATATACAGAAAAGTTCCTATAAACTAAGGTCCAGAAATGATTCTTAAGGGAGCTACCACTCTTTAAAGATGACGCCACGAAACTGGTTTTTGCTTAATTACTCTGGAACTACTTTAGATTCACCGTTCAAATTTGGCATACTATTTACCAATGATAATTATTGTTTTTAGTGATTAGAACAAGTGGATATCATACACAGGGTCGGACTAGGGGCGGACTAGCGAAAGAAGTTAGGGTAAAAAATGCATAGGGCCCCTGCCCCTAGTGCGACCCTATATATGATCCACTTGTCTACATTCACTAAAAACAGTAATTATCATTGGTAAATAGTAAGCCAAATTTGAAAGGTGAATCTAAAGTAGTTCCAGAGTAATTAAGCAAAAATCAATTTCGTGACGTCATCTTTAAAGAGTGGTAGCTCCCTTAAGAATTTTTCCGGACCTAAGTTTATATTTTTCTCTGTAGAATCGCCCATTTCATTTTGTAGGGATTGTTCCGGGACACCCTGTATATTGATAAGATCAGTTAATGTAGAAATGCGCTCTATGTGTATCGTTTACATTTACCTTATTAACCTGTTAATATTAGGGTTAAGGTTAATTTTACAAACTTGAATTTTCTAAAGAGCTCATTTTGTTGGAGATTGTCTTTAGTAGGGAAGTAGATTCAGAACAGATATAGTAACAAATTGCCATCGTACTTGTATAATAAAATTAAACTTCGTACAAGATATACATAATCTAAATCTTAGATTCAGAGGCTTCATAACACCCCTACAGCATAAAACCTCATTGTTTGAGAGATATTTTCAATATAAAGTAAGTAAACTGTTTCAAGTATATTATTTTAGAAGTCTTTTTCAAAGTCACTGATCGTTATGCATTTGGAGCTTATCTGTTACCGTCAATTTTTTCTGCTCTTATATTTCCACACATAAATTTCAAGTCGAATGGTAAGTTGTCGCTTGTTCTTAGTTTGTCAGGGTCAAATTGGTTTAGTTATGTACTCGGTTAGGTATTGATTGTTAAATGATAAAAAACAGTTTTATACTGAACTGGACCTTGGGATTTCAATACATTTAACCTTACATAATGATTTATGTATTATATTATACGATATCCATGTACGTGTGAAATAAATGTACTGAAATAAATTTATTATTTATTTATTTATAAAATTATTTTGACTATTTTAAAGTCAATAGAAAGTGTTTTTTAAACAATTTTATTTAGGTTACGGACTTCAGGTGTATAATATAAAGAACGTTAGGTATCGAAAGGAAAGTATATTTTCTCAAACAAACGTTCTCGATTTTGGACTGCTTCGTTTACAATTGAGTGGCGCCCAAAATTTGCGTTTTTTAATGATTTTAACAAATATTTGAATCACACAAATTTGTGAACCACGCCTATAAGTAATTTGATTGTAATCTCATTATATTTAGAATTTACATCAGTTCTACATACATAAAGACAGAATTTACATCGAATGGGGCTTGAACCTTGATGGCGCAGTTGGTTAGCGCGGTACTCTAGCAAAGTACAGGTCGTAGGTTCAAATCCTACTCGAAGCAAACTTTTTATTTATGTATTGAATAAAATTAATAAAATTTTTTAGAGGCTAACAAACATTAACCATGTTACTAAAGCTTTTGGTAATAAAATACTATGGGGCATGACCGCAAACGTGTATTAAAGATAAAGGAAGAGTATAACAAGTTGTTTGAATACACTTTCTAAACTGTATTTCTTATAGAGTCGTATTTTCTAATTTGTAACTGTCTGAACCAATAAACTTTGTATAATGTAGGATCTTTGTTTTTTTGAAGTAATGCTAATGTATTGTATATACTCTTATGTATTGTAATATTAACAGTTCACTTTTTTTAACTGGTTGACTGGAATTGCATTGAATTTGAATCTTGGAAGAAACATATTATCTGGTTATACGGAAATATTTCGCATTTTCCAAGATGAAGATAATTCGTGAATAACTGTTTATTGGACGTTATCTAAGTGTAATGAGGGTATACCACGCAAAAACGTACGGAATAGTGGAAAACGTACAGTTTTTATTTAGACCAATTGACCGTGAGTACGGTACTCCTAACTACATAACTCTCAAGCAGTTAGCCAGAAGTGGCCAAAAATAGTGTAAAATATATGTAAAACGGTTATGGTGGATACCACGGTGGAATGAAGACGAATGCGTTTTTCAAACAACAAAATCATAGTTAACACCGTTCGGTTTTACGAACTTAGTTAATTTTATTGAGAATCACGATGGTGACGACATGATGTTCGTGTCATTATGTAAGAAGGACACAAAAATGGATTGGAGATAATAAGACACCTTTAATTTCTAAAAATCACATTTTCCATAATTTACCGTAAAGTCAAAGAGAAGGATAAGGCACTTTTAGCTCGAAAAGTATCCACTGGAGGGTGCAAAGCTGAAAACGACGATCACTTGCGGCATGAAGGGAACATGCAAACATTAATTCTAGTTGCAGGCAGAAGTGTGGACCTTCATTTAATATTAGTTATTTATTTGTTTAGTTATTTACAAGAGTAATTGTAAAATATGGCAGACATTTATTTATATGTCAAAAATGTTTTAACGAATGTCTCAAAATTTTTTAAAGAATACTTTGCCTCTAAATATTCATATTTAAGTCTTCCAAAATTACCAATTATAACATAAATTCTAAATCAGTTCATTAATGGCACAATAAATTGTTCTTCGCAACACAAATTTGGTATTCTCAATTCACACTTTATGACAAAGAGCAATTGTAGTGTTTTTTTCAATTACTTCGTGATAAACTTAAATCTACAGATATTGAACAGTTAGATCGCATCTGTGAGTGCATTATTAAATAAGAAAACTCTCACGAGCTACTTACGTGGGTGCTCCGACTAGCACAAACTTTAATAAAGTTAGAAAACATGTAATAACGATTTCATATAAACTAGAATTTATTGACAAAGAAAATAACTATAAATAGCATTCTATAGATATGTAAATTTATTTAATGTGAAATTAGATTAGTGCAAGATCTTAAAGAATATAAGTTACTTCAACTATGTTATTTTTATGTTTACTTTTACTGTGACTGCTTTTTAATGGTAGCAATAGCAAAGGATAAAGTTTATATACGTTCAATTAATTGATTTATTTAAAAAATACATTACTGTTATCATTAAAGAAGCGACAATGGACTAAAACAGTCATAAAATTGTTTTTATACACGTTTTATTAGCATCATTTAAGTTTTAATAAAACCACTGATTAAATTAGATTAAAATAAAGTCAAATGGGTGTCAAGAAAAACCATTAATTATTAATAATTATATAAAAATCGGTCATAAGTAAAATGTTGATAACAGTAAATGAATCAGTGATAACAAACACTAAATGCAAAAGTACCAAAAAAAAAAAACAGTAAGGGTCGCTATCTTGTGAAAGACAAAAATATATTATCAGAGCGCAAGTTTAAGTGATAAAACAAAAACAGGAAGGAAGCATATCGCCTTGTGACTATAATTATAAAAGTATCCACATTATTTATTGTAAAAATGCGTGAGTTTAGTGACCTATATTAAATGGGTTTTATCAATGGATTATTTTTGTTACTTCATATTCCTTAACTATAAAATTAATAATTGTGTAATCTTTAATAACGCGGCACTATTTAAAGTACGTCTAGGATCACGACCTATCGTCTTTTAATATATTCATGGGAAGAAACAAAATTCAGATAAAAAGGTAATACTATTATTTATATTTCTCGATCTATCTTCGTAATTATTAAGTTTGGATTTTTGTTAGACTTTTGTGTTTTAAAATGCTTGAAGAAAGCCCTTATCGATTATACACTAAATTTTAGATTGTGACTGATTTTCTGTCATAAAAGAAGTGAAGTCCAATAATAATAATAATAATACTAAGGTGTTAGTTGAAATTCTGTACGCTCTTTTTACATTCCTGTATACTATTTGAAGTACAAGTAAAGGGATTGTATTGTGATCATGAAAAAATTCGACCTCGAGATTTTGACGGATCTTCTGCATCCATTTTGACCATTTTTGGCATGTCGTCTATGTGTTGAGCTTGAGTTACGGCTATTATGGGAAAATCGTATATCCGCATCAACATTTGGCACATGTAGGAGCGCCGGAAGTACCTGTTAACCTACAAAGTTTTCAAATCTTTTCAAGTAAACTACACACATAAAAAGCGCTGAAAAACTATTAGATATGAAATTTCAAGATGATAAGGGCACCAAAAATCGTATTTAAATAAAAAACTATTCTTATATAAATTGAAACGTTTAACGAAGATATTCAACTGGGATGTTGCAATATCAATAAAAATCATGAAAAACGCATATATACATAGTTTCAGTTTGATTATGGGACTAAAAATTAATCAAAATGGTAAAAATTAAAAAAAATATATAAAAGGATCCCTTAGAATATAAAATACGAGGAAGGCGTTTTTGTCAATTACATGTGGGTCCGGGATGGGTGTTGCAAATGGCGGAGAACAAGTTTCCAGTTAATAATACATAATAATATTAATAATGAATATATACATATTTTAAATTATTTAATATTTAGAATATATTTTTAAGCTACGCTAGTCATGCATTTATTCAACAAAATATTCATACTTTCTGATACAATAAAGTTAAAAGTATAAATTATGCCATTTTTAAAGTTAAATCTTGCAGAACAATGATCGTTACGCCTATGAATTAAAACCATAACCTAAACTGAAACTTGAAGTTTATAATACAATATTTGGAATAAAACTAATATTACTTTGTTAATTAATATCGAAATAAGTAAATTATTATTATACAGGATACTTTAAAACAATTCAAAATATTCAAAACACTTTTACAAACACCACTTTCTTCGATCAAACCACCAAGAATGAGTCATACTTGGGTGTTCAATATGGCGACATCCGTCGTAATTTTTAAATACGGTATATAGCTCAACGATCCTTCCTGGTATTTTATATTCTAAGAATGGCCACACAGGTAAGTGACTGGACTGGTATTGCAAGTCAGGATAGTTCTAGCCCCCGACAAGGGGGTTAAATCATTTTAAATTTTATTTAAATATACATTTGCACTTTAAGATGGCGTACTTATTCTAAATTTTGTACATTCGTTAAAGTTTGATTCAAATAAAGCTGGGTATGACTCATCGATGTAAAACTATAATAAAATTACATATTCTAATCTCTATCTCTCAACTACATGTATTAGACAAGGATGGCCATAAAAACATAAATCTGCTGTACAATTCATATTAGCGCACTAAAACGTGTGTCGTCATTAAGAAGCCAGCATCTGTCACCCTGGCATTTTTTGAAATTATTGTTTAGAGTTTTTGCTTTACTTTTTATAAAAAGCAGTTTTTTTCGAAACTATCTGCAACTTGTACAGTGAATTATCCGTAATTTGGTAACATTTTTACATAATTTGTGTAAAATTTACAAAATTTTAGATATGCTACGTAATAAGCACCTTAAATCTCAAGCGCAGCTCGTAGTTATGAACGTAGTTTGAACGGGAACATGCCAATCAAGGGCACTCGTTCCATTTGAATCTGTTATGCAGGTACGTAGTGCATTATTGTGTAAAATATGATACTTGGAAGGACTACTTTTAGCGCAAGTCTGAAGCATATGGGGTTAGTGTAAATACAGTTAGTCCTGTAAAAAAAGGGTTACAGAAGCCCAAAAAGAAAATAAACCTCACAGTCACCAGCTAAGCGGAGAAAACGTACGAAATCTAAGTCCACCGAAGTTGGTGACTATCTGAAGGATGCTGTAAAGAGAAAAAATTATGAAATGTATTCAAAATGTAAATACAAACATGCAAGACATGTCTAGCGCTATACCTGTTTTTGTAGGTATACATGATACGCTGGTATCATTACAAAAAGAATTAACCAATAGTCCAGTTTTCGTTTTGAGTACATCAAGTTTAAGACGTCTCGTACATTTCATTGGCTTTTCATCTAAAGTAGATGATGGTAGGAGAGGTTTACTGGAACAGTCACATATTGCTACCAATCGTGTACGATTCTTAACAGAATGTTACAAAAATATAGAAGAAAACTTATACAATCCTGTATTCTTAGATGAAACTTGGATTTTCAGTCGAGGATCGCACAAAAGAAGCTGGCATGATAAATCTAAGGAAAGTGCGACAAAGAAGCCAATGGGTGAAAGAAAAAGGTTTGTTGTAATTTAGTTTAATTCCTAACAAAATAACTGTATTTTGTAGATTTATAGTTCATGCAAGTTATGAAGAAGGATTTATTTCCGATGCTTCACTTTTGTTTTTTACAAAGGCACAAACTGCAGGCTATCATGGAGATATGTGTGCGGATTTGTTTATAAAATGGTTTGAACATAATGTAATTGCAAACTTAAAAGAACCATCTTTAATTGTAATGGACAATGCTACTTATCATTCCAAACTTCTAGAAAAAGTTCCAAATAATTCATCTAAGAAGGAAAAAATATGTAATTTTCTATTAGTGTAGGTGTAGACAGAGTATTACGGTGTGGGCAAACTGCAAAGAACACTACAACAAAAATATACGAAGACATAATTCCAAATTTAACGATAACCATATAAAAGAAATATGGATCGAATCCTTGCAAAGAATTGATGAGACATATTGGCAGAAATGCATTAAACATGCCAAAGTGTATTGTTAGAGTTGTGGGAAATTGAAAAACATTTTGAGGTTGTGCAACCATTAATTATTGTACTGTTAACGATTCCACTTCTGAGAGTGGCACTGATAGTGAATAAGTTTTTTTAATTAAAATGTTTTAATTCCAATGTAACATAATTATTCTAATTTTTACATAACATATTACTAACTCTACAATAGGTGGACTGAATACATATACTGATTTATGTAAATTGTTTTTCATTTAACTTGGAGCAATATGAAATCTAGTTAAACTGTGTGCTAAATTAAAATATTAAGCATATATAATTTTGTTGAACTTCGAACTACATTACACTGTACACACTTTCTTCTGCAAGAATGAAATAATCACAAATGTATTGATATTTATGTTATCGTAAAGTATCTACAAGAATTATGTCGATTACAAAGCAATAATTATGCTGCTATAATGGTTGTTATAAATCTTGAGAATAACAAACTAATTGCAACTTTTATCAATTTTTCCACCTGAAATGATTTTATTTATAATAAACAAAAAAAGTATTTGCTTACTTACAAATATATAGGTTATGTATTATGATGGTATGTAATTATAATCAAACCATGTCCTAAATTATAACGTCACTGTCGCAGCAAAATATTTTTGAGTCACCAATAAAATAAGTGGATATAATGGATATGTTTTTTGGTTTAAAACATAAAATACATTCAATAATTTTCAACTTTCTTTGACATTTTATGGAAATTTATGTGGAGACATCTGGCGATAAAAATATTAACCAAAAGATTTAATGAAGACTTACGTCGCCTAAATCTTAGTTCGTGTAATTTTAAAAATGAGTCATACCCAACTTTATCTGAATCAAACTATAAACATTAGAATCTGCTTAGAAATATATTTTAAATTTGTTTTAAATACAAGACGTTGGACATTACCTACAATATTTGAAAGTGCATCTTAAAACACTATTAAAATATGTATCAAACAAAAAGTAAACATCTTCAACAAACTTGTAGTTTTCGTCTTAGAATAGAATGAAAGTGTTGAAGGACATGTATAACATGAAATCAAAAAAAATTGAGTTTCTTTATTGTAATTATATAACTCCGATAGTACTTTTACGTATACATACTTTGTATGTATACGGGAATATTAAGGGATACACTTCAGATTTTTTTACATACCTACAACCCCTGGCAAAAGAAAGTATGGAGAACACAATTACTAATTAATTAAAAACTCACATGTTCCGCGTGCTCTTTAGAAAAAGTTAATAGAACAATGGTTCGAAAACTGACAAACAGTTATAAAATAGAGAGAAAAGTATTCGGATAGTTAAATGTTGAATAAATTATAATTACATAATTATCTATTTGAAGCTATTTTAAAAATATACTAATTCTAGTGATCCAGAACTCCATTTTTACTTGTCATCCAAACATCTAAACGTGACCATGAACACTCTTGAATCGTTTCTTTAGGTACGTATAAGTGAATTTGCGAAAAACAGCCTTTTAAGTAAGAACAGCGTTAGTTACAAGTCAAAATTAGTTTATTCAATTGACTCAGTACATAACAGCCCAAGGATTGTAGGGTCCCACATGCTTATCAACTACTTCCTTGTACAAGTGTTTAGAAAATGATGAAAATAGAAGGGCAACACTGTAGAGAAATGTTTGATTTTGATTTGTGCAATTGTGATAACGTACGCTATATACAATAACAAACCCAGTTGTGAAGAAATTTCAGAATGTGTGAGTGTATGATAAATTTGTCAGTAAGTATTCCAATTGCATGTCTTTGTAGTAACAATTTTAACGAAGTAATTGATGACTGCTTAAGGACTCCAGAATGATTTGGCCATCCTGCTCATCGAAAAAGTGTTTAGAAAAAAAACAAAAAATTAATTAAAAACGCTTAGAACTAAATAATTCGATTTTAAATGTTCAATTACACCTTTTATTGTTTTTTGGAGGTAGAGAACGCCGATTTACATAAAGGTATACAATCATATTAGTAGTTAACACTGAATGACATCACTACAATGATCTACAAATGTATATCGTGTTCGCGGATAACATAGAATTTAAGTGTAATGTTACACTACTAGCGTTGTTCTCACGATGCTCAGTATAGAGCATTAGAGCACCGATTTCTGGTCACATTGCCGAGTGACCTGCAATTCTCGTCATTGGAGCCATCACCGTAGCTGTAGCTAAACCGCAATGATCCAGATCCACTGGGTGGGGGTTCCATCGCTGTTGAATCTGCCATGGAATTTCCCAATGACGCCTACCGGAAACGGTGGAAGGGGAAGAAGACCCGAGCATAGAAGATGATTCGGCTACAGACAATAAGTCCACGTCGTGCCCTATCAACAGTGTCGGCACCACAAGAAGAAACCCAATAGATCTACGAAAGCAGGCACCACGAACCGCCCGGAAACCATTAAAGGTGATCTGAGTCGTCTTCGTTTGCGAACTGGACCGACGAGGGAGCTTCTTCACCTGTACTGCACCGATGGATACGAAATATAGTCTGTCTTATCCAAAAAGGCAGGTTGATGAAGTAATCTGTACCTAGCAGACAACGAATGATAGTACGTGTCAGGTGGTTGTACGGTGAATATCTGCAGCAATCTCTGAGAACGACGTTTTCTCCGAGCTACACCAGCACAGTGGTAATCCTATTCCTTGCTTCCTGTAGGTGGAGTTGCTCGCCTTCGTATGATGACGAAAGTTTGAAGCTGAAATCCAGCATCGGCTAGTGTCACTGGCGCACAGGACATCACCACACCAGTGTATGCATTAACCCCGTACTAACCAGGCTAAGTGGGTGAATTGCGTAGATAATCACACGGTCTTCAAAGGATGCTCCAGCGTCCCATGTCTCCCGTATAGGAAACAAACCGACCTACCACCAGAGCAGCAGTAAATCACCCTTTTCCAACCGAACAGCGCAAGCTACGCCAAAGCGACGTGGAGAGGTAGTGAGAAGGCGAAACTATCGAAGGTTGTTAAGGCCGTAGTCGAGAAAACGGTCGCTCCGCCCGCTACACACACACACACACACACACACACACACACACACACACAATATATATATATATATATATATATATATATATATATATACAGTGTCACTAAAAGTGTCCGCAAATGCAGGGCGTTGAACCTAATTTTTAAACAGTTTATTAATCGTACCTCGTCGGTATTTGCGGACACATTTTTAGTGACACCCTGTATTTAAGTTATATATATATATATATATATATGCAGCTTGTTTGTATGATATGACGTTCAATGTCAAAAAATTGTTAGATTTGTTGCTATGATTAACATTTCGTAAAATAAATATTTTCTTTAATGTGATCCCGAAGTATATACTTAGTATATTTATTGATTGCAAAGACAGCATTTAATTTGGAGTTCAAAGCAATACTGTTAATCCAGCAAGGTGAATTTGTATGTTAAAATATGGTTTTAGATAGACATATATTGATACAGCTGTTTAAAGAAACTTTCAAATACCATGTGAGAACATTATGTTCAGTATATTGTAATGTTCATTCTATAATAGCTAAGGATAATGAAATAACATCGGGTGTACCATTTCTCGATGGTGTACAAGATCACTTGATGCACTTCTACATTTGGTGGATTAATATTAGTGACCTAATTACTGTTCGTACAATTTTCCAAATGTGTTGGAACATATAACACAGAAACTGATGCAATTAGTCAACTTAAACAGAATTTGAAATGGAATACCTACGTTAACATTTAAGAATCATCCTTTCGATATGGTTTGTTTCAAAATTTATGTAAATATTACATTTGAGAACTCATCATGTGCTTTTTGTTGAGTAAGAATTGGTTATTAGATAATCATTTTGAAATAATTTAAATTAGCAATATGTTACTTGAATCATCATATACTACAAGCTTAAAACAGATATTATACAAGGTAATTTAGATTATACAACTTCTTTTGAAAACCATGTAAAATATAAACCTACATACTTTTGGCACAGTAATCTAATTATGTATATAGTAGTATATGATTAATTCATTATATGTTATGTCTCTGTTAATCGAGAAAAAGTTTCATATCATCGTTAACCATAAAGTTGTTTAATTTCATGCTTAACAATAAAAACAGTGGCGATACTAGTTCTAATATATTTTAGTTCGAATGGTACTTCTATCTTTTAATGTGGGAATTGAAACGAACCATAACATCCTGTAATACATTAATATAGTAAATTACTTGTTATAGGAGTGTACATTACAACACTAAGTACGTGTATAATACGTGCCGTAGTCATAAAAATCTTACTAAGTATTACTCATACGTTATGTCTTTGATACTCTACAGGATTGACATGTAGTTTAGTAAAAATTGAAAAACAATGAAAATTAAGTTAAACAAGATTAATAAATGATTCAAATTGGTACAACGGTTATTTACTGTATGGCATTTAATGTGGCACCAACCCATTATTTGTTTTATTACCACTTCCGTAACAATTTTCATTTAGAAACTTTGTAAATAAAAACTACAATCAACACACCAACTAAGAATTGCGAGTATAATTACAGACGAACTTTGTAAAAATCGAATGTCAAACATTTTTGGACATTTCGAAAAGCCGATAGCGGCTTCGTAATTCACGAAGGTAAAATTAAAATCGTATGTACAATTGGGTGCATTGGTCGATTATCTCAAAAAGTACTCCACCGATCGAAAAGTCGACTACGAATTTGAAATTAGCATAAAATTTAACATCCAAATTATATCGCATACGTCCCAAGAAAGTGGCCAGTTGTTGAAACGGACAGACGAACATACGCACAAGATAATACAGCAGAGTTGGTGAATTTTGTCATCATGTCTTAATGATGACTTGTTTATTAAGTTTTGTTTAAAATTCCATAATGATTCAAATAATGACTAACGTTTTGTTAACTTTGTTGAATTGTATAATTTATAATAAATTAATTAAAAGAAATTCTACTGAATACAACAAATTATTATAGTTTAATATACTGGTTTCGATATAACAAATTATTATGGTTAACTTTCAATGGAGATTGGATCATTTGACGTTACTAGGTGTGCCAATATTGCAGGACAGTGCACTAACAGCATATTTTATCTGTAAAAATCATTTTTTTCAGAACAAAAGTTTTTATTTACTTTTACCAGTGACCTTATATACCCGGTAATATTTCCATCCATTTCATTAAAAAATTTAAATGCATATATTTGTTGATCCTTATGCGTATTTTACTAATTTACTAAGAATCCATGACACATTTTTCCAAAAACTAAATTAATCTAAATCAGACGTTAATTAAATAATTATTTAGTAATATAAACAGGTTCTTTTTTAAATATGTAATTAATGTTATCTAATTGATATAAAATTACTTTTCTGAAAAAAGTTTTAAGTTTTGTCAAACAAGCCAATTTTATGAAGGAATAAATAGCTCTTAAGCATTACAAAAAAAATATGTTGCGAGGTTTAAAGATATTAAGTAAAAACTGATTTTATAGTTTAATTCTAATAAAGTTGGGTATGACTCATTCTTAAAATTACACCAACTAAGATTTAGGCGACGTAAGTTAGCTCATATTTTTATCGGCAGATGTCTCCACATAAATTTCCATAAAATGTCAAAGAAAGTTGAAAATTATTGAATGTTTTTTTATATTTTAAACTAGAAAAACTATCCATTATATCCACTTATTTTATTGATAGAGTGAAAAATATTTGGCTGCGACAGTGAATTGTTATAATTTAGGACAAGGTTTGATTATAATATAACATCAAAATACATAACCTATATATTCGCAAATAAAAAAATACTTTTTTTTTGTTTGTTATAAATTAAATCATTTCAGTTGGAAAAATTGATAAAAGTTGCAATTAGTTTGTTATTCTTAAGATTTATAACAACCCTTCTGGAAGTATAATTATTGCTTTGTAATCGACATAATTCTTGTAGATACTTTACGATAACATAAATATCGATACATTTATGATTATTTCATTCTTGTAGAAGAAAGTGTGTACAGTGTAATATAGTTCGAAGTTCAACGAAATTATAGATGTTTAATTTTTTTTTTTCAAATTCAGTCCATCTATTGTAGAGTTATCAATAAGTTATGTAAAAATTAGAATATTTATATTACATTGGAATTAAAGATTTAAATTAAAAAAAAATTATTCACTATCAGTGTAACAGATATAATTAATGGTTGCACAACCTCAAAATGTTTTTCAATTTCCCACCACTCTCTAACATAGGCACCTCGGCATGTTTAATGCGTTTCTGTCAATATGTCCCATCATACGTTGCAAGGATTCCATCCATATTTCTTTTACATGGTCATCGTTAAATTTGGAATTCTGTCTTCCTATATTTTTGTTGTAGTGTTCTTTGCACTTTGTCCACAACAGTTCTATTGGATTAAACTGACAGTGATATGGTGGTAACCGTAATACTGTGTGTCCACACTTGTGTGCTATTTCATCTATTTCGTACACCTTTGGTATCGCATTATCTACAACTAATTCCAGTAATTATTTTTTAAACATGCTTAGTTCACAAGCTATGTTGTACTTTAATAGAAAATTACATAATTCTTCCTTCTTACATGAATTATTTGGAATTTTTTCTAGAAGTTTGCAATGATAACTAGCAATGTCTATTACAATTAAAAATGGTTCTTTTAAGTTTGCAATTCAATTATTTTCAAACCATTTTGTAAACAACTCCGCACACATATCACCAAGATAGTCTGCACTTTGTGACTTTGTAGAAAACAAAAGTGAAGCATCGGAAATAAATCACATCTTCATTACCTACATAAACATACATCTAAAAATTACAGTTATTTTATTAGGAATTATAATGCAATAACTAAATTACAACAAACCTTTTTGCTTCACCGATTTGCTTCATCTAAGAATACAGGATTGTATAATTTTTCTTTTTTATTTTCGTAATATACTCTTAAGAATCGTACACGAATGGCAGCAATATGTGATTGTTCCAGTAAACTTCTCCTACCATCATCTACTTTAGATGAAAAGCAAATGGAATGTAAGAGGCGTCTTAAACTTGATCTACTGAAATCGAAAACTTGACTATTGCTTAATTCTTTTTGCAATGATGCCAGCGTAGACATGTCTTGCATGTTTGTATTTACATTTTGAATGCATTTCATAAATTTTTCCCTTTATAGCATCCTTCACATAGTCATCAACTTTGGTGGACTTAGATTTCGTACTGTAGGTAGCGGACCGAGAAAATTTTATTATTGTAATGAACATTTTGCAAATAACAATTGTTACCGCGAATGAAAAGATAATTAATGGGTTTTTAATATCTTGATAATAAGTCGTAATTTGCTAATGTTTTCGGAGTATTTTATTTTATGTAAGAAATATGGGAATGTATGTAACTAATAGCGGACTAAGGGTTGAAAAACACATGTTAGGCCAGAGGCAGGTGCCCGCCTTTACTGAAGGAGTGTAACGAATCGTTGAGTATTTTTACGCGCACATTCTTGATGTAAAATGTCACTAGTTTAATAATTAATTACGTTGGAACATACCTCAAATCAAAAGACATCGTTGTTTGGTACTTGTTTGGAAACTCGAGATATAAATGTGGGGTTTGTTACGGACGAGTGCACATTTTTAAAATTAAGATTTCGTCCAATAATGAATGTGAAAAATCTTCCCACGTAATAAATTTCTCGTTTTTTTATTACTTGTGAAAAACGGGGGTTGATTTCGGGAGTAAATATAGGTAGTTGAAGCCGGACGGGAGACAGTGACAGTTAGAGTTTCGATTGAGTAAGGTCGATCTTATTGTTCGATTAAAATACCTTCATTGTAAACAGTCTGTCTTGAAATATTTTTTGCGTGTACATTTTTCTTGTGAACTAACAGACGCGAATTTAATGTGTTTTTCAAATAGTAATCTATAAATAAGTCACCATTTTTATGTTAAACCGCGTATGTTAACTAATTGTGTCTGTGATCAATTAAAGGAAACGTAAGTAGATATTTTAATGTAATTAAAGCTCGCAGCAAACAGTTCAACAAGCCTATGTAACGTATTAAAAATCAATCATTGCCTTGCAAGAAGTATCTAATTACACACGCCGGCTCCTTAAGTTAAAAGAAAAGGGGCGCGCTTTGGACAGTAGCGCAACTCTTCTCATTGTTAGAATGACTTGGCATTGTTGTCTGTTGATTATATTTATATAGAGAGAGTTGGCGTGGACAAAACGTGTAAAAGATAAATCCCGGCTAAAAGTGTAAATATCTAATACCGATTGATTTACGCATACACGGGTCCAGATGACCATAAAAACTCCTCGAATTCCATGTTTACTGTTTTTATTGTTTTGTATAAATGGATGTGTAACCTGAGAAAGGGAGGATGTATTTTTTTAACGCAGTCACTCAAGCTTGTGTATCGGTCACGTGGTTATTTATTTGCACTTACTCTTGAAGGTTTTGTTTTAATGAGTTTTTTTAGTGTCTTTGATTCAGTCTACTTAATTAGAATCGTTTGCCTGCGAACTAATTTCTCTTTATGTAATTATGTAACTTATTGTAATTTAATTTATTGTAATTGCATGCAATTGTGTATGTGAATTTATTGCCCATTTTTTTGTTGTTCTTGCAGTTAACTTATTATCACCTGTTCAATTTTACTTTAAACGAAATTTTGAAGAAAATTCAATGGTCGTCTTAGCACAAGTCGAAGCAGAGCCAACAACTTCATATAGACAAATGGTTAATCTAGGCGTGTCTCGAAGCAAATCCCTTCGAATTTTAAAGAAACATAAACACCATTGCTATAGGAATTATTATTAATTTTATTAAATACATAAATAAAAAGTTTACCTTGAGTAGGATTTGAACCTACGACCTGTACTTTGCTAGAGTACCGCGCTAACCAACTGCGCCATCAAGGTTCAAGCCCTAATCGATGTAAATTTTGTCTTTATGTATGTAGAACTGATGTAAATTCTAAATATAAGACGACTATTGAATTTTCTTCAGAATTTCGTTTAAAGTAAGTTTTTGGCCTGGGACTTTTAAAAGAACCGAATTCAATTAAATTTTTCTGTAACCTAAAATTAATTAAGATATTGTTTTGAGCTAGCAAAAATTTTAATTTCTATTAACTATATCATTCAAAAATATTTTTATTTGGCTGCTACCTTTCAGAAAAATTTTGTAAATATAATTCCGATGCCACATTCTTATCACCATCGGATAATATAAAACATTTTAACATGCAAAATTTTTCTGAGTTTGTATAATTGGGAATGTTAATAACTAAATTCCAAGATCACTTTGTTGGACACTTCTAATTTTTAATTTATTATTTGACATATAGGTACCGTTTGTTTTTACTTAAATACATCTCAGCCTCCTATGTGTACTGTGTATTCTTAATATAAAACGTAAATAAGAAAAACTTAAAAAATTATTAAAATAGCATAGAAGTGTCATATATTTTTGAAAAGCACAAAAAAATGTCATTTAAAAATGTCATAGCCAACTATGATTTCCATATAAAAAAATACAACTTTATGTCATATCTTTTTTAATTAAGGAGGTATTAAAAATGTGAATGTACTAACGGATTCTACTTAAAAAAGTGTGTTAAGAATATTTTTACAGTTTGTCGACATATTTAGAAATAATAAACATTTTCAAGTTTTTCAAAATCGCCATTTTTTCAATTCTGGCTAATTGCGCAATAAAGGTCAGAGATATCTTGATTATGACTATTGGATCTTAATTAACACCAAAATCGAGCACAAGGATCCCATACATGCCATCCTTCTCTAATACATACAGTTGAGAGAGAGATAAAAATATGTAGTTGTATTATAGTTTTACATCGATGAGTCATACCCAACTTTATTTTAATCAAACTTTATACCTAAACACCATCTCAAAACCGAACAGATTGCGGATCAATTTAACTTTTCTGTGCATTATTATATTATGCCATTAAACTCAGATAAATGAATGGTAAATAAATTATTGATGTAGGATCAAATATGTGCTCTGCTTTACCGTTTTATCAGCAATAATCAGAATGAAAAAATAAAATGTTTATACTTCAATGAATGAATTCCCAATGAATGACATTAAAAATTTATTTGAAATAACGTTACCCGTCACAAACAAAAATTAATATGATCAAAGAATCAAATATAAATTCTAAGTATCCTCTTTTGATCATATTAAAAACAACATCCTTCACGGATGATGTGGTGAAATTTGCATCCATAACCACAGACTTTTCAGTATCTGACGTAGTTTTATCATACAAACAGTAGGTGAATAAGCTTTTCTAATTTGACCCTTGTATGACGTTAATTGAATTGATATTGACCCTACGAATGTGCAATAATAATAAATCAAACCAATGTAATTTTTTATCATTATCTGCAACACAATTAGTTAATTATACACAATAACAATGACCCACAGTGACAACAAATTAATATAATGATAATAAGGACAGATGTTTTGTCGATTAAATAAATGATGGTTTTTTTCCGGTTTTAAAATTAATTCTTATAATTATTAAATTTTCGTCTAGATTGTTACTTTTCGGTTTAGTCTTTGTGCAATTTATGTACAGTCGATGACTCTTGCTCACGGATATATTAAATAATTTGTGCGTGCTTAAAGTCTACCGAACATTTTTAAGAAGTGTAACCCGTACGAGAAATTAAATTAAAATTCTTTGAAGCGAACATTTATTACTTAATTAATTAAGTGCCAAAAGTTTTCAAAAAAATAAACGCACTTTTCTTTCCCAAAATTATGACTTAATAATAGACACAAAATTGCATACCCAAGAAATTGCACGGTTATTTCTATGATTAATTCTGGTCTAAAATTAAAACAAAATTTCTTGAAAAAATATCATAAAAAGAATACAAAGAAAATCATTTTGAGCCATTTTATTTTAATACTTACAATTAGTATTGGCGTCCATATTGTATTTTCCGTACGCAATCCGGAATTTTAGTTTACATTATGCAACTGTACAGGCTGTCCCAAATTCGAGGGCAAGCATGGGGATCTCGCTTATTATAAGAGATAGGATATAGGTTTAAATTCGGCACTTTTGCAAAATTCGATGCCGAGTAATAATCTGAAAAGAAATTTGAGCTAACTCGAATGGATTTGGTTTTATGCTCAAAAAACTAAAAATTTCGATTTTTGTTTTTCGCGTTTGGCTACCTTATTATTAGGAATTTTCAAAATTCGATTAAACATTATTAAGGCAACTTTTTACGCACAATACTAATAAAGTATTGAAAATATTATGCGACGTTTTGTTTATTCTGAACCATCACCAGGTTTATTTTTTCTTATCGGGGTTAAGACATATTTTTATGGCGTTGGATGGAGAATGTTATGCTGATTTTAGCAATATATAACACTTCATGGTTTGATCGACTGCGAACTAAAATACTCTTAAATTAAAAACTAAATATTACATTATCACGATACCCATGAATCAAACAAAACTCAGGAGTTGGCTTTTGTCATATCATTTTCTAATTGTAAAAAGGGTAATAACTGCAAGATCCTTCGTGTTAGTGCTTTAAAATTTGCAAGTTTCTTTAGAATGTTTTCAAATTCAGAAAAACGAGACATGATAAGGATATTTTATAGCTGCAATAGAAATAGTGTCAGAGCAGAACAAAGATATTTAGAGGAATATCCGGAGAGGTAGCAACCAAACCAGAGATATTTTTTAAAATTAGACCAAAATTTGCGAGAATTTGGATGTTTTCAGAAACCTCGAAATGCATATGGTAGCAGACTAGACAGAGATGCCGAAGAAGAAATACTACATCAGGTACTATTTGTTAGTATTATACTAATTATAAGAATTTCCACTCACTTCACTGTTAATTTCAGCAGACATTTTTTGGAGAGTTATGACTTTATGTTATCCATCTTCGGTTCAAGAAAATCCTTCAACATCTACCAGAGAAATAGAGCAAACAATTGAAGTGCCAAAAACGACAGTTTGGCGAGTGTTAAAGCAACACCGTTATAAACCATTTAAGTTACACATTAGTCGAACTCTTCGGCCTGGGGACGATATGAGACGGTTGGATTTTGTAACCAACTTAATACCAAAATGCTGGAAAATCGCAACTTTCTCAATCAAATAATTTGGACGGGTGAGTGCAATTTTTCCATTAATGAAATGTTTAATCGTAATAACGAGCACTACTGGTCCGTTGAAAATCCACGAATTAACAGGCAAATGCGAGGACAAGGCCACCGGTCCTTTAATGTGTGGGTTGGAATCTGGAAGGATAGGCTCCTTGGGCCAATTATTTATGAAGTTATCCTAACGTCTCAACGCTACCTCGCATATCTAACACACGAAATATCAGACCTTTTGGATGATGTTCCGCTAAACGAAAGATGGACTCTCTGGTGGCAAATGGACGGAGCTCCTCCTCATAATGCTGCGATAATAAGTGAATATCTTAACGGCGAATTTCCTGATAAATGGATGGGAAATAGGGGACCACTTAGGTGGCCAGCAAGAAGTCCAGATTTAACCCCTTTAGATTACTTCCTCTGGGGCTATTTAAAAAATATGATTTATAAGACGCCACCGCAAAATATAGAAAAACTCCAGAATAGGGTTGTTAATGAACTTCGTTAAATTCCAACGACATAAAAATATATCTTAACCCCCATAAGAAAAAATAAACCTGATGATGGTTCAGAATAAACGAAACGTCACATAATATTTTTAATACCGTATTAGTATTGTGCGTAAAAAAGGTGCCTTAATAATGTTTAATCGAATTTTGAAAATTCCTAATAATAAGGTGGCCAAACCCGAAAAACGAAAATCGAACTTTTTAGTTTTTTGAGCATAAAATCAAATCCATTCGAGTTAACTCAAATTTCTTTTCAGATTATTACTCGGCATCGAATTTAGCAAAAGTGCCTAATTTAAACCTATATCCTATCTCTTATAATAAGCGAGATCCCCATGCTTGCCCTCGAATTTGGGACAGCCTGTACATACAAAAGTAGGACAATTAATTTATTTATAGAATCATACACCTTTATAAGATTATGTAGATTTTTCGTGGTTGCTAAACAACAATCAGAGGCAATGGTGAGGGGGATATTGACACTAATTGTTCAAACCGAACAAGATTTGTTACAGACGATTTCTAAGTCTGATTCTTACTGATTATTGTAACTGTAATGGACATCGAAAAGTTTGAAGATTGTAAAATACAAAGTTTCTAAAACGTGAAATGAAACGTATAGCTGTACCCTTGAAGAGCCATAAATCAATATGCTTTGAAACTGGATTTGCATTAACATTTATATACAAAATAAAATAAGCACAAAAAGAATAGTTTCCCTCTAATGAAACTGTATACTAAAAATTTTAAATTACTCGGATAGATGTATTTTGAATTAAATCGTATTTAATTCTGTTCTAGCTCAATTTACAAAAATATATTCTCAATTGAGATCAATTGATTGCTAAACTAAAAAGTCAGCTTTTTAGATCAAATTAAATTAGAACATAACCATATAAAACAATCGCCCCCAGGAATAACTTCAAAAGTCGGCCCTTCATTGGTGAGTGAATTCATTACGGCCGACACGAGCAAGTATCCTTCAGAACTACAGGGTGTCCCGTAAAATCACCGACAAACTTTTACAGTGAGTTCCCAGGAACAAATTAGGACATTATTCCCTCTTTAAATTTTATCCCAAAATGCACCCCTAAAAAGTTATACATTGAAAACTTGTAGATCTGTCGATAAAAGTTGTAGACCTTTTTGGATGTGGTACATTTTTAACAATTGTTCAGTAAGTGTTCGGTGAACAGCATTTTTAGAAATATTTAATTGAGAAGCGACGCGTCTAGTGCTTGTAGTTGGATTATCCTCAATTATTTCCTATATGCGCTCTTCTACCTGAACAATTCTAATGTGACGCTGACGTCTAGAATTTGGCTTTCTTTACAAAAAAAACTACCTGCTCCAGAAAGACGACGGTTAATGGAAGCAAAAGTGGTATGGTGTGGTTGATATCTATTTGGAGATCTTTCTAAATATCATCTTTCTGCAGCTCGAGAATTACCTCCACATTCGCCAAAGACAAAATCCATATCACTTAATGCTGAATACGAATAAAGTTCCATCATAAATAACAATAAAATAATAAACAGGAATACGTTTTACTTAAGTAGGTACAAACTTTTGACAATTAACTAATTTTGTTTTGTCTCGAAAACGCAGCCTACTACTAAATTAATTATTCAATAAGCACGTATCCGTTGCAGAATACAAATTATTTTTCAAAAACAATAAAATAATAAACAGGAACATGCTTTACTTAAGTAGGTAAGAACTTTGGGCCATTAACTAATTTTGTTTTGTCTTGAAGACGCAGCCTACTACTAAAAGAATTATCAAATAAGCACGTGCCAGTTGTTATAGAACACAAATTATTTTTCACATTTTCTCAAGAACCGTCGATTTTAGAAGAAAAATTTGAGAGACAAAATTCCTTTGTTTTAAAATGTGTTACTAAACTAAAGTAGAAAAATTTTAATTTATTTTGCGAAAATAATTTTTTTAAGGGTTGAAGCCGCTACTGCTGAACGGGTGATGTGATTTTTTTTTAATTTCTATCAAATTTTGACTTGTATAAGATAAGTCGACTGTATAAAAATCAATAAATAATTTTCATAATTTATAGAGATAACGTTCTACATTTTAAATTGAACTTTGAGAGTGTATAACTTATTAGGAATAATGCACTATGTAACATATCCACCATCAAAAAGAGAAGTGACGGGAAAGTAACTGGTGTAAAATATTGGTAACAAAATACAAAATTAAATCAATTATATTCGTACCTGAGATGTAAATGACCCATTAGTATTTATATAGTGTTATATATTTGACAAATGGTCGTTTACAAGAAAAGTTTAGAACCAAAATAAATTTAGTGAAGTAACACGATATCTAGCAATTAAATAGATGATTAAATAAATCCAGAAAATATCTGTTTAAGATAAACTTAGTATACTTCAATCAACTCAGCCATCATTTTTTTTCTAGTAAGAGCCACAGAGACCATTTTTTGGTTAGAAAAGCATATAACGTGTAAGGATAACAGAAAATTTCAATTTTAAAGGTAATTAATTAAAATTGAGAAAGCATTAAACAGTGGCGTAGATGATTCGGGTAAAATAAGTAAAATAACTTTGGGAGAATTTTTAAAATTATGGGTCAACGAATTTTCGAGAAGCGTCGTACAAAAAATAAAAATAAAAAATAGAATCATTTACATGTCGCCGTCGTAGCTTGTATTATTGTTGAGTTCGTTGATACGTGACTTTCATTCTCTTAACGAATAGATTGAGAGTCATAAGGAAGTGGTTTTCCCAAGGTATGACCATACAGGACATGTTCAGGACCAAACAACTGCTGTGCAGTCAATAACTTCATGATGATTCGTACGAAGAACACAACCGACTGTTGCCAAGTTCACATCCCATGTCCGATGATTACCTTCAATGTCGGTGGCTGGAGCACTTTTCAGGACACTATTGAATCGTTTCGCTGGGTTAACTTGTGGACGATAGGCGATAGTTAGTACGTAATGACAAACCAGAAGGACTAGCGTTCAGGACGAATCGTGACGCATCACACATCTTTAAATACCAGGAATCGGTAACAGGGAAAGTAATAAGAGATGTACGGGAAAATGCATCGAGTACAATATGGTCGTTATCCTCGCGGTGAATCATGAAAAAGTTAAATTGTTGTAAGCGAATAGCCCATTTTGGCAACGGTCCTGAAGGATTCAGCAGTTTATTTAACCACACTAAAGAATGGTGATCAGTGATCACCGTACAGTAACAACCCTCAACTTAAGGACGAAATTTCTCGATTGAGAAAAAGTTAGCATTCCTTCTCTGTAGTAGAGCAGTTTTGTTTAGGCTTGGTTAAAAATAGACTGATATAGCTAATAACCTTTTCACCCGTAGAAGTAGTTTGAGAAAGAATAGCGCCAATACCAAATTCAGAAACATCTACGTGGATAGTTGAAGAAAGAATAAAGTTAGGACACGAAGGAATAGGAGTCGTAACTAACCGTTCCTTAAGAGACAGCAAAATATTCTGACGGATACCAAATTAAAGAAGCATTATTCTTAGTAAGGCTTGATAAAGGATAAGCGGCAGAGGAAAAATTAGGAATAAAGTGGCGGTACCAACTGTAAATACCTACAAAACGACGAATCCCAGACACGTTGGTAGGAGTAGGAATGGACAAAATAGAAGATGCTTTGTCCGAATCAACGAAAAGACCATTTTTGTTAACTGCCTAACCCAAATACTTTCATTCAGGAAGGCGATATTCAAACTTATCTTGTCTGAGTGTAAGACCAGCCAATTTAAGCCGTTCAAATTTTTTGGCTGTACTTCTAGGTGAAATTTGAAGGATAGAATAGCGATGATTTGGTCGAGATATGAGAAGCAATAAGGTTCATGATCTACACTAAAAACACGATGGATTAATCTCTGAAAGGTAGTCTGCGAGGTATGCAATTAAAAAGTTACTGTATTAAACCCTTAGTGGAGACAGTAAACGCCATTATGACTCTAGACTCTTCGGATAAGGGGATCTGCTACTATGCGAAGTAAGATTCGAGACTCGATAGATAACGAGCATTGCGCAAGCGATCTAAAATGAAGTGATGTAAGGTTGCGGAGAGTCATCTTTTTGTGTAACCGATTTGACTTTTCGGAAGCCGATAGAGGATCGATAGCCGTAATCCTTTTTCTTCACAACTACTATTGGACAAGGGGAAGATGGTTCGATGGCATTTAAAGATAACAGGTTATCTAGCTCTTAATTAACCACTCTTTCAGTGCAGGAGACAGAGGGTAGCATGTCTGCTTAATTGGTTTGCAACGAGGAGTAACTCGAATTTGATGTTCCACTAAAGTGGTACAACCCAAATCGGATGATTGAGAACAAGAAGTATCTAATAAAACCATAAGAAAAAAATGATCCAAAACCACCACACAATTTCGGGGAGATTTGGACAGCGCAGGAATCAACTGTCTAATCACCAAATTTTACAACCAATCCCTGTTCATAGTTTTGTGATAATCCCGATCCTTGTTTCCTGAATCGAGTAAATAGTCCTAGTTTTCCCAAAATTCTAAATTACACCCCGCGTGTAAAATGGCATATCTTTTACTTACACTTTTAATTTTGGATGGATTACTTTTGATGTCAGAATCATGCACCGAACAATGGATATTAAAACCATTTCGATGAATCCATGTTTAGGCCAGATACACAAATCTGGCATCTTGGTCTGAACTTTGCAACTGCAGAAATTTTCTCAAAAACTTAATTTTAGTTATAACGACGTATTTCATTTCACCTAAATTTTTGTTTCCATTTACTCATTTCAAAATCCAAAACCCAGCAAAATCGAAATCTATTTTAACATGATGTTACAATTTGTCCAAAGTAAAATATTCATTTTCCGAATTAAATTGCCAAATAGTCGTTGTAGATCTTTCCGAAAGATGAAATCTGAAAACTCATATTTTCCGTGTTTACCACAGTATGTATTGCCGTTATGATGTCTTGGACAGTACGCTGTGAAACCTACAACCAATTACATACTTAATTTGCCACAGAAAAAGTGGCTTTTAAGTTCTTGCGTACTTGAAATATATCGACACCATTACGATTATTATTTGTTCATCATATGTGTTACTTAAGTAGGCAACACAGCACGATTGCTTTTGACAGGACGGCGTCAAGTTTACTTCTTGTAGTTTTGACAAATGGGAATACTAGTACAGAAAAAAAATAACATGGCCTGCTCTAATGCAAAATAAGATGGAACAGAGTACGAAATAGTATTTTACGTTATAAGTCCGGTAAAAAAGATATTACGTACGAATAAGTAATTAATTTTAAGTCCGAATTTTATTGCGCAATGAGTACGTAATATCTTTTGACCGGACGAATGACGTAACGTATTTTATTTCATACTGAAAATAAAATTTTAAATATTTAAAATAAGCCAAAAATGTGGTCCAAACAATCAAAAATTCGCGAATTATAACAAAAAAACCGCTGGTTAGCATAGTTTGAGTAGTTGCTAAGGTGACTTGTTTACATTTTTCAAACAGTTAAAACATTTAAAATGAACGAGAACGCAAAGCACCAGCATTCGGAAGAAATTGCACAAAAATGTAGAGAAGCTACGGCCAAGCTTATTCCCGTAAAGTCGGAAGAGCGTTGAATATGAAGAGTTTAGTGAATGGCGACGACAACATAATGTAGAAAAAATTGATGAGGATGTTATGCTGGCGTATTTGTATGATTTAGTGAGTATTTTTTGGTATTTTAAGTATAAATTGTATTTGTAATGAAATTTTTTAAATGTTTAGTCTACAAAATATTGTGGTACTTCTTTGTGGAGCAAATATTCCATGGTGAAGTCGATGTTGCTCGTGTTTGAGAATATTGACATTTCGAGATTCTCGAGGCTAAAATCATTTTTAAAATATAAAACAGCTGATCATCAGGCTAAACAAGCAAAAACACTCAGCCGAGAAGAAATTCATGAATTTCTAAGAAGTGCTTGATAAAGAATATCTTCACACAAAAGTGAGTAAACATTTTTATGCATTGGGGAGCAAATTATTTAGGAATCATTTTTTATTTTTAGGTAATTTCCATGATTGGAGTTGCTGGAGGCTGTCGCAGAGAAGAACTGTACGAAATGTCTTTGAACGATATAGAAATCACTGCTTCTCAAATGGTTATTACTATTCCTCAAACAAAAACTAATAGGCCGCGGGTATTTACAATAATTAAAGAAAGAAAAATATGTAAATGTACGTCCAAAAAATACTGAACATGGTAAGCTGTTTTTGGGCTACAGGTATGGACAGTGCATCAATCAAAGAGCTGGAATTCACACAATTGGTGGAGTGGCAAAACGTATCGCACAGTTTCTGGGTTTAGAAAACCCTGAAACCTACACTGGACATTCGCTCAGAAGAACAGGTTCTACGCTCCTTGCCAATTTGGGAGCCGATATTTCTGTTGTTAAGCGATTTGGTGGATGGAAAAGCTGCACCATGGCAGAAAAATATGTTGAAGATTCCCTTGAAGAGAAAAATAAAATTGCTCGTATGATTCAAGGTAGAGAAAGTTTTGTTGAAGTTGTTACGAGACGACGAGAAGAAGCATCTTATTCAGAAATTCAAGCCCTGAATTCAATACATCCAGCTCCAAAGGCCAATACGTGTATAAAGACTGATGTAATTGGCAGTGATACTCGATCCACAACAGTGTGGGATTGTGAGAAAATTCCTTCAATTCAAACTAATGGAAATGAAAGTTGTGCCGTGCCGTTAATATTAATTTAAGCATACCAAAATGACCTTAACTCTTATTTTTCAGTTGAATTTCACCTTAAGTCTTATTTTCAATTCAACTTTAATTCAGTATCTGTTTATTTTCTAAAAATTTGTTAATAAATTTTTTCTGCAGTTGGCTTTGAATTGAGTACGCTAAAATTCCTAGTGTGCTGTAAAAAGCTACAATACCGTAAACACGTGTTTTATAGTATACTAGAGTATGACGTAAAACTGACAACTACAGTATAGTATGAAATAATAAAAGTGATTTAAGTTTTTACGTACTTGAAATATATACGACACCACTATGATAAGTTCCCCATTACTATTCCCCGTTGTACTATTTTTAAGGTGCTTAAAATTTGCAACTTTGTACTCTTTACGATAACTTTGGGCATTTTCTGAACAAATTATTATTATTTAAATACGAAACTTGATTATTATACGCGTTACTTAAATAGGCAACACAGCACGATTACTTGTGACAGGGCGGCGTCAAATTGACTTCTTGTAGTTTTGACAAATGGGAATACTATTACAGAAAAAAAATGACATGGCCTGCTCTAATGCAAAATAAGATGGAACAGAGTCTAAGTAGCAAATTATTCATTGTAACCTAAAAATGTACTTTTGTCAGTTTTCTAGTACGTCTTCTGAAGTATCGTAGTTTTCCATTGTAACCATCGGTTTTATTCATCTAACCGTGTATTATTTTCCAGAAACATTAAGTAGTAAGTACATACATTTTATATATCCTGCGAATGTACACTTAAAATAGGCAGGTCTTAAACCCTGTACACTTTGTTGGTTGTTGAAGAAATATTCCATGTTATATCAAATAAACGTATGTCAAACGCTTTATCTCTTAAATGCCACCGCAGCATCCTTAACACGATGATTCTAATTCTATATTATCTGTTTAAACCGCAGAGATAAAAAACTACATATTTCTTATTTCTCCATTAAATAACTGAAGTGTGCACATAAAACGCTGAAGTTCTAGATAACAAATTGACAAGAATTTTAACAACCACTTATTTATATCACATACCTATATCTCACAACATTTTAGAAATTTGCTAGTTATGTTATTATCTATATTAGTTTCCTCACGTCACCTTTCTCAAATGGCTATAATGCATGGCATCCTCCATATGCCAGAAGAAATGATTAAGATCTCTCGCTCACTGCTTACCTTCGTCATTTAAACGACAGATAATGTCGACTACAATAAATGAGTTTTCAGGTAATAACTTTTCTAACCAATCAATTTAGTTTGATCTTAATGGTTAAGTTTTATCTTTCGCCTTCTTACTAATTATAATAGTTAAGAAATGTGTTAATCTTAAACAAACTTACAACTAACTTCATTTAATGGTCCAGATGTTTTTTTGCATGCACTATCGCAAAAATTATTTTAGTAAGGCTTCATCTTAATGACAGCGATGATGCAATTTCCTCATTATCTGTGACATATCTTTATTTTTACCCGCATGCAATCCTTACAAAATTAGAACAGTATTTTAAATTGTTATACCTACAAGGCTTACAAGACTAGTGATTTAATCTGCAATGATTTTATTAATTGAATGTGGCATTTATATTATTTATGGGTGCTAGAAATATGAAGTACGTATAGTACAGTAGGAACCCTATCAATTTATTGAAATTACTGAAGTAAGTAAAATGGTTGGAAGAATTTCGTTGCAACTATCCCTACAATCAATACAAAATAAATATTTTAATTGGATTATGTTAGGCCTTCAACCTCGTTCCATAATACACATTGTTACTTATGTTCTTTAGCCCTAATTATTCTAAAGTCATATTTATCTAATATATTATTACGCACTACATGGAGGATGTTTATATGTACGTTGTTACCTGTTACCGCTTTTGAGCATTATCTTAGTTAACTTTCTTGTTATTGTAATTAATTTCAGTCTAAGTATGTTAATTTGTATTCAGGGTGTCACAAAAAACTGTAGCCTACTATACAGGATCGGATACTACGTATATGATTTATAGTATTTTTTTCATTTCACCGTAGTTTCATCGCAGTCCATTTTATGTTTTGTGATTCTTTAATAGACCTATTAACAAACGCGACGTCATCATCTCCGATGTCATTATAGCCGTTAATTCACGCACGGAACGTTTTACGAAAATTTTTAGGTTCGCAAAGCTTGATCCGGAATTATACGAGACACTATACAACGCAAACTATTCCAATATTGAGCATGACCAAGGTAAAAAAGAGTAACAAAATGGAAATTAAATCTACGGTAGATTTACATGAACAAATAAAAAAATGGAATAATTAGGTTACCGTAGAGTTAATTTCCATTTTTTACACTTTTTTATTGGAATACTTTACTTATTGCGTATTATCAAGTAAGGAATAATTTGTGGAATTATAGCATGCATGTCACTCTTACTAAATGTGTCAAAAACAGGATGCGTTCAGTAGAAAAATGTTGATGTGTACAAATTCGCGACCCTAAATTTGACTTTAACGTATTTCAAGGGCCGTACATTCAAGATTTTCTTGATTATTTTCCATTTTCGTGTTTTGTGGCAGAATTTGGATAAAACAAAAGGCGACTAGATCAAATTTTCACTTTTAAAATTAAGACATCCTCAAAAATCCCTAAATCAACCAAAGTAAAAATTTTGTTTAAAAAATGCAAATTATAAAAAACGTGTTTCATAAGATTTTGAAGCACTCATTATTTAAAAACATCGTGGCTACGCCAGTCACTCTTTAAACTTGAATTCGTGCTTCAATACTGATCTTGTTTTTTAATATACCTACTATTAAATATCCCAAAAAGAGATATGAAAATGTAAACTGTCACAAGTAACGCACATAATAAAAATAAATATCTTTTGGATATTAAATCGAGAATTGTTTATTAATCTTGCATAGAAATTTAAACGTTTCGATAATTACAATCATCGTCCTCAGTAAACGATAATAGCTTTAAAAATCAATTGAGTTGCCTGAATAAATTTATGATATATGAAAACGCACATATAAGCATGCTATTAATATAACAATTTGATAAACATATTTAAAAGACAACTACTAAATCTATTTTTGTTTTAATAAAGAACAGTAGATCCTTAACAACTTAATATGTATTATTATACTAATTTATCACAAATCAGAACACCCTCTAACGGACGAAGGCATTAAAAATGTCATAATCAAAGAACAAATTTAACAACATTTTATCAAGGGAGGTTGAAAGCATACCTCGGGATTTAAGAGTTTCCGAGCTTGGTAATAGCCTTCCGACTACCAATTCCTTATTCTTAATCCATGTTCATCCTATTGTTCTTCTCGCGCTCACTGTCTTCCTATCGGATTAAAAGTCCAAAATAAAAAAAATGGATGTGCTTTCTAGGGTAAAAAATACCGTACGTAAAATCCTGCCCCGTTCGGATTTCCGGGAGAGTAGAGCCCAAGCGAACTCGAAAAGTACATCCGCGGTATCAGGTCTCATCTTAATTCCGTTCACCAACATCTTCAACAACCTGAGATTTTGTTTCTATTTGAAATATAATTCTATTCTGAAAACTCCGATTCACTCGACTTGGAATTTCCTCAAAACTCTAACTTTACTCTAACTTTAGATACAAAGTAGTGTGTGCCTATTTTAAGGCTCTTCTAAACTTGTTGAAAACGTCTAGTTCCACATGTATTTGCATATACGTTGTATTCACTATTGACGTAGCATATCTTTACCTGACCTGGCAAAATAACAACTACCAATCCTCTCTTGTTGAAACTGGGGATAGTAAAACCAGTTTTTGTGATTTATTGTTAGTAGATTATTAAGCGTATAAATAAATAAAACTAAAAAAATAAATGTTACAAAAGGTGTTCCACATGATGACCGTTTGTTTCGATACATAATCTCACTCGTTTTGATAATGAGCGGGAATTAAGTTGAACTGTTCATCAACCAATATCTCGAAAACGGTTGGTCTGAGAGGCATCGACCTAGTATACCTTTTTTGCTTAGAACTGAAAAGGGAACAAACTAATTCAAACAGAACGTCAATATACTGGGTGGTAAAAAAGTTAAGGCCAATTAACTTTTAGCATACCACTGGCGCCCTCTGCAGACAGGATCAAAATCAATAAAATATTTAAGTTTCTCGACCACAAAAACCCCCGTGCTCCAAATTTCAGGACCATATCCAAATTTGTTCGCAAAATATCGCCATAAAATCGAGGTAAATAAAATTTTTTCACACCCTAAACGAAGCGTTTCCGGACCTGGGTTTATATGAACTTTTTTTCTTATTTTTCGGTCTAGAATCACTACGCAAAGTTTGTCCATAGAGTTTCTGGACACCCCGTATATATATATATATATATATATATATATATATATATATATATATATATATATATACACACACACAGGGTGATTCACGTCGATGGTACCTTAGACGTTTACGGAAAACGAGACATGGGATCTTTTTGAAAATTTGGCCACTTGCATGGTTGGCTCGGATCTATCGATCTAAAATATTTTCAGGTTGCGACCTTGTCTGTTATATGGAAAAGTGGCATCACCTTTGATATTTTTAATGAGACGCCCTGTATATTATCACATTGTTGGGTTCGCTATTACTTTTAAATTTTTTTGGATCACACATCCCTATGCCTATCTTCAACCGTTTTTGAGTAATTAGTTAATTTCCTTATTTTTTAGCCAAAACATGGTTCCAATCGAATGTTCATTATTGTGGTGTTTGAATTTGTAGAAAGTTGAAATTCTGGATGCACTCTATGAATAAGCTGTTCATCAGTTCTGCGTAACGAAATTGGTTCCATAGTGTACAGGGTCGTTTGAAATTCGTTACGTTTTCGCAAGGTACAAAAATGCAGAAAAGTTCATTATTTTAAATGGGACACCCTGTATATTATCGAATATTCTGATAGACAATTGAAGTCCCTTTAAAATGATATATCATGTTCCTATACCTAAACAGTAAGGTTTCCGAAAGAGAAACATGTTCCTATAAAAATTTGTAATCTAGTCACATGTTTCTATTGTTACAATGAAGTGTCAAAATTTTTTGACATTATTAAATTCTGACATCAGTATTGTTGACATTAGCACGCATCTACATACGGTAATAAGAGTAGTAGCGAAAAGTATTAAAATGGAAAGGAATAATTATTTTAATGAAGTTTTGATGAAACTCTTCATTCTTCATGGACAATGTGACCAAATTATAGCGAGAACATGCAGGAAATTCAGCGAAATGTATCCTAATTTGCGACCAATGGACAAAAGAAAGTTTGTACAATTATACAATAATTTCAATAATTATGGATCGAAACTGATTGCGGAACGAACAAAGTATATCACTTCAGACGAAGACAATATTATAAACGTTCTGGCCTATTTTCACGCTCATCCCCAAGCTTCCATAAGGAGTGCAGAAGAAGAGTTAGGCCTACCTTATGCTTCCATTCAAAGGATTCTTCAATATCAAGAGATGCACGCATACAAGTATACGACAGTTCAAGCTCTCAAACCGGAAGATTATCAAAAGAGGATAAGCTTTTGTGAAGACTTTCTGATCCGTATCCAAGAAGATCCGAACTTTTTAAAAAGAATAATTTGGACAGACGAAGCTAAATTTTCTAGGGAAGGCATTTTCAACAGAAAAAACCAACATTTCTGGGCAGACCAAAATCCAAAAGTTGTTAGAGAAACGGGATTCCAAGAAAAGTTTAGTTTCAATCTTTTTGTCTTTTGAAAGATAATAAAATAAGTTATTATATTTATGATGAATCTTTGAACTCTCAAAAATATCTCGAAATTTTAAGAACGGTAGTGAACAATTTCTTGGATAATTTAACATTAGAAGATTATCGTACCTGCTGGTTTCAACTGGATGGAGCACCAGCTCATTGCTCTGCAGAAGTAACTGAAGAGTTGATCCAAATGTTCGACGATCGCTGGTTAAGGCGGTTAGGACCGTGGAATTGGCCTGCGATATCACCCGACCTCACACCTCTTGATTTTTACTTGTGGGGTAATTTGAAGAGGAAGGTTTATATGACACCGGTACTCACGAAACAAGACCTGCGTCAACGAGTTATCAGGAGCATTGAAGAGTTAGATCCCACAGAGATAAGGCGGGCCACAATTTCATCAACGATTATTCGTATTCTGAAATGTTTGGAAACCAGCGGTCGTCATTTTGAAAATTTATTGTAAATGCTTTCTAGTTTTGTTAATTATTGTTTGATATTATTTACATTACGATTCATGTTTAACTGAATTTGTTATTTGACGTTCTTGTTTGTGTAGTAATTTCCTGCTATTTTGATCCTTTTCAAATTTCTCCCGTTAATAAACGCCCGAATGTTTTATTATTAGTGCACTAATTGTGACAGAAAAGACAGAATAGTGCGATTTTTATAGGAACATGTTTCTATTTCGGAAACCTTACTGTTTAGGTATAGGAACATGATATATCACTTTAAAGGGACTTCAATTGTCTATCAGAATATTCGATAATATACAGGGTGTCCTATCTGAAATAATGAACTTTTCTGCATTTTTGGACCTTGCGAAAACGTAACGAATTTCGAACGACCTTGTACAATATGGAACCAATTTCGTTATGCAGAACTGATGAACAGCTTATTCATAGAGTGCATCCAGAATTTCAACTTTCTACAAATTCAAACACAACAATAATGATCATTCGATTGGAACCATGTTTTGGCTAAAAGATAAGGAAATTAATTAATTACTCAAAAACGGTTGAAGATAGGTATAGGAATGTGAGGCAAAAATAATTTAAAAGTAATAGCGAGTAATAGATGTAATAATATACAAGGCGTCTCATTAAAAATATCAAAGGTGATGCCACTTTTCTACATTCCGAGCAAGCCATGCAAATGACCAAATTTTCAAAAAGATCCCATGTCTCGTTTTCCGTAAACGTGTAAGGTACCATCGACGTGAATCACCCTGTATATATATATATATATATATATATATATATATATATACTTTCACCACTTTCACTTCTTTCGCTTCGGCTACTTTTCCCACTTCCATTTTCTCGGTGTTGTTTTCTGTTTTCATGTTGTGGGCGCTGAGGATATGATACGATAGCCTCTCGGATAGTCCTTTTTGTAGCGCTTTTGATGTTGGCTATCATCCTGGTATTTGCAAACGCTATGGTGTGTGACGTACTGACGCGTGTTCCGCTAGAGACGATGTAGATGCACAGCCGTTTTGCGTTCCTCGCATCGAACGTTGATCCTCCTGTTTGTTTGTCCTATGTATACCTTGTCACATGTTTCAGAAGGGATGGCACTTTAGATAATTTTCTGTGCGTGTTGAACGTTGTCTGTATGCGATGTTTGCTGAGGATTTTCGCAATCTTGCCTGTTGTTCCTTTTACATACGGAATGTGATCTTAGCTGCTGATGGTTCCTTCTGCTCTGTGAGTCTCGGTTTTCCTTATCCTGAAGGATTTCGGGCGTTCCTCATGGTAAATCCATGTTACAGTAGTGCCGTTGTTAGTGTTGCCATCTCTTCCTTTTTGTGAGTTGAATCCGCGAATCTCGTTGATCTCGCCACCACTGTTATAACTGACTGTAGCTGCGCCGGATGATGGTGAGATTTGGCTTTGAGGTATCTGTTGGTATAGTTGACTTTGCTGTACACTGTGTGACTTCGGTTTGAGTCAGGCAGAATTTATAATTTCAGTTTCCAAGTGGCGCATGAATAAGGTGGCTATCACTGATGATAGTAGTATTCCCATTGGTGCTCGGTCGACCTGTTTGTGCCGTTGTCGCTTGTACAAGAAATACGTATTCCTCAGACAGTGATCCGTTAGTGTCATGATGTCCTTCGTAATTCGGTGTTTCTTCTTGACTATCTCGAGCGACTCTTTGATTGGGATATTTGTAAATAGTGACATGACGTCAAAGGTGACTAGTAGGTAGTCTGGTTTACTGTCTCCTTCAGTATCTCGATGAGGTGGTTCTCTACATAGGGTTCCGCTTGTTCCGCATATGGTTGTAGTTGTTGCGCCAATATATTTCGCTGGTTGTTGTAGTGGCGACCCCATTGCACTGAATTAACCATATATATATATATATATATATATATATATATATATATGCTACATGTCTAATCAGCATGTAAACATTTTTTTGAAAGTGAACTCGACTAAACTCCTGCGTACGGTCGTTTGACCGCAGAGCACTTGGATGCGTGGGGTTTTGGAGGGTTGCTACAAGGTTGTTGACGTGGTTAGATAGCCACTAAAGGATAGGCGCCACAGGTTTTAGTCAGGAAAGGGAGAAAAGGAAAGAAAAAGGAAAAAGAGGAGTTAGAGTAGGGGCAGGCCCTGTAAAACCTGAAACAGGTAGTGCTCCAAAAAAAAAAAAAAAAGGAGGAACAATTTATAAGAGAGACGAACTTTTATCCGAACAACCAAACAGTAACCGTTTATTTAATTTAATTTAAAACTCACATTAATACTTGTCGAATAAATATCGAACGTAAACAATAATGATACTATGCTAGTTTTCCCCCAAAGTATTCATAACAATCTTAACTAACAAAATATTTATAATTCAGCCCTGACGATGGCAAGTGGTGAGCCGTCGCAGATGCCCACAAAGAAAAAAAAAACTAAATGTATTTAGATCGTTAATCGAACCCTAAACGTAAAAGAAAAGTTTCGTTAATTGTGCCGCTCCCGACGGTTGTAAGTACTTACAAATCGCAGCCGAAAGGGCGAAAGTAACCCATAAAGTGCGATCTAAAATAGATCCACAATGAAAATAGTAGTGCTTAATTTTTGAAACGGCTTGCCTACGTTTCACAAAATAGAATTTAAATCCCCAATGATTTTGATTTCGGTTTCTTGAATTTTATTAAAACCCTTAAGAAATGGTATTAAATAGAAATATCGGGATAGTCTGTTCAGTGCAAGGCATAGAATTGCAGCAAGACATTCAATAGTACAGAAATTTTTATTACAGCAGAACCTGCTCTGAACAAAATTATCCGTAATGACAATTAATTAATATTAATGAAAGACAAAGTACAGAAAAGTTACAGAAATTCTAAATTTGAATATAAATATATATACAGTTTCAAACAATGACTGTAATTCATACGACCTCGATATCTGTTCCACCCTGTATATAATGTATTTTAAAAACAGGAGCTTCAACGCGCAACTACCGTGTGAAGGTAGTGAACTAAGTAGGTCAACGTCCCAATGAATAATAGGTGTGGTTTTTTTCTTCTTTTTGTATGCAGAAAGAAATTACCAATTGAACAAATCAAACTCTAAATTATTCAACCACTTTAGCCTCCAGTAAAAGCATGTTATTATAAATGATAAATTTTTGTTACACGTAAGTACATAAGGTTAAACACCGAATGTAACCTAACTCTGTTGTACTGATTTTAGCAATACACTGTTCATTACACAAATCCTGTGTATATTGAATAATAAAGAATTCTGACCTTTGATGAAGAATTACCAAACTGTAAATGCCCTTCGTGTTTCGAAGGTGGTAGTTACTTTGTGGAACCAAGACAGCTAATCAGTAGCTAAGAGCCAGCATTCCAGTAGGAATAGGTACGGAGGTGATCGGTAGTGGATTCCAATTTGCTAGTTAGGTATATAAATAAAGAATAGCTGTTTATTTCGCCGGTATCAAGGCGCTCTTTTTAGATGTTTAGAGCCGATAGCGATGATTTCGTTTCAACAGACCTATGTTATAAATTTAATTAATCTTGCGAAAGTGCCCGAGGATATGAGGATTGAGAATTTCAATAAGATCCGCTTGTAAAGCGTCAGTAAGGTTTTATACCAAAAAACCATTACCTTATATGAAAAATTTTCCAAAGAAACGATGCTTAAACATCTTATAAACGGAAGGAAAAATTTTCTTGAAGATCAATCTCCCATCGGAAAATGGCGTGTTAAGTAAAAGAAAGATCAGGAACAACGCCCTAACAAAAGCAATATTACAAACCTGTCAAAACTATTCAAACTAGATAAGAATGTTAAAACCAAATTTTGATAAATAAATTTTACAGATATCCCATTGTTGTCTTTTAAAAACAAGATTCCTTTTCAAACTTTATTAAATGACCCTAAATCTTCGAGATGGCGCAACTTGTTTAAATACCAAATTTATATCTATAAAGGAATAAAAGATGTGTACGTTAAATAAATTAGTTTAACTGTAGAGGTGCGAAAAATAATTTTTAGGTACGAAATTAAAACATTCCACCAACGAATACGGAAATATTTATTTAGATGTAACTAATTAGTTCATTCATTAAATAAAGCAACGGAAGTTATCGAAAATACACGTTATTCACGATAAACACGTAACAATATATATATATATATATATATATATATATATATATATATATATATATATATATATATATATATATATATATATATATATGTATATATATATATAATCAAAGTTGTTAATCGTGGCTGATTAAGTTAAAAAACAATAAGAAAGATTTAGTGGTAGCAGCCCCACAACCTTGGCTGCTACCCACTAAATCTTTCTTATTGTTATATATATATATATATATATATATATATATATATATATATATATACATGTATATATACATTCATTGTTAAATTATTGTAATAAGCTGTACTGAATTGCATTGAGGTTAGTGGATGAAAGTAGCTCCATTGTAGCTAATCTAGAACTAACTTGTCGAATAAATTTAAATTTAAGCAGCAAATTGCTGGAAAATTGTTACCACCGAAAAACTATTAAAATAATAGTTCTTTATGTACAAAATATTTTCCGTTACTATTTTATTTTACTTAGTTTAAACAAATGTTTGTTTTCTAAGTAAAGTCTTGACATCATGGTACACAACGCCATTTAGTTTTTTTCGTCGATATTATACAGGAGGTTCATTAGTGAGTCAAAGTGAATTTGCGGCTAAACTGTGCATAGTAGAAAAAAAATGTTTTATACAAAAGTTGCTTGAATTCAAGTACGCTATAATCTAAAAATAATTTCGCATATACAAAGTGTTCCATAACAGCGGTACATAACCTCTCTTTCTTATTTTAAATGGAATGGTATAGTTTTTACTGTGGATTTCGTTTCTACTCTGAAAAACAAAAACATGTCGTATAGCTAAACTTAACTGTTTTTGGAATATTTGTACTTTTAGATAAAAAATTATCATTTTTCGTCGTAGTTCAAAAATGTATTTTGAGGTTATTACCAAATCTATGAACTTGTAACTCCGCATGTAATTAGTGCAGACATTAATCTTTTAAGAAATATTATGACATTTAATTTTTCTACATGGTGTACCAGAAACATGAATTTATAAATAAAACACCCTGTATATTATTACATTATTCGAAAGAAAATTGAAAGACCTACATTTTTTATAACAAGCAAATTTTGTTTATTTGCAACGGCTCGACCGATATCGACTACATTCGGCAAGTAGGTGTGGAGTTCGAACGGTTATGAAAAAACCATTTGCGACATGACAACCAAGTTTTATACAACGTAAAATTTGTTTTATTAGAAATTTCACGTCAGTGAAGGAATTTATAACTGTATTATTATTTTAAAAGTCAATTTGTTTTGGAATTTAAAGTTTACAGGAATATTCCTTACTGGAATTCAATTTCCATAGCCTCTTCAGATTTGACTAATTTTAAGAATTATTTTGGTGTTTTTTTTTTCAATTTAATTTAGACCAAGCGTTTCAGATAAGTAGAGTTCAGGTAACCAGTTTCCATCCCAAGTGTAATGAGTACATATTATGTACGAGTAGTTAGTTTACACAGCCAGTATCGTGAGTACACAAATTATACCAGTGACTGGTTTGGATTCCTATTTATGTAGATCATCTTAGACTTATAGTTCATGGTTAAACTTAGGTAATACTCTTATTATTTTTTTATTATTTTTGACCTTCACCGAATATGGTACAGCACCTTTAAGTGGGAACCAAAGCGCCTATACAACTCAGCTTGTTGCCGTTAGTTGCGTATTGGGATTGAATTTAAAGTTAGAGATTGGTTTTGTAAAGAAATCAAATATCTACTCAATACGTGGTACTGCACGATTTTGAAAGAAGTGATATGACCGAAATTTAGCTATTTCAAGCGACTGATTTTCTGAACGTATGCTATCAATATATTTTCTGTAGTCTGTAGTTCTGTTCTGTAGTCATGTACAGATCAACACATAACACAATAACACGTAGAATTAAACTGAGGAGGCGGATTTTATCGGTACCATTAATATAGTAACACAAAATTCATGCAGAAAATGAGAATTAGTAATATAGTTTTAAAATAAAATTATGTAAATTTTGTATGAAGTTAAAGAGTTATTAAGCAGTATGGGTTCTTCAATTAATAATCCAAAATTCTTTTAAAACATTTATTAATCAATAATCACGTTAACAGTACTTGAATTACGAAAAAATTTACATAAAATTTTTGACCATCTTATAACAGTACTAATACACTTTTGTATCATCCCACACGTTGTCTGCGAGTTGTCTGGTAAAAGTTAGATGACCGAAACGTTATTCAATTTAGGATTATTTATACCTTCAACTTCACTTGTAAATAACAGTTCTTTTATCAAGATCTCGGAATACATGCTATAAACAATTTATTGTCATCATTTATAAGTGTTTTACCGTTCACTTTCTTTCTTCGAAAGAAATTAATGTATTGGCAAGAGAAAAAGAAAACGTTTATAATTCTCTGACAGTTTAACATTCTCAACCATTGTTTATTTCGATTTTGTAAAGAACCAAATATTTTTTAGATTGGTGGCTAATTAAAGCTCTGATTCATTGATTTTAACACTGCTTAAAAAAATCAACGATGTATTAAAAAAAACAGCAGATTCTAAGTATAAAAGCAAAATCAGTCTTAACTTAAATTCCATCTAAAAATGTCCACAAAACAACTTTGCACCGTCTTAAAACATTTTGAATTGAAAATTACATTTGCATATTAAACAACTCTTGATAAAAATCTTATTTTTGTTTTTATTTCTCATAAAAAACCGCATTCATCTAATAAACAATAAAAAAAATTAAGAACATTTTCAGACTGATAATAATAAATCATGTTTTCTTCTTCAAGGCGATTGACTTTTTGTATATGGAAATTTGGTCATAATTAATTAAAGTTTAATTAAAAGTTGACGAAAAAACGTTAATTTGCGGATCTTAAATATTTATAATGTTTGATGTGTGATAAAGGAACGGTAATTAGTAGGGATAAAATATTTACTTTTCTGTTAAAGGTTTTCAAATGGTCCTTGAATTAAACTGCTAACGATACAGTACTGTAGTAACTTGTAATTGGATGACCATGCAAGAAAAGTGAAGGTTTTACATATTTATACATGTTTGATTTGACAAGAAATTGCAGTGCCTTAATTGACTGATGTTAGAGTATAATTGGTAAATTAGAGATACCGGGCCTGCTACACTTAATTTTTTAATAGTAGGTAATGAATGTTCAGTCACAGTTTTGCTCTTGTTTCTTCTATCTGCTACTGTTATGGCATCATCAGTACTGTTATGGCATCATCAGTGTATTCCACTATTTGCACTCTTTTACTACTTACGTTCTCACTTTTCCCATATTGAACCTTCTATTTTTACCTTAATCAGATTGAGAAATGTGGCTCTGATTGCTTTATCAAAGGCCTATCTTTAAACAATAATGAAGCGATATCTTCAATATTATGATCTACGGATCTTCCTGCTCAAAATCCACATCGATAATCCTAGTTTATTATCAATGTATGTGAATTGTTCTTGTAAGTATTGATATTTAATTTTTTCTGCGTTAAGTAAAATTGTTTTTTGCCTCGTAATGTACCGGGTGGCCAACTAAGAATGGACGCCGGCTAAATCTCTGGAACTATCAATCTAACGACATTCGAAAAAAAATACTAATAGGTACATCGGCCAAGAGAAATCGCTGAAAATTATTTTCAAGTTCCTGCGATGGTCGCTAGGGGGAGTACATCAACACCAAATTAGAAAATCGACTTCTTCTCTTAAATGGGCATTATCAAGATATATCCAAAATAGTTTTATTATAAACTACGTAAGCTTAGAAATATTTTCTTTTTTTAGCATTTTTCACTATTTTCTTAAATGTTAGGAGGGGGATAGGTAAATGTTCACTTGAAAACGAAAACGATTTTTATAAATTGAGTCTCGTTTAAGAGAGGCCTCTCGGGTGCTTCTAATAAAATATTAACATTGTCGATTTAGCTTTTTTTCTAGTGGGTCGATGTCGTTTTGTGACAAAGCCGTAAATATTTGCAATTTTCTCGAAAAGTTTAAATATAAGGGTATAATTATATTTAACTACTGGGTGTATTTTAAAATCACCGACAAACGAAAACTGGAGATTCTATGATTCAAAATAAGACAAAAATTATCATAAACGCTTTTGCGAAAATGCTTCCTAACCGAGATACAGATTCATTAAAAAATACTTTTTTTTAAGGTTTTTTTAAGATTCCTCAAAAACTACAAAAGACATTACACTGAGATTTGGTACACCTAAGTATCTAATTAAATACAATTAATCAGGTGAGTTTGAGTCAACGGACTCCATCCAGTGGCGTAGAATATTTTAAGTTAATCAGTTTAAGTAAAAAAAAAACGCACGCCCCTGGTTTTGTTGAAGAAATATTTTTTGATAGATTCAACATTTAATTCTGTAAATAAAATCATACTTAGCATTTTTTCGATTCGGCACCCCGTTTTTGAAATATTTTGCATTAACATAAACGACCACCTTATTCAATAAAAATCAAAATTTGTTTTATTTTACAAAAAATTTATTAGGTACATTATTAAAGAGATATTGAAGGAATCAAAAACAAAATAATAATTACTTTTATACATATTGTTCAAAATGTCCAAAAATGTTCAAAATCCAATGGGTTTAAATCTGGCGATCGCGCCGGCCACGGTACTTCACTTCCTCGTCCAATCCAGCGTCCAGGGAACCATGCATTTAAAAATTCTCTGACGTTTCGTGTAGAATGTGGAGGTGCGCCATCATGCATGAAATACATGTTCATTCTAACATCTAAGGGTACGTCGTCAAACAATTCTGGCACATCTTCCCTCAAACAATTTAAATAGAATTCGCCAGTAAGTCTTTGAGGAAAACGGATAGGTCCGATTAGGTGATCGTCTAGTATACCTATCCAAATATTTTCGCTAAATCTATGTTGGTGAGCTGTAACTACAGTTGGATGCTGATTTTCATCTAACCATGTGTGGGAATTATGCAAGTTTATTATTTCATTTCGGGAAAAAATACACTCATCAGTGGTCAATAAGTTTCTAACAAATTGTATCTTCAGCATTTTTATTTAAAAACCATTCGCAAAAATTCATTCGACGAGGATGGTCAGCGGGCAATAATGCATGCACTTTTTGTAGGTGAAAGGGATGTAAATTTTGTTCTCGTAAAACTTTCCAAGACTTGCTATGCGACACACCAAATTCTAAACCTAACTCACGCTACTTATTGATGAATTTTCATAAACTCTATCTAAAATTTGTTCCTCAATTTCAACTGGTAGGTACACGAGCATTTCGTCCGGAATTTTTCTTTTGTTTAAACTTCCATACTCTAACAAGTTACGTTGAACGGTTCTAAACGTAGTATGATGTGGATGTCTTCTATTTGGAAATCTTTGGTGATAAAGTCGAACAGCTCCACGAGCATTGCAATTAGTATTACCATAACATAAATGCATATCGACCAGTTCTCGTTTGGAATAATTCATTTTTTCACAGTAATTAGAGACAAACAATGAATTACAAAACATGCGTAAATGCAACTATTTTAGCAAACATAAGATACGTAACTGCCAAATGCAAAGCAATCTCTGATTTATTTAATTTGGTTATTACTGAATAATGTAGTCGTTTATGTTAATGCAAAATATTTCAAAAACGGGTGCCGAATCGAAAAAATACTAAGTATGATTTTATTTGCAGAATTAAATGTTGAATTTAACAAAAAAATAGTGATTAACTTAACATATTCTACGCCAGTTGACTCAAACTCACCTGATTAATTGTACTTAATTAGACATTTAGGTGTACCAAATCTCAGTGTAATATATTTTGTAGTTTTTGAGGAATCTTAAAAAAATTATTTTTTAATCAACCTGTATCTCGGTTAGGAAGCATTTTCGGAAAAGCGTTTATGATAATTTTTATCTTATTTTGAATCATAGAATCTCCAGTTTTCGTTTGTCGATGATTTTAAAATACACCCTGTATAACCGGTTTATTTAAACTAAACAAAATTGCCATTACTACACAGACAGGCATCCCACTGCTTCACAAGGCGCAGTATACCGGTGTCGTGCCATTCCTCTGGCTGTTGACGGAACCATGTCAAAACTGTCTGCTGGACTTCAGCGTCCGACTGGAATCGCTGTCCCTTGAGTGCCTTCTTCAATGGTCCAAAGACATGGAAGTCACAGGGCGACAGATCCAGGCTGCAAGGGGGGTGCTGTAATACCTCCCACCTCATCCGCGCTATCTGTGACGTGATGATGTTAGCAATATGCGGACGGGCGTTATCGTGAAGAAGGATCACGCCTTCCGTAAGCATCCCAGGACGTTTGTTCTTTATGGCTGTATGCAAACGAGTCAAAGTTTCACTGTATCGGACAGCATTGATGTTAACATGATGGTCTTTAAATTCAAGAAGTAATAGTCCACGGTGATCGGTCTTGGACGCCCCAACGCTACGACCTGGCATACTGAAACGCGCACAACGACTGCGCACCTACGAATATCATGAGTCAACTGTCACAGTAGACACGTACATTACCGGCGGCCGTCTTATGCAACGTTCTGCTGTTATAGCAAAAGTAACATTCGTGCTACAGCGCTCGAACGTGTATTTATTGAAGCTGCCTCGTATTTTACAAGTAACAGAATTAGAAAGCAGGTTTAGATGTGATTAATTATTAAAATGTAATAATTATGAAGCTATTAAAACAAAGGAGTAAAATTTAATACACTAAATGTTCCCTGGAGGGCGTATCTTTAATTTAGAGCGGATAAAAAAGAACCGATGGTGTGCCCTAATACTGAAGAACTATAATGACGCCCCAATTGCTCAAATTGTCACCCGTACTGTTCAATACAAAGCGGCAATTTCACGCATAGACAGAATAGCACTCTAGTAAAAACAAGTAAGTCTTGTAATACCAGAAATAACACAAAACAATAGACACTTTAAATATTGCTTTGAATGCATGTAGAATCCATCTGTTGCTGTAAGAGTTTATGCAGCGTAGAAAAAAAAAAACTGGACTTTCGGCGGTCTCCAACGATTTCATAAAGAAAATATGAAACAGGTCTTGGAAAAAAGTTTTTCGACATTTAAAATATCAACAAAAAAACCAATATTTCTCAAAAAAGCAAATTTACTACGGTAGGTATTCTTCTAAGGTAATAAATAGAAAGTGAAAGTCCTAACATATTGATGAAAACCGTCATCTTTCTCAAAATCAACAATTTATGCACAGGAGGAGAATAAAATGCTACCTAGGTAAATAATAATCATTTCTTAGCGAAGGTATCCGTCATAAACGTTAGTAGGCTGTGAAAATAAAATTGGAAGCAATACGTCAAAATATTGAAACATTTTAGTTTCACGTGAGTGTCATTTAGTTGCTATTTTTCAAAGCTTATTCTTGATTTTCCAAATCGCATAGGTACCATTTCGTGTTATTGTTCGTTTTCGTTTTTCCGGTTGTTGCTCGTGATGCGTTGTCTTTTAGTGAACAAAATGCTTTTTCTCAACGAAGAGTTATTTGACAAGATAGCTGTTTATTTTGAAAGCATGAGAAATGCTACAGTTGCTACAAGGGTATATGCGCAGCAATATCGTGATAAACGCAACCAGAGTAAAACAGTTTTTTTCGAGTTATCCATCGCTTGCGAACAATTGGAAACGTTCATGTTCCCGCATACCGCAGCCAACGCAGTGGACGCACCGAAGAGAACATTATTAATGTTTTAGCTTATGTCCAGTTTAATCCTCAGATAAATACTAGAACTATTGCGCAGGACCTGAGAGTAACTCGAACTACCGTTCAAAATATTCTCAAGGAGCACAGGTAAACGAGCTTTCGATTTTGAACCTCCACTATAAACTCACAAAGGTTTACTTAATGCTTTTCCTAGAAAAACCAGTAATATCCTGTTGAATCAATACTCGGCATCTTGTTTCAGGTAACATACAAATCACTTAGTCCTGCAGCAGGTATTGACTGCTGGAGATTTTGACCGAAGACTAGACCATGGCCACTGGCTTTTGGGTATGATGGTAGAAGATCGGCAAGTTCTTTCACCTATATTGTTGACAGATGAGGCCATCATGTTAAATCAATATTCGGTATCTTGTTTCAAATAACATACATATCATATCACTTAATCCTGCACCAGGTATTGACTGCTGGAGATTTTGACCGAAGACTAGACCATGGCCACTGGCTTATGGGTATGATGGTAGAAGATCGGCAAGTTCTTTCACCTATATTGCTGACAGATGAGGCCACCTTTCATAGTAATGGAGGTGTGAATCTCCACAATACGCACTATTACTCAATAAGGATGCACTGGATGCACCAAGGTCGTTGGTCTGTAAATTGTTGGGCAGGAATTTTACGAAGGCGAATTATCGATCCATTCCTTTTTGATAACCAACTAAATGGTGAGAATTACCTAGGGTTTTTAAGAGCGGAATTACCGATTTTGTTAGAGGAAGTGCCCCTTGAAATTCGACAACGAATGCTGTTCCAGCACGAGAGCTGTCCAGCTCACTTCGCGGTAAATGTTCGGCAATTTTTAGATGTCAACTACCCTGAGATGAACAGGACGATTTACCTATTAATATTTTTTCCTGTCAGATTGGCAGTTTCCGAGATATAGCCGGCGTACTTGCTTTACTAGACTGCTATTCTGTCTATGCGTGAGCGATTGAAGCTCTGCATTAAACAGTACGGGTGATAATTTGAACATTTGGGGCGTCATTAGTTCTTCAGTATTAGGGCCGTTGCACACATTCTTTTATAACATCTTTTACAAAAGAAGATATCGACTTGCGGTTTTCATAATTGCTATAGTTTTTCACGTTCTTTTTCGTGAGTTAAAATAATAATACCCTTACATTTAAAATTTTCGAGAAAATTGCAAAAATGTACGGCTTTGTCACAAAACGCGATCTACCGATAAGAAAAAAAAACTAAACCGACAATATTAATATTTTATTAGAAGCACTCGAGAAGCCTCTCTCAAACGAGACTCAGTTTATAAAAATCGGTTGAATTAAAAAGAAGTTATGGCATTTTCTTTAAGTGAACATTTACCTCTCCCCCACCCCTCATTTAACAAAATAGAGAAAAATGCTAAAAGAAGATGATTCTAAGCTTACGTAGTTTATAATAAAACTATTTTGGATATATCTAGATAATTTACCTATTAGTATTTTTTTTCCAAATGTTGTCAGATTGACAGTTCCCGAGACACAGTCGGCGCCCATTCTTAGTTTCTTTAAACCGTTGTTAGGCATTTTTGCTATTCGTTGTAACACTATGCGGTCGGATATCGGATTATGTCGGCGTTTTGGTCATTCTGACTTATGGGCAAACGCTTGTTCGCGTTTTGACCTCGATCAGACTAATAGGAGAGAAAGTGTGAAGACCGTATGAAATTAAAAGTACATATTGATGTAATATTATAATTATAAAATTGTAGTCGAAATAATGAATGTTAAATATTATTCGCTAATAATCAATTTTAATATTTGATATCAGTCACATCAATCAGCTAACTGTTGTTTTAGGATGCGTCAATGAAATTGAGTCTCCAGGGGAAACATTTCCTGATATTTTTGCAGAACACAGGTCAGTAGCTCTTTGTGGCTTTTTGAACAAAACAGAAATTGACCTTACATTCCAGAGTTGTGACAACGCTGTCAATATGTCAGAAAAGTACTCGGGTGTGCAAGCCAGAATAATAGAAGTCAATACATTGTAAAAACATTGTCATCTACACGGTAGTGCGCTCGGACAGAAGCTTCTAAGGCTTAACCACTTCTTATAAATAATTCATAAATGCTCTTTTGGAAATATCTGAAAGCCGCAGTGTAAACAAACAAACCATAATAACACAACTTTCATGGTCTGTCTTTTGGTTAAAAATTCTAGACAGATTCAATCAAATGAATAAAAAGTTGTAAACGTCCAAGGTTGGTTTAGATACATTTATTACATTGTATTCTCATTATATGATTATGTAAATTCGACCGATTTATTTAAAACCGAAGCTGTAGGATTGTGTGGTGGTAATTTCGTATTGTGAAACGAAAGCTTAAAAGGAAAATTCACTTCGATCAAACGGAAATTACAGCTACAGATGAACCCAACACGGACGGTAAAGCCAAATTTAGAATTGAGATTTATTCGATTAGTCGATAAATTGAAAAACAAGCTAATTAGAACATAAAGGGCTTAATAATTGCCATATCGACGATTTGGCTTCTTTTCTGAATTACATTCTTTGAGCAATGATAAAATTAAAACTCATTATTCAGAGCTAACCAAAGTGTACCCAAATGATTTGGAAGAGGGTATGTTAGAAAACGAATGCGTACAGTTCAAAGTAAACACCCAAAATGTTCGATTCTCTCATCGACTTTCTAGAATTGTCAAGGTCACCAAATCTGAGAAGTTTTTCCAAATTGCGATATGGCTCTATGAATGCTGCTGTACAGATGTGACTCAAAAGGGCGAAAAACTATATTCATACTGACTGCCTGTTTTGTTCATTATAAATTTTGTTCACTTATTTAAGGAATAGAACACTTTTTATTTTATTTTGGTTACTCAATTTGGATTGATTCCTTTATTTTAATTTTGTTTTTTGAGTTACGTTCATTTTATATTAAATTATAGTTTTTTAGTTTTAACAAAAAAAAAATGTTTTTCCTATTTTAACGCTTTTTAGTTGTGTTCGTTTTGTATATTACAATATAGTTTTAACAAAAAAAAAGTAATATTTCTGTTTGATTGATTACATTTGGTATTTTTTTTTCTAAGACATGGAATGGAATCAAAATCTATTTGAACATATCTTATTTTTAGTTTAATTGTTTTGTTTTTTAATTTCATGTTCATGTCAAAAAACGGTCAAAGGGGGGCGCAATTTTGTTTCATCTTAGAGCAAAATATACCCTTGATCCGACTCTGAGTGTGAGCATTATTTTAGGATGAGAAGCAGGACGCAAAGGACTAGTTCATAATAGGCCTAGAACGATTTTATAAGCTATCTGGACCTTTTTTTGGGATTAATGTTGTGTTAATTATTTTAAAGATCTATGCCTCATTAATCGTTCACGATGTCTGTTCTTTGCAATACCAGTTTTCTGGTAAAGCGTCTATCTGCAATTGGAGATTATCGCAAATGGAAACTTTTATAAACTTGAACCCTTCCAACCTCCTTGATTAATCCTTTAACAATTTGGTGTCTTCTGTCTGCCTCAGTGATAACTGAGTTTCTTGTTAATCAATGTCAACGATAAATCTAAAGAAATGGACAAGTACTTAATTGACCGTCAATTTTAGATAACCAAATTTTAGGAAGTGTAACATTACCTACTCACATTTGAAAGCTGCCTTGATAAGTATAGGTCATTACTATCGACTTTGAACAAATCAACAAAAATAATTCGAAAATATTCTGTATCAAGGTCTGATAAACTGTATTAGATTAACATACCTTTAATTGAATTAAATTACAAAATCGTTCAAATACGCCAATATATTTTGGTGATAATTAATGCAAATTAATTTAAAACAGTGAAAATTATTAATATAATTCAATTTACAATTTACCCCGAAGGACCGAAATGTTAATTAATATGTATAATATTTCAAAATAAACAAAACGAATCTGTGCGCGACTTAAATGAAACCCAGCGATTCTCAACCTGTGGGGCGCTATTGGGGAGTCAAGAGCCTAACAAAAAAAAAATTACCAATAACATTCATTAATTTACTGAAAGAAAACAAAATATAATACATTCTGAACATAATAAAAATAAAATACACACTTACACTGATATCATTGTATCGGTACTGTACAATGTATTTAATATTTAACTTGTATTTATGCACAATGTCTTTATAATTATAATATTAAATTCAAAAGATGAGTAATAATTAGTGATTCGCTTGGGCCTGTTTTGTAGAGAAAAAGTTTTCGATTGAAGGTTTAATATTAGAAATATACACTCTGAGTTCTTTTTCTATATTTAGCTGAGAACTAATATTGCCCTCTAAGCAGAGAAAATTTAGTTTCGTAAAGCTAGAGTGTTGTTAACGGTAATAGTGTACGAAATGGTCTTGTTTTCAGTGCAATAACTCATCATTAACCCCTGCACAAAATTCAAAGAGTAATTTCGTTATTAAATCGTTTTTTGATTTCGCCACTTGTCTGTCTTCACCAGATGAGAGTTCTCTGGGAGTATTTTGAACTCGTAATTTGCTATCCAGTTGTTATCAGGAAGAAAATTCTTTGCCAGCGTTTCTAAATTATTTTCAATGGCTTCAAAAACAATTTTCACATGTCGTTAATCAACTTTGTAAGTTTCATGTGTCCACATTTCTAGTTTTTTTTGTTTTAAATTTCTACTCTACAATTCCAACTTTATAAGAATAAGCATCTTTTTATCACTTGTGTTCAACATATGTGTATTGTGTATCGCCGGCTTGGAGTTGAAGGTTCAAGATATTTAATTTCTCAATTGTGTCGAGCGAGTAGCCCAATTTCATTATAAATAAACCATCTCGAAACTTCTAGGCTTCCGGTCGGTTCGATTTCATCTCATAAACTCAATGCAAACATTTCTCACGGGATAAACAGCTTGTCTCGAAATAAAATGGTAACGCTGAAATGTACAGCACTCATGTGTTTACAAAGTGTTAAAAGAGGATTCTAAATTTTAGGGGTCTTATTTATGAATAATTTACTGCGGTTACAACCCTAGTAAGTGGTAAAGACCATTAATTTGGCAATCATGCCATCGTAGAAGTTTGTTTGCTTGGAAGGAAGAAATCTGTCTCCATCCTGATCTAATTGGTAAAAGAAAACCCAAGGTTCATCTCGCAACTTTGTCATTTCTCGCTGATAACATGAAATGGTAGATTTAAAGAAAATGTTGAAGAGTTAGCAGTTATTTTATTGTATTAATTTATCCCAAACTATATTCCGCAACCATGCCCCAATATTCGATATTCGCAACAGTCCTTGAAGTTTGAAGCACCTTTGTTACTGGGTGGTTCTATATGATATGAATGAATGAATCAGAGTTCATAATTGTTTGCGTTAGTAAAACACGCTCCTTAAGCCTGACTTACATATTAAACTTTATTTTGTGCAGAAATAATCTTACACACAGATATATTATTGTATATTAGTACAACAAAGTATTGTTATTAATTGCTTCAATATTTTAAGAAAAATAACAATGTACTGATTTGACCTCCTTGCATAAATGAAAATATCTTGCTAGAAATAAACACCACTGTAAAGTGCTTATATGAAAATAATACTCAATTATCAGTATGCATCATACCAAGAAGATGAAAAGTGTGTGTGAGCAAAGGTTTGTTCGATTAATCAAATAATCGATTAATCAACTGATTTATTAATCAAATAATCGATTAGTCATATAATCGATTAATCAAACAACCGATTAACCGAACGGTAGTTAATTGCAGAACGTCAGTCTAGAGGAAAACAGCACAGTGCATGGATTAAAAATATAATTGGGCAATTCATTCATGTATTTAGGTATTTACTGCAAATAATACATAGAATATATAACATATAAATTAGGGGTGTGTATGGGCAGAAAGTTTAATGTAGAATAAGGGTAGACGATTATAAGTTTGAACAATGGATAATCGATTTTTTGAATAATCGATAGTCAAATCATCGATTAATCAAATCATTAATTAATGAAATAATTGATTAATCCAATAATCGATTTATCGATTTTCAAAACCTGATTAATCAATATTTTTGGCCACATCATTGTAATTGCTTAAATTTCAAGAAAATGAATCAGCAAAACTATCCAAAAACGATTTTGGAATTCTGTAATTGAAGCTTGTTTTACAGAATCATTGGAAAAACTTGGACAGCGTAAAACAGGTCTAAAGTCAGATGATACTATTACGAAGGATTTTGAAAAGTGTTTTAAAGGAAATACATACGAACCCTTTAGTTAGTTATGTTAGGACCGCTCAATTTAATATATCGTGTCATTTCAATGGGGGATGGCATATGTTTGCTATTTTAAAAAAACATAAATTTATGCCATAAGTCAAGATGATTGCACTATACCTGATTTTTGACTACCATTGTAATCTACGCTAAAAATTACACAAATGATACCTTTAGTATTACTATCAAATATACAAAAATTAACAATTGAAGGATAGCTGATATATCTCTCTATTTTTTCATATACTTTACTCACAATGCGCTCGAAATCTGGTCACCCTGTACAATAAATTCTTATACATAATTCTAAATGATACAACTTGTCATTTTTAGACTAGTGGCTAAGGAGTAGATCAAAAATACAAAGAAATCACAAAGTCAAAAACAGGATGCCTACAGTGGAAAACTTTGATGTGAGCAAATTCGCGACCATATTTTTGGAAATTTCCCAAATTACAGGGGGCGTACATGCAATATTATCTTGATTATCATCCATTTTCGTGCTTTGTGACAGAATTTTGATAAAACAAAAGGCGACTAGATCAAATTTTCACTTTTAAAATTAAGACATTACCAACCGCCTCAAAAATCCCTAAATCAACTACAGTAACAATTTTTGTTTAAAATAAACAAAAGGCAAATTAAAAAAAAACTTGTTTCATAAGACCTTGAAGCACTCATTCTTTAAACTTGAATTCGTGCTTCAAGACTGGTCTTATGAAACTTGTTTTTTAATATACTATTAAACATTTAAGTTGTAGGTATTACCAAAAGAGTTTGAATATTATTGTTTTATTTCACCACTTTAACCAATCCAACTGGGGATTATGTAAATTAAACGATTACTATATATAATAACCGAATTACCGTTCCAGTAGAAACATAAACCTGATTATAAATGTTTTTGTATAAATTAAGAGCGTCCACTAGTTATAATTATGCATGTGCGTTTGATGGGACTTCAAATAATATATCATTAATTAATTTTTTTTCAGATGGACTTGACATTGGCGCACATCGTCTGGGCTACTTACACTCAAGAGAAAATTTTCAACTATAGAGATAGATAAGCCTTAAATTATGTCCTACGCAACTAGGCGTTTAACTCATCACTCATTAGGATCGGAAAAGTTTGAATAACAACTAATCATATCGTAGGATTACAAAATATTTTTCCATGCGGTTATCCAAGAGATACTCATTCTTTTTTAACGCTTCTGTCTTTAATACAAAAAAAAAACCCTAGAATGTCGGTATTACTTGGATTAATTGATACAGAGGTATTCAGCTATAAAGTTTTCAAAAATAATAACTTGTTTATTTGACCACCTTGTATATACCAAACAAATATTTATAAACACCATTGTATACAGGGTGTTTCAGAATAAAATACCGTAAATTGGGTACAATATAGATCTTGATGAGTTATTAAGAAAATCTAAATAACAGTTTTCGGTAAACCCTCTGCTTCCATTTTACATATTTTTTACGTATTTTGACTTAGAGTAGAGCCATTAACTTGAAAATAGGTACATGTTACTTGTTCGATACGACGAATTAGTACATTGTATTTCGACAAATTAGGATAATCCATTGGCGTATAATTTTGAGCTAAACTTTTTGCACACCTTGTATATCATAAAAATTAAAACTCTTAATTATTCCTCATGCAGTTTGACACAGAAAAGGTACTCTTAGTTTAAACTTAAAATACTGTAAGTAAGTAGGTAAAATAATAAAATTAAACAAAAAATTGAACGTGATAATGAACAGCTATAAACACCAAAATATGTATTTAGTTTATGTCACACACATTATTTAAGTAATTATTCAAAGTGACATCCTTCAACTTGAATGCATGTTTGGGCTCTGTTCTTAATTTGGTGAGTAGTTCTTTATAGAGTAAACCTGTCATTGCCCAAATCCCTAAAAGCATTTTCCATTCTTTTGTTTAGCTCTTGCACAGTATTCATAGGTTCAGAATAAACCTTCTGTTTTAAAATACCCCAAATTCTATAGTCCATCGGATTCCAGTTGGGTGACCGTGGTTGCCAATTAATCGGAGCGTCTATTCCACGACCTATCCACCTGCCAGTAAAATTGATATTCAACCAGTCCCTTGCTGTTAATGAAAAATGGGGTGATGTCCTGTCATGCATGAACCTATTAAATGTTCTCTTAAGTTATTAAGAAAAAGCTAAATAACATGTTTCGGTAAACCCCTCGCTTCCATTTTACAGGGTGATGAAATGAATTTGAAAAATACATTAACTAGAAAATAGGTACATGTTACTTGTTCGATACGACGAATTAGTACACTGTATTTCGACAAATTAGGATAATCCATTGGCGTATAATTTTGAGCTAAACTTTTTGCACACTTTGTATATCATAAAAATTAAAACTCATAATTATTCCTCATCCAGTTTGGCATAGAAAAGGTACTCTTAGTTTATCTCTGTAGAGTACTCCATTTTCGAGATATTTCAAATTTAATTTACACATACATGAAAGCAATTTATTAATTAAATGCTATGTACTGTAAGTAAGTAGGTACAATAATAAAATTAAACAAAAAATTGAACGTGATAATGAACAGCTACAAACACCAAAATATGTAGTATTTAGTTTAATGCAATGAACTAGCTACATCTCCTTTAGGCAGTCGTAAATTTTGGTCTTTAGCAAAAGCCATTAGTAAAAACTTTCGAACATCTTCATTTCCCCCCCTGACATCTATTGACGGATCGGTAGTTGCTGATTCTGTAGACAAAGCCAACCTTTTTGTGGATTTGTTTGCATCAAACTCGGGTCTCAATGATTCTGGAAAAGATGTGCCCCTAGTCAACTCTTCTTCATACGTTATGAAACCAATTCATTTTCGGTACAAGCTCTTGGAATCGATCATCAGTAGGCTTGATCTCAATAAGGCGACTGGCCCAGACAATATCCCAGCTATTGTCTTAAAGAAATGTTCCCCCGAACTAGTACCAGTCCTATCTAAGCTCTATACGATCTCTATATCTTCTGGGGAATTCCCTTCATCATGGAAGTTAGCAAATGTTCAACGTATTCCTAAAAAAGGTGATAAGACCGATCCCTCAAATTACAGACCAATTGCCATCACTTCCATTTTGTCTAAAATCATGGAAAAAGCCATCAATCAGCAACTGCTCACGTTCCTTGAAACTAACAAACTCCTTAGTGACCACCAATATGGGTTTAGGCAAAGTCGTTCAACGGGCGATCTTCTTTCATATGTGACCCAAGTTTGGAACAATACAGTAGAGCAGTCCGATGAAACAGTTGTAGTCGCTTTAGATATCTCAAAGGCATTTGACCAAGTTTGGCATAAGTGTTTACTTGCCAAACTCACCTCGTTTGGGTTAAATGTTACGCTCATCAACTGGGTTTCTAGTTTCCTTGATAAAAGACGAATACGTGTCGTAGTTGATGGCTTTTTTTCAAAAGAAGTTAGCATTAACGCGGGCGTACCACAGGGATCCGTTATAGCGCCTACACTTTTTCTGCTGTACATAAACGACCTTATTTCTTCAACAACTAACCCCATCCATTGTTTTGCTGACGATAGCACTCTTCACTGTAGTTCATCTCAGTCTACTCATAGTGATAATCCACCTTCTATGTCAAATCAATAAATTAAAGCTGAAATGGCAAATTCAATCAACAAAGACATTCAACGTATTCTCGAATGGGGAAGCAATAATCTAGTTAAATTTAATGCTAACAAAACTCAGTGTTGCCTTATGTCCGCCAAAAAAGATCGATCATTTCCTGTTGTAAGTATGAATGGCTCAGTTCTTAAGTTTTCAGACTCTATTACTCTGTTGGGTATGACTGTATCTTCAAATCTCTCATGGGTTGACCATCTTCTGTCAGCTACCAAAACAGCTGCTCGTAAAATAGGCTTTTTGTACAGATCTAAGCAGTACTTTACTTCTCGACAACTCCTTCTGCTGTATAAGGCCCAAATTCGGCCTCATCTGGAATATAATTCTCACCTTTGGGTTAGTGCTCCCCAATACGCTCTCGATATCGTTGATCGTATTCAAAAGAGAGCGATTAGGCTTATAAATGACCCGTCCTTAACTTCTCACATACAGTCCCTTGAGCATAGAAGGATGGTTTCAGTTCTTTCTTTGTATTATCGTTATGACAACGGCTATTGTGCTGGTGAATTACATTCTTTGATACCATCTCCGGCTATCTTTGCGAGAAACACTCGGTTCGCTCATTCACATCATCAGTATGCAGTACAAATCTCCACTTGTCGTACCAAACGGGCGCAATCCACATTTTTCTACACGGTTTCTAAACTCTGGAATGATCTCCCTAGTTCCTGTTTTCCTCTCACTTATGATATGAGAAAATTTAAGGTAGCTGTTCATAGGCATCTATTGGCAATTCATTATCCTTCTATCCATCCTCCTAAGTGTTCCTGAGTGCTTTAGCACGATAGGCCTTATTTAGCCTGTTCAGGTCCACAATCATAGAAAAAAAAAACACACATTATTTAAGTAATTATTCAAAGTGACATCCTTCAATTTCAATGCATGTTTGGGCTCGGTTCTTAATTTGGTGAGTAGTTCTTTGTAGAGTAAACCTGCCATTGCCCAAATCCCTAAAAGCATTTTCCATTCTTTTTAAGCTCTTGCACAGTATTCATAGGTTCAGAATAAACCTTCTGTTTTAAAATACCCCAAATTCCATAGTCCATGGGATTCAAGTTGGGTGACCGTGGTTGCCAATTAATCGGAGCGTCTATTCCACGACCTGTCCACCTGCCAGTAAAATTGATATTCAACCAGTCCCTTGCTGTTAATGAAAAATGAGGTGATGCCCTGCCATGCATGAACCTATTAAACGTTCTCTTAAGTTATTAAGAAAAAGCTAAATAACATGTTTCGGTAAACCCCTCGCTTCCATTTTACAGGGTGATGAAATGAATTTGAAAAATACATTAACTAGAAAATAGGTACATGTTACTTGTTCGATACGACGAATTAGTACACTGTATTTCGACAAATTAGGATAATCCATTGGTGTATAATTAGGGGGTAATCAAATGGTTTTGAGCTAAACTTTTTTCACGCCGTGTATATCATAAAAATTAAAACTCATAATTATTCCTCATACAGTTTGCCGCAGAAAAGGTACTCTTAGTTCATCTCTATAGAGCACTCCATTGTCTAAATATTTCAAATTTAATTTACACAAACATGAAAGCAATTTTTTAATTAAATGCAAAAATGCAGTTTTATTTTAAGAAATAGAAACGATGTGATTCAAATGAAATACAGTAAGTTTTCAGGTTTTCCGTAAAAATGAATTTTCATTACAGGTAGTATTCATAATAGTTTAGAGTTTACGGTGTATTAAAATTACAACTAATTACAAACCATTGATATCTCAATGTTACATATACTCGTCGGATCTTCGTAGGCTCCTGTCACTCGGTCTAGTTATCAAAATTTATAATCATTCGATGCATAACTAAGATTCATTACTTATTTTCGTTAGTAATCAAATACAAAAATGATAATATACACATTTTCTGAATATGCTGACATGCATTTAGTACTAGGGGAATGCCAAGGCAATTGAGATAAGAAGAAAATATTATAAATTTAGTAGAAGAGAATTCAAGAATAAATATCAAAAGACTAACGCTACATACCGGAGTTTCTAAGGTAACCTGTTGGAAAATACTAAAAGATAACAGGTGAAGCCCTTTCACCTGCAACAAGTTCAGGATCTTTTAGAAACAGACTATGAACCTAGAGTTGAATTTAGAAATTAGAAGAGATAATGACTTTATACTGATGAGGCAACCTTTACCAGAAATAGCATATTTAATATGCATAATGAGCGTGTGTGGTCAGATGAAAATCCACATACCACGAAAACCACCAGTTTTCAACACAAATTTAAAATAAATGTTTGGCTAATAGGACCTTTTATTTTAGAAGAAAATTTAACTGGAGCGCGATATACTACTTTTTTAAGAGAACATTTAATAGTTCATGCATGACAGGGCATCATCTCATTTTTCATTAACAGCAACTTGAACACCCAACTTGAATCCCATGGACTATGGAATTTGGGGTATTTTAAACCAAGGTTTATTCTGAACCTATGAATACTGTGCAAGAGTTAAAAAAAAAATGGAAAATGCTTTTAGGGATTTGGGCAATGACAGGTTTACTCTACAAAGAACTACTCACCAAATTAAGAACCGAGCCCAAACATGTATTCAAGTTGAAAGATGTCACTTTGAATAATTACTTAAATAATGTATGTGACATAAACTAAATACTACATATTTTGGTGTTTGTAGCTGTTCATTATCACGTTCAATTTTTTGTTTAATTTTATTATTGTACCCTACCTACTTACTTACAGTATTTTAAGTTTTAGGTTTTAGAGTACTGTACACATAGCATTTTAATTAATAAATTGCTTTCATGTATGTGTAAATTAAATTTGAAATATCTCGAAAATGGAGTACTCTACAGAGATAAACTAAGAGTACCTTTTCTATGCCAAACTGCATGAGGAATACTTATACGTTTTAATTTTTATGATATACAAGGTGTGCAAAAAGTTTAGCTCACAATTATACGCCAATGGGTTATCCTAATTTGTCGAAATACAGTGTATTAATTCGTCGTATCGAACAAATAACATGTACCTATTTTTAAGTTAATGGTTCTACTCTAAGTCAAAATATATAAAAAATATGTAAAATGGAAGCAGGGGGTTTACCGAAAAATGTTATTTAGCTTTTCTTAATAACTCATCAAGATCTATATTGTACCAAATGTACGGTAATTTATTCTGAAACACACCCTGTATAAGTCCAAAATCACCATTTGCAGAAATGTATGAATATCTGATAAACAGAAGCAAACATTTTTGAAACACCCTGTATACTCACTATACAACAGCAATATGTCCATAGATCGAAGAGGGAAGATAGTAAGTGCTAAAAAACTGAATTAGATATAATTCCTGAAAAGTTCATTAATCTTAAATATTTAAAAATTAATGGAACATCCAGTAATTAACAGTATATTAAAATAATAAGAATGCCCTGTAATAAATGTGCAATTTGTATTAACAAGACCATATAAACCACCATCCTATCTATTAATGCACTTATCGGCTATTTCCTTCTTTATAATCAAATTTTTATAGGAAATTACTGGCTTAATAAAAAATGGAACAGTACATTGAACTGTTTTCACTGGCAAAATTTACAAAGATTAAGACACTTTTTTCATCAAACGTAATAAATTTTAGAGAGTCCGAATCAAAATACGCCCTCTTTGATATTTTCTAGTAATAAGCGTTTAATCAATAACCACGTCTGGAATCTGCTTGCATCCGATCCCTTCTTCCCATAATAGAATAAGTACACTTTATAAACCAAAATAATTTAAATAACGTTAATTTGCATTATTTATAGTTTGAGAAACGTTTTAAATACATGTTTAGAAGGTTATTTGCACGTAATTCTAAAGAAAAACAATCACGTTTTTATAAGGAAGTCGTTGATGTATTTGATATCTTCTACATTCCACACTTGACAGAGATTTTTTTTAATTGCAGTAAAAAAATTACTTAAATACGATAATTAACTTGTGAATAAATAGAAAGGAATCCTGAACAGTCAATTTACTAATTATATTATTACTTTATATGATTTTTTCTCAATCGTTATTTTGTTTAGCTCTTTATACAATGAGTTTTGAAGTGTACTTATTTGTAGTAAACAAGGATAAGAGAGCTAATTATTATTAAGAAATCAACTTGGTCTACAAACCTACCTTGTTAACGCTATTAAAGGTGAAACAAAAATCTATGTCAAGTTTTATTTTTGAAAACAGCTTAATTAGGAAATAAATTGTTAAGCTTTCCATATATTGCACAGAAACGCATTAATTAAATTTAATCAAAGAAGAAGGAAAACGTATTTCATGTAGTTGCAAAACAGAGCATTATAATAATGACTGTTTAGAGTATGCGATTAGCATAACTCTACATCATTGCACTAACATGGTATATAGAGAATTAACTAGTATTACCAAAAGAAACAATTTACAAACATGTATCCGAGTATGTCTCCTTACATTACGTTTAATTATTAATAGAAAATTAAAGATAAGTTATTCAGCTTTAAAATATATTACAACTTCCAGATCTTACATGTTTATTATCTCAATCTCAACGTCCTATTTTGCATTACATAAAGATGCCCTTTTTATTTAAAAGTATTTAAATTATCTGTATGACATTACAAAATCCTACATAACGCACTAAATGGAACATGGATCAAATCACACTTGTAGAAATCAACTTTTTTAGAACCCATCACTGGCAAGGATACGCAATCATGCATAATTGTTAAAATCATTGCGTGAACACGCATTGCCACAGTAGAACCAATAATATTTCACCAATTAAATAGACAAAATACACATACCAACAGGAACAAGGCGATAATTCTCACCAGAGAACCATTTTCCCATTAACTACTATTGCCAACAAAACATTTTAAAACACACCTTACATAATTAATACTTTTTAAACTATCCAAAGTGACAAATGATCAACGACGCCCATCACTCAAAACGAAATCACTCCAACATTACTAGTAATAACATTGAATTAAAAATTAAAAAAAAAACCCGACACAAAAAAAATCTACCTTTAAAACCTCTAAAAAGTAAACAACTTTTCTTGAATCAAAGCTAAGAACAGTCTCGATCGATTTCAAACAAAAAAAATAAAATAAAATAAATCAAAACCTCCAATTAAAAGTAAAAAAAAAATATTTTCATCAATTGGAAAAGAGCTGATGATCTTCAAACGTAGCTAAGAACACTTTCGATTAACTCACCTTTCAAACAAAAAAAATTAGATCAAAATCGGTTCCTCCGTTTGGGAGCTACGATGCCACAGACAGATACACGGATACAAAGATACGGAGACACGGAGACACGGAGACACAGAGACACGGAGACACGGAGACACGGAGAGACGGAGAGGCGGAGAGGCGGAGACACGGAGATACGGAGATACGGAGATACCGAGATACCGAGATACCGAGATACCGAGATGCGGAGATGCGGAGATGCGGAAATGCGGAAATGCGGAGATGCGGAGATGCGGAGATACGGAGATACGGAGATACGGAGATACAGACATACAGAGATACAGAGATAGAGATACAGAGATACAGAGATACAGAGATACAGAGATACAGAGATACAGAGATACAGAGATACAGAGATACAGAGATACAGAGATACAGAGATACAGAGGTACAGAGATACAGAGATACAGAGATACTATCGAGTTTAAGATTGTGATGAAAATCATCTTTAAAGTGTAGCGAAGATCATAGTTAGATTCAACAAGCGTTGCTTAATAAATAAAATCAAACTAATACTTTTTTATATAATTTCAAAATAAAAAAATATATAACAATCAGTGGCGCGTCGTTTTTAGAGTACAAAATTGTGCGTTTTTTAATTTATCAACCGATTTTTTTGAAAGTCGGGCCATTGGGGTTTTTTAGGATCGCTAAGTATAAATCATTTGTCAAAATTAAAAGATTCCAAATTGCGGATCAAAAATGGGGGATTATCGTGTGGGATATGACTAAAATTCAGGTATTGTGGGCAAATGATCAATTTTGCAACTTTGTTAATTTGTAAAGCATATAAATTAAAAAAAAATTTAAAAATTGCTAGTGGCGCACCGTTTTTAGGGTGCAACATTGTTTTGAAAGTCGCGTTCTGGGGGTTTTTAAGATCTCTAAGAATAAATCATTAGTTAAAATTAAAAAATTCAAAATGGCTGATATCGTTTTTAAAAACCGATATGACTCAAATTCAGGTATTGCGGGCTTTGAAGTTATTTATTTACATATATGATAAAGCATTATGGCAAATAATTTTGCAGCAATTTTTTTTTAAATTAACAGCTTACATTTTTGGCCGTATGAAAAATGAACACTATTGCAAAGTATTTATATGTATTTACAAAATCTCCATTTGTGCGAAATTATAAATTTCGGAATAACTTTACATGTACTGTTTACTAACGTTTTGAAGCATCATCTTTGAGATACATCCAAAATTTCGTTAAAGTGGTTTCTAAGGTGAAAAATCGTACAGACGAAGACGGTAACAACGACAGCACAACGAAATTTAGAAATCCAAAAACCTTAACTGTTTCCGATTATTATCGTACGTGTAGGAAGTAAAAGTGCACAACTTCATGATGTGATCACAACCAACTTTCAGGATTCATGCATATTTGAATTTTCAAAACAAGAACTTAAAGAAGTACTGCGCAAGATAACACAGAACATTCTGGGTTTATCAGAAGTGAGAAGTATAGTAAAACAAGTCGTATACAATAATGAAACCAGAAAATTATTGTGTAAAACTAATATGGCTGAGTAGGGTTTTATATAAAAAGAAGCATAGGGTGCCATGTCTAACCGTAATTAGTGCTATATCTACTCAACTGATGTATCTAGTTATTAACTTCCAAGTGTATCCACTTACAGTGTCATGCGGAGTCACATAACGTCAATACTTCTAATTGGGAAGTGAGGCGTAAGAATTGGACAATAACTCGATAGCGACAAAACTGCTTGGGAAACTTTGAATAAAGTCGTTCAAACGAGAGACTTCAGAGACTGGTGAGACAAACTTGTTACAAGGAACTCGTTCTTTAAGAAAAACCATAACAAAAATGAACGTGGCAGAATTCAAATGGATTCTAAAATTATGGTCTATCAGAAATGTAAGAAAACAGTATCGTCCACACTAATAATTCGATAAGTTACAAAGTTGATTGAAACCAACCTTCAAAACATGCGGGCCCCCTTATTAGAATACTATTTCAAATTTCCCGCCATGGCCGACAAGATGGCCGACAAGCCACATCTGCAAAATGGCCGCCGGTCACATGACAACCCCCACGGTTGTCCCCGCTCTCGTACCCCCCCAACTTCCACCCACGCCCAACGCCTTCCCGCACCCCAACCCCCACTCTCATCCGCACTCTTTACCACCACCCCAACCCCGCCCCCACCACTGATGACGTCATGTCCTCAAATGAGCTCATCCTACCGTTACATACTTTACAAATACAAAGATTTTCCATCTATAATATATAATCAATGAAAAATTTGATACCACTGATACGCATCATCTTATCTCCTACTACACGTAATAATTAAGAATATAGTGTTTCGGTTAGTTTACCACACGCTGACACGGAAACTTAATTAATTATTTTCAATATTATGTGATAGAAAGAAGTACATAGTACGTTTTCAAAGAAAGAACCATAATCCGATTACGTAACAGGTTAAATGGACTATACTCGATATAATCAAAGCTCTATGTGCAGTTATTCAAATCCAGACAAGCAAACTACTCAATTAAACAATAACCGAAAATTCCTTTATTTGTGACATCTTTTTTGTAGTAATGGAGGCTTTAAAAACAATCATATCCAGTACAGATGGGCCAACACTTGAAAGAATGAACTAAGGAAACATTAATCTTAAAAAAAATGTTTCATAAGACGCAAAAAGGGGACAGTACCAAGCTCACTAACCACAGACCAAAATAAGTTTACTACCAATTAAAAATAACCACCTGAAAACCAGAGTCACCTAAAACACACACACTATAGTATCTTCACAGCCAACTCAAGAACAAAATTATCCGTTTTAATCTTCACAAAGAATCAAACAAAGTCGGATTACAAATCTACTTTAAAAACCATAATCTTTATAACATATAAAAATAAATGTTTGTACGGTTGCCCTTTATGCATTCCTAAACCATTCATCCGATTATGATAAACTTTGGTGAGTTGTTATTCGAACGCATGTTAAGGCTTCTGTGCTATCAATTTTTTGGTCTGAAAAAGTGGGGGGAATTAATAAACCTATACTCCGGGAAAAAGGCGTAGCAAGAAGCGCCGGGATTGCTAGTAATCTAATAAAGACTAATGCCGCAATACGACAAGTGGAAGGATAGAAAGGAGACCTAAGTCGAACAGTAGAGGGGTGAACCTTGAAAAAGAAGAAGAAACAAACGTTTACTTCAACACGGGAACGATAGGTTTCGCAAACTATTTTGTAAAATTTTTAAAGGAAAAGTTAAGAGAGTATATGAATGTGTTATTGATGCTGTTGGCGTAAAATACGTCACACCTTGCGCTGCACGCAAAGCTAGTAAAAATTTATGAATGGCCAATTTCAAATCTAGCGGGTTACACGTCATTTTTCATGTCAGCTTTGAGGTATAAAGAGAAAACAGGGGACGGGCGTTAAAGAGTTCATAGATATACACCAGTCAAGCTACATGTAGTTCCGAAAAGTGAACTAAAAATAAACTACAATCCGGCCGGACATAAGGGTTATATTTAGAAGAGAGTGCCTTAGACTTTAAAAGCAGGCGAGGCTGTAAAAAAAACTTCAATTTACCATAAAATAAATAAAGTGTTTAGAAGTTTCATTATATCATGGTTAAGACGTAAAATGTAAATTTTATTAAGTAAATCGTATTGAAAATATTTCATGTAACAAACTTTTATACTATACTATACATCACATTTTGAAAGCAAATCTAATAGTTGCTCATCAATAGTACTGTAAAAATAAAGATTTTCTATTTCGGCTTAGCGCTTTATTACTCTGAGACAATGGAAATGTAATCCTATTCCAGAAGTTACCAAACGTTTTCAACGAACTCGGTTCGGTACTGAATTCAATATTCCGGTATCTCAAATACTTTTCCAGATATTAAATTTCGAAATTAAATATTTCGTTACGGCGGTATTCGAAGTTCGTTTTTTAAAAAGATTTTGAGGCAATGTATTATTTTGGGGTCTAAATACGCAAATAGCCACCTATTATAATAGATTAAATAATGAGCAATTGATTACCACTTTCATCACTTTCTACTAATTATCCCATTAGATATAAGTGCATTCCTATATAATAATTGAATGTACGTTATGTCTGCATGTAAAATTAAGCTCACTATTAGTAAACAATAAAAACTGGTTTATGCATATCAATTCCTTTTTAATTACCAATTAATGATTTCGTTGTTGCACATTTCAAAATAAATGAATTATATTAAGTAATAAACCTCTGCATCCACACACAAAAAAAACTTTGTAACATAGTTAAAATTAAAAATCGTTCAAAACGTTTTATAACTTCTGGAATAGAATTAAAATTCCATTGTGTTTACCTCTCGCGAGCGGTCTTAAGTCATTGAGCAGGTAATTTACGCTTTCACTTAAGTCGCGTACGTTTCTATTGAAACCCAAACGTTAGAAAGAAACGGCTGTATATTCCCAATGTCTCAGAGTAATAAAGCGCTAAGCCGAAATAGAAAATCTTTATTTTTACAGACTATAATGTAACTGCCCGGTTTATAAAATACATTGCAGTTTCTCTCTATAACTCACCGAATCTCTCGTATGGGTTTACTTATCCACTACTTTTCGTTCAGCCTGTGTAGAGTTATCTTAAAAATAAAGAATGTCTAGTGGGACCAGATTAGATAAGTCAAACATATCTGTTACGTCAATCAGGGCGTTTAACTCTTCTCTAATTGTACGCAAAGTAGTAAATTTATCAACCCTATATTTTTCAGAAATTATTCTTATGAGAGCATTAGTATGTTCCAGAATTTTTTCTAAAATTCGTTCAATAAGCACTCAGATGTGCTTAAGGAAGTATCAGCATCTCGAACTGCTCTGGATAAGCCTTGAACAACGTGAACAATCTTTCGTTAACTAATCCGCCTATGTATGTTTGGAACTATGGTATATCACCGGTGTCCATTTTTCCTCTGCCCTCTTTAAATTGAATGGGAGTTTGAAATTAGGCTCATTCGAAAGGTATTTTAATGTAGTATACTTCCTTAGGATATTTTTGAATTATTTAATTTTTTCTAGAAGTTATTGCCATTTGAATATTAAAAACTATTTGTTTTAATTAACCACAAGTTAATTATTAACTTATATTTTAATATTTATATTTATATAGTTCTATACGTTTCAATAACACTTACAGTAGTAGAAAAATTTTAGAATTGTGTAAGGTGTTCGAACAAATTTATGGAATATGACAATGAAAAAGTGAAAACGCAAACACTTTTTTGACATTCAAAGTAATTGCTCAATGTGACCACCTTGCACCTCTTGACTTAAATAAAACCTTCGTATTATCCGTTCTCGCACATTTCTAAATGTTTCCAGGGGAACATTTTGGCACTCTAACATTATTCTTTGTCTTAATTCTTCTAAATCGTTTGGCTTGGTAGTAAAAACTTTTGATTTCAAATATCCCTACAAGAAAAAATCAAGTGGGGGTGAACCGGTTGGCTACCCGATTGGGCCTCTGCGACTGTTTAGAAAAACTTCGGACAAATAACTCCGCACCGGTCGAAAATAGTGGGGAGAAGCGCCACCTTGTACCTTGTACCTCACTGATGAATTGTGTTCAATAAAAAATGGACCAATAATATGGTCACCAAGAATGCCAGCGCAAACATTTAGCTTTTGTGGATACTGCGTGGCTGCCTCCCGAATTCATAACGTGTTGGTATCAGTCCAATACCGAACATTTTGTTTATTTACCTCCCCATAATAAAAAGGTGCTTTCATCACTGAAGAACAAAAAATTCAAGAACGCGCTTTGACAAATTAGAATTTTTAACAATTTCAGTTAAGATGATAATTTTTTTATTCTCAGAAATTGGGGGAGTATCTGTGCGGCGCTCATATCGAACTGATCTAGTTCTCAAAAACTTTTCTAGGTTTGCCTTATTGAAAATACGCTTTGTTGAATGGTAATTTCTTTTATTTTCAAAGAATAATGAGATTAATTGTAATTTTGTTCCTGCATTGTGTAATTTTCAATTTTAAAAACAAGTTCGACAGTCAACAATTTGTTTTAAACAAAGCCTTCTTTCCAAAAGTTATGTACGCGCGAATGAAATGAAAGTTGAAATGGCTATAACTTTTACAAAGATAGGTATAATTTCAAAATATTCTAGGGAAGTATATTACATTAAAATACCTTTCGAATGACCCTAATCTGAGCTACCCAGTTCCATTAAAAAAAATTGCGTCACAGCGTTGCAGCGTCACCTGGAATGTTGACGTTACCAAAACAGCTTAAAAAAGTCGTAAAGCTATTGTTTACTACATTCCCAATATTTCATTTTGGTATCTCCAATGGTTTAAGAAATAAGGGGGAGGGGTTACTTTATATCCTCTGCATTAAAAAAGTTATGTTTGACGTTTTTTTACCAATATATGAGATCTTTTTACCGACATATCAATCTATAAAGGAAAATCTAATAACTCATTAGAAATCTACGCAATATGTCACCGAGCTGGTAGCGTAATGGTGACACGCGAGGTAATGGGTTCGATTCCCGTTACCATCTAACTTGTATGAGGTTTTTTCAGGGAGTTTTCCTCATATACATGTAGCGGCATGGTCACTGCGTATATGTACACCCTGTGCGGCTACTTAGGCGAATGTTGGGGTAGTGTCTTCCCCCTCGGAACCTTAACTTTGTTCCTTCCCCATCCTTAATCCCAGCATACATATATACGTAATGTATGTATGAATGCTGGGAATCCATGATTGTGGCTGCAGCTTGCCCTTCCCCTTGGGGAGGAACTGAAATAAGTGGTCCTTTCCTTTCCTTTACATAATATGTCACAAAATCATTGCCCCATCTCTTCAAATAAAAGAAATTATAATGAAATGACGCAACAATTGATTTTTCCTCTGCACTTAACAGGTTGGGGCCTACGTTGATAATGACAGACCCATCCGTCAGTGTGTAAAATTGATGTTGCACCAGTCTGAATATTTTTAGAAGTTGTTTGTGCTTTTATTTTATGTTTAGACTTGCTTTTGCCTGCTTTTTCATAATTTTTTTCTTGTACCATCCGCAGTACATGACGGCTACGGGAGTGATTTCCTATTCATAGCCGTCATGTACCACTTGTCACAAGTGGTAATAATGACATATTCACACTGTATTTTTTGTTTCAGGTTTTTTTAATAAGCAATAAGCAGTAAATGATGACGTCAAGAGGTAAAAAAATCGTGTCCTTGGTACAGTCCGAATCTGTTAGTGACTTTTCAATGACAGTGAATAGATAAAGTGACTTTACCGGGCATAGTTTATCGCCAGTGCCCGAAAACAATTTCGCAAATGAGTGTATTGATTTGCTTGGTCCTCCATCGACCATAATAGATGTGGCAGGTCTTTCATCGACCATAACTAATGTGGCTGGTCTTTCATACCCAATAAAGTATTTTTCATCTTCCAAAGAGGAAGAATCTGACCCTGAACCATATTTAGACTCTGAGGACGAATACGTTCCTTCTGATGCGTCAGATTCCGAAGATGTTAACGGCACCATTCAGAGACAAATTGTTCCAGAAGACTCTGGATCATGTAACCCTGATGAGGACGGTAGCAGCGACAATGAAAATAATATTTCAGTACACCTGCCCGTCATCGTAACATTCGTAATAAACCTATACCAGAAAAGTGGGGCCATGTCCATGATACCCAAGGCTACTTCACATGTTCTGCTCAAGAGAAAGTCAACTTGGACAATTTATTATTATCGAATCCATACAAAATATACTGACAGTTTATAACGGATGATGTTCTTGACATGATGGTCAAGGAAACTAACAGATATGCTACTCAATACATCCGAACGCACCAACTTCGACAAAGATCATTAGTTCGTAAGTGGAAGGAAACCAATCGCAATGAAATAAGAAAATTTTTAGGCATTCTTATGATTATGGGTATTTGTCCTTTACCAAAAATGTGTCTGTATTGGAGTAAAAGCGATATATTTGGAAGAATCTAATCCGAAACACATTTCAGCGAGATAGGTTTGAAAGTCTACTAAAATGTATACGTTTTTCAAATAACGCAGATCTAACAGCACATATTGATAGATTATTTAAACCAAACAAATTACTAGTTCCTGGTGAAAATATAGTAATTGGCGAAACTGTTGTGACATGGAGGGGAAGATTAGTTTTTCGTCAATATTTTTCCAAGAAAACATACAAATATGGAGTTAAGGTGTATAAAATTTGTACTCCAGATGACTATACTGGTAGCTTCCAAGTATATGCTGGAAAAAATGGCCCTCCTCCATCTTCTCATGACCACACGTACGATGTTTGTATGACCTCATTAAATGGACTCATAAATGAAGGCAGAATATTGTACGTGGATAACTATTATTCAAGCATCCAATTGACTAAGAATTTTTTGAATCTGAAAACTTATCTTCGTGTTACTCTTAAACCTAAACGACAGGGCGATCAGTAGTACTGCGACACTTGCCCCACCACCTTTTTTTTACGTCACAAGCCCCGTCCCTTTCACTTTTTTATATGCCCACGTGGGCGACCGCATTTTTCACCCCTATGGTTTCTTTTCGGAGGCCTTTTTCAACCCTAATTTTTTACACACCCACGTGTGAGACCGTATTTTCAACCCCTGCTGGAATTTTTACCCCTATTTTTTATATGTCCACGTGTGAGACCGTATTTTCTACCCTTATTTATGACAGCTTACGTGTAGGACGTATTTTTTCTTAATCTGATAGCTTTTAAGATGATGATGATCTTTAATTATTTTTATTAATTAATTATTTTTAACCTGAGGGAAATTCTTAATCTGATAGGTTTAAGATGATGATGATCTTTATTTATTTTTATTAATTAATTATTTTTACTCGCTTACGTATAGGACGTGTATTTTCACCCCTATTTTTTACACAACCACGTGTAGGGCGTGTTTTTCACCCCTATTTTATGACAGCTCACGTATAGAATGCGTATTTTTAACCCTCATGGTTTCTTTTCGAGGTCAACCCTAATTACAGCCTTTTTGCACATACTCACGTGAGGGACTGGTTTTGGTGCTGGGGGCTGGGTCTGAACCTAGGTCTTGGACTTGGAGTTGGTCTTAGGGTTATTTTTGATGGTATTAAGGTCCTTATGACTATATTAATAGCAGTACCCCTGGAGGTTAGACAAATGCACACGCATACAATGTTGGAAATTGCATAATTAATAAAATATTATTATTAAAATTATCGGTCCTATTGCTTTAAAATGGCCAAATGCTATTGGATAAATAAAATAAAAATACCTGCGAGGCTGTCTCATTCAAAAAATCTCATGCAAAAAAACATTAGTGGTATTAGACGTTTTTTAAATAATTGTGTTTTGAATGTAAATGTTTGTAAGTACAACATAATTGTTAAATGCTAGTAGCGGTATTCCGGTTTTCTGTATTACTTTCTAAATAGTTTAATGTTCGGTATATAATCGAGTGTTTATATTCAGCCATTCACAAAGCGTGTTTTAGTGAGACACGTTGTATAAAAAGTTTCAGTTTAACATATGGTAGCGTTGAAGGAAACACTTCTAAAGGTAAGCGTATTATTTTTAATATATGTTTTTTACCTGATATTGCTAATAAAAATGCCGATAAAGATTTTTTAAATGTATTATTACACAGGTTAACGTCATAAGATCAGCTCTACAAAATAGTAGGTACGCACGGATTTTAAACTTATAGTTATTGTTAATTCACGTATATAATAATAAACCGTTAAAACCTTTTGCCTTTTATTTCCGTTATATCAACTTGATATTCTTAAAAACATGTTAATTTTAATTAAACTCTATGTTATATATAAGTAATTATTACTTTTTAATGGGTTTTACAACTGTTAATGAACACGTTACAATGAAATAGTTTTGCAAATAAATCAGATATGATGTTCCTAATGTATAAGTGGTGGCTGTTTAGAGGACCTGCCTATACATAAAGCATCATTGCATTAGGGTAGAAATTATTTATTATTTCACGTCATATTTAATTAGACTTTAATGCATTCAGTTTGAACTGTAATCAGGTTTCCGCAAACTGTAAGACATAATTTCGGTTGATTGATTGAGTTTTATCTGATGGTCGAACGTGATTTGTTTGAGAATGATTAATTAATTGATTTGTTTGTGCGTGTGTGAGAAAGAGAGAGGGGGAGGAAGAAACAGCATAGAGCAGGAGAGAGGTGTGCATTATCAGCTTCTATTATAGAAAATGTTCATTAGTCTATACGCCCCCTAGATGGCGCTAAAATCAATTTTTACTCAAAGGGAACACTGTAAGCTTAAGTTAGAACAACATACAATTGCACCAAGGGGGCCACGATAGGGGCTAAGCTCTACACTTATCTTATAAGGTTGTGAAGCCCTACACGTGTCGCGCAAGAACCTTCTTATTAGAAATACAACGTTTAGGTAAAAGATCATCCAATAGCATTTGGCCATTTTAAAGCAATAGGACCGATAATTTTAATAATAATATCTTATTAATTATGCAATTTCCAACATTGTATGCGTGTGCATTTGCCTAACCTCCAGGGGTACTGCGATTAATATAGTCAGAAGGACCTTAATACCATCAAAAATAACCCTAAGACCAACTCCAAGTCCAAGACCTAGGTCCAGATCCAGCCCCCAGCACCAAAACCAGTCCCTCACGTGAGCATGTGCAAAAAGGCTCTAATTAGGGTTGACCTCGAAAAGAAACCATGAGGGTTGAAAATACGCATTCTATACGTGAGCTGTCATAAAATAGGGGTGAATAACATGCCCTACACGTGGGTGTGTAAAAAATAGGGGTGAAAATACACGTCCTATACGTAAGCGAGTAAAAATAATTAATTAATAAAAATAATTAAAGATCATCATCATCTTAAAAGCTATCAGATTGAGAATTTCCCTAGGATAATTAATTAATAAAAATAATTAAAGATCATCATCTTATATTAATAAAAATAATTAAAAAGATCACCATCTCAAAATAAGGATAAAAAATACGGTCTCATACGTAAGCGTATAAAAAATAAGGGTTAAAAACACGGTCTCACACGTGGATGTGTAAAAAATAGGGGTGAAAAAATACGTTTTACACGTAAGCTGTCATAAATAAGGGTAGAAAATACGGTCTCACACGTGGACATATAAAAATAGGGGTAAAAATTCCAGCAGAGGTTGAAATACGGTCTCACACGTGGGTGTGTAAAAAATTAGGGTTGAAAAAGGCCTCCTAAAAGAAACCATAGGGGTGAAAAATGCGGTCGCCCACGTGGGCATATAAAAAAGTGAAAGGGGCGGGGCTTGTGACGTAAAAAAAAGTGGTGGGGCAAGTGTCGCAGTACTACTGCGATCCTCCCAATGTAATTAATGAGAAATTACGAGAAGGCGAAATATATGGGGAACAAAGCGAAAGTGGAATTCTGCTCCTGAAATGGATAGATAAGAAACCAGTGTATATTTCAACTGTAACCTATCAGAAACTAGAACTGGAAACTTTGCGAACAAAGAGGGACAAAGAAGTACTTAGACCTTTGACTGTTAATGCATATAACAACGTCAAAAAAGGTGTAGATGTATCAGACCAGATGTCTGGGTATTACACGGTACTTAGAAAAAGTATTAAGAGGTATAAAAAGGTTGTAATGGAAGTACTCCTAGTGTCGTGAATACATGGGTTGTTTACAATAAACGTAGCACGAATAAAACTACTGATATGCTTAATTTACGGCAGCAAATTATATCAGGATTGCTCAGTACTGAAGTAGGAATTCAAAACATAGAGAACATAGAAAACGTAGAACCAGAAACCGACATAGAAAATAGACCTCGTGCTCCTCCGCACTCTAGGAAACGGCCACGTTCAAATACCTCTAATGTTATAAACCATCACAAGAATATGGTGGGGAAGCGAGCATATGGAGGAAAAGGTGTTTGTTATGCTACGAGAGAATTAAAAATCGGGATGGATATAAAGAAGCTACAAAAAAAAGCCAAAAGCGTTTACACATATTGAAAGGACTTACCCCCCATTGTGTTTACCTTGTTTTAATGTAAAACATCCATATTTAGTTAATTGTTGTTTCCTTGCTGTTTTTTTTTGTTATATTGACGTTCTCTTTTGACAATAAAAGATTTTTAACTTTCTGTATCATTACCTTTATTACATCATATACGCCATTACTAAAACTCAATACCGAAACGAATGTACCTGGTGGTATATATACCTCCATAGCAACCGTACGCTCCATAACAGAATCTTGCTAATAACCGTAGTACATTTAGAACGTATAGAAATACAATATGCACATGTACCATTTATGACCAAGCGCGGTCCTTGCACTTGTACCACAAATGACACAGGTCGGCACCAACGTGTTAAACAAATATCTTATAACTTATACAATTCTTGAGGCGAGTTTAATGTACTCAATAATTTTTAGTTTTTGGTCGCTTACGAGATTTCCAATGTTTAACACGCTGTTTTGTACATACTTTACAACAAAGATAACTGTAACAAAGATATATGTTTTAATTCAATATTGTTAATAATACATTAAACTGTTATTGTATTGTGTGTAATACTCAAGTACTTGTTACTGCAAAGTTCTAGGTCAAGTGATAACTATGAATATCATTTTACATCAATTAACACAATTAAACAAAAGAACAATTTCCATTATTCTATAATAAAATGTAAAGACATCTACAATGTGAATAGATCGTGGTGATATACAAAAATTCAATTAGCCTCATAACCCACAGGATGTATATAGAAAGCATTTTGGCAAAATAATATCAGCCTTAATCACCACGATTTTAGATCTTTTATTAAGTTATCTACAATAGACACTATTCGTTGTTCTTTAAACTTCCTACACTATATTTCTTCTAAAAGGTTGTCACAACAAAGAAAATTATAAATTTATTGCGCCCTTGTAGCTAAATTATTTACTTGGAGTAATTTATCCTAATTTGGAGTAATGACTCAGCTTGTTAGCTATATACAAATATTTTTTAATATAATAAAAATTATAATTAATAATGCATTTTATACTATAATTTTCAAACAAAAATACGATGTGCAAGATTACCTTCTTTGTTCACGAACCTACACAATATACTAGATCTTTATCTTAGCATACGACTTATCACCACGTGCTGCTAATATTTCACATTAAATTTAAAATAAGCTGAAGTCAGCCAGTTTAACGAGTTTAAAATTGGAAACTAAAAGAAGTGCTTAATTAGGTTACAGTGCAGAAAAAGCACTTATTGCATTTTAGAAATAAAAAAGTTGGGTGTATGCTCCCGGAATAGTAAGTCTGTTGAAATGTATTTAAATTTAGAAATTTTACTACTGATTCATATCTAGGCTGGTGGTCACTAAATGATGAAAATAATTAATAGCTCAGTGCAGTCAGTATGAGACATTTTTTTTCTTGCAATTACTAAAGAAAAGTTAAATAACGGAAGTGGGTTATTTTGTATAAGTTAAATCTGTCAAGTATAATTTTATGCTTTACTGATTTTATTACCAATTAGTGCAATATGCAAGAAATTGATTTATCAATACTGCATTGATAACACATTGTTGTGTTATATGGTAATAATAATTTAATTTAATGTTTACTAAGAAATCATACGTTATATGTGTTATAATTATGTACAAATACTTGGAATATTACTGCGGAAATTGAGCCTATAGTTTTCATTATCAAAATTAGTTTCGTTAGTTTAATTTGGATTAACATATACGTGTATGGTATGGTGTATATACCAATTTTCACAAGTCAGAGCAATGGCGTCATCACTAACCTTGTTTCATTACCACCTTTAGAACCCGCCTATTGAGCACGGAGGATGTAGATAGAAGTGATTTAGGTTGGCAATTCTGTCCGGTGTTGTCAAGAATTTCTGACATTAAACATTTCACATAACACATATTTATTATTGTGATAAAATATGCATAACCCCTAAAACTGAGATTTGACAGTTGTCAAACTGTTCTGTTTCAGAATCTGACAGCATCGGCGTTCTATAGCAGTATGAATATTAGTAACGATAATTTCTCTTGACTCGTGAAAATCACTATAGTAAAGTTTGAAGATACAGGTAATCCAGCGAAAAAACCGATGAACGTCATTAATTTAAGTAAGTAGTTCCAATGTTCTAGATTGTTTCTATCTTTTTTTAAGTTATGTTGACATACGAAATAGTAACATGAATAATTAATAGGAACTAGCTTTTTTTTTATATCCGCTTTTATTTGTACAATCAGTCTCGGTGGAGACTATAAATACAATTGAATTGAATCGTTTAAGTCGTCTTGGCTCGTCTTCTTCTTGCAACAGGTTGTTTGCTAGCTCAATGGGGTGAAATGTCAGCTTCTTTCTGTAATTAGTGCTGAATCGAGTGATTTCTTCACGAACTGTAGGGAGTTTTAAGTCAGCATGGAGTAAAGCATTTGGCACGTACCATGGGGCGTTGACAATAGATCTAAGTAGTTTATTTTGGAAGAGCTGGAGAATTTCTATATTTGAGGTGCAGGCGGAGCCCCAAATAGGGATCCCGTATGTCCAAATGGGTTTTAGGATAGTTTTGTACAATAAGAGTTTATTTTCGATGGATAAGTTTGATTTCCTTCCAAGCATCCAGTACATTTGATGAAATTTAGAACCCAGTTGTTTTCTTTTAGTTAAAATGTGAGTACGCCAAGTTAATCTTCGATCTAAAAGTAGTCCGAGGTATTTGACTACATCATTTTGAGGTATGGGAGTTCCATTAAGTGTGACTGCAGGGCAGGTTTCTTTGCGAAGGATGAAGGTGATATGAGTAGATTTAGTTGCATTAGCTTCCATTCTCCATTTTTTTAACCAGTTTTCAAATAGATTTAGATGGCTTTGCAGATTTCTAGATGCAGAAATAGGGTCCTGATGTGATGCTAAAAGAGTCGTGTCATCTGCATATATAGCCGTCATTGTATAATTTGTTTCAGGTAGGTCTACTGTGTACAGTGAGTAAAGTGTGGGCCCTAAGATACTTCCTTGAGGAACTTCGGATTGCACAGGATAAAGATTCGTGTAGGCTTCTTGATACTTTACTTGAAATGTTCTGTCGGTGAGTGAGTAGTATGGATGTGGGAGCAGGAGCTTAAGTTTGTATTTCAGTCCGAGGTGCCAAAATTTATCAAATACCTGGCTTATATCGACAAAGGCTGCCGATCAGTACCGGCGGTCTTCCATGTCAGTACGGATTTGCCTAGTTATTCGATGGACTTGTTCCGTAGTTCCGTGTTGTGTTCTAAACCCAAACTGGTGTGTGGGTATAAGTTCATGTTCTATAATGTCGGTCAGTCGTTTAAGTATGAGTTTTTCGAGTACTTTGGAGAGGACTGGAAGAAGACTTATTGGTCGGTAGGACGTCGCTTCATTTAGATTTTTACCAGGTTTAAGGATCATTATGACTTGTGCTGATTTCCAATGGCATGGGAAGTACTCAAGTCTGAGAACAGTATTAAATATTTGTACCAATACTTTAATACATTTTTCGGATAGCTTTTTAATAATTTCGCCGGTGATGAGATCATATCCGGGTGTCTTTTTAGTGCTAACCTCGTGGTGTATGGTTGCTTCAACCTCACTATGTGAAACATTAAGAACGGGCAGAAACATCTGAAAGGGAGCATCGAACTGGTTCAGTAACTCTTTTTCTTCAGCAGCAGTTAACTGAGATGGATATGGTTGAAAAACTGAGGCAAGGTGTTCGGCAAAAACAGTGGCCTTTTCCTGATCCGTTCTTGCCCATGTGGTATAATTGGTTCGTATTACAGATAGAAGATGTCGTTGGTACTTTAGTTTACGAGTGAGTCGCCGCAAAGAGTAATCGGTTGCGTTTGTTGGTGTTAGTTCTTTAAGATAATTTTGTATGGAATCATTGCGTATCCTACACAGTAGTTTTTTGAGGTCTTTTGCTAGGGTATTATACCGTTGTCTGTCTGCCGGGGCTCTCGTAATCTGCCATCGTTTACGAGCTTTTCGTTTCTCGGAGATTTTTTGCTGTAATAGCGCTGGGGGTTCTTCTCGAATTGGTGCTTCGTTTATGTCTGGGGTCGCTTGCCACGCCGCACGTTGTATTGCTAGTGTGATGTCTGCCACAGCTTTTTCTATGTCGAGGTGAGTTTTCAAAGGCAGTTTAAGAGTAATTTGTTCGTTCAGTTTTTCTTTGAAGTAATTCCAGTCTGTCCGTTTGTAGGACTGGAACTAGCTAAATAAATTTATGACGTGCATCCGTTTTTTCGCTGAATTACCTATAATAAAAAGATTTTAATTGATACTATCGGATACTAATATATAAAAATTTCAGAACATTAAAACATGTTTTTATGTAGAATTAATTTTTCATCATAAAACAGTTAACACGAAAAAATGATGATCAAAAAACCTGTATAAAGAACTACCATTCTTTTATTTGATCGATAAGGCAAAGTTTCTAAAAATAAATAAGGTGGTTTCAGTACCTAGACTAATAATGTAAATGAGAATTACTTAAAATGTGGCAGTTGTTTCTGGTGAGGTGTTAAGAGGACACTCCACCAAATACGGCTCTGCATGACAGATCGCCGGAGCAACATGATTCGTTCCAGTAAAATTTTAATGTCAAAGGTGGTAAATGGAACTCCTTCCACCGAATCCGACACAGCATAGCGGAACAAGTCAGCGCCGCCGACTCATCGCGGCCGATTAATCTCGGCCATCTCATCGCCGAGTCATCTCATCGCCGAGCCATCTCATCGCCGGCCAACTCATCGCCGATTTTGTTTTCAATAAATTCACGAAATTGTTACCCTCTTTTGCTTGCTTGTATAAATACCGATATCGATCATCAATTTAGTTAAATTTTAATTTTGAGTATACTATGGACATCCTGATAAATGTGTGGACATAGGTAACTATTGTAACCTTGGAACTTTAATCCTAAGTTGAAGAATTCCTGTTTTAAATCCATAATGATAGTAATTACTAATTTACGAGATATACTTACTGACATTAATAAGCTTTAAAACCTTTCGAACGGTAGACTTAAAATCGAAGAGGGCGGTGCACTGTTTTAGTATTACATTAAGAAGACGGAAAAGGATAGTCATATCGTGATAGATTTGTTACTTCAAGATGGCCTGTGGTTTGAGCTCAAAATCCAGTTACCTGTTGACACTGCCCAATCATGTCCACGTGGACCAGCAAAAAAGCCGGCAAGTGGTTTGTGTTCATTTATTGAGACTAAGGTCGAGTTAGGAAAACTACGTTTTTGTAAAATTAACCGTTGTAACAATTTAAGCGTTTATTCTAAAATTCTGATTTTTGCATACCGATACCTGATATGAGCGCTTCTAATAGCAATTCAGGAATTTTGAAAACTTTTATAGTTTTTTTTTAAAATAAAGTTACAAAAATAAAATTATCAAAATCGTAGGACTGAACTTTGCAAATGGCGCTTGAAGACGACTGAGGAATTTTGAAAATCTTTAGTTTTTTGAAATAAAGTTGAAAAAATAAAATTATCAAAATTGTGACCCCAAAACTTCACTTTGCGGCGAGCTATGTGAATTATTGAATAATAATAACGTCAATTTTTCTACATGTTTTGAACAAGTTAACATTAATTAATTACCATATTTCTACATTAATTGTTTTCGATTTCAAAAATTTTAGAAAATGAGGTTCTGTAATCTTTTTAGAAAAAGCACCGCTACTCTACATTTATAGATATTCTTATTTTATTTCTAGATATAAGGCTAACGCATATGAGTAAGGCTAACGCATATAATTTATAGAAAGGTATGGTGTTGGGAGCAGCTAGTGGCGTTCTTGGCAACAGCGCGCGTGTTAAGGCTAGCGGATAAAAATTGATATTTCGGTAACTATTGAAGTTAGCGACCTAATTTTTTTTAAACTTTCTACCTTTTCTGGCTACAGTTGACTCGATATATATATATATATATATATATATATATATAGTATAAATTTTCAATAATCTCGCCGCAGGGTGACGTTTTCGATGCACGATTTTGATAATTTTATTTCTTCAATTTTATTTTAAAAACACTGTAAACATTTTCAAAATTCCTGAATTGCTATTAGAAGCGCTCATATTTCAGATATATATGTGCAAAAAATCTGAATTTTAGATTAAAAGTTTAAATTGTTACAACGGTTAATGTTAAGAAAAACGTAGCGTTTTTACTCCACTAAAAAATGTACACATCACTAGTATTCACAATAAAGTAATTCAATTTATCATTAAGGTAAAAAATATTTTTTATATATTAATCAATTATGATGAATCATAGTACTGTTTAATAGTTATTAAACAGTTTTTAATCAACTATGAAAGTATGTTCTAACCACCATTCTTTTAAGTTGCCCTTTGAATAAATTCTGTTTTCAGTTTATCTTGTAAATGTATTAAAAACTACTTTTAGTAGAAAAAGATTTTTGTAAACTCTAATATCTCATAAATGGCAACATTGTATATGTAAACATTCGCCACTTGCGGCACTTTCTAAAAGTGCACATGCTCCGAGAAGTCGAGGGCGGAGTCATAAGCTCCAACCGGGTTCACTTCGTAACACGTTTCATGATATAGGTACTTTCCGTGGACAGTTTGAATTTTACTAACATTTGTTAATTTTTCTAGGTTATTATTAACAGTATATAAATAAATTACAAAAAAAAATCATTTACTGAACTGAAGGCTGGGAAAAATGTTTCTTTTACAAAAAAAAATGGTCAACCTTTTATTTAACCACTTTTTGTACAAATAATTACATAAATCCAACGTTAACATTCACTTACACTTTAATCAATAATTAATGAGTTATTGTAGTAAACCGATTTTGATGAATTTTTGTATGTTGTTCTATTACTAACAATTTTTATATAAATATAAATAAATACAAAAGTTAAAGTAAAATAGTGGATACTACGACATTAAAAATCCATTCTTTACGCGCGATTGTTGCAACAATTTCTTGGTCAGCCTCGGCGATGAGATGGATCGGCGATGAGTTGGCTGGCGATGAGATGGCTCAGCGATGAAATGGCCGCAGCGAGTCGGCGGCACTGACTTATCCTAGACCGCAGCAAAACGTATGAAACGAGGTGCGTTACGGTGCTGCATGCAGTAATATGAGCATCAGTTGAATATGTTCTGCCCGACAGGTTTTAAATCGTCAATATGGAAGGATAATTAATTTTGACTGTTGAATGTTATCTAATTTTGTACGACAAGTCTTTGTCGGACTACAAAAGTGTCAATAGACGAGACGCTTGTGCTCGTGTTCGTGTTCGTGTTCGTGTTCGTGTTCGTGTTCGTGTTCGCGTTCGCGTTCGCGTTCGCGTCCGCGTGCGCGTGCGTGTGTGTGCGTGCGTGCGGTGTGCGTGCGTGCGGTGTGCGTGCGTGCGTGTGTGTGTGTGGGTGGGTGGATGCGTGCGTGCGTGCGTACGTGTGTGTGTCTGTCCCTGCAGCCGTTTTTTACTAGAAGGAGAGGTCTCAATAATTTTTATCAAAGTGGCCACTCCCTAAGGGGACCCATGCAACAAGGATGCCCACATAGTGGGGCGAAATCCTAACATAGAAGTTGTATCCTAATTATTAAACATGGTTGGGTAAAACAGGCTCACGGAATTTAATGTCAATCGTAGTTAGAATGAGATTTTGCATTTATTGCTTTCAATTTAATTACATTTTAAACAGTATGGAGAGAAAAAAATGGTTAAAATGTCAATGTTGTTCAATATTTTAATTTTAATTATTTTTTTATTGTGTAGTGTGAACGAAACGTATTTTGTTATAGAAGGCATTGAATATAAAAGTGTTCCATGTTGTGCCAGTACGGCAAAAAAATTGGACACAGAATAGAACTCTGAGGTACACCTTTTAACATAAATACTTTTTTGTTGAAAAAAAGTGTTTTGCTACGATGTTCCAGTCTTTATGTCACTCTGATGTACATTTACCTACCTTAAATTGACGCATGAAAAATCACAAACTTTATATAGTATACTTAAATGTAGTAACCTTACAGAGAGTATTTAAAGTGTAGTACTAGAGAAATAATAAAGATAAAAAACATGATACTCGCAACGTCTCATGCGTGAACATATCAAGATAGAGACGGAGCGAATAATAAAATAATTAAAAATTATTTTACGTACAAAACAATTTCATAGAATCTCATTAAAAATAAACTCAATCAATATCAAATGTAAATTTTTAATACGTTTCGTCGGAATCGATATCACATTAAAACTTGTATCTTCATAAAGTTTTCTTTTTATATCTTTATGAACATAAACTCTGGTGTCTGGTAAACTACCATTAATTTAATTACGCTATAAACTCCCACGGCATATTAGCACTTGCTAATTATTAAATTATTTGAAATTTATTTAATATCTAAAACAAAGGTGGGTGATGATTAATTATGTTTCGCACTTGATCTTGAATAGCAATAACATGAACATATATAAAATTAATTGTAATTAATATGTAAATTAAATTTTTTTGGCTTTCCATTATAATTTTAGAGATTGATTGACAAGTTTTGATTATTTGTTTAAGATGAGATGCCTTGTTTAATTTATTCGACGAATTATTTTTTTTGTAATTAAGAAGATGCAGCATATAATTTATTTTATTTTTTATAAGATTACTATGTAGTCACTATAACAAACATAAACTTCAAACAAAATTTCGGTAATGTAGTGTACACATTTGAAATAAGAATTAAAACTTGATTTTCTTAAAATCGAATATAGACAAAATAAATAAAAATAATAACTTTTACGGCTTATATTCATAATTAAATAAACTTAGTTTTATGAGACCATATCGTCTATTAAAATAAATATTTACGCAATATATATATATATATATATATATATATATATATATATATATATATATATATATATATATATATATATATATATATATATATATATATATATATATATACGTTCCAACAGCAACTAGATGCCGTCGTCAGTAAGAAATGAAACTATTAGTAATTGTTAATGTCATATCTTACTGTTTGCTTTGTTAAAGGGTGGACTGGTAACTATAATTTATACAGTTATAAATTAGTAGTTTTCTTTATTTTAAAACTTATTAATCACATTCACTAGCGGGATTCCACTTAAATGTAATTATGATAGAAGTCTTTTATTAAATGGTTTTGATGTTGAGAATTATTAATAACGTTTAATATCGTACTAACGACGATAGTTGCAAGTGCGTTCGAAACGTATAAATTTTGTAAATAATCGTCTTATTACACCATTTTATTCCGTAAAAGTAAAGTACTTTTAATTATACATAAATAAAATTTGTTAATCAATTATAGAAACAGATGATTATATTTTGCAGCATTCCGTACATTTAAACGGGTTTGAAAATGTTGTTTAGTTGGGAAGCCAGTTTTAATTTGACGGAAAAGCGCAGTAAGGCTTAAGAAGTAGAGAAGAATAGGTCAATGGATTAAGCTGTGGAACGTTATGTAAAGTGGTAGTAACGGACAACGCTGTAGAGGGTCTTGTGTGGAAGAACCAGATAACCATGGTCATAAGGTTTCAAATGTTGTGTCAGGTAAAGTTTGCAGGCTTGCATTTTAAGATCTGTCGTAAGAAATCGTTGCAATGAACCCGACAACAAATTCATCAGTTGAGACTGGGAGTGGTTGATATGGCGCAACTTCTGGTCACGATGTAACACACGATAGCGATGTTTTCATACATTCGAACAGAACGTGACTTTCCTGGTTTCAGAATCTGTAGTCTCAAACTTCTGAATCCATACTTACACTTCGGAGCACCTTTATTATTTTAGTACAAATTGGATTTTTGAAAAAACAAATTTTCGTAATAAATGGAAAGACCATATATACGTTTTATAACAAAACATTTTTTAATTTTTTTTCGCTCTAATTAAAAAGCTGTATTAAATCAAAAATACATTTTTGAACCCAGTACCGAAAACATGCCGACGATGTACGAATGTTCCACAACATATTAAACGTCGAAATAAATGGTTTCAAGCAGTACGACGACTAATCCCAAAACAACATCAAATTTTTGTTGTTGTGAAGATCATTTTGATGTAAGTATTTTATAATAATATAGTAATTAATAATTATTTATGTAAACGTATAAATTGAATAAATTTTTTAACTAAACTCCAGAATCATAACTTTTAAAAATCAATACAGTTTCTATGAATAATTTGTAACGATTAAATAATAAATTTGTACACGGTTATTGAATGGTTTCGGTTTAATTTAGTATTTTATATTTTAATAACGCCCTAGGTTATGTACTATACGAAATTGAACATTTGAAAGTGTATATAATGGTGGTTCTTCCATTGTTATAATGTCATTTAAATAATTCTCATGATTTGAAGTTTTTTAGCTGAAAGAAGACATGGAGAATTATATTTACTGTACTACAATGGGTAGTAAAGCAAAAATTAAAGTTGATGTAGTATCGTACAAGTGTACTATTAAGAATTGATTTAACATTATGACGTCACAAACATGGCGACCAATAGTGGCGTGTTTGTAGTCACGTGATTCTTTTTAAAATTTTAAATTGTTTATAATAAGTCAAAAGAGTTTTTTTTGCATCGAAACGTCTTGCAATATGGGGATAGGCATTATCCTGCTGCAAAAGTGGGTCTTCCAACTGCTGAAGAAATGGAAGAATATAGGGTTGTACCACCTCATCCACATATCATTGGGCGTTCATATTGCCTCGGATGAATACCAAACGAGACCTACTCCCATAAGTTATAGCACCTCATATCATAATCCCTACAGTTTGGTGCACATGCCTCGCAACAGAAAATTCAACATTTCGACGTTCCGCACGTCTTCGTCAGACCCTCATACCAATATAATTTATGGTAAAGTTTAAAATTTTTTGTTTAATAACCCACTTCTGCTTACCAAAACGCGTTGTTAAGTAGTCTTGTGCTCCGTAACGGAAATAGAAAAAGACAAACATGAAATAATTCAAGCAAGTAATTGGAATGACAATAGACAGAATGTATAATTTGTAGTTTGTTGCAAAAGTTCATTATTGTTTATCGTTTCCGAGATTTAAAACAAAATGCGATTTTTGGGTTTTTCTTTTTTCGTAATTCCTTCATTTATTTTAAAAGATTTTAAAAACCGAAAGTACTTCTTCATTGTCACGTTTTGAATTCTATTAGATGGCGTTTTCAAATTTTTTATTCGACGTTTCGTCTCCGAGAAGAAATCATCAACTTTATTTCTTTATATCGCCGAAACCAACCAAACACCCTGTATTTCATAGTATTTTTTATTATGAATTTAACCATCTAATAGAATTCAAAAAGTGACAAAGTACCTTTGGTTTTTAAAAATCTTTTAAAATAAATGAAGGAATTATGAAAAAAGAAAAACCCAAAAATCGCCTTTTGTTTTAAATCTCGGAAACGATAAACGATAATGAACTTTTGTAAACTACACGTGAACATGCCCTAAATTATACAACGTTTCTCTAATTTAACCGCCTTCGTATCTCTTACTGTTTTCAAGATCTCCAAGCTGTTCATCCTTATCTTGGGCACGCTGTATAAGTTCATTTCCAATTTTACAAATCGTGTACTACAACCTACATTCTATATTCATGTGAATCAAAATATTTCATCGACTTTTTATAAATGTTAAATTTATTTCTTAATACTTAATACTCTAAAACTCGATGTATCTTCCCGAAAAATCGTCTTGAAACATTTTAAAAAATACGGTACAAAGCTTTTACTTTTGACAAAAAGCGTTAACTTTGGGGAAAACAAACATTTGTATTGAATTTCAAAAACTATTGCATTTCGTTTTAAAGTTTTAAATTGCAGTCAGTTTGTTACACAAAAATTATTCAAATCTTGCAAAACTGAGCTATGGAAATTTACTGCAGCTTTGGCGAGTGGCGTGATCAAACATATAATTTAATGTTTTAAAATTTTATTTAAATATCAATTTTATTCTAAATTTTATTAACAACATATTGTTGCTCGAAAAACTATTAAAGCAGGTGACATGTGTTACACTTATAACATTTCCATATAATAATTTTTGCTTAAATCCGAGGTTGTGTATAATTTTTATTAACAACTGTTTTGTTACTTGATACATCTTCACTTATTTCAGGAAAATCCATACCATAGGCTTGCTATTGTAACACAATATGAAAAAAGATTGTCACAAAATGTAACAAAGACACGTATATTTTAATTTTTATATGATATCCTTATATCTTATTTAAATGTTTAGCAAAGGACTTTAGCTAGTCATATGACTTGTATTTTTATTATAATAATTTTTGTGTAATTGTTACAAAACTGAAGTTATAATATAAACGTCTGAACACCAATGATATTTGATGAAGATTGGTGTAGACATTATAGTAATAGTAAAGTAATATAAATAACATCTAAAAGAGTTATATAATACGTCAAACTTTCAGTAAATTAACGTAAATACGTAATAGGGAAAATACGTCAAATATTACAAGAAGGATTACAGATATATTACTTCTAGAGTATTGATAAATAAATACATCACAAAAAAAATAAACGAATAAAAATAACCGGCTTTGACATTAAACAGCTACCAGAGGTCGCTGGTTCAAATTTAGCGCACAATATTTTTTTTGTAATTCAATAAACGTTTATATTTAAGAAAGTTCAATGACACCTACACTTATGTATACAAGGTATACCTTTTTTATACCACATTAGCCATATTTCAGAAACCAGTTTATATTTTTAAATGAAATTTTCTACACTTGTCTTTTGAAATGCAACCATCTCATCTAAAATATTTTCAATTATGTATCACTTCCTGTTATTCCGGAAGTAGATACCAATCACGTAATTTCAAATAGAACACCCTGTACATTATTACATATTTGAGTCTCTTGTTGGATTTTAAGTCACTTATAATACAATTATGCTTCGATTGTCAACGGTTTTTAAAAGATATCTAGTCTTGTCTAAAATATTACCCTTAGAACCGCTGCCAATTTTTATTTGTCGTATCTTCTAAAATATTGCTGAAAACCAGTTTTGCGCCAATTTTTAAATAATAATAAAATTCAAATAATCGTTAGTGAAATTAACTACTCGGGTCAAGTTTCTTAAAGAAACATTACTGAAGTGCAAACATTTGACAGACAATAAAATAACATGATCGGTATCCACAAAAACGACCAATGGCGACTTAGGTGTAAATATTAATTTCATCTAAGGTGTAATTAAATTTTATTAGCACTTATGTGACAACATTACACGCTTTGTTGAATATCTGGAAAACCAATAGTTTGAGGCAGATGGTTCATATAGAATTTTGTCGTATTTTTTAATGATAAATCGATTTCAGTAATAAAAAATAGGGGGGCCAATTGAAAAAAAAATGTTTTTTCAATATTTGCTGTGATTTTCGAACACTCTGTATAAAATATTTAAACTGTTATAATCTTAAATTGTACTTTGACTATTAAAGAAACTGTGCAAAAATTGGGTTTCATCAATACATTAGGATAGCATTAGAATAGAAATAGACAAATAACAATTATCAACGGCACATTTAAGGTTATATTTCAAAAGAAAATTTCATTTAAAAGTATAAAATGGTTTTGGGATATGTCTAATGTGGTATAAAAAGTTATATATATATATATATATATATATATATATATATATATATATATATATATATATATATATATATATATAGTGTCAATTTAAAACTTACAATAGACTATATCTCATGAATAAATGATGATATCAAACCGTTTCTAGGGTAGAAAGGGGAAACCAAAATGACATAGGAGACAACTCACCCAAATCAACCCCCTACCCTAACTAAAAAAATTCAAATATCGAACCCCTACTTGTAATACATCATTGGAAAGCCTGTAAAAAATGCTATCCAGTGGTATAAATAAAATTATACTTGAATACGAGATCAAGATTTTCCGCCACCAGATTTTTTCTTTGGGGTTATGTCAAATCAGTTGTTTACAAAACCTAACCTGCGTCACTTGAGGAGTTGCCGGAAAGAATTACTTAAGTATGTCGGGCTATTACCAGAACAACATTTACCAAAGTTCGTGAAGAATTTGAAAACAGGCTGTATTATTGTTTACAAAACGAACCCACTTTGAACATTTACTTCATTAATTAATATTTTTACCAAATTTGTAGTTCAACAAAACCTTTTAGTGAATATTGATGTACTTTTTTGAAATAAAATAGTATAGTGTTATTTCTGAAAAGAGATTTGTGTTCATTTATAAAAATGACTGAAATAATATAATACACCCTGTATAATTTTTATTTATACCACTGGATAGCATTTTTTACAGGATTTCCAATGATGTATTACAAGTAGGGGTTCGCTATTTAATTTTTTTTAGTTGAGGTAGGTGTGGCGTAGGGGGTTGATTGGGGTGAGTTGTCTCCTATGTCATTTTGGTTCCCTCTTTCTACCCTAGAAATGGTTTAGAGAATTTTTTGATATCATCATTTATCCATGAGATATAGTCTATTGTAAGTTTTTAAATTGACACATATCCGTATATATATATATATATATATATATATATATATATATATATTGAGATGGTTAGATATAAATTTAAGGACAGGGACTAGAGTGAATAAGCTTGTATTTCTTATAGTGGGCAATTTGAGATAAATTAGAATATATTTACACTGCATTTCATTAAGTAATATAGTTAAACGAGTGAAAGAAATTGATTTTGATTTGACGAAACAGGCTTGGTGAAATTTGCACAAGTTTGTTTAATCATAAAAAGCAATGGGCTATATAAGGAGCATGTGAGAAAGGTCAAATGGAGTTATATTTGTAAGTACGATTAAGTTCGTAGAACATATTTCATTAAATTCACAGTTTATTTAAAGTATTTTGGCATTTTAGAAACCTTACATGTTTATCACACGGTTTAGGTTTACAGTTATATTTAGAACATGAATCGAGTTAGTTGCAAAGCAGGAAAGATTTAAATTTTAAGAAAGGGTTATGGTGCGGACATGGTTTAGTTTTAACTCACAAACGTAGTGTACACAAAGGTGCAGCAGAAGAAGTAGTGCATTGTAAACATTAAAGACAATATAAACGACAACTTTACATGTGGATATTTTACATATAAATACTTTTTGTGTAAAAATTTTGAAGAAGTGTGTTTAACAATATGGACTGAAGAGTTGAGAAAGTTGTAGACATTACAATAGAAGTGAACAATGTTGATGTTGAAGACAGTTTTAACAACTTATTAGAGTAACATTTTAAGTAATTTGGACGTTGGATACGTAAATTATGTGTATATTTGTATAAAGTTAGGTTAAGTTTTAATTTTAAGGTATCTGCAAATTTATAGTTTTCATAGAATAATTTGAGCATAAAATAAATTATTAGAGTAATTAATAGGAGGTTTCCCTCATTTTCATGTAGAAATTTACTTTGTACAAGCTATTTAAACATAAAATTGTGAAAATGGGGTTAACTACATAAATTTCCTATATGAAAAAGAATTTTCCTTTAAAAATAAGATATATGAGTTTAAATAAATGTTTTCTAATTCAGTTTTTCGTGTAGATCACGAATATGTATTTAGTTTAGGTGTAGAATTTAGAGTTTTTTAGATATAAGTAAATTTAGATTAGAATATGTCAAATCGTACATTTTTGAACCAATATATGGCTCGTGAGGTATTGTTTTATGTGGAATTATGCACAGATTCCAATTCTGTTATCAAAATGTAAATCAGAAGTATTTTAAGAAAGTTATGGCATAATTTGTATTTTAGTAAAGTTTTCAAATTTGTTTAAACCAATCAGAGGCTTGGTTACTTTGTTTGTATAGTACAGAAAAAGTTGAAATTTTTGTAGCTAATAGAATAGTATATAAGGAGTTGCTCATGAATTCTCTCTCTCTTCCAATCTCATTTTCAATTTTTAATTTTTCTAACAAAAAGTCAAAGTGCTGATAGTGTTTTATGTTAACATGTAAGTTTCAAGTTACGTTACTATCGGAAATTTTGAAACGCGGTTAGTGAAGAGCCGAGAAATCAGAAACAATTGTTTTTAACCTACGATCAAATATAAAGTTAGGTTACCGATATAATTTTCTGTTATAATAAAGTTTTGTTTCGATTCAAATTTTACGTATTCAAAATTCGGTTGTGTTTTTGTTTTTGTTTATTTTTGTCGTTAATGAAATTATTCAGTTTTCTGAATCGATGTTTATTTTTCTGAAGCGACATATGATAAGTAGTAAACGATATTCCGTAACGGGATCTAAAAGAAAAAGTGAATTTGAATTAAAGTTTTACGAACCTAAAATAAAATTCTTAAATCGTAAATTTTATAAACATATAAAACAACACTTAAATAAAATATAATTAAAAACACAGCGCTTAGTTGAAGTTATTTAAACAATTATAAATAACATCACGATTACCACAAAGAAAGTTGTCATTCAACAAGGTGTACATTGGTTGAAGATTTGAAGTATATGCAGCACCACCTTGAACAACGAACCAGTAACGTGGACCTCATATGGGAAGAAGCCTACCCAAGTTTTATAAGGAACCAGCCAAATGATAACATCTTTTGGAAATATACCGATACACATGTGAGTTTATTTATCATAACCCGTAAATTGTTTCCATTATTTGTGTAATTTCCTGCATTTGTGTGTTCCATTTATATGTGTATATGTTTGTGCAACACGGTATAAACAGCTGTAAAGTAATTGTACCTTTCTTATTCTATCCACATTTCAATTTCAATTATGAAATAGTTAAACGCACATTTTTAAGATTTTTCCATTTGACATTTTTGACAGGCTGCTATTTATTTCAGTTAAGACGCTACGCATGCGTTATTGTGCAGGTTTAACTAAGGTCTGTTTCACATACCATCCATTTATTATAATTTGGAATTTATATAATAAAGAACCATTTCATGATTTCACTTTTACCTTTAAATGCAATTAAATTCACATATAACAATCAAATTTATATCAAAGTTTAAATTATATTTATTTTATTTGCCAACAAATCTAATTGAACTCTATCCCCGATTATGAGATGTATGAGCTAGTTCGGTGCATAACAATTTACAAATCAAAATGAACTCTATCCCCATTTAAGATTTATTTTACCATCCCAATGTATATATATATATATATATATATATATATATATATATATATATATATATATATATATATATTCCTCGAGTGGGATTTGAACCCACGATCTGTTGTTTGCTAGAGAACCGTGTTACCAACTACGCTACCGAGGGAGTAAATCACACTCGATTTAAACTTAATTTGTATGTATTTTATTAGTACTGATGTACACAAACTTTATTTATTAATGATCACAGTCAACTGTTTGTACTTATGTCATGAGAGCCCGCAATTCGCTAGGTTTCACGCCTAACATAGTACGTGACTATGTGTTAAAAGCTATAGAACCAAATATTTTATTTGAATCAAGTTCAATAATAATAATATAAATTCTATGTAGTTCGTAACGCAGTTCTCTAGCAAAGAACAGATCGTGGGTTCAAATCCTACTCGAGGAAATCTTTTTGTGTCAGAATTTTTAAAACTTAAATTTACATACAATTTAAATATATATATATATATATATATATATATATATATATATATATATATATATATATAGGTAAAATTCATACTGAAATTTTGGAATCCTGAATGTGATTCATCCTCAGGGAAGACACTAGTTCTTAAATAGATTTGTTAATACAATTATGGTCATATTACGACCGTAATTAAATGTTACTTTGGGAATTTGGTTTGAAGTTACATGAAATTATTTCAATCATATAAATAGTATAATTTAAATTCAATAAACCTATAACAATGTTTTATATTTTATTTTTCAGTTTTTGAATAATTTAAAACCGTTCTCTTATATAGGTAGGAAAGTTTTCAAAGGTCGCTTAACTTTCGTGTAAACGATGAGGTTAAGGCATTCTACTTTGTTATTTTCTTTTGTTCGCCTATATTTATTTTAGGATTATCTAATATTAATTAATTAATTAATTAATTTATTTTTTTCTTTTCCTTATTCAGGAAAATTTGGGTATCTATTTTTATGTGTAAAAATTTCAACGTTCCGGTTTTAGTTTGCGATTTTTATATCTAGGTATATGAACACTATATTAAATGTACTCTTACCACATTAATTATGATTTGTAAGTAGGTACACAATTTAAAAAGATTCTTATTGAACTTCTTACAATTATTTTTTTTAATTTAAAATATTAATAACCAAATGTTTAAACGAGTTGAATAACATTCTTTTCAAAATTTGAACTTAAGTAATTATGTGATAAACTTAATATAGTTTAAAACGTGCAAATAAATGTGAAAATTAGTCTAACACTGCACCGATGATAAAGATTCGAAGGAATGGCACTTTATGAATGCTATCCGTATTAGTCAATGACTAGAAAATTACCGGAAATGCCAATGTTAAACCTTGTATGAGATCAAGGATTTTGATTTTTATTACTAAAAATTACAGGATATAGAAGATTCTAAATTTAATACAAGACAAGGTAGTCTTAAACAGATTAACACATCGTCAGGTGTAAAATAAATATAGTTTTAAGTTATTATACGCAGACATAAAAATAGTCTTGTGAAGGAAATGCTGTGTAAGGTAAGTTTTTTTCTGAATGTAGGTGATGTTTAAGTGTTAGGGAATAGTTGAGTGGTATTTGGTAAACTTATTATGGCTTTCTGTCTACACGTGCCAATAGGTACCACTAAGGACAGAAAAAGAATCAGTCAATTTTGTTTAAAAGACCATATTAGCTTAAATTGTTGATCATTATTATTCAATTCGGTAATGGTGTATGCGTAAATTGCTAACCAAAACTGAAACCATGTCTTAACAATACAATACAATAATAAATATTAATAATAAAATTCCCAAAAACATGAAGTTTGAAATTCCAGTAAATAAAAATTAATGAGTAAAATAGCGGAGTCTAAGCTACTGGAGTTGAATATCCCGAAATAATTGCAGTTGCTTCAGTTTTAAAAAATAACTCGCATTACTGGGCATAGTCGATCAAATGAGTAACAACACTTTGAAATTTTGGTAAGTAATATGGGTAATATCGGCAGTTAAAGATGAGCAGATTCTACTATTTTCTGTTTTTAACTTTCTCATCAAAATGAAGTGTTATTCTGATCTGCTTAAAAGCTCAAAGTTGAATTGACAGCAAATATCCTGAGGCTAAATGAGGCCAATGTAAAATGTGAAAATGTATACGTGGGCGTCCGGAGTCTTCCGTCAATATCTGTTACATACAATAGAATAAATTAATTTTATTTTTATATTTCACCCAAAACGGAAGTTGATAGCTTCAAACTGCTGTGGTTATGAACCATTTACACTTAGAAATACACGTCTTGAGGCAGTTTAGACCATCCAGCACACAATTGAACCCAGATAAAGGCTGGATTTCCTTAAGAAACTCAAACAACGTTGGACATAACGGCTTCTGCCCAAAAATGTTTTGATTGGCGCTATTTTAAAAAAAATATCAAAAAGGAAAAACTATCGCAATTTTTTGGCCATAAGGTCGAAAGCTTCACTCAGAAAACGATGTAAACTCAGTTGCTTCAAGTTGGAATGTCTCCAGTGCATTAAAAATACTTTCGAATTTTCTTCAATTTTTTTAAATTGAAATTCTGGGCTATACAGGGAAACCGTTGTAAACTATTTTTCTGAAAATTTCAGCATAAGCATTAATATTTTCAAAATAGTTGCACTTACCAACTCCCTTATTTTAAATCAAATGGTATACTTGTTTGTCTATTTGAATTCTTTTCCTTATTTTAGGAACTTTCTACAGATTTTTTATTTCTTATAACCGTCCCTGAGATATTTAAATTTTTATAAACATTTAACTATGCTAAGATTGTCCATCAAAACTCAAGTTTTTGCAAATGGAACGCCAGATAAATTTTTTATACTCTCGTATAGAATTAAATTCCGCGTCGATCAGTATTACCTATCCTACATGGTTTTATTGTTTTAATATAAAATCGATTAGTGAGTTATTGATGGATGTAAGTGTAGTGTTCGTTATGTTGTTTCGTTGTCTTACAATAAATGAAAAATACAGTGTTACCGTCCATTTACTACAAGAAAACTAATCGACTTCGACCATAACCACAAGTGCAAGCGTTTTGAACATATTTTCATTAAATAGAGCATAACACTTATGCTGAACAACTTAAAAAATTAAAGAGGCAGAACTCCTAATACTTCTAATTAAAAATTACCCTATGTATTTATGTCGTAATTTTAATCCCAACACCCCAATATCTGCTCCTTTGTGGAATTACATATGCCAGGTCGTTGTGTGTAGACATAACATAAGAACACTATATTCAATTTTTATATCAATTTAGACTTTTGAACAATTATTATACTTACATAAATGTTCAATTAATATCGGGTTTCACCAAGAAAGAAAAATTGGAACATACCTGTAACAAAAGAAAATTAAATTAGCAACAAATACAAAATTTAACATGTTTATCCAAACGTAAAATATTCCTAACATTTTTTTGATCTTATCGTCAGTAACAGTTTAAATAGCCGGTGTAGAACAACACACGATTATGCAACTCTTTTGTAAGTTCATTACGAAAATAGGCAACATTGTAAAAACAAAAACAATAATCTATGTCAAACAAACGTTTAAAACTTCATGTCAGATAGAGGTTAATAGATATCTAGATAGTAACTTAAAAAAAATTCCAGTCACCCACTTCTGTAAAAATATCGTTAATACAGATTAACCATTTCCAATCTTATTTAATTATTTTTTACACTTATTTTGCTTTATATTACGAAACTTTATAAGTCACATAAAATAAAATTTTCTTTAAAAAATATGTCTACACATTTTCCTATAAAATTAATCATTATTCCGATGTGGAAAACACTTAAATTCTCTCTCAGGACTTTTTTGCCGCTAAATTACGGAACGTATTAAAAAATTGCATTAACATAATTAATATACATGATTAAGGTATTTTATTTCTTTGAAATATATAGCTGTCACAAATATTTGATAAAAATAAAAAACAGCTCCTAATAAACCCCGTGCGTGTTTTTGTTCTGGAGTTATCGTGTACATTAACATACACACACACCACGCACTCACACACACACACACACACACACACACACACACAGACACACACACACACACACACACACACCACGCACTCATGCCTCGCACTCACCGCACTGCAATCACACTCACACACACACACACACACACACACACACACACACACACACACACCACACATCACACACACACACACACACACACACACACACACACACACAACACACACACACACACCACACACACACACACACACACACACCACACACACACACACACACACACACACACACACACACACACACACACACACACACACACACACACACACACACACACACACACACACACACACACAATCACACACACACACACCACACACACTCACACACACTCACACCACCACACACACACACACCATCACACACACACACCACACACTACACACACACACACACACACACACACACACACACACACCACACACTCACACACACACACACACACACACACACACTCACACACTCACACACTCACACACACACCACACACACACACACACACACACACACACACACTCACACACTCACACACTCACACCACACATCACACCACACACTCACACACACACACACACACACACTCACCACACTCACACACTCACACACTACACACACACACACCACACACACACACACACACACTACACACTCACACACCTCACACACCCACACTCCACACTCACACACTCACACACTACACACTCACACACCACACACTCACACCTCACACACTACACACTACACACTCACACTCACACTCACACACACTCACACATCACACACACTCACACACTCACACACTCACACACTCACACACTACTACACTCATACATTCACACACTCACACACTCACACACTCACACACAATGTTATGAAGCAATTTGTCCAAAGTAAAATGATAATTTTTCGAATTAAATTGCCATATAGTCGTTGTAGGCCGAAAGGTGAAATCCCAAAAGTCACATTTTACGCGTTTACCACAGTTTGTCTTGCCATAATGATGTATTGGACAGTTCGCTGTGAAACCTAAAATACATACGTATTATGCATACGAAAAAGGGATTTAAGTTCTTACATACTTGCAATATATCCGACGCTATTACAATAAGTTCCCCATTGCTTTTCCTCATTGCGCTATTGTTAAGGTGCTTAAAATTTGCAACTTTGTACTCTTTGCGATAACTTTGGGCATTTTCTCAACAAATTATTATCGTTTAAATATGTAACTTATTATTACAGGGTGTCCGGTGAGGAACTGTACAAACTGAAATGGTATTATCCTTGGGTCAATTTAAGTAAAAAAGTCCCATAAACATAGGTCTGATTCGCAATAGTTACCCAGATACAAGCGTTTAAAGTTTATAAATGATCACATATTTTTCAAAAGTAATTATTATTAGTCAACTGGAAAACAAAACCGAAACAATCTGTCATTATTCGTTTTATTAGGGTAAGCAACATTTAGATATTCTGTCACCTGTCGACTAAAATGGGAGGAGCCCATCTTGTTGAAGAAACATTTGTTGTCTTGTTAGAAAGTACTTCTTCCAAAAGCGGTAGCAATTCATTCCGCAAAAAGTTAGCATATGCTTCTCCTGTAAGACGTTCCTCAAACAAAAGGTCCAATAAGTTGATCGTCAATCATACCACACCATACATTAACAGAAAATCTGTGCTGAAAGTTAGCTTCTGTACCATGTGGATTTTCATCTGACCACAAATGCAATTGCGTGTATTCTTCACTCCATCTCTAGTAAATTGCGCCTCGTCACTAAATAAAATGAATGGAACTAGTTGTGGATTTTCTTGTAGCCACTGGCAGAAATTCAACCGCAAAGCAAAATCTCCAGGTTCAAGGCTAACGTTTTGTATGATAGGGATAAAAGCCCATCATGTAATGTTTGCCATACTGACATACAGGGGACTCCCGTTCGAGAAGAAATTCTTCTAACACTCAACCCTGGACCTCGATCAACCATCTGTAGAATGTTTTCTTGCTCATTCACATTTAACTCCACAGGACGATCAGATGTTATTGAAACTGATGGAAATGAACCATGAGTTCGAACGTGTTGAAACACAAAAAAAGGTTTGGTGATTTGAATCCTCCTGTTGGAAAATCTTCGTTCATATTCCCTAACGGCAGCTCTCGCATTTCCATCACAAAATCCACAAATGTAAATGATGTCAGCATAGCTATTCGTTAGAAAATTGAAAGACATTTTAAATTTAAATTACACTTAATTTATTACACAATCACTTTGTCATTATTAGAACACAAACGAATAAATGACAGATTGTTTTCGTTTTGTTTTTCCAGTTGACTTGCACATAATAATTGACAGTTCTGTGAACAAAATCATCGTTGATCATTTATAAAATTTAAAGTTGCTTGTCATCTTGCATGAGTATCCACTATTCGAATCAGACCTATGTTTCCTATGCGGACTATTGTTAACTTAAATTGACTGACCTAAGGATAATTGATTCAACAAATTTCATCGTTTGTACAATTTCACCTTGACATCTATATATGCGTTACTTAAGTAGGCAACACAACACGGTTACTTTTGACAAGATGGCGTCAAATTGACTTGTCATTTTGACAAATGAGAATACCACTACAGAAAAAAATATTATGGTTTGCTCTAACGCAAAATAAGATGGAAAAAAAGTATAACTTATAATATTGACAAGGTTTTGTGAATGAGAGTAATTGAGTCAAACACGTTAATAGAAAATTTCATACTAATTGTGTTTATATTTATTTAAAAACATTTAATTAAGATCGAGAATGTGAGTAAGTCCTTAGTCCAGCAGGAAAAAATTACAGCTCGTTATAGTATATTTAGTAACAAAAATAATGCAGCGAATATACATAGATCTGAGCTCTATCCCTTGGTGGCGCAGATTACGTTTTGATAAATTACAATAGTAGCCAAGAAAAAGCAAATATCTTACAAAAACTGACAAATCGTTTTATACAACACAATTATACAATGCGTTCATAATTTTGAAGGTATAAGGTAGCTTATAAGTCGCTAGTAGGACAAAGTGGCAAACTAAAGTATTTTAACTCGCGTGTTAGGGATGTATTATTTCATATAAAAACAAACCTTTACTTACCAATAAATGCATAACAACCTCGACTTTCTCTTCTTCATTCGTTGTCTGCGTTCCGAACAGCGAACATCAATCTAATCGCTTAAAGTGTAAGAAAAAGAACTAAGTCAACCTGCCTCTACCAGCATCGTTATCACGATATCGTGTAGAGCGCTTCAACCATAGCACCACTATATATCTACTTTGCCGAATTCCCATCGTTGGAAGAAGCACCGCCAAACAAGCAACGTGCCGTCCCGCAGGGAATCACTGTTAGCCCTGCCTTGGAACCCTCCCTAGCACCCAGGACAACAACACGAAAAGAAGAAAGAAAAAGAAGACAGAAGATACGAAAACAGGAGAAATTCCGTCTACCGCAACCGTAGTGGCAGCGCCACCGATCCACGACACCGTAGACAACGAGTCCTCATGCCCGACGAAGGATTCAAGCTACAGAAGAAGCCATGGAAGCCATCGGTGAACTGCCCGACTACGCCCACACGGACCGTCAACTCTTTCGGGGCGCTTACAGACACTACGGACCGTCCGAAACCCATGGAAGTCGCCGTTACCAGGGAAGGGGCACCGCCGGTAATTCTTCGTCAGAAGAACTGGGTTACCTTCTCTTGCAAATTGGACCGACGAGGGATTCGTACCATACCTATTAGGTAACGAGTGAACGTACGTTCTACGGGGAGTACCTGTAGTAATCTCTGAGAGCGGCATATTCTCCGAGCTACACGAACGCGATATTACTACCATTTCTTGTTTCAGGATGAAGAAACAAGGACGACCGATCCCGCTCCTGTTCCCAACAGAAGAGGACCTAAGGAGGATCCGGCAGGTGGAGTACGTGATTCGGCTTCGTATCTCCATCAAAGACTTGAGGCGGAAATCCGGCATCGAAAAGTGTCACCGGCGCCGGGGATTCCGACACACACAGCATTGCTGTAGAGCGACGGTACGCCTGTATCACATACAGGCATACCATCAACTTCACGTAACACAACAACCATACAACCCACGCGCTGAAGAAGACGAGGACATTTGACCAGCGCACCACCAACGTAACACAATATATATTTTATTTAATTATAATTGTAGTTTGTATTAAAATATATATGTATTGTTAATTATATAAAATTTTAATAAACTCTGTTGATTTGAATTGAATTAGCTTTATCTTCTTTTCGATTCTGTATTTATATAGCTAGTTAAGTTATCCAAAAATAAATGATTTTGATAATTAAGATAACCAATGATTTTAATTTTTGTTATTTTGCTAAAAATAGATTATATAATGTTGTTGGATAAAATTTTGTATTAAACTCATAAGTTATTCTTATTATATATGTCACCTAAGAAGTCTGCTTATCCGAGAGGGCCCGTAGGTTATACTTTCTTGCGTGGCCTATATATAATATAACTCACTTGTCTAATAAATAACTATTTTACGATTATATTAATGAAATATATCAGAAGTACGTATTATTGGGTTTGTTACTTCACACATTCCACACTACAGCCTTCTTACAATATTATAAAAAGAATAATCAAACTATTTTCAAAATGGACACACATGTATATTGTGCAGATAAGCCTTTCTATATAACAAAGAATGTTCAAAAGTTTACAAAACATTAGTTTGTACAGATACAAAATCTACGATCAAGCTACAAACTGGTATGAGAGAGAAGCCATGAAAATCTAATTTAACACATGACAATGATAACTGCTGGCCACGAGCAAGAAATCTATCGGCGCCGGATTTTGTGGTTCTCCTGTCACAAATATTTTTTGTTATCTAACAATTAGATTAGTTCACAGTGTAAAATTAAAAAAAAAATGCTAAAAAAGCGTAGCCAACGCAAATCGTGCGTGGCAAACTGCATATTAAAGCGTGTCTGGAATGGAACTATCAGCTAATAAACGTGCACCCATTATTGTGCAAATTACGGATGCTACTACTTTTAGTGCACGATTGCAGATTACAGTGAATAATAATTAGCGTCGCAAATTTCTTTTGATGTTTATCAAATTTATTCAAGTCACACTATTTCATAACGGTCTTAACAACTCCTTCGCACTTTTGATTATATTTATCCATGCTACTATTTAACAATCCATATAAGAATAGGTAAATTACACTTTTGGTATACGCAGTAAAAAGTTGCAATAAACATCCGCCTGCGTATCTTTTTAACAAATTTATGCCATAAACAACTTTACTTTCAGAAAACTAAAAAAATAAATTTTCTAGCTGCTACACGTGTTAAATACTAGTCATTTTCGATGTAAAAAAGCCAAGATTTGTCATTTCAATTTGTCAGTACTTCAACTTTAAGATAAATATGCTTCTTCGTTTATTAATGCGGAAAAAAGATTCTTAGACGTTGAGGAGTATTAGTTATTTATACTTGAGTTTTTAATGCATATAAGTTCATTTACATTTTATTTATTGCTAGAGTAATCATTGGTGTTTATATATTCCACACTTTACAGCTATTACTTTTTTGTATTAAGAGGGCTGTGGATTGAAACATTGTAAACTTGTTAGCGTAATGAATGTATCGGACGAATCCCTAAAAAGCAACCCTCCAAAAATTATATATTTAGAAACTGATTTATTTTTGGGTGTTTAAGTAAGCACGTATCTTCCCTATCTGTAATTTTACGGTTTGCTTACAAACTGTTTGATTTTTAAGTGGATTTATTTAGGTAAAAGATTTTTAAAACGTTTAATACGGCAGTCAAAATTTATTGTCACAATATGTTTAACAATGCTGTATGTAGGTCTTATACACTCTGTATCGTTTCAATTATATTCAGAAGGTGAATATTAAATTTAAAACGTAATATGATGTAATTATACCACAAAAAGGAGTGACAATGACAAAAGGTTAATGTTAATGTATCTGGGAGAAATGCCATTAATCTCCTTATAATTATTGAGGCTGAAAGACAAAAATTGATGAAATATAGGAACATGCAGTTGTAAAACGATTCAGCGAGTAACGAACGCTTGGTTGCTGATCTGCTGAAAGTGAAAAAATTATGAAAGTTCAATGAGTTTTGGGTGGCCTAAAGGTCCTTGATCGTCATTATCCATTAGAATTTGCTCGTTTTTGAAGATCTCTAAACTTTCATAACAATCAAGTTCGTACTTATTACTAACATGTTTTATTAAGGATACCCTATCTACTACATGATTTTTATCAAACATATGTAGGGCTACGGCAGACTTGTCCCAACGTTTGTATTTTATATATAAATTCCCGACATATCCTGCTGATCCACTTTATCTCTTAGATTGCCTAAAAGAGTTTTCAAACTATTATGTGAAGTAGTGACTGATTTCAAATTAATTTTGGAAAAGATTTTAGATAGACCTTTTGTATAAGCAGGATAGTTTGGTAACTTTACATACTTTGTTTCTATTTGTTCTCTAGCGTTACTTAATGTTCTAAACCCTCACCCTATGTGTTTGTTTCGTAACTATATTCATAACCACTTCATCTGAAAACCCATTGTATGCAGCAGTTTCTTTAATAGTGCGCAATCCTTTATTATAATTTTGAATTGAAAGAGGAAAATTAAACAATCTATGAACCAAAAAGTTAAATGCTGCGAGTCATTGGTTATAGATCTTTTAGTGCTAGTTTCCTTACGATAAATATCTATATCTATTTTACTACCATTTCTTATCACTATGTAGTAGATAAGGTAGTAAGTAGCTGCTGTAGTGCCAATTTACAAAAAGAGTAAAGTTGATGATGTAGCAAATTACCGTCCAATCTCAGTTATGCCAACAATTTCAAAAGTATACAAAAGGATTATAGTTAAACAAATCAGTAATACTTTGAGAACAATAATCTCTTTACTGAAAATCAATTTGGGTTTAGATCCGGTAGGTCTTCCTCTGATGCTATCGCAACCTTTCTTAACCAGACTCTTGATTACTTCGAAAGAGGTGAACATACACGTGCTATTTTCATAGATTAATCAAGTATCAAGGGCGTTTGATAGTGTATCACATGACATACTACTAACAAAATTAGAAAAAGTGTACAATTCTAATGAGACAAGTATAGCATTTATAAAATCTTATTTATCAAATCGGTGTCAATGTATAAGAATAAACAATGAATATTCAAGTAAACTGCCTTTAACTAAAGGTGTACCCCAAGGTAGCATCCTCGGACCACTTTTGTTTCTGATATACATTAAAGATATACCTAGTTTCGTATCACAAGGGAATAATTGTCTATTGTACGCAGACGATGCAACATTATTGGTTGGTGCAAAGAGCATTGATGAAGTTCAGATTATTTTGCTCTGATTCATTGCCATGTATCTTACTCAATAATTGTATGGGGCCATTCTGCTGCTTGGAAAACAATATTTAGGTAGGTATCAAAGAAAGGCCGTAAGAATTGTAGCAAATCTTGATTATAGGGCTGATTGTAAAGAGGCGTACTCTCATTTTCAAATTCTAACTGTTCCTTCTATATTTATACTTACCTGTCTCTGTCATGCTAAGCGTAATATCTGCAATTATACTTTACAGTCGGATATTCATTTATACAATACTCGTTTTAAAAGTAACATCTGTGTTCCATACTGCCGGTTATCTAAAACACAGGATGGTTCTGAGTTTTGGATAAAAAAGTTTTATAATGCTATCCCGTGCACATTAAGATCTCTTGCTTATATTGCTTTCAGAGAAAAAGTCAAAAGATTTCTTATTAATAACGTGTTTTATTCTTATGAAGAATTTATAAACTTTGATTTAGATGTAATGCAAACGTAAATCTAAGAACAATAAGTGCTATATATTTTGATTAAATGTTTGACGAGCGAATGTACATATTTGTTACAAGGCATAAATAAATTTATTATTATTATTATTATCCTTAATCACACATGTTAGTAATAAGCACGAACTTGGTTGTTACAAACAAATTGTAATGAATAATGACGTTCAAGGACCTTTAGGTTATTCAGAACTCACTAAACTTTCACTTTCACCAGATAAGCAAGTTACTCGCTGATGGTATATATATATATATATATTACAAATTCTTTAGTTCGCCCTAGTCGACTGCTGATGATGGTAGCGTAGCTATTGAAACGCGTTCGGTGTTTTTTTAATTTTGTGTGGTACGTGGGTGTATTTTACTCGACTTTTTATTATGAAAGTACAAAAAGGAAATAATAACACTCGTTACAGAACATATTGTTTTAGTTCTCTTTTCCTCCTTCTTCGCGTAACTGCGGCATCTTCCTCTACTTTTTGCTACATCTGATAGATGAGATCTCCAACGTTTATGAGATTAATTGAAGACGAAGATGATCTACCATATGAGCGTTTTCTAACTACAGAAGCATTTTTGCGACCTGTAGATACGAGTACTTCTGCGAGGTTCACCAGAATAAAAAGGGATGTTAGGTTTATTGAGGACCTCTTTGCAGATGAACCAAGTATTGGCAACAGTAGTCAATAGGAGTTTATAGAATACCTTTTCCCACCATTTAAAAAATGTTCTATCTACTTCATAGAGACTAGTTAGTTGATGTGACAGATCGACACCGCCCATATGAGCGTTATAAAATTGAATTACTTCAGGACATGGTAAATTAAACTTTAACCCATCTTTCCCAGTTCTGCTTATTTTAATTATCATATTTGAACGGCAATTACTGAAAACCATTACTTCCTTTGTGCCCATCCAGAGAAATCCTATGGTCCCATTATTATTATGCATGTTCTCCGTATCACCTCTCTTTCCTTTTTTCTTGTAAAACTTAGACATATTCTTTCTTGTAGAAATACATGTACCCACAGCCGTAAGAAACTACATCTTCAATATAATAAACCTTACTACAGTTATTAGGTTTTTTGGTGTGTTGAAGTAAAGTTTGCCTGCCGAGAGCTGAAATCTATATTTCTAAATAGCTTGCTTTTTGGCGCCATTCCCAAAGATTTGTTTGACGACCAATAGTGATAGATAGCAGGTACCTTATTGTCTTACATAATGAAAAAGCAACCTATGACAACCATTATTTCATGTGAATCTGTAGACTTTTGCTATTTATTTTTAGTTTGTTCTAGGATTCTTAAGCGCTGATTTGTGCACTGGGCAATATAGTTAAACAAATTATTGAGAATTAGTTTCATGAATATTTCCTGCTCTAAAATAGTGCAAGCCTTAACGTTAGGTATTTTCATGCGTGGGAAAAGTGCTGATCCACATCTTCCCATCCAAATAATTTATGTTTGTGGTTAGGAGGACTTAAGGGTGGACTAGTACCTTCAGTATCAGAGTAATCCGAGATGTCATAAACACCTCCATTTTTCTCTATGGACTCACGTTCTAGGTCAGAACATAGTGGTTCAGTAGTTTTCTTACACATAATTCGGATTTTCCTGGGAAAGTCCAGATCGAAATCGCTACTGGAGGAAAGCTCGTGTTGGATATAATCTGATCCGCTATCTTCATATGGGCTAGCATTGTCATGTTAGTCAATATCTGACAAATGTTCAGACAAATGTTGCAACTCTTGTTGGCGTAACCGCCGTTTCCTGGCAAAGAAAATGTTAATTACTAATCTATAACACCAGCATAGTTTTATGCTTTCTCATGAATACCGTATTTCTTGGATACATATCTAAAGAGATAAACTATATAAAGTCCGATTTATCAAGCCATACTGCACTCAATGTAATAATTTCGTCAATTTTATAGCACTATAATTTAACATAAGTAGTTGAAATTAAATTGAAATTAAAAATTACAAAGAACGTTCTGCATTGTGCTTTTCATTGTTAATAACACTTCCAATTATTGATAAAGATATCTCTTTGTTAGATTTAACTGGTTATTTTTGATGTAATGTTTGGATTTGTGAATGCTTCTATCATTTTAAAATTGAAGTTTTTCACAACTTTACACTTACATCATAACTCGATTAAATTTTGTTAAATGCGTTTTTGGCTGGCAAATTTCATTGTTAGCTTTCGTCGTAGAGAGTGTTCTGGTTTGTCATCTTCGAGGCAGTTTAACAATATTTAATTTCAATGACCTAGTTATTCTTTACTACAATTTTATAGTTGGCTTATACGTTTCTCAAACTGTTATATTAATAGCAGGCTTATGTTTATGTTTGAATTTTTCAAATTTGACAAAATTGTTTACTACATCTTTAACAATTTTTAACTAACATTACTACTGACGAAGATAACTGTAAGTGTTATCGAAACGTTTAGATTGTATAATTTAAAGTACACCATTAAAAATCCCAAAAAGATAAGTATTTTATTATGAGTGTTAATGGTGAAAGTTTACATTTTCATATTTCAGTCCTTTATGGGAGGAAACTTATCGTTTTATCAGACAATTTGAAAAATTAAGGAAACGTAAAGCACAATTATTATCGTCACTCACTTTTTATTACGATGCCGAGACCAAAAGATTATCCCAAAGTTTATCTATATTAAAAGAAATTTTAATAACAAGCAAGCGAATAATATTTACAGAAGAACTGAAAATGCTCTTCTACGTAATCAAATACATATTACTAGGAAGTTACTGGATAACACCGATAAAAATCTTTTATATTTACATTTAGAAATTTCATCTATTTTGAATAAAGAAGATTGAGATAAAATTGATTCTATAACGTTTAAATCTATGGAAATAAATTTTGACATCTCATGTCAACGTCAGAAAGAAAAATTTAATAAATTATGCAAACAACAAAATAATAGACCATCTATTGATTGTAGAAAACAGTTATAAACCTTTCTAATAATGTTGTTTCAGATTATGCTATTGAAGCGCTTTCTAAAGGAGGAAATTTTGCGATAACACCAAGAGTAATACCTTTTGAAGATATAATTTCCAACATCGAAAACTCCATTAGATTATTACCTTTTGATGCTGCTAATGAAGTTAGATATAACACCGTTAACATATTACGTAAAACAAAACCTCCAAAGAGCAACTTATCCTTTCGTCAACGACATGCTTTACTTGATCTTAAACGCAATGAAAATATTATAATATTAAAATCAGATAAAGGTAATGCAACTGTTATATTAAATATGAACGATTATAACACTAAGATAGAACAATTGTTGGGACCAGAAACTTATCATGAAATACCGAAAGATCCAACAAAAAAGTTTCTTTTAAAAACTAAAGAGCTGATTAAATTATCATCTATTCCTGAAGAAATAAAGAAGAAACTATCTAACTCTGAAGCTATTTCACCAAAACTATATGGTTTACCAAAATTCATAAACCTAATATTCCTTTAAGGCCTATTGTTAGTGCAATTGGTTCTCCTACATATCACCTTGCAAAACATCTTACATTGTTATTACAACCTCATGTAGGAAAAACACCCCATTACATTAAAAATTCTGCCGACTTTGTTGAAAAATGCATAGTTTCAAAATTGAAGAGGGTGATATAATGGTTAGTTTTGATGTTATTTCACTTTTACAAAAGTACCTCTAAAAGAAACTATTGAATACATAGATCATCTTTTTCCAAAGGACATAACCATTCTTTTCAGCACTGTCTTACTACAACTTATTTTCAGTGGAATAATAAATTTTATGAACAGATTGAAGGTGTAGCAATGGGTAGTCCCCTTAGTCCTGTTATAGCTAATTTTTATATGGAAAAATTTGAAACATTAACGTTACAAAATACACCTAAAAAACCTTCAGTTTGGTATAGATATGTAGATGACACATTTGTTATTTGGAGACATGGAGAAGAAGCACTGCATGAGTTTTTGGTTTTATAAATGGTATACATCCTAGTATTCAGTTTACCATGGAAAAAGAAACTAATGGAAGTTTACCATTTCTTGACATATTAATATCTAAAAATAATAATTCACTATCTTTTAAGGTTTACAGAAAGCCGACACACACTGATAGATACCTTCATAAATTATCCAACCACCATCCACGTCAAAAAATTAGTGTAATTAAATCTTTAGTAGATCGAGCAAAACGAATTTGTGACCCTGAATTTTTGAATGATGAATATAAATATTTAAGAAAATCCTTACAAGATAATGGATATTCACTTACAGATATTAATAATGTTATTACACCTTCTAGGCGTAACCTTAAAGAAAAACCAGTTCTTAATGTTGGTACTGCTTTTCTTCCTTTTATAGCTAATGTTACAAATAGAATTGAAAAATCCTAATCAAACATGGCATTAGGACTATTTTTAAACCTACAAGAAAAATTAAAGAACATTTAAGATCACCTAAAGATGTGTCAAACCCTTTATCATCTTCCGGAGTGTATAAGTTATCTTGTTCATGTGGAAAAGTATACATCGGGACCACAAAACGTAGCTTTGATACAAGACGCAAAGAACATATGAGATTTTGTAGATTGGGTCAACCAGAGAGGTCTGCTGTGGCTGACCATGCCCTGAATAATTTAAATCATGACATTCAATTTGACAATATGGAAATATTGTCAAGACAAACCCATTATTATGTTCGTTTGCAACGTGAAGCTATTGAAATATATAAACACCCGAATAATTTTAATAGACAAGAAGAAAATCTCCGTTTAAATAGGTTTTGGCATCTTATAATTAAAAAAAGAGCATAATGATACGCCTTGATTTTAATTTGTTTTCAACTTTTGGTATGTCTAGGTTTTTGCTGTGTTTTTCCTAGACCTTGAAGCAAATGCTTTACCAATTATATGTTAAATTTCCACAGCACTATAATTTAACATAAGTAGTTGAAATTAAATTGAAATTAAAATTACAAAGAACGTTCTGCATTGTGCTTTTCATTGTTAATAACACTTCCAATTATTGATAAAGATATCTCTTTGTTAGATTTAACTGGGTTATTTTTTGATGTAATGTTTGGATTTGTGAATGCTTCTATCATTTTAAAATTGAAGTTTTTCACAACTTTACACTTACATCATAACTCGATTAAATTTTGTTAAATGTGTTTTTGGCTGGCAAATTTCATTGTTAGCTTTCGTCGTAGAGAGTGTTCTGGTTTGTCATCTTTGAGGCAGTTTAACAATATTTAATTTCAATGACCTAGTTATTCTTTACTACAATTTTATAGTTGGCTTATACGTTTCTCAAACTGTTATATTAATAGCAGGCTTATGTTTATGTTTGAATTTTTCAAATTTGACAAAATTGTTTACTACATCTTTAACAATTTTTAACTAACATTACTACTGACGAAGATAACTGTAAGTGTTATCGAAACGTTTAGATTGTATAATTTAAAGTAGACCATTAAAAAATCCCAAAAAAAATCCCAAAAAGATAAGTATTTTATTATGAGTGTTAATGGTGAAAGTTTACATTTTCATACTAGTATAATGTAGTTTATGATGTTCTGATCAAATGTCTCCATGGGCACAACGAGATCTCATGGACAGTTTTGCACATACAAGGTGTTAAACATGCGGAGGCAGGGTTGTTACTTACCTTTAGAAAACCAATAATATGGCGATTATTTTGTTAACAAAAGTAAATAATAATTATAATCTTAATATTGTCGACACAAGTTGTAATAAGACTAAGACCCCGTATACAGGGTGATTCCTTTTCTACTAGCCAATGTTAAGATTTTTATCGAATTCTGTGAACAAACGCAAAAGCCCTTACACTTGCAGAATAAGTAAATACCATTTGATTTTAATATTGGGTGATCTGAGGTTACTATTATACTGAGTCACTCAAAATTGTCTTTTTTAGTTGTATTTATTTTAATTTTTTTTAGGAACATATATACAAATTAAACATAGAGTAGAACACTAAGTATAATATGATCAATATTTTGTGGCTCTTGTCTATTTGTTGCATCTTGTACGGATCCTGGTCAAAGGTATGATGATGCAGCAATCAAATACGAGACTACTGTATTAAATATTTTTGTAAAATACCAAGAGAAAGTTCGTAAAATGAGTACTTGTCGACAGCACTCCAGCTCCGAATTAGAGCACTTTACTAGTTCATAACATACCTGTTAAGACATTGTAATTACGATTATGTACTGATTCTATTTGTTCATGGCTTACATATCCCTTGAATACGACATTAGCGTTATAGGGAAGGTACCGACACTTCGAGCACCATATTTAGAAGTGGAGTAATAACGATCTAAAGCAACTTCTTGTTCATTAAGCGTTTATATGTGTATAAACGTTCTCTCCCTCTCCCTCTCATTCCCCATCAACCAACCACCCACCCTCTAGCAGACCAGGGCATTGTTCCCTGCGGCGTATCCATTTTTCATAGAAAGTTTCGCGCAGGAAATTTCACACCAAATGGCTGAATGTGCTGAAGCCCCATAATGTTGAAACCACATATTTCCTCTTAACTGTAGAGGTAAGTCTTCTAACAACTGTGAAAGATTTTCGGATAAATGAGCAAGATAGATTGCTTCATCTAAACGATTAGGTAGAATAAAAGGACCCAAAAGATAATCATTAAAAATTCCAGTAAAATCATATGGTTTTATTTTTAGATACTCTACATTCCGATTGTACATTGTTGACATGATCTGGAATAATCGGGTGTGTGTAAAATTAGTGATAAGTGACAAATTAGTATCAATTTTTTTATTATCATTAAATTATATTATGAGAAAATATTACTTAATTTGATACTGTTTTCAAATATTAGCATTAACAATAAATAAAAACAATTTAGATTTAAATTAATTGAACGTAAAGTGAAGAACATGGAAACGGCACAAAAATATAATATCAATTTTCTACCCTAAATCGGTTAATAATAATATGGCCGCCATTCTGTAATTTTCGAAGGAAATAAAGTTCTGATTTTTTGCTATTTTTAGGACTTTATTACTAAGACACTATTGATGAGATTCTTTAACCCGATTTTGAGATATAATTTTTTTTATAAAAAAAACAAAATGGTGGACAGGAGGAGAACGGAGAAATTGGCATTTTTCCTAAAGATATTTTTTGTTTATTTTTACAAGTAGAATCCGAAAATATATAGCCAGCCCACGATTTTAGATACACCCTGTATATTTAGATATATTTTGTATGTTTGTAAGCTTACATGTTTTGTGCTTGGCCTTTACTTGACTGCTAGTAGTCCTTGTTTGTGGTGTTTACGCGTTTGGGTGTTTACTTATTTCCAGTATCGTTTGTTTGCGTGTATTTATTTGCTACAACATGTTTGACTTATTTTGATATATTTTCTTACATGCTTCGGGTGTTTTTGGGGTTTATATGTGTATTTGTTGAGAAATTTTTAAATTACACAAGATGGCGTTGCAAACTGTATACTAACTTCTAATTATACCAGAAAATGGTATTTCTAGCTTAAATTATATCACAATATGGCGTTACAAGCTGTATGATAACTTCTAATTATACCACATTAATTACAGATATTAAACCTTTACGTTATTAGTAGAGGGTGTCCCAAGCTGTTTATTAATTATGCCCCTGCCTTCTGTTTGTTACACAGTATATTTCTGTGTTGCCAGAATTTATTTTTAAGGAATGCCGTTTGATGCTGAAGGAATACTTTTAGAAATTTATTTTAACGAATCTTTTAGCGACTAGCGTTTGATGCTGTAAGATTTTTGCAGCAATGTTTTTACGGAAGTAAGAATTTTTGAATCAATTTGTTTTTAACGAAATATTTTTCAATGAGTCATATTAATTTTGGCAGAGTTACGTAAGGTACAGACGCGTAAGTTGTTTTAACCTTGATGAGCTATGTATCGTATCCGTCTTAAAAAACATACGCGAATCCAGGTGAGATCGCACATAGCAGAAGAAATTGTTTGGCCTTTATCTCTGTCAGTATGTATCCTCCAGTTTAAGTTTTTGGTGCGGTTATTTGCTCATATGATGTGTGTTAAGTCTAAGTATAACCAGATGAAAAATTTTTTTTTGATTGATCATTTATTCTGCTGGAATCATTGCAAAAGCTTCCGGAAGTCGAAGTGTACAAAATTGTATATTTTCTTTTAGAAACATTATATCAATTTCGACTTTTTGTGCCCGATTCCTTATTTTTGTTTAATTTAATGGGTGTTAAAATTTCTGGGATATATTTGACCATACCTGTAATTTCGAATTTTGAATTGCAGATTTCTTTCACTCAACTCTAACTAATCTAAAATTATTACCGTTATCGATATATACAATCGATGAGTCCACCTCGTCGAGTAGCAAACCTTCGAAAAGATTAAAGAAATGAATTAGTTGTGTCACTAATTCGGAGTGAATCGCTCTATATAGACCACAAGTGAACAAAACTCAAATAAACTGACCCAGCTAAACGAAAACCAATTATTTTAAAAATACGAGCATAAGAACCGCTTTCCTCTGGCAATGAACTTGGGGTTGGTTGATCATGATTTGAATTAAATCTGCGACATGATACAATACACTAACTAACTAATCTCACTTTAATCATTATAATTGTACACCAGCATGAGAATTTTTTTTATGTTCTTTGTCAACAGGTTGTGAACACTGTTGTGATAGAAGCACATTAGGACGTTTTAGGAACCAGTTTATCCGAGAAATTTTGCAACAGCTAAAAAACTGTCTAGGATCATCTGGACCTTTCTACCACTGTAGCATTTTCATTTATAAACGTCATCGACTTCGTAAATATGCCGGATTAATTTCAGCAGGAACCATTGAATATGTACAATAGAAAATAATACAAATAAAAATTTCGTAAAATTTGAAATGATAGTCTATCCCAGTTAATAATTATAATAATTTTTATAGGTGGAACCAATTAGACACATACTCCAGAATCAGACTTAAAAATATTACCCAAGAATATGCATATTTACTTGGTATCATAAGAAAACATATTGACTTCATTTACAGTAAAGTGATTAAATAATCAACAAGGAATACTAATTTTTGTTTCAAGCCAGTTTATTTCATAAAAGAACGTTTCATGTTTTCTTCTAGTCTAGTATCCCACCCTATTTTTAAAATCCAGCAGTAACGCTAGCAGAAAAAGGAAGATGTCCAATAGAACTTGTTTTACTCCAAGAGAACTTGAAAATTTATAGGTTATTTAAACGCTCAAAAAATTAATTATCCCGCTTCTTTACTTCTTAATTTTTAATTTCACGCGTAGGAGGATAGAAACAACACTAAATTCCGTCGGTTGGTCGTGGTCGTCGTAACGTCTCTAGCCTGTTATGGCCTACTTAATCTTAGAAAGCACTGAACCGATAGAAAAGAAACCTTAGGGATATATTCTTGTATCAAATATAAAAATACACCCCAACAAAAAGGTAGTATGCTGTGTTTCAATAGTTTGCTATTGTTATTTAGGAACGTATACATTCTTGCAAATGAAAATTTTGTAAATACATAACCATTTACAAGTATTTATTTCTAGCAAGGTATTTTTCGTTTTGTAGATATATTCTGTTGTATCAAAAAACATATGTTTCAAGAAAGTTTGATACTGTTAGTCACAAATTTATAGAATATTGCAATTTTCATCTATATATGGTGGTCAAATCAATTATTTTTTGACAACTTTAAAGCCGAATAATACCTAAACTATTAAAATAAAAGGAAATATTGTTTTACTAATCCAGAAGGTAAAGAATTTTAAAAATTTTAAAATGCAATAATTCGAAATCAAAAATAAAAAAATTCAGATTTTGAAAAATTGAAAAACTGAAAAATCGAACAGTCTAAAATTCCAAATTTTTTCCCTGATCAGAAAGAGGAACTCACCACATTTATCCCGGGCAATCATGAATAATAATTATTGTCCGCGGATCTTTCCTTTCTGGATAATTTTTTTTGTATTTGTTCTAGGAGAATAATCGGCTAGGCTCTATCTCTGTAGGAATAAAGTACTACTTAATATTTATTAATACACTAAGGGTGATTAGGTCTAGGTAACGATTTTCAACCATACAGACATATACCCCAACAAGACAATAAGAAAAGGCGTGACCTCTACGTATTTCATCACCTTGAAAACCACAGCTACAGACTATCACTTATCTACATTTCATTCTATATCAACGTTTATTGTATTAGTAATATATAAGAAAATTCAGACAATCTCGGTATGATCGGTAATTGAATATTACGTTTCTAATATAGTCGTACTTTGGGAAATTTGTAGTATCGGTAATAGCGACGAAATACATAAAAATCTATTAAATCTATTTTAAGGAATAAAAAAATAGAAGGTGCAATATAATACTAATATTAAAAAAACAAGTAGATGACATTCCTTTTTGGAAACTAACGAGGTGCCTGGTGCAAATGGTAATTGCTTTATTAGTGCCTCCTAGTGCTTTGTAGCATTACCGCAACCGACCTTATTCAACCAAGCGACTCCGCTATTCGTAATGTTAGGCTTTTATCCTTACTGGAAGTATTAACGACGGGACCAGTGCATATCGCACCACTACGAAATACTTTAAAAAAATGATTTTAGAGTTCGGGCTTTATGCCCTTATTGGAAGCACTAACGATCACTAAGGATATGCAGCGAAGTACTTCCGATAAGGAAACGGCAGGTCGTAATGATTCGAGCTACAATACAGTAAAGGACACTAAAACAGCACTAACGAAGTGCAACCGTTGCATTGATAGTGCTTTAAAAAAGGATAGGAAGCTAGCACCGTACAAGGAGGTGTCATGTTCTTAGAAACAGTAGTTCGTGTTGGTTTATATTACAAAGCACTAGGAGACACAAAAAAGCACTAACGAAACGTGCAAGTTACATCACATTAATGCTTCTAAGTAGTGTATGAACAATGCCCAATGGGACGTTGGCCAGTCCTACTGGTTCATAACACAAAGCACTACATACATGATAATGATTCATGAAGGTCACATCGTTAGTGTTTCAAAAAAAGATAGGAAGCCGCATTGCACAAAGGGGTGTCGTTTTCTCAAAACAGTCACACTAACACACTTTATGTGACACTAACGAAGCACTAATGATTCGCGCTTGTCACGCGTTAGTGTTTTCATTAACGGAGCTACATTTATGTACCTAGAGTGTACATGCAAATACCACCTTATTTGAAAGAGAAAATGGATAATAATACGATGGTTTAAATTCATAGTATAATAAAATGTGTTGTAAAAATTTTGTGTTTATTAATATGACACAATGATTTATAATTTATGAAAGCAGTAAATTATTTCTTTTATTTAATAGGATTTGATTGATTATCTTGCAATCAATAGGTCAACATGCTGACATACGTATGTAATTTGTGTTTAAGTGTAGTTTTGTTACGGTTAATGGCTCGTTTGAATGACTTATTTAAATATTCTCATACATTTTAAATGAATAAAATATAACTAAATTACACCATTCTGAGAAAGACATTATTATAGATAAAATTGTGAAATAAAATTAAACACTAATAACATTCACGCTTACGACCTTAAAAAGTAAAGTTCATCGCTCGTAATTCGACATTGACAAATAGTTACAGTGAGTCACATTTTAATAAAACATATAAAATATATTTCTGATTGAGAAATACATTCACAAAAAAATAAGGCTTATTGTACTTCCGTTTGTGAAATTTAATTTAATTTATGTCTAACCAAATTTTCGCAAGGAATACTTTCCACTCGTAATGTGCTGGTGTTTTTAAAACATGATGAGTCGAGACTAAGCCAAGGTTGTAGGTAAACCTATTTCCTAAAAAATAACATTAATGGGTGCGCATTATGGTTAATACGAGATAATGCAAACATACAAGAACTACTTACCAATGTATTGATAGAACTGAGCTCGATTACCTTTTCACGTTCTTATAACTAAACCAATACATTTTATATAATACAGATAAAAGAGAAGTTGTTGAGATACATGAACAAGTAAACAACTTTAGTATACCAATCATTGACAACTTTTTGGGCAACAATTAAAAACAGACTAAATGTTGCAGCTTTCCGATTGTCTATTGCGCTGTGCTTGGCTCTTCGTAATCTGTATTAGCATTGCAGCATCGAACTGGCTTAAAATTAACGTTAAAAATTATGACTACATTCCCCGAGTTGTCCTGTTCGAGTAAGTTTTCAGCTTAATTTGACAGGTCTAACTGTATTCATAACAAAAAGCCAAGCAACATCACAACGATTATTAAATGTAAAATTAAATACGGGATTTCTGAACTTTTCTTCATGGTTATAGAATTTAGTTTATATAATTATTTACTTCTCAACGCGTTTCAATACATGTATCATTATCGAGAGAAAATATATATATGTAAATAATGATAAATAGTTAAGGCAATAAACAAATTATAAAAAACAGCAAACTTGACGTAAACTATACTTCTATGTTTAAAATATCTGTAAGCTGAGTCTATAATATCAACCTGTACATTCGTTAAAGGTACTTTCTGTTTATGATAATAAACAGAATACTTCCAAAACATTTAATTTGCTTTTTTGGCACAACACTGTAAAAATTTAATATTGTTTTGTGAAGTCATATAGTGATCATATACTATTAGATGTTCGGCATAATTTGATTTGTCTGTGTGTTTATATTTGTAATATCTAATGTGTTTCTTTGTATCTAATATCAATGTTCCTAAGTGTTTGTCCAATATAAACAGAATTATAGAATGTGCAGTTCAATTTATAATATCAGACTGCAAAATGTCGTTTGTTTAATCTTTGGAATTAAATAAACATTTAAGAACATTAGTGTTAGTTATGAAAGCGACTTTGTATTTATTTTTTGTCAGTTCGGTGTTAATTCGGTAAATATTTTTGATAGATAATTTGATTTGTTCATTTTTTACTAAAGTGTCGATTATATTTGAAATGTAACCGTTTTCACTTTCCAATCTACATATACGATACATATCGTCGGCTTAGTCAGAAAAGCTCGTAAGTCCACTTTTTGTCAAAAATGACATTTTACGCTTAAAATAAATAGAAAAATGAACTCTATGAGCCCAGAAAATATTATAAGTCTGAGGCAATAGCAAAATGTTCAATAAGTGAATAAGAATACCTCGTAAATCCATGCTGGCTTTTACTGACCGGAAAATCTCGTAACTCCACAAACGTTGTAATGACCGCCGTGTTGTCTGACATAATTATTGTGCTCCGTGTTTATTCTCCAAATTGTTTGGTTTGTATATTCCCTTTTTACATTTTTTTGTTGACTGTAGGGTTAAATATTGATAATATTTGATATATGAAACAAAATAAAATATAGTACATTTTTTTAGTCTGAGAAAGTCACTATTTAAAAGATAAGTGGAGTTACGAGATTTTCTCTAGACAGCTTAACCTCAATATTAAATATTGTGCTTTGGACTTACGAGATTAGTTTTTAAAAATTCAATAATTATGTTTACACCACGAACTCAGAAGATTATGGATATGCTGAAAAATCAACCAGTTATTAACTGTTTGGTTAGTCAGACAGGTGAATTAATAGCAGAGTCTGAGACAGAGAATATTTCTGAAAACGTAAGTTTACCTTTTGTCGAATAAATGTAGTTTCAATAATTTACCTGTTCATTTTAAGGTTGATAAAGATAACAACGATCCTATAAATGTTAAGCTGAAAAATGACTCTGATAATAATATCACATATTATTTGGGTGTTACAACCCAGAGTAGCACCATTGATAACTATACTTTTTCTTTTCCAGAGGTACTTATATTATTTTAATTGTGCTGTATTGAGGGACTTGTTATTGATAATACTATTTTTAACAGATCTCAGATAACAATGCTCATGCAGAAGCAGATGTTACGAACATTGAAGATTATTTGTTAGGCATAGAAAATCATAATGAACCTTGTGGGGAAAATATAGAAAATCAGGAAATTGAAGAATCTGATTTTTATAGAGAAGAAGCACAAAATACCGAACAAGGAAAAAATACACTAAAGGAAGATGTAAACGTGGCATCAATCAAGGAACACAATTTGGAAGAAAATGAAGAAATAGAAGGAAGTCCTTATCCAGCAGTTCAAAGTGGTACAAGAAAGCGATCTGGTAAATGGGATATAAACAAAAATAAGTGGAATGAAAATATTAATAGAAAAAAAAGGGAACGTGGAGCTGAGTACAGAGGCAGAAAAAAGATTGGTGGCAAGATTGTGTATGATATATTAAAGGAAAAAAAAGTGATGGGTAAAAGATGCAACTGCAAAATACATATGAAAAAAAAGTCCATCCTCAATTGTGATAAATTTAGTGAAGAGGAGAGAAGAGACATTCAATAAATTTTGGAAGGAAATGAACTGGGGGGAGAGGAAGGTTTATGTAAATTTAATGATTGCTATGAAGGCAATTAAAAGAGCTAGAAATAGAAAAAATGAAAACAGTACGTCTAGACGGAAATTTTCTATTGAATATTACATGGTTAAAGACCAAGACAAATTGAAAGTTTGCAAGCAAATGTTCTTAAATACTCACGCACTTGGTGAACAAAGTGCTTTACAATGGAAAAAAAATGCTAGTCGCGAAGCTGCTCCAAATTCTGATATCAATAGTTCAGATGAACAGCAATCTAACAAAATAATTGCTAAACAACAATCCCATGTTGTGTTTGTGTATGTTTGTGTGTGTTCTTGTCTATCGTTATCTTAATTTAAGTTTTGGTTATTGGTAAATATATTTACATTACGTTGGTATCTTTTTTCTTTAAATAATTAAATTTTGGAATGTATTTCGATATTTTCTCTTTAGTGTGCATAATTACGAGTGTCTCTGTATATAGTGTATTATGGTCTAAGTTTTGTGCGCAAATGCGTACTGAACCCACTTGAGTTACTTCCTTTCCGTCTCTTCTGCCATACAGTTCATTACATTACGTTTAAGTTTTGGTTCGCTTTTATAAGGTATGTAAGGCTTCTAATTACATTTTTTCTATATATTATATTTACTAGGGAACAAAGAAAGGTGCAAGAGTACGTCTCTACATTAAGGAAACCGTTAGGGTTAAGAAAAATCTGAAATTTTAAGAATTTTGTTGCAAAAGCGTGCTGCATGACGTCACGAAAAATTCATAAAATGGCGTTGGTGACAAGGATGATATGTAATTTTTTTACGTAATGTAATGAATTGTATGGCAGAAGAGACGGAAAGGAAGTAACTCAAGTGGGTTCAGTACGCATTTGCGCACAAAACTTAGACCATAATTAAAAATGGGGATACATTTATATCATTACCGCCTGCTGTTAGTTTGTCTGCGTTTGTAGTTTTTCCATTATTGGTATGTGGAAGACATGAAAATTACCTTACCTATGTGGTCTACAGTTTGTTTATTTGTACGTTTAAGACAATTGAAAATTACCGTACGTTACCTTACGTTCATATTATGGAACTTACGTTACCTTCATATATGGTCTACAGTTCGTTTATTTGTAGGTTATTGGCAAATGGAAATTATCGTATGTGTATCTTATGAATGAGAAATGAATTTCTCCTACTGCAGTGCATTTTAAGACGAAGGTATATTTATTTTGAGTACATGTAAGTAATACGTATCCTTTTGTGCAAAGTACGTTTTAAGCAAACAAATCAGTTAGTGATATTTTGATACGGTTATAAAGGAACAGCTGATTTTTGTTTCTAAGATAAAAACATTTGAGTTCATAAGCTACATTAACCGTAATATTTGTTGATATAGGTCAATACACGTTTTATTATTGAATAGTGTTGATCATATTGCATTTTGAATTTTAAGTAAATATAGATTATAAGCTTGTTTAGTTGTGTTCAATTTAGTAATTTTAGTATCGTAAATCTTTACGAGAAATATCGTTTTACTTATTTTATGCTGATATCAATCAGACTTTTGCTTTATTGAATATACATATAAATACAGTTGTTAATAAGGTACAACTTTCTCAATTTTTATTGTATTTTAATTATTAAACCTATAAATTAAGTGGCGTCCAACAAACAAAATGCTATCATAAGTTTGTACCTCACTGAGCTAGACCGTGGTGCAATTTACCTTTTGTAATATAATAATCAATAACACTGAATTTGTTGTTTGTTATAGTGTGCGTGTGTGCGTGCGTGCGAGCGAGGTGTGTGTGTGTGTGTGTGTGTGTGTGTGAGCATGTGTGTGGATGTATGTTAATATCCACGATAACTCTAGAACTATAGTACGTACGTAAGCTCCAATTCATTTCTCCTGGAGCTGATTGGGAGAAATCCAGCGCAGAGGGAGGGTTTATTGTAGAGAGTTTATTAAATATTTCTGTAATAGCTGCATTTTCCAAAGATATAAAAATACCTGGATATAGATCTTAAACATATCGATTAATTATGTTCTGTGCAATTTTTTTATATGAGACGAAATTTGGTGACAAACAAAAAATCCTAAGGTGGAGTTCGTTTGTTTGTTCAAGTTTTTTCAATATCTGAATAATGATTCATTCTATAAGAAAATGTAAAGGCATATTTTTATAATATTAAAATTTCGCGTAACTTACCTATGTAGTGTTTTAATACGAATCCAAAGTGCGTTAAATTCAATTAAATAATTGAAAATGCTTACTTAAACTGTATCGAGAGTAATGCAAAATACGTTGGTGCTAGAAATATCTGCAAAAGTGTCATCACTAAAGCTAAAAACATGTTTACACAACAAAAATGCAATGAACTAGCTACGTCTCCTTTGGGCATCCGTAAATTTTGCTAAAGCCATTAATAAAAACTTTGGTACATCTTCATTTTCCCCCTTGACATCTTTTGACGGATCTGTAATTGCTAATTCTGTAGACAAAACCAATGCTTTTGTGGATGTATTTGCATTAATCACGTGTCTCAATGATTCTGTAATTGATGTGCCCTTAATCAACTCTTCTTCACACCCTATGAAACCGATTCATTTTCGGTACAAGCTCCTAGAATCGATTATTAATAGGCTAGATCCCAATAAGGCCACTGGTCCAGACGGTATCCCAGCTATTGTCTTAAAGAAATATTGCCTCGAACTAGTACCAGTCCTATCTAAGCTCTACTCGATCTCTATGTCTTCTGGGGAATTTCCTTCAACATGGAAATTAACCAATCTTCAACCTATTCTCTAAAAAAGCGATATGACCGATCCCTCAAACTAACGACCAATTGCCATCACTTCCATTTTGTCTAAAATCAGGAAAAAGCCATCAATCAGCATCTGCTGTCGTTCCTTGAAACTAACAAACTGACAAACTGACCACCAGTATGGGTTTAGGCAGAGTCGTTCAACAAGTGATCTTCCTTCATATGTGACCCAAGTTTGGAATAATACATTAGAACAATCAGGTGAAACGGTTGTAGTCGCTTTAGATATCTCAAAGGCATTTGACCAAGTTTGGAATAAGTGTTCACTTGCCAAACTCACCTCGTTTCCGTTAAATGATACGCTCAACTGACTTTCTAGTTTCCTTGGTAAAAGACGAATACTTGTCGTAGTTGATGGCTGTTTTGAAAAGAAGTTAGCATTAAAGCGGACGTGCCACAGGATCAGATATAGCGCCTACAGTTTTCCTGCTATAAATAAATGACCTTATTTCTTCAACAACTAATCCGGTCCATTGCTTTGGTGACGACAGCACTCTTCATTGTAGTTCATCTCAGTCCACTCATAATAGTAATCTACCTTCTATGTCTCAAGACATTAAAGATGAAATCGCAAATTCAATCAACAAAGACATTCAATGTATTCTCGAATGGGGAAGCAATAATCTAGTTAAATTTAATGCTAACAAAACTCTGTGTTGCCTTGTGTCCGCCAAAAAAGATCCGTCATTTCCTGTTGTAAGTATGAATAGAAGTTTTCATACTCTATTACTATGTTGGGAATGACCGTACTTGCATCGGTTGACCATCTTCTGTCAGTCAGCTACCAAAACAGATGCTCGTAAAATAGGCTTTTTGTACAGATCCAAGCAGTACCTTACCTCCCGACAACTATTTCTGCTGTATAAGGCCCAAATTCGTCCTCATCTCGAATATAATTCTCACCTCTGGGTTGGTGCTCCCCAATACGCTCTCGATATATTAGGCATATAAATGACCCGTCCTCAACTTCCGACATACAGTCTCTTGAGCATAGAAGAATCGTTTCAGTTTTCTCTTTGCATTATCGGTAATAGAATGGCTATTGCGCTGCTGAATTACATTCTTTGATACCATCTCCGACTACCTTTGCTAGGAATACTAAGTTCGTTCATGCACATCATCAGTATGCAGTAAAAATCTCCACTTGTCGTACCATACGGGCGCAATCCACATTCTTCTACACGACTTCTAAACTTTGTAATGATATCCCTAGTTCCTGTTTTCGTCTCACTTATGATATGAAAAAATGTAAGGTAGTTGTTCATAGGCATCTCTTGGCGATTCAATGTCCTTCTATCCATTCTCCTAAGTGTTCCTGAGTGCTTTAGCAGGATAGGCCAAATTTAGCCTGTTCAGGTCTACAATTATTAAAAAAAAAAAAAATAAACCCATTTTTAATATTCCTAATTTTGCTTTGTTAAAAAAGTAATCATTTTTCATTTGCATGTACTATACTAGTTTGGAGTGACCAAAGTCCTCTTTTTCCTTTAGGCCTCTTTTATCCACAACGGTAAGCCGCAACGGTCGAACACCGCGGCCGACCGCTGTATCAAATTCGCACGCGGTGAGCTGCTGCGACCGACCGCTGTCGGTTTTATTTCATGTGGAGGGGACTCAGTGCTGGCAACACTTTCGGCAATAAGTCAGTGAACGCACATACATTCTAGGTCGGGTATGCATATAACAACTGCCGCCAGCGGTTTCTAAGTGCAAGCGGTTGATTTTACAAAACGCCGCAACTTCTGAGACCGCTCCTTTGTAAATAAAAGGACTCATTTACGTCAATGCACTTTCGAAATCACAGCGGTCGACCTCTGCGGTCCGCCGCTGTGAATAAAAGAGGCCTTAGGAGTGACCACCCCAACTCTTAAAGAAAAAAAATCGAAAAAAAGATTAACGGAAAATAGGTATATCGGAGGCTGTGTTATACGGTGACAGGACGTAGCTCCTAACTTAACTATTACAACGCCACAAAACACCCCTATGGTGATTTATTCCTTTAATACTCTTTTATATACAATTTTTTTTATTTATTTAAAGTAGAATCATGAGGGTTAATGATTATGACCATCTCCGACTTTATTTATTTATAATAACTTCACAAGCGGCGTAAATTTACCCGACATTTGTGACGTAATTATTATCGGAATCACTGAAGTAATTGCATACTAAATACTAAGTAACTTAATGCACAGGAAGTTTTTTACACTTAACGGTTAATTAACAACAAAAGTGATAGGGATAATTAACATTGAAACCAAACACCGATTATAGGTCCTTTGACTGGGGTCTTTATTTATTACAAACAAACAAAAAATCAAAGTTTCGATAGATTATGCAATTTAATCACAGGCGCAAAAGAAATTATTACGCGTCAAATTTGTGCGATTATAAATACTAACGTTAAGTGTGTAGTAAACCACACATATTAATCACCATACTACAGACGAAAAATGCAGCAAAAGGATGCAATGACTCAAAAGTACAACCAAAAATAATCTGCAATTTATATTCAAATGTGATGTAGGTACGTATATAACGTTACCTCCTTTTTTGACAATTCCGTTCATTACATATCCTTTGTGGTTAATAAAATATTAACCTGTCTTGCGTCATATCCTTATTTTAATAAAACAAATCACAGAAAAGAGAGAAACCGTATCTTCTAATTTTGCGGCTTTGTGATAGTTTTTTTCATGCTTTGTTGTTTGTATTTGGAATTTGGAAAAACTCCAACTTTGTTTTCTGTTAACAGTTATAAACGTTGCCACTTAGTATTTAATATTCATTTATGAGCTAGTTCGTGCGTTGTTTTAAAGTGTTAAAAACGCAATCAGCCCTTAGAAAGAAAAACAATTGAAGGCCAAAAAAAAAAGGAGCGTCTCGCACAGGAAACATAACATTAACATCTTTGATAGATAATGTCTTGAATATAAACATGTCTACTGGATTTCCCTTCTCTGTTTACTTCTTAAGCCCTTTATACGGACGACTACGACGACGATGTTTAATAGTCATGTTAAGAATAAATTAAAAGAGAAGTAGCCGCAGAATTTGCTACAGTGGCAGCATTGAACGATCTTTGCGTGTGGCCTTCTTGATAGTTTTAATTAGTCTACATAAAAAGGCTTGTTTCATATCTGGGAAAATGTTTGATACATTACCAATGATGAAGTCGAGACTAATCGAGCTGTCTATTAAACCCTAAAGAAGTATAAAGAAGACCACTCAAGCCAACTAACTATTGTAAGTCGTTGCATAATCTGTAATTTATCATGTCTACAGCAGTGTTATTGAATCTTTCCTAATTCTTCTTTTGACAAAGAGAACTTTGTTAAAAATGCAGGTAAGTGGAAGTAAGTAATCAACTAAACAAAGGAAGTGTATCCTGTCAGGTGTTGAAATTGTAAACATTATTATCTTTTTGTTCTGACATAAAAATATAATTTTAAAAGAAAGTTAAAAGTACACGGTGACATACATTATGTTTAATGTATAAGCTTAGCTACTGATTTAACTTAGAGAATGAGAACTAGTAGTAAAAGAAAGCTCTTTTTGTTTGAGACCTAATGAAACTACTACTTTTGAGAGTTCTATTCAAACCTAGCAATATTAAAACAAATTAAATTATTATGTTTTTGTAATGAACGAATAAGTTCAAAAGTAAATATCTAATTAGAAATTATTATTAATTTTATTAAATACATAAATAAAAAGTTTACCTCGATTAGGATTTGAACTTACGACCTGTACTTTGCTAGAGTACTCTAGCAAAGTACAGGTCGGTGGTTCAGATCCTACTCGAGGTAAACTTTTTATTTATGTATTATAATTTTTAATTAAAACAAATGGTTACGAAAAAATATGTATGCATTTCAAACTAGTATTAACGTAATACCACTGTATACTATTTTTACGTAATAATTTTAGTTATTCTGTTACATCATTGGAACCTAAAACGAATATATCATACAAATTGCAATTGCAAAAACAAACGTGGCGCCCGACTTTGTCGTTTGAAATATCTCATTAAGACGTTGGATATCGTTCTAATGCTTAATGTGGTCACAAAGCTCTAGAAATTCATGAAAGTGGGCATTAGACAAGATTGATCTAAGATCCTTAATTTTCGGTTAAATATATCAATTAGAAATGTTAAAGTAATCCATTCCGTAACAACTATAAATTAACATACGAATAAAACCGCGATGTTTCCTAAAAACAGGGGTGTACAATTATTAAACATTAAATTATAATGGTGCTGGGTAACATAATGTTACATCACAAAAATACAAAATTTAAATGTTCATAATAGAACTACTCACTACATTGTGTAATATTAGAATTTGCACTTTTTTCCGTATGTTACGATATCAGTATAATTTAGTGTAATTATATAATAGCATATTACGTAACGTGTGTTGTAAGAAGAATTTTACGCACGAATGGAAAAGTAATTCCGTGAGAGCGTAAAATGCTTTACAACACGTGTTGCGTACTATACTTTACCTACGACCTACTTCTACTTGTATTAATAATGTTATTATTAAGAATACTTTAACAACATCAACAATAAAATATTTTTAATAATTTTATTGTATAATATTTAATTACATAATATTAGTTATTATAATAATTGTTTATAGTAACAGTACAGTTGTTAAATACAAACGGTAAATCGGTTCTTTTGCTTGTTGAAGCGTAAGTAAGATTTACATTATTAGCTGTGTTTAGTAAATTTTCATTTTCATCACTATTACTTGTACCTGCTATAGCAGATGCTATTTTAGATTAATTGTTTGTTTAATTATTTAGGGAATTATCCGCATAGCCTTCAGCTACGGTCGATGGCTGCCATCCGCCGTGTCATTTTAAATCTAATAGATCGCCACCCGCGTCACCAAGAATAGTTGCAGACGAGCACCGGAAACAGTGTCTTGTATAAGCTGTTGCGTCTAGTAGTCCCAGGTATATAGCAATTTGTTTTGGTACACAATATATTTTACCCATAAATAAATATTTATCATCTGGTGCATTTTCTAAGAAATTATTAATGTTCTCGTTTGTTAAAATTTGGAATTATTTGGGTTTAAATCCGTCAGATTTTCTTTTAAGTAGGGCTTGTAATTTGAAATAGCTTGCAATATTTATATTATGATTTATATTAATTGTGGTCCTCAACATAGAGTAAAAACACCAAAGTGAAGAAGGCTTCATATTTAACAAATCTTGGAAATATGCCATCATAACATTCTCGGAAAATGAGTTCACGTCGTTTTTTAACCTCCAATCCATGAATTTTTGGTACATATTTTTGTATCGACTCTCAGATTTCGCCAGGCTATTTCAGCAATTTCAGTAATATTGGGTGGAGTTAAATCTATTTCACTGTCACTCGACATTTTTTAATTGAACAGAACTTTAAACTCACAAAAACCAGTTTTAAGGTTAATAAAATGCAAAGTTTATTGACAGTTCTTGATGTTCGTTCGCAAATCTCTATCGCGGCCTACTTAATTTTAGCTTATACCATATGTATGTTTACTACTATGATACATCCAGATAGCTAAAAGAAGCGGGTTGAAGGAAACGGAACAAATAATTATATAATTCCAAATAATTCTTAATATTAAATGCAATTCTATATCTAATAAATGTTATCTACTATTCATATATAAAATGAAATTCAACGTCTAATATGTAAATAATAAATTTTGAATAAAATGGCAACGTCCATTGACAGTTGCCAAGTGGTTGCTAGGGAAGCTGCGCGATTTATTTTAGAGCTGTGCGTTTTCTTTTACCGTGCGTTATGATTGTTGACTGTGTGTTTTTGACTATTTACAATAATGGTCGTAGGTAAAAGCAATTGCGGTTGAATTCCTGACAAGGCCTTGTCCAAAGACATTTAAATAAAATAGCAAATGTAGCAAGATACTCCATTATGAATAAAAATTTTAATTTAATAAAAATTTAAATGGATCACACTGTATATTTTTTTAATATATAATAGAGTTTACTCTCAGATTTCAAAAAATATATATTGTGTGGCACTTCTTTTGCATTATTATCTTCAAAAATGAATGTTACGTTAATTTGACATTTTGATGATATGCATATAGTTGGCCATGTAACTTAAAAACTTCAAGATGTATTTGAGTATTCAAAAAGGGCTACTAGATTCTTACTGCTTTATTATAACTATAAATATGTAAATACGCGATTTTTACGCAGAAATGCAAAAATAATAACAAAAAATTATGCAAATTAGGTACAATAGTTTTTCAAACATATTCAAACTGGAAAATTCTTTTCAATTGGATAAAATGCATCTTACAGCTTCAGAAAAAAATATTAATGGCAACAAAACTTATAAAGAATACTTTATATCTAAATTTGTAAGTAGGCTGGGCCTAGTTTTATTCTAAACGTAATTGACCTGTCAAATCTGAGTAAAATTATTTTTGTGCAACAGTAGTATTGTTTGAAAATGAAACTTTCACCATTATCACACATAATAAAGTAGTTATCTTTTTTGGATTTTTTAATGATGTATTTTAAATTACACAATCTAAACGTTTCGATAACACTTACAGTTATCTTCATCAGTAGTAATATCTATTAAAATTGTTAAAGAAGTTGAAAACAATTTTAATAGATATTACTACTGACGAAGATAACTGTACGTGTTATCGAAACGTTTAGATTGTATAATTTAAAATACACCATTCAAAAACTCAAAAAAGATAAGTATTTTTTTATAATAGTATTGTTTGTCCACTGTGCAAAATATGACAGAAAATCAAAATTTTGAAAACTTTGAAAAATATGATATGCCGATTTGCTTTAGTCAGAGTAATGAAAAAGCCGACGCAGTAATAAATTTGTATTTTAACAGGTAAATGTAGTTTCCTTGGTATTAACTTTGATTATTAAGTAACAACTATATATCTATGTAGATTTCCAGAACGGAGTAAAATCACGTTTCATAGATTAAAAAGGAATTTAATTAATTATGGATCATTTTTTAAAACCAGGTCAAAAAAATATAATAAAGAAAATCGAGAGAATGATGAGGTCACCGTTTGTGCCAGTGTGGAAAGTAATCCTATAAGTTCTTACAGAACCATAAAAAGTAGTATTGGACTTTCGAAAACAAGAATCCAAAGAATACTTCGCCACCATAACTATAAATCATATAAATTTAGGCTTGTTCAACATATACATCCTGGCGACGCTGAACGTAAGTTAATATTTTGCATTTGGTACTTCAACATGTTAAATATAGTACCCAACTTGGGAAGAACTGGCATATGGTCAGACGAGGAACATTTTAGCAATTCAGGTGTTTTAAATAGGCACAATAGTAGATTCTGGTCTCAAGAAAATCAACACCAAATATTCCCCCAAAGACAACAAGGACGATTTGGACTAAACGTTTCCTGCTTTATATTAGGATCACAAATAAAATTTTACATTTTCGAAGGGAACTTATCCCCTCCTAGATATTTGGACATTTTAGAAATGGTTGTGTCTGAATTATTAGATGACATTCCTTTAGCTCGGTTGAACCAAATTCATTTCTAACAGGATGGAGCCCCATCTGCAAATTATACGCCCGTTTTTGGAAAACAATTTTGGTAATGGATGGATTGGCACTAATGGGCCGATAAGATGGCCTCCTAGGTCTCCGGACTTGTCAGTCTTAGATTTCTTTTTACGGGGTTACTTGCAAAATAAAATATACTAAACTCAATATGATAACATTGAACGTTTGACAAATGCAGTTACAGAAGATTTCAGACATTTACAAGATCACCCTATTAGTGTGCTTAATGCTATAGAACGAATTGGAAGAGTGTGTAAAGCATGTATAAGACAGAATGGTCATCAGTTCGAACATCTCTTTTAGTCATTTATAATTAGGCTTGTAAAGTTGTAGGTGTTATGTTTAGTTTTTAATTTTGTGTTTTTGCATAAAATTTCCTAACCCTTAACCTTCTTTTTTCATGGCCAACTTTATCATCAAAATGTTAAATTATCGTAATATTCATCTTTGAGGTTAATAATGCAAAAGAAGTGCCACACAATATATATTTTTTGACAGCTGAGAGTTAGCTCTATTATATAATAAAAAATATACAGGGTGTTTCATTTACAAGAACAAAACATTGGTTTAATGCGAAGAAACTAACTTTATGTGGGGAAAACTATGCACGCCACTAAATTATACGGAAAATTCTGTATAAAAGCCATTTTCACTATTTGGATAAATTATAAGGCAAAGCAATTACGAGGGGTGCTTAAAATGTACAAATTTTGAATTTCGCCCTGTATTTCAAATACTAAGAGCACTATGACAATTCTGTTTGTGACATCTTTCGATTCACGAAAAAGTAGAGCAGGGTCGCGAAAACCGCATCTTTCTATCTTTGCTCGCAAACGAGATACCCTACAATTTCAACCAAAATGGGACACCCCGTACAAAAAAGGTTATTATGTCAAACTATTATTTGTGAAGTGCGTATAATCCTAGTTATATTGCTTTCTTTCACGTTCTATCGTTAATGTTTTAATTTCTTATAATCTTCTATTAACCCTTAGAGTACCATGAATTTGGATATACGAGAAGTACCAACAGTGCCCAATGGACCCTGATATAGTTTTGTGTATTGCATCACATTTATTTGAATTTTAATAGACTTGCTTGACGTGAATTGTGTACAGTAAAATATGCAGTGGTTAATCAATTACATTTATTTGTTGGAATAACACTTTTTACGAATAAGTGAATATTCGTTACAAACATGAGTTATGCATTTATTGTAAACGGTATGAGTTTTTCTGTCTTTCCTTACAAGGCATATTGCACACCGTTTCTTCTTTCGTCGTGGTCGGTCTCCATTGCCGTTGATTGAAGTCGATGGTGTTGGTGTAAATGTAGCTTCTTGTACTTTTGACAATGGTATGCCTTCGAGTGTTTTGCCTAATTGTATAAGAACTAATTTAAGACCAGTTTCATATACGTTATTTATTTCAGAATCCTGACTGATTCTCTTGTTGGTTTTCCTATCTAGTAGCCGATGATTGATGGAAGCATCGTATTTCTGTTACCTATAAGAATAGTTTTGTTTTATGTCTGTTTTTCCACACGAGATATTAGATCAGCTTTGTTTCTTGGTCTCTCTTATGTTTCTGACTGATTTATAAGTGGCCGACCTATAGCGTCATAGTTCCTTGTAGATGGAGAGGGTCTCTATTTTCGGTATAGGGATGATCGTTTATACTACTACTTTAGAAGTCGTGTTCCGCGTTTAATAAGGATGTTCCTAACTGTTGCTTTTGAGTTCTATAAATGGGAGTAGTTCATACTGTTTTACTTACTTTGTACCTGTTGCATATAATGGTTTTACTGCAATATTGCAGATACGCTTATTTCAGTTGTAGTGTAACCATTTATATGTGTACCCTTCTTGAATATGTTTTTTTTACTTTTAAGCATCCTGTATATATTCAAGTATGTTATGAGTCGTTAAAGTTTTGGTAGTATTTAGAAATATACATGTAATATTCAATTATTGAAATGTATAAGAATGAACTATGTAAAGGGATGGAAGAGGAAGAGTGTGAGTTAGATCGCCGACGAGGACCGTGCAGTCAAAGATTAGGCACGTATACTTTTCTCAATAGTATTTTAATAGAGGGAGCACGCGACAATAAATTCAGAAAGATGGGTCTGCAGAGGCATGATACAAAGGTTCTAGCAATGGTTGGATTGACGAAAATATATTTTATGAATGGTTACAACACATTAAACAATTTTGGAAACCCAATGAGAACGCACCTGTATATATCATATCATATATCATTAAAGCGTATCAATGTTGCAAGGAAAATAATATTGCCATGCTCTCAACATCGCCCCATTCGTCTCGTAAAATCTAGCCGGTGGACGATGTCATTTATTGAGTATCAAACAGTTACCTCTTCGTTGTTGCTGCTTTATTTAATATATTGTATTATACAGTACAGCGGAATCAGGATTTCGATGTGCCGGTATCTATCCACTAAACCCAAAAATATCCACTAAACAAGATTTTTTATCTGCTATTACATTACACAATGATACATTTCACGTCCAGGATAACGAAAACTGATCCTTCTGTAAAAGAACAAGTAATTATGGATCTGAAGTTTGACCTTCCGGAATTCCTAATATATTGCAAGCTGCGCCATCTACAAACGAACCTAAAGTAACAATTAAAAAAATGGTCTCCTTTTTGACCTTGGAGTAGTGCGCGGAAATAAGTATTTTTGGAACAATCGGCTTCTATACTAAAGTCTTTGACAACGCAAAATACGAAACAGAAGGCAACTATGACATCTACAGAACTGAAACAAGAATTAAATGAAAAAGGAAAACTGCAAATTCAGTTAGAAAACCTGCTTTAATAGGTAAGAAGATTAGCTTAAAAAAAAAGCTGTTTGACTCCAGTGTATGGTAACACTCAGTTTGACGAAACTAATACTCTGACATATAGAACCTTAAAGGGATAGATATTTCTGTAAATTAGCATATAGTCTATTATTAATTTTTATTTTCTGGCATTTCAAGCATTGCCATTAAAAAAATATTTGCATAAATTTGTTAGATTTAAATTATAACTTTTAAATTTGTAGTTTTCTTAATTACAAATATGTGTTGAACTAAAAAAAAGTTTACCAGATTCGAACCTTTATTCTGTGCCCTACGAATTGTTAAAATTCACTTTTAATGCAATCAGCCACCAAGACTGTGTGTAAATCACAACCCTAAAAGAGGATTATCATGTTTGTTTTAATTAATGCACAATTAAATAGATGTAGTCTAATAAATTAGGATATTAATATAAATTGTTAAACTAGGCTAATAATAATAATTGAAATCATACTCTTGCGTAACGACTGACGCGTTTTACACACTAACCCACGCACGAACACACACACACATACACAGACACACACACACACACACACACACACACACACACACAAACACACAAACGCTGGCACGCACGCACCAAGGCACACACCCACGCACACACGTACTCGCTCACGCACATACGGACGCACGCATACAATCGCACTCACACGCACACAATCGCACTCACACGCACACAATCGCACTCACACGCACGCACACACGTATCTTCTAGGTGTGAAAGTTAAAACTTATCTTTTTGTGTTGAAATCGTGTATTATAGTCATATTTTTTATAATATTCAAACATTATTATGGCTATTGTTCTACTTAGAATAAGTGTGTCAAATATTCGTGAAATTGCCTAAAAATTGTCTTTTTCACCTTGTGATTAAGTACCATCGGGAGCACTTTTTTGAAACACCTTAAACTATTTTTTAACATTTGTTACAAGAGGAATATATCCCCAAAGCTTGGTATCAGCTTAAAGATATTCGGATATAAAGTTTTGAAAAAAAAAACAATTTGTTTATTTGACCATCATAAACAGTATTGTAAAGTGTTTACATATATACAAAACCTTAAATTGCAAAAATGTATGAATATATGAAGAATATTAGTAAACTTTTTTGAAGCCCCCCGTATTTTCATCTTCGATGTAACATGAATATATTGTTAAATTTCAGTCCAATCCAATAACGATTAACCATTGTATAAGTCCCAACATAATCGCAAACTGCCAGAAGATGGCTGTCACCATAGTTGACAACATCTTATTCTGACGATTGTTTACTTATTATTATTGCAGTGTTTTTTCGTAGGTGTAGATAAGTGCGACGTTATTATTTGTTGTTGATAGTGATAATAAGTATAACTTAAGGTTTATAATGGTGAGAAAGTTTAAGTCTTAACCTCACATTAGTCGGTAACTAACAAACCATAGACTTAACATTAATTATTTGCAAAGACCTGAAGCGTAAATACTGTTTCACATTTTATTTCATACTAATACATTATAAGCAAATAAACCCTTAGCTACCGTAACCATAAACACGTTCATAACTCCCTTGGGAAGTTATGAACAGTTATAGATCTATAACTGCCCTCTAATCGTATTTTGACAAATATTTGCAAACTTATCAGTTTTTATATCCATAGTAACCATACCTACTTAATTTTGAAAACAACGTTCATTTAATTTTAATTTTATTGCATATTTCATTTTTAACGTATGAAAAATTATTTATCTATCACGGAGTTATGTAATAACCTCGGCAATAACAATCCTCGGGACTAACATTGCAATCCGTTGCCCTCGGTAATTAACATACCCATAACTCCCGTGATATATAAATAACTATTACTACAACTTTTTAATAAAAAAATACATGACAGAAGCGTTGTTTTTAATTGTTTATTTTTTGGTTACATTGACGTTATTAATAACCATAATCCCTCCAGAAATGTACACCTAAGTTGCTGCCAGAAAGCTATGTTATGCTAGAGCAAAACGATTCCTTATAAAATGATAAGGAATGCTGGGTCTATTCTTGGTTGATCGACATTGGTTCAATGGATTCAGCAGTTTCTAAGATAAAGTGGGGGGAAATATGCTACCGGCGACAACGATCATCGACCAACAGACCTGAGTGGCCGACTTTTCCGTAATCCAGCGTGGAAAGCAAAATTAAGCAAACAGTTAAGAGTTCAGGGAAAATACACAGTTCCACAAAATATCTGTTGGTGAGATGGGTAAAAACAGCAGAGCCAAAGTAATTACAACTCTGCAGATTACAACACAATGGATAATAGCATTCTATATACACCGTGTCCAAGATAAGGATGCCCACTATGGGGATCTCGGAAACGGTAAGAGATGGAAGGTCGGTTAATAGAACAAAAGTTACGCATTTGAGAGGATGTATTTATGATCTTTGTAGAATATTTCTTTTAGTTTTTGAGATATTTGAACAAAATTGAATTTTCTGATTTTCGTTTTTATTTTTTTCTGACCTTATTTGAAGAGCTATCAAGAAAAGAAGAGCACATTTTCATTGCCACTTTTCTAGCTCTATTTAATGCTGTTATTCAACTTTTGATACAACGTTTCGTTTGTTAGGAACCATCATCAACTTTATTTTTTTAAATACACGAAAAAATAATTTTTTACCATATTTAAATTCTCTCCTTGATTCTGAATTCAACGATATATCACACTTTATATTTTTGATACGTTTCGGATGAGAAAATTCATATTCAATGTAAAACATCGAAAACGTACAGTTAAAACTAATACTAGAAACATTAGAAAACCGTAAAATTATTATAAAATTATGTTTTGTAATTTTAAATGATAGACAAATAAAAAACAAATTTATTTCAAAGGTTAATACACTCACAAAAGATGTTCAAAAAGATTCCCGTTATTCTCTAAACATAAATAGCATCTTCTAACTGTAGCATCTAAAACACTCTTCAGCATTTGAGGAGTAATACTAGCAAACGCTTAGAGAACTAATGTTTGTAAAATTTCTTCGTTTTCAATAACGTTTCCATAAATGTAATTTTAAATGTATCCCCAAAGAAAAACATCCAAAGGTGTTATATCTGGAGAACGGGCTGGCCATAGTACATTTGCATGAGTGCCAATACATCTTTCTGGAAACCTAACTGACAGGTATTCTCTGACAACTCTTGGAATTATGTGCTGGTGCACCGTCCTGCATAAACCAACAACCTTCAACTTCTTGGAAAGGCAAACCATTCAAAGCTATCTCTAATTCATTTTGGAGTAAAATTTGGTAACGTTCAGAATTTAAGGAATCATGGTAAATGAAAGGACCTATAATTCGAGTACCGAATATAGCAGCCCACATATTAAATCCGAAATCGTGTTGGTATTTGGCCGTTTTGTACAGGACGTGGATTTACTCTTGCCCAATAATGAGCATTTCTACAATTAAAAATTCCATTATTATTAACCATACTTTCATCGGACCATATTATTTTATTCGGAAGAGATTCATTGTCTTGAGATTGACGTGTATACCATTCGCAAAATATTCTACGTCATTCTGGGTCACCTGGTCGAAGTCCTTGGCAAATTCTAAATTTATATGGATGTACTTTCTCCTTCTTTAGAACATAATGCGCTGTGGAATGGGCTATGCCAGTTGCCTCTTCAATTTTCCTAGTAGAAACCTGTGGATTTTCCGTTACAGCTAATAAAACAGTATTGGATTTTTCTTCATTGCAAGGTTTTTCGCGAGATTTTACAAGTTTTTTGAACGCACCATATTCTTTTAGATTAACTGCTTGTGAGGTTGACGCTTTTCTGGATATTTGTTTATATACATTATTTCGGCTTCAGAACAATTACGTTGACACAAAATGTAACACGTCAATATATCGAATTTTTCATTATTTGAAAAATGTACTCCTACCATATTGTTTTTAGGTAAACACAAAATGTAATTAACTCAAAGACCACCAAACAAACGTAATACGGACAACAATCAATTATGACAGGTAGGTAAACAAAATGCAAAGCCAACTCATTTTTATCAAATGTATTAGTACGAAGGATGATGTATTTTAACTGTTTAATTAATAGTATTTTTACTAAATACATACTTGTGAATAATTTTATTCGCAACAGGCATTAGAAAATGAGAAAACATTATTTTATAATAATTTTACAGTTTTCTAATGTTTCTAGTATTAGTTTTAACTGTACGTTTTCGATGTTTTACATTGAATATGAATTTTCTCATCCGAAACGTATCAAAAATATAAAGTGTGATATATCGTTGAATTCAGAATCATGGAGAGAATTTAAATATCGCAAAAATAATTTTTTCGTGTATTTAAAACAATAAAGTTGATGATGGTTGCTGAAACGTTGTATCAAAAATTGAATAACAGCATTAAGTAGAGCTAGAAAAGTGGCAATGAAAATGTGCTCTTCTTTTCTTGATAGCTCTTCAAATAAGGTCAGAAAAAAATAAAAACGAAAATCAGAAAATTCATTTTTTTTCAAATATCTCAAAAACTAAAAGAGATATTCGAGTTCTACAAAGACCATAAATACATCCTCTCAAATGCGTAACTTTTATTCCATTTAACCGACCTTCCATCTCTTACCGTTTCCGAGATCCCCATAGTGGGCATCCTTATCTTGGAGACGGTGTATACTTTATACAATGATAATAGTAAGCCTCAACAAGAATGAGTATATAATTTAAACGATATGGATTTTAGAATTCTAAATCTACCTTCTGCCATAAAATGAGTGATTCAATACTTTATGGTAATGAATTTAAAACACCTTAGTAAATAAGGAAAGCATACATTTTTTTTAAAGTGACTATTTTATTGGCCTATTAAGTATGCTCTCTCCTTAACCTAACCATCTGTGCTCGAACCGGGATTCGAACTCGGTGCTAAGGTATAAAGATAAATAGAAAATACACGATTTAATACATAACAGATAAGTATTTTAATTATGTCAGATAATTTAATTCTGAAAGTTTATACTTTTTATACCCATTTAAGGAAATGTAAGCTTTCAATTTTTGTTATGGTTCGTTAGTCAATATGATGCATTGAATAGTTATGAGTATGTAAATTTTACGAGGGGTCAAGTGTGGCATACGAATTTAATATGTTGGGGGGTTACATGAGTAACCCAAAAATTTGTTTGAATGAGTACTATTGTGACTAAGGTGTGATTAATAAAAAAGAAAGAAATGAAGGAAAACATACTCTCCCATTGTACATTGTGCTGCTTCTTATTACTACGGAAATGTACTAATAATATTGTTAATCTGTTATAAAGATTATGAATTATGTAGTATAAATAGAGATAAACCTAATACGATGTGATTACGGCACTTAAAGGTTATTGTTACTCTTATCATATTTAAAGTATCTCTATAACGAAAGAAAAAATATGGTTTGTTTATTTCAATTCTTGACAATTTATAATCATACTGGCATATTTTAAACAATTAGAAATACAGTGACGAAAGATTAATGTAAAGTAAATGTAAACGCATACACATTTCTAATGGAAGATTATACGGAAATGTCTGGTTACAAGGAAGAAAAAAAAACGAAAATGCACTTTATATTCGCAGAAAGCTATTTTAGTTATGCATAAATTTTGTTTAAATTTGTAAAATAATATATATATAGATACTTGGCAAGATTTTATATAAAATGAAAGAGAAAGGTTTAAAACAAGCTTGGATTATGTAAAATTGTAAAGAGTGGAATTAATAAAAAGCTTTTAGGAAGCACTGACCTCAAAATAATCTTTGTTTACAATGAAGTTAGTATAGCATGACATAATATTGAATTTTATTATAAATCCAAATTCTACGATTGTTTAATAGTAAGTTGTAATTTAATAGTCTACGATTTTCTCTGTTTTTAAATCAATGACTTTAAGCAGTTTTAGTTCTATCTTGGCCACCAAAGAATTGACAGCGTCATAGATGCATGCACCTAGCTACATAAAACGTTTATTTTGCCATCGCACATTTAAGTATACATCAAAAAAGGATAGTTAAAATTTCAAGTGCATTTTGAGCAACCGAATGTTATCGACTGTTTAAACACAATGAAAAGAGTGATCTATAAATCTTATTGTAATTTTTGTCTTAATATGATTATGAAAATGCTCCTTAGACTGACCTAGTTTGTTATTCTTATGACATAACCTCCTTTGTTGTTACCACTTTTCTTTCGATATTTCCACGTTTCCATATTTAATTTTATTATACATTTTCAAAACAGTCTTTTCAGAACTCTTCCTTTGTTCAATCATTTACGTGTATTCCAACATCTTTTTAGTTTTTCGAAATCTCTAATGTCTATACAAGGTAAAACCTTTCATATGCAAGCACAACAGTTTGTGCTGAATTTATTACAATTTGAAAAGGTGAAAGAAAACAACGGCCCTTTAATACCGCTTTCTAGTGTTCTTAGACTTGTCTTAAGCTCAATTAATAGTGATCTCAAATTTATAGCGTGTGGCAAATGCCTTGGGTATATCTCTCACAACAGTGAAAAATATCAAGTCTCGGGCAAAATTCAACCCAATTATGTCTAGTCCGGGTAAAAAACGGCCACATAAGAAAGTTAAATCTGAAGATGTCCATCAGGAATATCTTATATAATATGTACGAACAAAGTTAGTGTATTATATTACATAATAGCATCTACAGTCCGCGCGGTCAAAGAATGTCTCGTTGTCATTCCCACTCGTTAATGCAAAGCGACTGAAAGCATTACCAGTGGCGTTGTCGCTTTTCAATTATTCGTCACCAAACCACAAGAAATTTTAAAATATTTTATTTATTTGAATTACATATGAACAGTAATAGTTTAAACATTCATAAAATAAAAAAATAACCATGTTGACAAGTAATAAATTTTATATTTGACTTATCAATGAACACAACAGTTTAATCGTTTATGAAAATCAAAAAAGTATAAGTTCGATTTTGCTAATCTGTTGTTAATGGTCACCAAACCACAAGAAATTTTAAAATATTTTATTTATTTGAATTACATATGAACAGTAATAGTTTAAACATTCATAAAATTAAATGTTGACAAGTAATAAATTTTATATTTGACTTATAATGCCAACAGTTTAATCGTTTTAAAATCAGTTCGATTTTGCTAATCTTTGTTAATGATACTAACGAATGTCAACTATTAGTTTCTTTATGAATTTAGCAAATGCCATTAGCATTACATGCGCCAAAAATATTATTTATTTTACTATGTATTGTGAAAGTATTTGTTGTTTTTTGCTAATAAATTTGGTATTATGAAAATTCACATAGGACAGAAATGGTTCACTGTCGTTTTGTTGCAATAATTGTAATAAAGTTAAATTAAAAGTACGTATGTAAATTAATAACAGAAATAAATAATTAATTTGTAATACATATAATGAACGGAACCCTTTGGTGGCGACGCCACTGACTGCCGCCTTAAGAGACTTGAATTTGGACGAATGCGCCCAACGTTCAGGCATTCTTGGGGGACTGTACATTAGTCTAAATTGTATTATTTACGTAAAACATGTCACAGTTACACTTTAAAAAATGGAGAGGCGGCTTCGGCTTGGTATCAGCAAGATGGAGCACCTCCTCACAACTTTGGGCCTGTTGCTCAGCATCCTTACGACATGTTTGATGATAGATGGATTGCCAATCAAGGTCCGTTTCGTTGGCCAGCTCGCTCTCCTGATTTGGCTCCTCTAGATTTTGGTATTTGGGGTTACATTAAAAATCAGGTATTTTCCAAACTTGTTACGACAAGGAAGATATGCGCAGAGAGTCTTACTTGCTTTTAATTCTCTAACACCGACCATATTTCCAGACAAGACATAACTTAATAAAAAGGATTCATAAATGTTTAGAAGTAGATGGTGTTAAGTTTGAACACTTATTATAAAACTTTATTTGTTTAATATTACATTTAGTTATTTTTGTTTGTAAGTTATCTAATTAAATTAATACAAAATACCTAGTCAACGTTTTTAATGATATCCACAATTAATAATCCTTTCCGGCTATTGGTTACTTTTCAGAATTAATATGAAAAACTAACAAAACATCACCTTAAATAATACAAATCATGGCCTACCCTTTACTAATGTTGAAATAATTAAGTGTTGTTATGTTTTAACTAGCATAATGAAATATCTCAAAAGTGGTTGGATTTAGGTATAGGAAATACTGATACCGAACGAATTGGCTTAAAAAATACAGTGGAAAATGTAATAAAATACAGGGTGTTCTATTTAAAGTAAGCAACTTATAAATGATTTAAATTGTGCATCTTGGCGGCTAAGTTTAAAACACCCTGTATGAAATATGAATGAGATGGATATATGGAGTTAACGGGCAAGCGCTTGTTGTTTATTGGTTACAATTGCACGTCACTAGCTTCGTTATTAATGGAGATATCGTTATTCAATGTGGACTAGGATTTTTCAAAATTTTAAAAAATCGAAATATCTCGAAAATACTTCATTTTGGTATAGGAGATTGTGCACAAATTTTATCTAGAATTTTATGTAGAATACGAAAATAAAATAAAAATATTAGGTTCCATTTAAAATAACAAAGTTGACATCTACTTCCAGTATAACCGGAAGTGCCACATTCAGGACAATATTATATTTGAACTCAGCGTCATCCAAAACCTACAGCTTCGTAATTTCAGATTTTAACATAACTGTATCCGCCACTTCTTTTAATTAAAACTCTTGGGCCACACCCTGTATATTACCTTATACAATGTTAATAGTAAGCCTTAACACGCATGAGTATATAATTTAAACGATATGGATTTTAGAATTCTAAATCTACCTTCTGCCATAAAATCAGTGATTCAATACTTTATGGTAATGAATTTAAAACACCTTAGTAAATAAGGAAAGCATACATTTTTTAAAGTGACTATTTTATTGGCCTATTAAGTGTGTCTCTCCTTAACCTAACCATCTGTGCTCGAACCGGGATTCGAACTCGGTGCTAAGGTATAAAGATAAATAGAAAATACACGATTTAATACATAACAGATAAGTATTTTAATTATGTCAGATAATTTAATTCTGAAAGTTTATACTTTTTATACCCATTTAAGGAAATGTATGCTTTCAATTTTTGTTATGGTTCGTTAGTAAATATGATGCATTGAATAGTTATGAGTATGTAAATTTTACGAGGGGTCAAGTGTGGCATACGAATTTAATATGTTGGGGGGTTACATGAGTAACCCAAAAATTTGTTTGAATGAGTACTATTGTGACTAAGGTGTGATTAATAAAAAAGAAAGAAATGAAGGAAAACATACTCTCCCATTGTACATTGTGCTGCTTCTTATTACTACGGAAATGTACTAATAATATTGTTAATCTGTTATAAAGATTATGAATTATGTAGTATAAATAGAGATAAAGCTAATAAGATGTGATTACGGCACTTAAAGGTTATTGTTACTCTTATCATATTTAAAGTATCTCTCTATAACGAAAGAAAAAATATGGTTTGTTTATTTCAATTCTTGACAATTTATAATCATACTGGCATATTTTAAACAATTAGAAATACAGTGACGAAAGATTAATGTAAAGTAAATGTAAACGCATACACATTTCTAATGGAAGATTATACGGAAATGTCTGGTTACAAGGAGAAAAAAAAACGAAAATGCACTTTATATTCGCAGAAAGCTATTTTAGTTATGCATAAATTTTGTTTAAATTTGTAAAATAATATATATAGGTACTTGGCAAGATTTTATATAAAATGAAAGAGAAAGGTTTAAAACAAGCTTGGATTATGTAAAATTGTAAAGAGTGGAATTAATAAAAAGCTTTTAGGAAGCACTGACCTCAAAATAATCTTTGTTTACAATGAAGTTAGTATAGCATGACATAATATTGAATTTTATTATAAATCCAAATTCTACGATTGTTTAATAGTAAGTTGTAATTTAATAGTCTACGATTTCTCTGTTTTTAAATCAATGACTTTAAGCAGTTTTAGTTCTATCTTGGCCACCAAAGAATTGACTGCGTCATAGATGCATGCACCTAGCTACATAAAACGTTTCTTTTGCCATCGCACATTTAAGTATACATCAAAAAAGGATAGTTAAAATTTCAAGTGCATTTTGAGCAACCGACGTATGTTATCGACTGTTTAAACACAATGAAAAGAGATGATCTATAAATACTTATTGTAATTTTTGTCTTAATATGATTATGAAAATGCTCCTTAGACTGACCTAGTTTGTTATTCTTATGACATAACCTCCTTTTGCTTGTTACCACTTGTTACTTTCTTTGATATTTCCCACGTTTCCATATTTAATTGTTCATTATACATTTTCAAAACAGTTCTTTTCAGAACTCTTCCCTTTGTTCAATCATTTACGTGTACTCCAACATCTTTGTTAGTTTTTCTGAAATCTCGTAATGTCTATACAAGGTAAAACCTTTCATATGCAGGCACAACAGTTTGTGCTGAATTTATTACCATTTGAAAAGGAGAAAAAAAACAACGGCCCTTTAATACCGCTTTCTAGTGTTCTTAGACTTGTCTTGAGCTCAATTAATAGTGATCTCAAATTTATAGCGTGTCGCAAATGCCTTGGGTATATCTCTCACAATAGTGAAAAATATCAAGTCTCGGGCAAAATTCAACCCAATTATGTCTAGTGGGAAAAACCCACATAAGAAAGTTAAATCTGAAGATGTCCATCAAATATCATATAATTACGAACAAAGTTAGTGTATTATATTACATAATAGCATCTACAGTCCCGGTCAAAAATTCTTGTGCGCATTTACCCGCACTCGTTAATGCAATAGTGACTGAAAGATTACCAGTGGCGTCTGTCGCGTTTTCAATTATTCACCAAACCACAAGAAATTTTAAAATATTTTATTTATTTGAATTACATATGAACAGTAATAGTTTAAACAATAAAATAAAAAAACCAAAATAAAAATTTTATATTTGATTTAAATAACACAACAGTTTAATCGTTTATAAAATCAAAAAGTATAAGTTCGATTTTGTAATCTGTTTTAATGGTCCCAAAACCACAAAAATTTTAAAAATTTTATTTATTTGAATTACTATGAACAGTAATAGTTTAAACATTATAAAATAAAAAATAACCATGTTGACAATAATAAATTTTATATTTGAATTAAAATGAACACAACAGTTTAATCGTTTATGAAAATCAAAAAGTTATTTTGCTAATCTGTTGTTAATGATTAACGAATGTCAACTATTAATTTCTTTGGAATTTAAGCAAATGCCATTACATTACATAAAATTTATTTTTTTACTTGTATTTAAATTTTGTTTTTCATATTTGTCTAATAAATTTATTTTGAGCTTTAAAATTCAATAGGACAGAAATGGTTCACTGTCGTTTTGTTGCAATAATTGTAATAAAGTTAAAAACAAGTACGTATGTAAATTAATAACAGAAATAAATAATTAATTATTAATACATATAATGAACGGAACGCGCGGTGGCGACGCCACTGAATGCCCCTTAAGAGACTTGAATTTGGACGAATGCGCAAACGTTCAGGCATTTCTTGGCCGCGCGGACTGTACATTAGTCTAAATTGTATTATTTACGTAAAAACATGTCACAGTTACAACTTTAAATACAGAAATTCGTAACACCCGATAGAAGTTTAAATCGTGCCTTACATGCAATGGGCTTCAAGTTCCAGAAAAAGTGTAATCAAAGTGCTTTGTTAAGGCCGAGATAGACGCTCCATCATGCACATCAACTTACTTGCACAAACTAAGTTCTACGATTTATGGCTGCGTTAGTGCTGACAAGTCGGCAGGTTTATTAAATTTGTACAGACAAGTTTTAATGAAATCAAACCTGATATTTTCCTGCTTGTCTAGAAATAAGTTGTAATGTGTTCTGTTTTAACTTTAATTCAGTCTTGTTTGCAAATTGCAATTTTTTTATTGATTTTTATTTACAAAAAAAAAATACCTAAAAATTTTTTATTCGCATTCAAAATTTTTGAAAAAGATCATGAAAAGAAAAAAAAATAATTTTTAAACGTTTTGTTATATCGAAAACAAAGATTCGTAAACAAAAATAATTTTATTTCAGCAAATGTTCGAAATGATGTTAGTCAACTAAATTAATCGATCTAAATTCCTGCCCTTTTCAACCATTTCGGGCGTTATTCGAGTTTTTTGATGCGTTGTTTTATCTAGATTTGCCGGTTGGTTTTAAATATTTTAAAAAAAGTCTATTTTAGATTGATGGTTCAAATGCAGAAATTTTAGATCATTGGATATTGACATGAAAATTTTAAATTTAATCAAAATGCAATATAAAATTTTGCAATTTAAAAAAATTTTTTTAGACAATAAAATTTTTTTTTAAAAATTTTAAAAATATAAAATATAATTTTTAAAAAAATAATTTATTTTAAATAAATTTATTATACTTTACTTGACCTTCACCGTTGAAATATCTCACATATAACTCTCTAACTTCATTAGCTTCCTGTGTAGTATTTCGATTGTGTTCGCGTTATAGGCCGCTTAACCCGGCGGAAGTACGGTGGGGTATATCATACCCCAGTACCTTTCCGATCACCCAAAGCGGATCCGTCCGGGAGTACACATGGACCCTGATTTCAGTAGCTTCCCATTTGACATCCTACAATGCGGTAGTGGTGCTCGGTTAGTAATCAATCGCACACCGATCGCTTCACATCGCCGTAAGCGAGAAGTGTAACCTTATACCCTACCGTACTTAATGAGTGACTTCTTAAATTTCACAGATATTTTTCCAAGTGGCATGTTTATACAGCTATTTAGATCAGATTAAATATTCCAGAGAAAAGTTCATTATTTGCGCTCCAAGGAACGTATGTTCCTAAGAAGAATATAATTCTCTTACTGTCTACCTTACATTTGACAATTCTATTCACAACAGTACTGGGGATGAATGAAAACCGGAAATCGTAACGTTTTATAATTTGGCAAAAGGCGGACTATACGTAGAGGACGAACTTTCAGCCAACAATAATGTAGCACACAACAGTCGTAGATGGCCCTTAACTATGTTTTATTCCTTATTGTTTAGAGCCTCCATCAATTTCTTTGTGGGGTACAATGCAGTCATCAAAGATGCTAATCCCATTACTCGTCGACAATTTCTGAAACAGTATTCAATCTGATATCGCTTCATATGAAGATGAGATAAATGAATCTAAGAGTACAATTGAACCTGAAAGGAAGATATCAAATAAACATTGTCCCAGAAGGACAGTTCAGTAATGTGATAAAGCAAAGCAATATACATCTGTGAAAGAAACAAACAAGCCTGTTCCAGCAGATACCCCATCGTACCAGCAAATTTGGGCCGATAGCCCACTGTATAAGCACATTTCAGCCCATACCCCACCGTACCAATGATGTTACAAAATGTCACCGTACTTCCGCCGGGTTGAAATACCAGGTTCAACTCTCAATGCTATCTAAACAATTTGGAAACTGCCAGTTTTCTTCAAATTCTCTACCAATTTTTCTCCATTCTACTTCGCTGTTTGGAGACTGGAAGAAAAGAAGAATGATCGTTTAAAATACATTTATATATAATTTTTGAAGTCTATAAGAAAAACATAAGTTTATAATCTGACATATTTATTTTTTTAGGACTACATGAACATCACCGAACATGAAGACCATTCGTTATCCGAAAGAGAACTGCGACCTTTATGGGCAACGCCATCCACGGCTTCATCAGCTTCCACAATGCACAGAACGGGTATGAAAAGAAAAAGTCAAAAGAACTTGAATCGCAGCGATGAAATTTTAAATATTGTGGCAAATAAATCTCAAAATCAAGGGAAATATACAGCCATCGGCCAGCATATAGCGCAAGAGCTTCAAGAGCTGCCATCTGAGATGGCCATATATTACAAAAAATTGTTTAATGATGCAATTTTCCAAGCACAGATGGGAAAATTGAACGCAACTTCAAAAATCGTAACAGATAGTCCTACAAGATCTCGTACATTAGATACTTTTCAGTATAACCATGAAAGGGGTAATGTGCCTATTGGAACTGAAGATGTAAGATCAGCAGAACATGCATTACAACACCTTGGAGATTATAACAGCTATCCAGATTATTAATATACATATTGTAAAATACTTTCTTACTTATCTTCAAATATTCTTTTTTTAATCCTTCGTAAACAGCTCTGCATGTATCCGGTATATTTCACCAAGTGCTTGGCGAGATATTGCACATGAAAATTTTAAATCAGCATACCTTTTTCCTGTTGCTAAAAAACATAGTGTTGCACTGAGCCTCTCATGTGGTGAAATTGCTTTTCTCATAACTGTACCCATCCTTACTATCTGAAGCAGTTCCATATAAATTTCTTCATTCATTCGTATATAATTGAACCAATCCTCAGGTTCTAATCGAAACTCATTCATTAAATTAACGTGTGATAATTGTTGTCGCTTAAGTAACCATTCTTCCGACCACTTTGAACGTTTGCTCTTATTTAACTACTGCAATAGTAGCCGCGCACATTAATAGATCGTCAGCTATATTCATTTTTATAAAACTGAACGCAAATTGATGAACAAGACTGAATAGTTAGTGGTCAAATGACGATTCAGTCTTGCCGTACAACTTTAGTTTGTGCAAGTAAGTTGGGGTGCATGACGGAGCGTCTATATCAGCCTTTAGAAAAAATAAATAGAGCTGAAATGAGAAAACAGTTTTTGAAACAGTACATGCGAGAAATCAATACATCAATTCGTAGGCGAGCAGTATTTATTCACGAAACATGGCTCTACTCAAAAGGAAAACGGGGAAAGTCAGGGCAAGATGACGATGCCAAGAGTGTACGAAAACCTCAAGGATAAGATTTATAGTTATTATTTGCGTCGAAGCCATTGAAAGAAGATTACCATGGTGAAATGAATGGGGATATGTTTATAAAATGGTTCACTAAAAATCTCCTAAACAATTTAGAAGCACCTTCATTAATTATAATGGTTAATAATGCTCCTTACCATTCCATGTTAGTGGAAAAAGTACCAACGTCGTCTTGGACGAAATGTAACATGCTTTCATGGTTAATGAAAAATAACATTAATTATGATCACACCTGATTCAAAATCGAGCTCTATTCGTTATTAAAATGACAACGAATAGTAAAACGATATGAGATAGATGAAATAATGAGTTACGGACATCATGTATTAAGATTGCCACCTTATCAGCGTGAATTCAGTGCAATTGAACTAATATGGGCACATCCTCAAGGATACTATGACAAGCACATGGGAAGAGATGGCTACAAAGACGAAAATGTAATTAGTATGTGGAACGAAGCTTTACAACAATGTAATCAACATATTTGGGCTAATTGTGTACGCCATATAGAGGAGATTCTAAAACAGTGGTATGAACGTGGTAAGGAAGTGCTAGATTTTACAATAGACGAAATGATTATTAACGTTACAAGTGATTGTGATAGTTCGGATACAGATTAATCGTATATTATCCTTTCTTTAACTAATGAGTTATTACAACATAATTATGCATTTCACAAATATATACCAATTAATTGCATTTAAAATTTGTTTAATCATCTAGAAGGCCACAGCATTGCTAGCTATTACAATTACAGTTGTACATCTTAAAAATAACATAACCTACAAACGTTATAATAATTACTAATCACATGTAAATGTTTGACATATACCTTTGTAAAAATCAGCATTTTACGTTAATCTCATCTTCAATTTTCATCCACTTGTGGGTCAAGGTGGTATTTTTGAAATCATATTTCACATTATCACCTGCCATTGTAATTAAGATTAAATACCTTTGTATGTATAATAACGTCTAACACTTACGATGGCCTTTAATTTTTACGTTACGATAAACCTTTCTAATCCGTTTTAACAAAATTACAATTCAATAACTTCAAAATATTTAATTTTTTAAGTTTTTCTACGAAGTGTTGATTTGACATTGAGATTTGGAAACATTACTACATTACCGCCATCTAACAGAAGATCTATTAAGTTTGATTTTTAACCATTTATTATTATTATGGATATAAGTTGACTCATATTTTTCATATTAAACCATTCGTTACTAGATTATCACGTAGGTCAATTCTTTGGTGGCCAAGCTAGCATAAATATTATTTTATAAGTGGGAGAAATGCATCTTTATATGCGAGTGAGAAGCTTGGCCCATGAGCGTTCGTTAGCACGCCAGTAGAACACTTCTCTGAGCTTCATATTGACATTTCGCTCACGTGTGGTATACGATATTTTATCTTAAGAGGTGCATCAAAGAAATTAAGTTCACTAAAACAAATATCTAATATTCGCCTATAAAAATAAGCATTGCTAGCTATTACAATTACAGTTGTACATCTTAGAAATAATTGTATCGTCGTATGTATCATTTTTCGTAGTTATCAACGGTTGTTACATTAAAAAAAAATTTATTATTTTTTCACAGTTTTCATTGATTTGCACGAAATTGATAATAATGATTTTAACAATTATTACTAATTTTATTAAATACATAAATAAAATGTTTACCTCGAGTAGGATTTGAACCTACGACCTGTACTTTGCTAGAGTACCGCGCTAGTCAACTGCGCTATCGAAGTACAAGCCCCAATCGATGTAAATTTTGTCTTTATGTATGTAGAACCTGTTCGTTCATAACAAAAACTTATAATAAAAATGAATTTTAATTACAACTTACTCACTTGTGATTATTTTAACTCACTTAGAATAGTATTTGATTTCTGGTACCGAAAACAATGGTCTAAGATAACTCAACTACACCTGTGTAAGAAAATAATTATTAATGACCAAAATTCATTTTGATGCGTCAAAAAATGGTTAAAGGGCTATGTGAGACATAATTTCATTAAAAGAATCAAAATAGGTACCTAGTCTCCATTACAGCCCCTTCAGAAAATAAATATAATTATATAGACGTGTTTTTCTCTTTATGAATTTATAAATTGAAAATAATAAATTCTACTTTTATAACGTATAAATATTATAAAAAATGTATGTAGATATTTATATATGTATAGAAGTGTAAAAGTGAAATAAATATATAGGTGAACGCAAAAAATTAGATAATCATACAATAACATTCTTATCTACTTTGCGTACAAGTAATATAAAAAAAGGGTTGTTTGTCAAACTTTAGATTCACTCCCGGGGGTTATCTTCTTGCAATAACATGGGCCCCATACGTTACATTTGAACTGAATGGGATTTGTATTACCAAAAAGAATACAAAATCTGGAGTTTGGTTTTTTGTCAAACTCCTCCCTCTGGGAGTCTTCCGGTAGAGATACATTTATCTAACATCAGTAATAGAAAAGCAACAAATTGGCTTTGAGAATTTAAATTGAAAAGTTCAATTAAAAGTTAATAAACCTCACGGACGGACCGATTGTCATACGGGTCGAAGCTATTTACACATCTTTAGTACCTAAGCTACCTTATCAATCCTGCAAAACAATTGTAACTGAGAGGCTTTAACCCAGCATAATGTAGCAAGTATAACCCAGCTGCTATCGAGGTAATCATTTATCAAAATAATTATTATTTGCACTGTTCTAATACAATCAATCGCCTTTTAGTAATAGCACGGGGCCATGAACTTTTGAAATAAAATCAGACAAGCAATTAGGCACACAGTAAATAATTCGTTTATTCAACGTAAAATAATGAATGCAACTTAAGTTCCAAATGAACATCATAATAATGTTTGTACATAATAAACCTTGAATAAATTTGAATAATTAGAAAAAAACTAAATAGAAATATTAGACATACTATGGCCTTGTTACCACGAATATTAATATAACACTAATTTATAAAACAGAATACTAAAAAGATAGGTCAGTAACCAAAAACAAAAATTTAGGAATTTTTAAATCAACAATAATGCGAATTTAGTATGTAGTCACTTATGAATTAAAATTAATAAAAAAATGCTCATGGTACAAAGCTTCTACTTTAAATGAAAGTAATTACAAACATATAAAACGAAATCTATATTGAACTACTTAGTACAAAACAGTTTACTTAAGGTGATTGTAATTTTGTGACAGAAACACAACTAATAAGTTTACTATACATGAGACACAAAGAAAATTAACTTATAAATACTAGTATAGGCAAGTAGATTACGTATACTAAAACTAACCAACACTAATGAGTTGATAAACAGCCGAGGAAAAAATATAAAATGACTCACCAGTTACGATCAGTAAAACGTGCAGGTAATGGAGTTAACGGGCATAGAAAATGCTATTACTCGTAAGTACTCTTAACCATAACTATAAACAAATAGAATTTGTTCGTACGAGATTGTATAACCATTACTACAGATGATATTCACTGGTATAGAAAAGACCAGATATAGGAAGTGCTAAAGCAATTAAGATTGACGTATTGATGTCTAAAGAAAACCATATATTTAAATACTGATTACATGTGCACTAGAAAAGTTTCCAAAAATTTTACTTCCGAGTTAAGCTGGAAGAAAAATGTACAGAAATTAATTATATATATATATATATAATAATATATATATATATATATATATATATATATATATATATATATATATATATATATATATATATATATATATATATCTCGAACAATTAATTGGTTACGTTTAATTCATTAAACGAAGAAAATACATAATAATTCTCAAAGTCCGACAAAGTCACCACGATGACATCATTAACATGATAAAGGACTAGGTTCATGACCCCCAGGGCCTTTATCCTAAATGCTAATCCAAAACGTGCTAACCTAAGCGTAAACCTAACTATGCACCTAACTGTGCACTGGACCTAAATACACATAACGCTAACCTAAACGAAATGTACCTTATAACTAACTATGCATATTTCCAAGCATGCTGCTTGTGCTGAACGTGGACGTGAAAGAGAGGTATCCCCATCTCAAAATTCTATAATCAAAATCGTCACTCGCAAACTCACCACTACCTAAGCCTAACACATCACATTTCCAACACTCACACCATTCTAAACCTTAAACCTAATCAAAATTGTCTAAACGCATTTGATTGTGGTTCCGAAGCCCCATGTCAATAGTATACGGAAAAGGCCGGGTCGTGGTTCACGGGATCCCGCTTTCCATTATTCCACAACCGCATACTAAAGACATAAAATCGCAAAACCTCAACTAAACTCGCTACGCCTACTTGATTAGTCGCCTCTTACAACAAGCAGTGGCATCTGCTGTAGGAAAATTGTCACGTCGTCCCACCACAGCAAACTAGCCTAAAGACCTAACTAACCTAAACTAATGGAGAAGTCCCTCGGCAAAAGTCCAAAACTGGCAAAGTAACCAATAACCATAGTCACAAGTCGGGAAAAATATTCCACAATAAATTAGAAAAATTCATCCGTCAGGGATGACCACTAACACCACGAAGGCAAGTTCAAAAGCTGCCTCACTCAACATTTGTGTAAAAGCATACGATAATTCGCAACTACATGCGACCCAATATGACTCAAAGCCACTTAACTCAAAACTCTCCAACATTTCGTCAGGAACGAATAACATTGTTCACTAAATCTAAATTATGCAATTGAGCAGCAAGTACCAACTGGTAACTAACAAACTCTCAATAAACATCATACAGTTATAATAACAATAAGCAATCAGAAAAATTGTTCAAAACTTGTGAACACTCAACGTCAATACATAAATTCGCCATAAAAAAGTCTCAAAATGCAAAAATCCAAAATCGGTATAACTAAAATTCACAAACATCCGGTATACTAAACGTCATAATTCGATAAAACTTCAAAAGCGACTCACAATCAAAATCCTACATTCACATAGCATCAAACAATCAATATAAATCTTATAACCCATCTTGTCAAATAAAAGTCCTTCAAAAATATAGGCCTTTATCGCCTCAGAATACTAAACAACTCATCAGTACTGCCTAAATACCATCCAAAACAAAAGAATTTACTCAACAAACAAAAAGCTCCAAGCCCCAATACTCAAATGCTAAACGTCTCCTCACTAAAAAAATAACGTACGGCTCAACATGCATTAATCTCACAAAGTCCAATCAATAATTTGTCAAGAATCAGTAATCTAAACTTATGTTACAGCACAATCACACGCCTTACGTTCAGTCGCCAAAAATCTGTTACAGTACAATCACAGGTCCCACGTTTGCTCGCCAATAATTATGTTACACGTCCAAACCGCTCTTAATTTTCCATTATTGCACCATATTACAAAATTTCTATAAACAAAAATATGCATACATATCCCTTTCTGTACGTTAATACAATATCCAATACAATATCCTTTCATATGATGTCTAATGCTTCACTAAAAATTCCAGTGGCGTATCATTTACACAAATTCACATTCTACATACACAAAAAAACATTTTTTTTGTCGTGCAAACTCACTGTATTTAAAAACAGAAAAAGCTTAAACATACAATTCTTTAAAAAAATTGCTAGCGAGCAGCAAATGCTATAAAAACTGCTTCAAAATCTAAGCTTTCAATAATAAAAATAATAAAAATGTTTATTTGTGTCTTTTTAGTTTGATAGAGTTAAATTACTATTTTTCTTAAACCTGGTTTTACACTATTCAAACTGGTATAACTGTACTTGTACTGGTGTAACTGTAATTGTAACGAATAAATTGTTGTATCCTATCTTCTGAAAGCTTAGATTTTGAAGTAGTCTTTATAGCATTTGCTACTGTCTAGCAATTTTTTTTAAAGAATTGTGTGTGTACGCTTTTTATTGTTTCTTTTTTTAGGAAAATGACAACTTCACAGTTCTAATCAATTTAATTAGTAGTTATGTGGATTCAGGTTCATTATAAGCTATCCATCTTTACTTGAAATTTAATGTAGAATACGATGGTGGTGTTAAAGTTCTAGTAATGTTTCAAAATATCCCAGAATTTCCAAATCTTTGAGTACATGTATGTTACCGTGATAGAAAAGATAATTGGTGGATTTTTGATATCTTTGTGATACGTCGTAATTCGCTAATGTTTTCGGAATATTTTATTTTATGTATTTTTATGTACGAGATGTGGCGAATTGTTGAAAATTTCTATACGCGCTCTTGATGTAAACATGTCGCTGATTTAATGATTCATTACGGCGAACAGCGCGAATCCAAAGGGATCTTTGTTTGGTAGGTTGAAACTTGAGACCTAAATGTAGCGCTTGTTACGGACGAATCCATATTTTTAAAATTAAGATGTCGTTCAATAATTAATATGAAAATGTTTATTTTGAAAAACGGAGGGTGGTTTTTCAGGGGTAGTTAGTTTTGAAATCGGAGGAAAAGGAGGTTACAGTTGGAGTGTCGATCGAGCCAGATCGATTTGGTTAATTAAATACCTTCATTCTAAACAGTTTGTCTTTAAAATATTTCTTGTGTGTACATTTCCTTTTGAATTAGCCAACGCCTTTTGAGGTTAAACCGCGTATGTTAATGATTTGTTACTGTGATCAATTAAAGGAATATATATTCAAGTGTAAGTAGGTATTTTGATATAAAAGAAAGCTCGCAGCAATTAATTGTACAATCCTATGTAACGGATTAAAAATCAAACATTGCCTTGCAAAGGTATCTCATTCGCACGTGAACTCATTAGCTGAAATCTGCTAAAATAAAAGACAGTACAGGGCTCCCTCACTTTTGTATTTGGGTGAATTAGCATTGTTCTTTGTTCTTTATATTTATATTTGTGTAGAGGTGGGCCTGACGAACGGGTGCAGGATAATCCTTGGTTACTAATTGTAATAAGCAATTGCCAAGTGGTTACATACTCCAGGGTCCAGATGATCATTAAATACCTCGAATTTTATTTTTATTGTTGTATAGATGAATGTGTAACCTGAGAAAGGGGCGCTGTATTTTTCTAACGCACTCAGACTTGTTGATTTATTTACAACTTACCTTTGTAAAGTTTTGTTTAATGTGTTTTTTTTTGTGTCAGTTTGTTAAGTAGAATTGTTTGCATGCGAACTAATTTCCTTTTATATACAATTGGTTGTAATTTTACGTATGTATTTAGTGCTTTAGTAGTCACTGAACAATTGAGTACGTGTAAATTCCTTGTCTATTTTCTTTTGTCTTGCCTTTACCTTCTTATCACCTGTGCAGTTTTACTGTTGTTGTATTTTATATGTATCGTAATTTGCCTTATTTTTTATGTGCTTATTTACTTAAAGACCGGCATGATTTGTTTTAAAGGGCCACGTGTTTGGTAGTACGATTTTTATTCTGATTATTTATGACATAATTGTGGGTGTGACTACATGGGTTTTTTTATTGTATTTATGTGTAACTAAACTGCTTTTTATTTGTTTTTCTCTCAATGCTATAATTTTGTACGTACTTTAACCTGATTTAATGGTGTTTTGTTATATATTTAACCTTTTCATTGTTTTTTTTTGTGTTATTTGATTTATTAATGTACATGTGCAGTTACTTATTTATGAATAAAGTGGCCTTTATTGGTGGTTCTTTCCCACAATATTATATTAACGGGCTGAACCACCATTGCGCAAAGCTCGTTAATTTTAATTTGAGTAGTTTAATTGTTTACCTGTCCCACATGATGCAACACTTAACCTAGTCCAGCCTATCTCAGTCAAATAGCACAACGTACCTACCACTAGACGGCCAATTCGTTTCATCAGATTTCAGGTTTGCGAGTAATTAAATATCTGACTTGTAAATAAGTTCTAATGTTTTAATTATTGCCAGGAAACTCAAAGTAAGGCAAGCGATTAATTTGAGTAATAGTAATATTATTATCAGTAAAGTCAAGATAAATCACTTAGCGATTGTTTTGTTCTTGAATTTGCATTATTGCAAATAAGTTCAAATTATACTTTTCAAGGTACCTATGGGCCAATTGTTGTTTGTTTATTGCTCGTCCGTTTTTATTACAATAACATTTCCACTTTTAATTAAAAAGAACAAAAACGATGAATTGTTTAAATTTGAACAAATCAATTTAGTTTTTTTAAAGCTTTTGAGCCGTTAATTTTTTTTTGTTGAAACACATGCATTGTGAGGGTGAAGGGTTATTAACGCCTGTTATAAAGGGCAAGGGGGAAGCAATTTCCTCATAAGTCAAATAAAACATATAAAGAAAGATTTTGATGGAATAATTGTGCACAAATTTTTTTTTCCTCTTTGACTGAAATTTTATTAATTACAAATTGCAATTAATCTGGAAACCGTTGACTTCTTGATTTATTAAATTAGAATATTTGATTAAGGACAGTTGTATTATCTAATAGGGATTAGTATTTAGATTTTAGTGCCAGAAAAGTCAAAGTAAGGCATGCAATTAATTTGAGTAATAGTAACATTATTGTGAGTAAAGTCAAGATAAATCACTGTTCTTGAATTTGCATTATTGCAAATAAGTTCAAATTACACTTTTCAAGATAGGGTACCTTGGGGACGCTACATTGTTTATTTGAGTCACATTTGTATTGTTCTATCACCTAAAAACATTTTTAACACATGGCCTAGACCACCCTGTATAACACAATATGTTAGTTATTGTGTTTCTGAATTTCTGAATTGGTTGTTCAAGTAAAAATCTGTTATCGTTTTCAATGGTCTTTTACTGATTTTACAATAAAAAGTAGGACACAGGGATAAGATTCCGGGCCGCTGTGCTTGCAGGCCGGTGTTGACCCGCGGAGTTTCCGTGGACTAGACTATATGAGTAAAACAAGCTAAGAACAGAGTATATGTAAACGAATATCGTTATAAGCTAAAAATGTTCTTACAAGTTTTGGTTTATTTATTATTATTAAAACAAAATAAACAACTAATGCGAGCACTTAAGGGTGGTATTTCATCAATTACTAAGTGAAACGTTAATTGCAAATTATTACGAGGTCAATAGTTTAACGTTCCGAGAGACAATTAATTGATACAAATTAACTAGTGTAATTAAAAGTAAGTGACCCTAGAACGAGAAGTTTCCGTATTAACTTCTGTGCTTACTTTACAGTTTTCTACACATGCACATGTTATATTTCCTTTATATCAATGTAATTAGGAAGTTTAAACATGCTTAATCCTCTATGAATGAAAACACTTTAACATTCATTAATTAAATGCGCTTAAAATTTATTACTTTGTAAGTAAAATCTGCTGTTTAGAAGAATAAAAATATGTCAGACAACAAAGCCCGATTCTCGCGTTTACTAACAATAAAAAAGGGAAGATTTATAAAAGCTGTCCGAACGATACATGTATTTCGCATCTCGCACATTGCTAATGTAACTAGCAATAGTAAAAAAAGTCAATCCCAATTAATATTACTCTGCAACCTCACATGATGCAGTTCCTATTCAATCCACATTTTGACTTCTAAACTGGAACAGAATTTCCCTTAGGGAAGTTTGAAATTAAAAAAGTGTAAACCGGTTGTATGATTGTATCAAAACTGGTATTAATTGCATTTACTCTAACAAGAAATTGACAATTTAGATGCCAAGTATTTAAAGAAAAACTTAATATCTGAAAAGAATTAATATCACTTTACTACATCAGAAACGTATATTTTTATAGTAAAAATATTTATACACATATTCAGAACAAAGCCGTCTACCAAGGTTATTAAACCAACGCAAAAGCCAATATTTCACGATTATAAATATAGCAGTGTGCATGTGGGACAAAAGTTAATATTTCGTTTTCAATGTTTATTTGAATACAAAGTTTTTATTCATGGTGCAAGGATTATCGGATAATTGTTTTTTAATTTCTATTGCACGAGGTTATCATTCGTCAATAGAGAAATATCATTATATGTTTTAAAATTATTTGAATCATAAAATATCTTCTTTTAAAACAAAGAAAATGTGAGGATTACGTTAATACAAAAGCTATTGTGACGGAGAAAGGCTGAACTGTTAATAAAAAAAACGCTGCAAATTGTATCAATACTTCCACATAAAAAATTTAAATTATGCTGTCAAAATGACATTTACACTATTTGTTGTACAGAAAAATTATATGGACAAAAATACTCACAATTAGATCAATGTCATTTAATTTATACCAACTTAAATGCGATAAATATGGAATGTAAAAATTTAATACAACAGTATTGCCAAAACCTGGTTGCCTAGATCATTAACATTCCTGATAGAGAAGAATGGAGCTATGATTAAGTGAAGTTGTTAAATTTGTTACTAAATTCTAAAATATAATTTGTTCAAAGTTTTTGTTATAAACGAATAAGTATAAGTTCAAAGGTAAATATGTAATTAAAAATTAATAATAATTTATAATTTGTTCAAGTTTTTTTTTTAAGTGGCATCAACTTCTTGGTTATTTGCCACATTGTTTACTTTAGCATATATATAGCATATCTTTATATTCTATACTAGATTTTGTCATATAATCTAATTTCTTTTAAGAAGCTTATCACATTCTTAATATTCCGGCTATTGGGTTTGAAATTTTCCTTCATTCCGTTATTTATGTTGTATTTCATTGCATGTTTCAAATACATGCCTAACTGTGAGTATATCATTACAATTATCACACCTCGGTGGTTCACTATTTCTTAATAAATGGCTGTGTGTTATGCTAGTATGTCCTATTTTTAATCTTGTCCATATTATGGTGTCCCTTCTCGTCATTTGTCGATAATGTTTCCTTTTGGTGACATTAGATTCAATTAGTTTTAATTGTGTATTTTTTGTTTGCCATTCTTCTTGCCATTTAGCCCAAACCAAATGTTTTATTTCAGGTTCGCCTATTGTTGGAGGATATTCTACATTCAATTGTTGAAGTGCTTCTTTTACTTTATAATGAATGGGTAAGTTTGTTTTTACTATAGCCTGTGCATGCTGTTTGAATATAATAATCTGTTCAATAAAATGATTATTACATTTTCTAATTTTACAGCGTGTTTTAAAACACCACATTCTTCTATATTTAAGAGAAGTATTCCGGACTCTACGTGATTACTGCAATGGCTAGTAAAACGCACCTATTGTATAACGGATACAAGTGTTCTGCACAACGTCTAGGTTTCTGAGTAGAGATTTCGTTGCAGATCCGTATGCTATGCAGCCGTAGTCAGATGAGGTAAGATTAATACTTAAACGCTCTCAACAACATTCTCTGTCTGCACCCCATTTCCTGTTGGCTATGCACTTCAAAGTGTTAATACTCTGTATGACTTTATTTGTACTTGCTCTATGTCCACTTACTCAACTTTTCGTCTAATGTTATTCCTAAAAATTTATAGTTCGAGACACATTTAATTTTTCTGTTTTCAACTGCAACTTTGGCATGTGGTGTGATGACGTAATCTACAAAAGTGGAGACATACTGTTTTAGTAGTTGAGATGCAGAACTACGTTTTCTGTTCTTGGTTTAAGCGTTTATCGCTTTTTGTAGAAAGCATTATGCGATGTTTTCCTTCTGACGAATTAAATATAATTGGTCATCTATACAAGCACCGTCTATGATCGATCAGGATTTTGTTAGATCATTGACTGCAACTAGAAATAACGTTACGCTAACAGGTGACCCTTGTGGAATGCTTTTTCAGATGATACTTGAGACAAGTTGTTTCTATTTTTACTTGAAACTTTTCCTATACAGCTAATGATTGGACGTAACTAAACATCTACTTTTGCCTTGTTTCAGTATAGGTATTACAATAGACGTTTTACAATGTAAATAATTTAACATTTCGTTTATAAAAATAAAGGTCTTCTAGACGTTTTGTAAGTTCTTTATCATGGAATATGATATTGTCCAAGGAGAAGCTCTTTAACACTTTGTAGCTATATCAGTTCTTCCGGTGTAAATGCTTTGTTGTACCAATTTCTCATTTCGTGATGGTTTAGTGTAACTTCACGGTTTCTTGGTTTCTTAAATCCCTTTCGTAGTTCTCAGTGCTGTTATTGACTGTCTTTTTCCAGTTTGGCGTTATTTGCAGTAAACTTGCCTGATAACGTTTTGATTTTGTTCCATATTTCTGAAACAGACTTGTTGTTATTGACGATACATATGTTTAGGTTTTCGTTTTGAAACCAAAATTAACCGACGCGCTATAGCTCTTGCTTTCTTAAATTCAATTAAGTTCTCATTTGTAGGGTTGACTAAATTGTTTCAGTAGTTTTCTTCGGTTTTTAATTGGTTGAGACTTCATGTTCCACCATGGACAGATTCTATTCCTTCTATTATTGGTTTTGGGAATAGCTTTATCTGCAGCATTTAGTATTGCCTTGAAAAGTATGAATGGCACAATTAATTTTATGCTGTTTAAAGTTTATTTTAATCTGACATACAGTCAAAATATTTTAACCTCTTTTGATAAATCCTGTTCACTAAGTTCGAGATATTACAAAAACTATAAATTTTAAAATCGTTTTTTGTAAATAACTCGAAAACTATTAACTAAAAAATTACAAGAATTCTTTTCGATCAGAAATTTGATTTTCTATATAATGCCAAAATTTAAAAAAAATCTATTTTTTGTAAATATTTCGAAAATGACAAAATTTTCAAAAATTAAAACACTTTTGTAGACATTTTATTTCCTGTTAATGTCTTTCACTTTTGAATATATTAAGTAGTTCTGGAGATATTTAGAAACACCTATTTTAAAGTGACGGTTTTTGCTAATATATTGTAAACCGTTTGTTGCATAGAAAATTATAGATAAAAAATACTCACAATTATATTACTAATTAAATATTAAAAGTAAAAAAATATAAAAATAAAAATTTAAAATACTTATCAATTTTATTTTATTTGAAAATCAGTCCTTTTAGTTGACGTCTATTAATTTCAAGTTGATATTTAAGTCCTAAAGTTATGTAAACACAGACAACAAGATTTTTTGCTTAAATGTTGTTTTTAGACGTTGTCGAACATTTTAAAGCGATTGAGTTTTTTTGTAGTATTTGCATAACCGCCGGAATCGTCATTTTGACCGTTCATATATTCATAATCAGTTTCGAGGTTGTATATAACAAAAATAATTATAGCGTTGAGATAAAACAATGTATTTTACTATTACTGTGGTAATTTTTAGTCCCAAGTCAAAACTTGTTTAGTCGTGTCCGAAATTATGAATAATCTTCGCTATTTTTAACTACGCGCCCGCGATATGAAAAATGCAAGTTATAACTTGTTTCTATAGAGATCTATACAGGGTGTGGCGCCAAGAGTTTTGATTAAAAGTAATGATGGGTACAGTTATGTTAAAAATCTGAAATTACGAAGCTGTAGGTTTTGGATGACGCTGAGTTCAAATATAATATTGTCCTGAATGTGGCACTTCCGGTTATACCGGAAGTAGACGTCAACTTTGTTTTTTTAAATGGAACCTAATATTTTTTATTTTATTTTCGAATTCTACATGAAATTCTAGATAAAATTTGTGCACAATGTCCTATACCAACAATGAATCATTTTCGAGATATTTCGATTTTTTTAAATTTTGAAAAAATCCTAGTCCACATTGAATAACGATATCTCCATTAATAACGAAGCTTGCCCGTTAACTCCATATATCCATCTCATTGATATTTCATACAGGGTGTTTTAAACTTAGCCGCCAACATGCACAATTTAAATCATTTATAAGTTGCTTACTTTAAATAGAACACCCTGTATTTTATTACATTTTCCGCTGTATTTTTTTAAGCCAATTCGTTTGGTATCAGTATTTCCTATACCTAAATCCCACCACTTTTGAGATATTTCATTATCTTAGTTAAAACATAACACTTAATTATTTCAACATTAGTAAAGGGTAGGCCATGATTTCCATTATTTAAGGTGATATTTTGTTATTAATTCTGAAAAGTAACCAATAGCCTGAAAGGATTATTAATTGTGGATATCATTAAAAACGTTGACTAGGTATTTTGTATTAATTTAATTAGATAACTTACAAACAAAAATAACTAAATGTAATATTAAACAAATAAAGCTTTATAATAAGTGTTCAAAATTAGCACCATCTACTTCTAAACATTTATGAATCCTTTTCATTAAGTTATGTCTTGTAATTCTGGAAATATGGTCGGGTGTTAGAGAATTAAAAGCAAGTAAGACTCTGCATCATATCTTCCTTCGTTGTAACATTTTCCGCTGTATTTTTTTAAGCCAATTCGTTTGGTATCGGTATTCCTATACCTAAATCCAACTACTTTTGAAATATTTCATTATCTTAGTTAAAACATAACAACACTTAATTATTTCAACATTAGTAAAGGATAGGCCATGGCTGTCAGAGATTTGATAGTTAGAACGTTAATTGTTTATGTTGTTTTGATAGTTTTCTTTACCAGTTTGTATTTCATAGTAAATAATGGCAAAGGTAGGATTTACTAATGATGATTTTTAAATCTTATTATTATTTACGGCAGTGTAATAGAATTGTTGAACGGACTTGCCGTGTTTTTGCAGAAAGATATCCAAATCGACTAAATGCAACTGGTGATATTGTAAGAAGATTGCTTAAAAACTGCCGTCAGTTTGGTCAATTTAAGACAAAAATTAATAAAAATAAACTACAAGTGGATAGTGACATAAACGAAATTAATGTTTTTGGTTATTTTACGGCTTCTCCAAATGCCTCCATTGTAGATTGTGAGAGAGATCTTAGTTTGTCGACGAGAACAATTCATCGCATTTAAAAAAAATCACAAATGGAAACCATTTTCATATCATTTGGTGCAACACTTACAACTAGGTAATCTACCTCGAAGGGTAGAATTCTGTGAATGGTTTTTAATGAAGACCCAAGAGGATGAAAACTTCATAAAAGAAGTTATATGGTGTGAAGCAAAGTTTATCAAAAATGGATTATTTAATCGACATAATTCCCATTTTTGGTCTAATGAAAAACCACATGTTAGTAGAGAACGTTATTTCCAAGATAGTTGGAGTTTTAGTGTTTTTGTGCAATAAAAGACGATAAAATTTTAGCATTAAAATTTTATGATGAAAATTTAAATGCTACAAGATATTGCCACATTTTAGAAGAAGCCATACGACCGACGTTACATACTTTAAGAAATGGAGAGGCGGCTTCAGCTTGATGTCAGCAAGATGAAGCACCTCCTCATAACTTTGGGCCTGTTACTCAACATCTTTACGACATGTTTGATGATAGATGGATTGCCAATCAGGGTCCGTTTCGTTGGCCAGCTCGCTCTCCTGATTTGGCTCCTCTAGATTTTGTTATTTGGGGTTACATTAAAAATCAGGTATTTTCCAAACCTGTTACGACAAGAAGATATGATGCAGAGAGTCTTACTTGCTTTTAATTCTCTAACACCCGACCATATTTCCAGAATTACAAGACATAACTTAATGAAAAGGATTCATAAATGTTTAGAAGTAGATGGTGCTAATTTTGAACACTTATTATAAAGCTTTATTTGTTTAATATTTATCTAATTAAATTAATACAAAATACCTAGCCAACGTTTTTAATGATATCCACAATTAATAATCCTTTCAGGCTATTGGTTACTTTTCAGAATTAATAACCTATGAAAAAATAACAAAATATCACTTTAAATAATAGAAATCATGGCCTACCCTTTACTAATGTTGAAATAATTAAGTGTTGTTATGTTTTAACTAAGATAATGAAATATCTCAAAAGTGGTTGGATTTAGGTATAGGGAATACTGATACCAAGCGAATTGGCTTAAAAAATACAGCGGAAAATGTAATAAAATACAGGGTGTTCTATTTAAAGTAAGCAACTTATAAATGATTTAAATTGTGCATGTTGGCTCAGTTTAAAACACCCTGTATAAATATCAATGAGATGGATATATGGAGTTAACGGGCAAGCGCTTGTTGTTTATTGGTTACAATTTCACGTCACTAGCTTCGTTATTAATGGAGATATCGTTATTCAATGTGGACTAGGATTTTTCAAAATTAAAAAAATCGAAATATCTCGAAAATACTTCATTTTGGTATAGGACATTGTGCACAAATTTTATCTAGAATTTCATGTAGAATTCGAAAATAAAATAAAAAATATTGGGTTCCATTTAAAATAACAAAGTTGACGTCTACTTCCGGTACAACCGGAAGTGCCACATTCAGGACAACATTATATTTGAACTCAGCGTCATCCAAAACCTACAGCTTCGTAATTTCAGATTTTTAACATGACTGTATCCGCCATTACTTTTAATCAAAACTCCTTGCGCCACACCCTGTATACCTACTTAAGTAAGTTGAGATTTCAAATTATTTGCAAGTGAACGTTCTTGTAAGATACTTTTGTACTTATTACGGGGTTAATTTCGTAGTAAAAAAATGTGGTCGTCTCGCGGTTTTACACAACAACAGGCTTTAGATTATCTTGCGGAGTTGGAAAACTTGTCTGAATGCGAATCCGTAAAAGCAAATAACCACTACGAAGATGGTGACAGTGATGAAGTCGTTTCTGTTGATGACAAAAGTAGTGAACAAAGTGAAGAATCCGATGTCACCGTAAATAATCTCACTTCTGATCCTTGTACATCTAATGAAATTAGTGATGACATTGAAAACTATCCAACACGAAAAAATTACATGCTTTTACCTGTGGGGAGTAAACAATCAGCCAAATCTAATGATATATGGGAAGTTGTGAAATCAAGTGGAACTTATATTGGCCGTATAGTTCAAAGAAATGTTATGCGAAATACTCCTGTACCAACTCCTTATGCAAAAAGAAATGTGTCTGCTAACTCTGTGCTAAGTACATTTCGATTGGTTATCGATAACACAACGCTAAAACACATTCAGAAATGTACCGAAATTGAAGCTAAATGACAACTAGGAGACGATGCAAACTGGTCAGTGTCTCTTCAAGAACTTAACGCTTTTCTTGCAATATAGCTTGCTCGTGGTGCTTACGGCGCAGGAACATTACAGCTTGAGACCATGTCACGCAATGGATTTCGTGAAATCATGAGATTTTTAAGATTTGATATTCGGTCAACACGAAAAGAACGTCTAGTTAGTGATAAGTTATTGCTATGGGATAAATTTATTAGTAACTGTAATGCTTGCTATGTCTCAGAAGCAAACATTAAAATAGACGAACAACTGTTCCTACTGAAGCTAGACGCAGATTTACACAATATATGGCGAATAAGCCTGATAAATTTGGTGTAAAATTTTGGCTAGCTGTTGATACGAATTCTAAATATCTCCTGAATTGGTTTCTTTATTTAGGAAAAAATGATATCAGTCCTAACCAACCCCTTACGGAATACGTTGTTTCAAAATTAATGGAACCTTTCCTAAATATGGGTAGAAATGTTACTACCAACAACTTTTTTACCAGCCAAAAGTTAGCCACAATGCTGGTTAAAAAGAACACAATAGTCAATTTATCAGAATAAAGTTAATAAAAATGTCATATTGCTAAGTACGCTACATCCAACTATAGCTATGATGGCAAAATGAAGAAACCTGAGAGAGTGTTGTATTACAATGAACAAAGTTTTAGTTGTTGAACCAAATGGCTAGAAAATATTTTAGAATGGTTCGTAGATGGTCAGTTCATGTATTTTACAATGTTTCATCTTGCACAATCAACGTCTGGATAGCTTATAAAGTCGTAGGCAGTAAAAAAGAGAGACTTTATTTTCACTCTAGCTGAGGAACTAAGAAAAGAGTATTTCGATTCGAAACAAGATTCTGGTGCAAGTATCAGCACATCTGATACAACGAAACGTAAAACACGCCATCAGTGCCAAATTAAAAAATATGACAAAAATAAAACTGCTGACGTTTTTTCAATGTGTAACAAATATGTTTGTGGAAAATGTGGAAGTGTAACAAAGACCGTTATTTGTTTGAACTGTAGAGTGTAATACAGCATATAAAACTGTACCGAATTCTAAATGAATTAGAATCAATTTGATTTTTATTTAATTAAATTCAATATTTACCTAAAATGTGTTTTTCTATGTTTCTTTCTCAATTAAGTGTAAAATATATAAAAAATACATCTCAAAATTACCTTTCTTGTCCAGAAGTCAAAATGACCGGCCACGGCAGTTTTAGGTATTTAAAATAGCCGGCGGTGCTAGTGTTAAATTAGAGAAAAGTTGTATAATTTAGGGCATGTTCACATGTAGTTTGCAAAAGTTCATTATTGTTTATTGTTTCGGAGATTTAAAACAAAATGCGATTTTTGAGTTTTTCCTTCATTTGTTTTAAAAGATTTTTAAAAACCACAGGTACTTCTTCATTGTCACTTTTTGAATTCTATTAGATGGCGTTTTCAAATTTTTATTCGAGGTTTCATCTCCGAGAAACCAATTTTATTTTTTTATATTGCCGCAACCAACGAAACACCCTGTATCGATTATATTGTTTATTACGAATTTAACCATGTACTACACATTATGGTTTTGAAGCTGAATTTGGATTTTCATTTTTACATTTTTCGTATGATATCAGTTAATATTAGAAGGCTTTGATGAAATGCAAGTTATAACTTATTTCTATAGAGATCTATACAGGGTGTGGCGCGAAGAGTTTTGATTAAAAGTAATGGCGGATACAGTTATGTTAAAAATCTGAAATTACGAAGGTGTAGGTTTTGGATGACGCTGAGTTCAAATACAATATTTTCCTGAATGTGGCACTTCCGGTTATACCGGAACTAGACGTCAACTTTGTTTTTTAAATGGAACTTAATATTTTTGATTTTAGTTTCGAATTCTACATGAAATTCTAGATAAAATTTGTGCACAATATCCTATACCAACAATGAAGCATTTTCGAGATATTTAACCAATAAACAACAAGAACTTGCCCGTTAACTCCATATATCCATCTCATTGATATTTCATACAGGGTGTTTTAAACTGAGCCGCCAACATGCACAATTTAAATCATTTATAATTGCTTACTTTAAATAGAACACCCTGTATTTTATTACATTTTCCGCTGTATTTTTTAAGCCAATTCGTTTGGTATCAGTATTCCTATACCTAAATCCAACCACTTTTGAGATATTTCATTATCTTAGTTAAAACATAACAACACTTAATTATTTCAACATTAGTAAAGGGTAGGCCTGATTTCTATTATTTAAGGTGATATTTTCTTATTTTTCATAAGTTATTAATTCTGAAAAGTAACCAATAGCCTCAAAGGATTATTAATTGTGGATATCATTAAAAACGTTGACTAGGTATTTTGTATTAATTTAATTTGATAACTTACAAACAAAAATAACTAAATGTAATATTAAACAAATAAACTTTTATAATATGTGTTCAAAATTAGCACCATCTACTTCTAAACATTTATGAATCCTTTAATTCTGGAAATATGGTCGGGTGTTAGAAAATTAAAAGCAAGTAAGACTCTCTGCATCATATCTTCCTTTGTTGTAACATTTTCCGCTGTATTTTTTTAAGCCAATTCGTTTGGTATCGGTATTCCCTATACCTAAATCCAACTACTTTTGAGATATTTCATTATCTTAGTTAAAACACAACAACACTTAATTATTTCAACATTAGTAAAGGATAGGCCATGGCTGGCAGAGATTTGATAGTTAGAACGTTAATTGTTTATGTTGTTTTGATAGTTTTCTTTACCAGTTTGTATTTCATAGTAAATAATGGCAAATGTAGGATTTACTAATGATGATTTTTTAAATCTTATTATTATTTACGGCGAGTGTGATAGAATTGTTGAACGGACTTGACGTGTTTTTGCAGAAAGATATCCAAATAGACCAAATGCAAGTGGTGATATTGCAAGAAGATTGCTTAAATACTGCCGTCAGTTTGGTCAATTTAAGACAAAAATTAATAAAATAAACCACTAGTGGACAGTGACATTAACGAAATTAATGTTTTGGGTTATTTTACGGCTTCTCCAAATGCCTCAATTATAGATTGTGAGAGAGATCTTACTTTGTCGACGAGAACAATTCATCACATTTAAAAAAGCACAAATGGAAACTATTTTCATATGATTTGGTGCAACGCTTACAACTAGGTGATCTTCCTCGAAGGGTAGAATTCTTTGAATGGTTTTAATGAAGACTCAAGAGGATGAAAACTTCATAAAAGAAGTTATATGGTGTGATCAAGCAAAGTTTATCAAAATGGATTATTTAATCGACATAATTCCCATTTTGGTCTAATGAAAATCCACATGTTAGTAGAGAACGTTATTTCCAAGATAGTTGAAGTTTTAATGTTTTTGTGCAATAAAAGACGATAAAATTTTAGCATTAAAATTTTATGATGAAAATTTAAATGGTACAAGATATTGCCACATTGTAGAAGAAGCCATACGACCGGCGTTACATACTTTAAGAAATGGAGAGGCGGCTTCAGCTTGATATCGATATCAGCAAGATGGAGCACCTCCTCATAACTTTGGGCCTGTTACTCAGCATCTTTAGACATGTTTATGATAGATGGATTGCCAATCAGGGTCCGTTTCATTGGCCTGCTCGCTCTCCTCACTTGGTTCCTCTAGATTTTGGTATTTGAGGTTACATCAAAAATCAGGTATTTTCCAAACCTGTTACGACAAAGGAAGATATGATGCAGAGAGTCCTACTTGCTTTTAATTCTTTAACACCCGACCATATTTTCAGAATTACAAGACATAACTTAATGAAAAGGATTCATAAATGTTTAGAAGTAGATGGTGCTAATTTTGAACACTTATTATAAAACTTTATTTGTTTAATATTACATTTAGTTATTTTGTTTGTAAATTATCTAATTAAATTAATACAAAACACCTAGTCAACGTTTTTAATGATATCCACAATTAATAATCCTTTCAGGCTATTTGTTACTTTTCAGAATTAATAACTTATGAAAAAATAACAAAATATAACCTTAAATAATGGAAATCATAGCCTACCCTTTACTATTGTTGAAATAATTAAGTGTTGTTATGTTTTAACTAAGATAATGAAATATCTCAAAAGTGGTTGGATTTAGGTATAGGGAATACTGATACCAAACGAATTGGCTTAAAAAAAAGCGGAAAATGTAATAAAATAGAGGGTGTTCTATTTAAAGTAAGCAACTTATAAATGATTTAAATTGTCATGTTGGCGGCTAAGTTTAAAACACCCTGTATGAAATATCAATGAGATGGATATATGAAATTAACGGGCAAGCGATTGTTGTTTATTGGTTACAATTTCACGTCACTAGCTTCGTTATTAATGGAGATATCGTTATTCAATGTGACTAGGATTTTTCAAAATTTAAAAAATCGAAATATCTCGAAAATACTTCATTTTGGTATAGGACATTGTGCACAAATTTTATCTAGAATTTCATGTAGAATTCGAAAATAAAATAAAAATATTAGGTTCCATTTAAAATAACAAAGTTAACGTCTACTTCCGGTACAACCGGAGGTGCCACATTCAGGACAACATTATATTTGAACTTAGCGTCATCCAAAACCTACAGCTTCGTAATTTCAGATATTTAACATGACTGTATCCGCCATTACTTTTAATCAAAACTTTTCGCGCCACACCCTGTATAGTCAAGTACTTTGAGATTTCAAATTATTTGCAAGTGAACGTTCTTGTGAGATACTTTTGTACTTATTACGGGGTTAATTTCGTAGTAAAAAAAATGTGGTTGTCTCGCGGTTTTACACAACAACAGGCTTTAGATTATCTTGCGGAGTTAGAAAACTTATCTGAATGCGAATCCGAAAAAGCAAATAACCACTACAAAGATGGTGACAGTGATGAAGTAGTTTCTGTTGATGACAAAAGTAGTGAACAAAGTGAAGAATCTGATGTCAACCTAAATAATCTCACTTCTGATCCTTGTACATCTAATGAAATTAGTGATGACATTGAAAACCATCCAACACGAAAAAATTACATGCATTTACCTGTGGGGAGTAAACAATCATCCAAATCTAATGATATATGGTAAGTTGTGGAATCAAGTGGAACTTATGTTGGCCGTATAGTTCAAAGAAATGTTATGCGAAATACTCCTGTACCAACTCCTTATGCAAAAAGAAATGTGTTTGCTAACTCTGTGCTAAGTGCATTTCGATTGTTTATAGATAACACAACGATAAAACACATTCAAGAACTTGACGCTTTTCGTGCAATATTGCTAGCTTGTGGTGCTTACGGCGCAGGAACATTACAGCTTGAGGCCATGCTACGCAATCGATTTCGTGAAATCATGAGATTGTTAAGATTTGATATTCGGTCAACACGAAAAGAACGTCTAGTTAGTGATAAGTTTGCTTTGGCGTCCGCAATATGGAATAAATTTATTAGTAACTGTAATGCTTGCTATGTTTCAGGAGCAAACATTACAGTAGACGAACAACTGTTTCTTACTGAAGCTAGACGCAGATTTACACAATATATGGCGAATTAGCCTGATAGATTTGGTGTAAAATTTTGGCTAGCTGTTGATACGAATTCTAAATATCTCCAGAATGGTTTTCCTTATTTAGAAAAAAATGATATCAGTCCTAACAACCAACCCCTTCCGGAATATGTTGTTTCAAAATTAATGGAACCTTTCCTAAATATGGGTAGAAATGTTACTACCAACAACTTTTTACCAGCCAAACGTTAGCCTCACTTCGTTCGGTAAAATAAACATTAAGCTTCCACACTATCATTTTTACTCCTAATAACATAATATACTATTTTTAGGATAATTATGCAACCTCCTTCGTAATACATTCATTATGAAAATAGGCAACGTCGTAAAAATAATAATAATCATTTATGCAGATATACGTTTAAACCTTCATGCCATATAGACATTTAAGTGCCAACTTGAAAAAAAATTCAAAGCGGACTATTTAATTTTACTTTTAAGGCTTACTTGGTATAGTATCAAGATCTCTTATACAGAAAGGTTATGCAAAAAATTATCTTTAAAAAATGTATCTACACATTCTCATATAAAGTTGATCGTTATTTAGGTATTGAAAAATTTTAACTTTACTTAAATTCCACACTAGGAATTTCTTGCCCCCAAATTACGCGCCACACCAAACAAAATCATAGAACATAAATGATTTTACAATTTTAAAATGCATATGTTGCAATTTTTATACTTTTAAAATATGAGGTCGTTTCAGAAATATTTAATAAAAGCAAAAATTGCGCCTAACGAACCACGTCTTCGCCGTTCACCTTCTAAGATTGTCTAACAAAATCTCAGCTCATCTAATTAAGTTTAAATACGAAATTTCTAGTCACAAACACAAACACAGACAGACACAGACACAGACACAGACATAGACAGATAAAAGCACAGACAGACACAGACACAAGCAAATACAAATACAGATACAGATACAGGTACAGATACACATACACATACGAATACGAATACGAACACGAACACGAACACGAACACGAACACCAAAACACAAACACAAACACAAACACAAACACAAACCCAAACACAAACACAAACACAAACACAAACACAAACACAAACACAAACACAAACACAAACACAAACACAAACACAAACACAAACACAAACACAAACACAAACACAAATACGAATACGAATACGAATACGAATACGAATACGAATACGAATACGAATACAAATACAAACACAAACACGCACGCCTGCGCGCACACGCACACACACCCATGCGCGCTCGCATGCATCCATCCACGTGTACGTCCCCCGTTTGCCCTTTACCACTAAAAATATAATTCATAACTTGCACAATGATCACGGATCACATAATTATGACAGGTAAATACATACAATGACTTATTCAACATCTGAGGAAAAAGAAAGTAGATCTCTGGGTATACCTAACTAAAAGTATTTGTATTTTCCTCAAAAGGAAAAAATTTCTCAATTAATATATAACACAGCCCAAAAGAAAATTTTTAAGTGATATGTAATATATATTTATTTATTTCATGAAATAAATACCTTACTTTGGATTGTTTGTGTTTTTAACCGGCAGTTCGAGAATATAACAGTAATAATGTAAAATGTATAAGAGTTAAAAATAAGATGATTTCTTTCTAAAAAAGGTCAATATAGCATATCTCAAAAACTAGATCTGATAGAAAAATCTGACGGCAGTTTTGGATTCTGCACCAAACATTACATAAAAACAGTTACAAAACCCTACACCAAAATATGTGTTTGGCTGTTAATCTATACTTTTAAATTATCATTTATAAGGTAACTTTTAAAAAGACGGTAATGGATAATGATTACATAAATCAAATCGTTTCGTACAGGATGCACAACAATAAGTGTACCTGAAATTACCGACGACAATCTTATGATTTTTCAATTTACACTACTTAAGGTACGAGTAAATGATTAAATATTCATTTTTTCAAGTATAATATAATGAATTACATAATTATCTCTATCACATAACTAAGGGATATACCGTTTAAGAAACCGCATATTTCCCATATTATATAACAAGAAATAATTATTAAAAATTCCCTTATTTAAGTAGAAATTAAATAAATATTAGAAATTTGAAAAACTGGACTAAACTAGAAATACCTACGTATAATATATTTTTTCATTTTGGAAAAAATGTGTGGAACCATTATTTTAAAAATTTGTAAAATATAATATTTTCTAGGCTTTACCCACACGCATAATAGTCATTTTAACTGTTTGAAATAAGGTTTTTGTGTTATGGGCTTAGGGTTTGCTTACAAGATATGTCGATTACTTGTTTGATAGTATATTAAAAAAACTACTTCAATAAAACGTATTATTCCACGAGTCCAAATTTAGGAATCGAGTTTAGTATAATGAACTCACAGTATGACTATCGGTCTATTTTTGTTTATCACTGATCTCACATAAGTTGTATATTTGGAAATCTCAACAAAAGCTGAGCCAAAAAATAGCTTAACAGGCTCATCGAAACATTTCCAGTTCCAGTGTGTGTGTGTGTGTGAGTGTGAGTGTGTGTTAATTCCAAGAACTCCAGAACTAAAACACGTCCGTACTTAAAATTTTGTAATTAAGCTTGTTTTAATTTCTCCTGGAGCAAATTAGATATTAGGAAAATATTTCTAAAATACATCCATATTTCAAAGATATAAAGATACCAATATGTAGACCTTGATCATATAGATCGATTATGTTCTATGCAATTTTTTGATACGATGCGTATTTTAGCGGCAAAAAAATTCATAACGTAGAATTTAAGTTATTATCGAGGTAAACTTTTTATTTATGTATTTAATAAAATTAATAATAATTTTTAATTATAGAATTTAAGTGTTCACATTTTTTCAATATCTGAATAATAATTAATTTTATAAGAAAATATAGAGACATTTTTTAAAGAAAATTTAATTTTTCTTTATAACGTTTCTTAATATAAAGCGAAATAAGTGTAAAAATTAAATAAATGATTGAAAATGCTTAAACTGTATTATCGATATTTTTTTATAGAAGTGGCAGCTATGGAAATTTATTGTTCAGTTAGTCTCTAGATTAACCATCTCATATGAAGTTTTAAACGTCTGTTGACATATATTTTTGTTTTTATTTTCACAATGTTGTCTATTTTCGTAAAGAACTTATTACAACAGAGGTTGCATACTTTTCCTAAAAAAATTGTTATTAGAATTACTTCCGTTTTGTAGCTTGGAAGGTCGTGCGTTGTTCCACACCAGATATATATTTTTTGTATTTGTATTTGTTGCCCGAGATCTAAACTCAAACAGAAATGTCAGGCATCTCTCTGTTCATCAACTATTAATGGTTACCCGTCACTAGAATTTTGCCTTACTAAAGAAATTGCGCGTTTAATTAAGAATCTTTAACGTGTCAAACATCGTATTCTCCGTTTTAGAAAAACCGCTACCTTGACAAGGTTTGAACCCGCGCCGCTCGGGTGAAAGGCAAGTACTCTTACCATGCCGCTTTGTAGGTTGGAAAGTCGTGTGTTTTTCCACACTAGATACGTTTAGAAATCTACTTAAAAGCAGATATAAAGTCAGACAATATTTACGGCAACTTGCCATTGATACTAGTAAAAGTATTATCGAGTAATAACAGACTTGAGCGAATGTTATCAACATAAAAGAAAATGTATTTAGGAAAACATTGAGCAACCCATTGTCGTTTCTTATCAGAAATAGTGATAGTTGGTATGCAGAAACAGATAAAATAATAAACCCGTTATTATTAAGAACCCTAGAATAAGGAATTTAAATAATTATAATTTTACTTTAATTATATCCAGCTTATATACGTTTTACCGTATTTAGATCAATTTAAAAGAATGCCATTACACAGTGTTCGGAAATTGCGTGTACAGCTTAGCACCAGAGATTCTTTAGTTTAGAATAACTCAATATAACCCAATACACCTTAGTCCGAAATTTGAATAGTCACAGAGATACAACGTGACAAAATAATGTTCCTTTAATAATTCCTAAAGTTTTGATAGTATTACTTGCATAGCGGTGTTTTTAAGAAACATAGTAGGTATAATTTTTCGCGTACCACATAGGGGGCCTCACCTATCCAAAGCTTCATATTAATAAAATCATGAAACTTTTTGATCATACTTCGTATTCAAATTTTGGTACAAAAATATTAAATAGAGCCCAAAAAATATGCACTTGATGAAAATTACTAGATAATTGTTTAAAAGATATTGGTTAATTTATAAACTAATATTAGGATTATTTTGACACAGTCTATTTCCCAGACGATGGATCGGAATGGGATAGCTCTGTACAATGGCCCCCACGATTTCCCAATTTGAATCCATGTAACTTTTTTGTGGAATGCTTTAAAATCAAGCTTTGTTTATTTGATACCAACTTGAACTTCTTGCGAAGAATCAATCTGTGTGTTCAAGAAAATTGTGCCCATTTAGAACGTTACTATGAATTATTGTTTAAGTGTTACATGTTTATAAAGAAGGGAAGTTGTAAAAGCACGTACTGTACTTCTATGGTCAACTAACTCTGTCCAAATTGTCATAATACGAGTATCAGTTAACAAATTAGTGAATAACTTCCAAACGGTTAAATTTTGCAATTTTTAAGTATATCTTTTTAGAGCGGTCAGGTATATTATTTAATATTTATAAAATAAATTTCTATACGAGGCGCGATCAAACAGTTTTGTCCTTTTAATGAAATGTAACTTTCGATAGATGACGGTTCCTATACGGTACATCAAAAACGATGCGAAATACCAATTGTTTCCCTTACAAAACTAATACTATCAAAATTTTAAAAATTATTAAAAAAAGCTTTTTTCAAGTTTTCAACTTGTTACTTTAAAAACGTGTGTCTGTTCATGGTCAAATTGTGACTAAGGTATGTTGGGTTATATCGAGTTATTTTAAGCTGCCGAATCTCTTGGTCTTAAGTTGTACTCGCAATTTCTGGATAACCTGCATAAGGAACGTTTAAAAGCAGTAACGGTTGTGTTTGGATTTCAAACGCTCTAAAAATAGTAATTTTTCCGTGTTGGGTAGACAGTTTTCAGCTCAATATATTATTTTTATTATAAACTTTGATCACATACCTTTATGTAATAACGTATATTAAGTTACAAAAATGTGTGAAAGATAACAAAATTTGAATTTATTTTTATTAAAAGTATTACTGACGTAATAATAGAGTTCAGTGGCGTGATAAGAAATTTGTGTTGGAGGGTGCATAATGTAATAGTAATGAAAAAACTAAGGGATTTAGAATACAAATTATTAGGATATCCAGCATTCTCCAAATTCATGATATCTGGCACCTCTTACTCTCAATTCTGAAAAACTGTGACCAGAAAATATTTTGGGCCAAATAAGATGATCGTGACCGCAGACGGCACACCTTTGAGAAACACATTGCGAAAAATAAAAAAAGAGAACTGAAACCTTTTTTTGTTGTTTGTAATGTTTATTTTCTATAACTTTCCAGCATTGAGTTGAAGTATTTGAAGTTGAATCTACAACTGCCAATCATCACGGATTTTTGGTTCTCTAATTACATTTACATGAAGAAAGAAAATTTGAATTTGAAAATTCGAATTGGATAGTGTGATATGGAGTGTCTTTAGCTTAGTTTTTTTTTTGCTATAAATAGTCCTGAATTTTCAAGATATTATTATATTACCAATTGGATTTGGCGTCATCTAGTAAATTAAAAATTCAGTACATTCTTCACAATAAAATCCATGAACATTTAATAAGTCATAAAACCACCTATAAAACATTAATGATGTTTCTGTCCTTCAGTAAACCGTGGATACCTAACAATTTTTCTAATCTGCTTTCTACTTTTTTATTGAAAATGTAATTTTTACTGTCAGAATGTGACCTCTATTAGATTCTTATTTGCAAGTTATGTTCGCTATGTTGCAATAGATTAGTTTTTTGTAAGTGTAACTAGGGGAATTCGGGAAATGGATTAAAAATTTACTTTAAATAAAATCTCTGACACTTAATAACTAATTTTACATTATAATAAATTATTTATTAACATTTCATTAGGTATTTTACTTATTGCTTAAGAATGTAACGTTGCAGCCTTACTTTTCTCAATTCAGTGTTGTAGGTATAAAAAAAAATACTCCATAGCCTGTTTTCGGTTACAAATATCAGGAATGGTTTATACTGCACTAGAGCGCAGTGTGTAAAAAATATTCCACCAATATTTTAAATTAGAGGTAGGCTCTAAGTAGCTACAGAAACATAAGGTTCATGTATGACAAAAAATAGACCAAAGCAACAATTTTATGACGTAAAATATTGAATTTCTCTCAACAAGTAGGCTACGTGACGACTGAAAATAAATCAGTGATGGGGTCTATAGGTAAAATCTAAATTATATGTTTATTCATAACTTAAAATCCGGTAGATTTAGAGCTGTTTACCCATTTTGGTATAGCAAATATGAAAAATGGTATTGTGATGGGCTTAAAAATATTGTTTACTTTTATCGGTTCGATGAGTCCGAAAACGCAATAAATAATTTTTTCCAACCACCTAAATAAGACGTTTTATTGTGACAATATTTCGTACCAAAAGTGGCTGATTTCGGGATTCTTCGGTGATTGATTGATATTTAATACAACTTTGCTTTTTATTTTCGTTTTAAGCAAGTGTAAGTTTATTTAAATGTTTTGAGTGAATATTTTCTATGAACAGTAATCGACATTTGCTGTCGCCGGTAACACCATCTATATGCACGTTATGTCACTAATATCTGTCACATTTGAATCAAATTTATAGTGGTAAAATTCAATGAACATTAATTAAAAACTACACGGAAAGTTGTTTATTTCACTAAAAAAGTAGAGTAATACTCATTTTGTATAAAATAGCAATGTCTGATACTGATAGAGAAATAAATGAGGGGTTCCCAAACACGTAGTGAACTGCAAATAAATGACTGAATATAAAGGTGGCTGGAGAAAAAATTTTATGTTTTATTCGTACAAAAAATGCATTTTCGGGAGTCGGAAGATCGCTGGATTCCGCTTCGCGTCATCTACCAACTTTCTTCCTCGAACCGAAAATTGACATTTTCTGTACTAATGAAACTATTTTGGATATTTGTTCGTTCGTCCAATAACTCCAACATATATACATATTGAGTCCTATTGGTATTAGCGGAAATTCCGAGCATACCAGTGGCGGTTACTATACAAATCTGTTTCAAATGATACGCTTTTTTTTTAAATTAATATGAATTTTCTAATTAGCAGTTCATATTGCCATGCATTAGGCACGAGAGCCCCTATTTATTTTCAATATTCTCATTCGTGAGTCACCCCTGTGTTTTATCGAATATCTGTAACCCACCGGTGAGTCATACCTGCGTTTTATGGAATAAACGTGACTCACCCACCGTGAGTGACACGTACAAATATTGTAATATTTCTTTTAATTAGCACAGTTATAAATGCATGCTACAAAAATGTTTGGTAAATATCATTTATCTACTATCAACATGTAATGTTAAGTTTTATGACATTTAATGACATATCGTAATGTCTTACTTTACCGCGTCTACGGTCGCTTAATTTCCTAAAATTATATAAATTCGTCGTATTGATCAAAACGAGGATATAAATGTGTAAGCCTAAAGTGAAGGCATCGTAAACATTTGCTTTGTATCATTTCAAATGCTCTAATATGTTTCTTTGAATATGGTGACCAAATGATAGAGGCATATTCAAGCTTAGATCGCACTAGAGTATGATATAATACCTTGTATATTTGAAAATTTTTGAAAGATTGCGACAACCTCAAAACAAATCCTAAATTGGAATATACACTCTTGATGGTTTCCTGAATATAATCGAAAGTCATTTTATCATCGAATATCACTCCTAGATCCTTATGATTACTGATGAGTTCTAGACACTGTACCTGTACATTATAACTAAAATTAACGATTTCTTTTTTACGGGAAAATCTTATAAATTTGACCAATCGTTACTAATCGTTCATTGTATCACTGAATCTAAATCATTTTGTAATCTTAAACAATCAGAGTAAGATCTAATTGTATAACTTATTTTAAGATCACCAACAAACAGTAAAGCATCACCAAATTTAATAACATCCGTCAAGTCATTAATTAATAAAATGAACGGCAGGGGCCCTAAATTTAACCCTTGTGGTACTCCAGAGGGTACGTTGAAAACTTTAGAAGGAACCGACTTAAAAACTACAAACTGTTTGCGACACAAGGTAGGATAAGAAAAACTTGAGTAAACGATCCGAGAACCCAAACCCTGAAAGTTTATCTAGCAAAATGTCACGATTGACTTTGTGAAAGGCTTTAGAAAAATCGGTAAAGATCGTGTCGTACTGAATCCTATTATTTATGGCATTTGAAATGCGGAGAGTAAACTCCATTAGATTCGATAAGGTAGGCTTATGTTTAAGAAAACCATGTTGTTTTTTGGAAATCTGTGATTTAACATCATTATATATCCGTTTATGTAACAAAATTTCAAAAAGCTTTGCAGGGATGGATAAAACTGCTACGGGACGGTAATTCTTTATATCGTTTTTGATTCCTGACTTATGTATAAGACAAACCTATGTTATTTTCCACATTTTCGGAAACTTATTTGTCAGGTTAAATAGTATTTTTAATGCTGAGACAAGAATGTCCTTACAACCTTTAAAAATGTATGGGGGAATACCGTCTGGACCACGCGCTTTTTTTGGTTTAAGTTCTCGAATCGCCACGTCAATTTCCTACATCGAAATGGTTGGTAAACTCAAAATATCACATACATTGTAAACACTAGAAAAATAATTCGCAAAAACCTCCGATATATCTTTAGAGCCCGTATATGGAGTATAATTAAGTGACATTTCATTTGGATACTCATTATTTGACCACTTGTTTTCTATGTAAGTCCAAAACGCATTTATATTGCTCTTCATTTCTACCTCTGTGTTTGCAACGTACCTTTCATAAGCCACACCTATGTCGTATTTAATCTTTTTCCTTAAAGCTTTAAATTGAGATTCGTGAAAATATTTATTAGAATAACTTTTTTTCATTTTTTTTAAAATGGTAATGCTTTACTTTTAAGTCCTGAATAATTTGCTTTGTAAATCAACAAGGATAACATCCATTTTTATCTAATTTACATTTTCTGAGTCGAACACAAGAACCAAGTGCTCCATAGAAGTACTCCTAAAATTTGTTTACTGCCTCATCTGTATCTGCATAAATATTTAGTGACAGCCAATTGACAGAATTCAAAGAGTAATAAAGTTTTAAATAATCAGCTGCTTTATAAATCGCCTGTTATCTGGCCTATCTCTCCTAAAAACCATATACTGTGGGTAGCGGACTGCGAAAATTTTATTATTGTAATAAACGTTTGTCAAATCGCCATTGTTACCGCGATAGAAAAGATAATTAGTTGATTTTTAATATCTTGATAATACGTCGTAATTTGCTAATGTTTTCAAAATATTTTATTTATATATTTTTATGTAAGAAATGTGAGAATGTATGTAACTGATATTTTGAGTAGTTTGAGTAGCAGATGTACGCTTAAAAAACTGCTTTACTGAAGGGGCGTAACGAATCATTGGATTTTCTTACGCGTCGATTCTTAATGTAAAACTGTCACTAGTTTAGTAAGTAATTTTGTCGGTACAGACAGCGATCAAAATATATCTTTGTTTGTTACTTGAAAACTCGAGACCTAAATGTAGGGTTTCTAATTTTTAAAATTAAGATGTCTTGCAATAATTAATATGAAACTGCTCCAACGTAAATTAATGTTTCTTGTTTTTTTATAACTTTTGAAAAATGGGGGTTAATTCCGGGAGAAAATGTACTTAGTTTTGAAATGGGGGAAAAGGTAGTTACAGTTAGAGTGTCGACGGAGCCAGATCGAGAGGGTTAGTTAAATAGCTTCATTGTAAACAGTTTGTCTTTAAAATAATTCTTGTGTTAAGTTTTAATGTGTTTTTCAAATATTAATCTATAAATAACAGTCACCCTTTTTGAAGTTAAACCAGGTATGTTAACAATTTGTGTCTGTGATCAATTCAAGTGTAAGTAAGTATTTGTATATAAATGAAAGCTCGCAGCAAATAAGGCCTATGTAACGTATTAAACATCAAACATTGCCTTGCAAAGATATCTTATTCGCACTTCAAAAGCTCACTCTGGTATTGGTGTGAATTAGCAATGTTGTTTGTTGTTTATATTTATATTTGTGTAGAGGTGATGGTGAACGTACATGATACCGCTCTGGTTATTAATTGTAAAGGCAATTGCCAAGTTACAAACCAGATAACCATTAAACACCTTGAATTTTATTTTATTTGTTGTATAGGTGAATGTGTAACTTGAAAAGGGTTCAGAAAGCTGAAATCTGCTAAAATAAAAGACAGTATAGGGCTTCCTCACTCTGGTATTGGTGTGAATTAGCAATGTTGTTTGTTGTTTATATTTATATTTGTGTAGAGGTGGGATGGTGAACGGGTACATGATACCGCTCTGGTTATTAATTGTAAAAGGCAATTACCAAGTGGGTACACACTCCCGGAACCAGATAACCATTAAACACCTCGAATTTTATTTTTATTTGTTGTATAGGTGAATGTGTAACTTGAGAAAGGGGCGCTGTATTTTTCTAATATATATATATATATATATATATATATATATATATATATATATATATATATATATCTATCGGCCACGATGTATTTATAACTTACCCTTGTAAGCTTTGTTTTAATGAGGTTTTTTGTCAGTTGTTAGGTAGAATTATTTGCCCGCGAACTAATTTCTCTTTACATGCAATTGGTTGTAATTTTTCATATGTATTTTGTGCTTTAGTGGTCACTAAACAATTGTATACATGTAAATTCCTTGTCTATTTTCTTTAGCCCTTGCCTTTACCTATATATATATATATATATATATATATATATATATATATATATATATAATATATATACCGTAATTTGCTTTATTGTTTTATGTGCTTATTTACTTAAAGACCGGCATGATTGGTTTTAAAGGGCCACATGTTTGGTATTATGATTTTTATTCTGATTATTTATGACAATTGTGGGTGTGACTACATGAGGTTTTTTTTATTATTGTGTTTCTATGTAAATAAACTGATTTTTTTATTCATTTTCTCTTTTATTTTTCTCTTAATGTTATAATTCTGTACGCACTTTAACCTGATTTAATGGTGTTTTGTTACATATTTAACCCTTTCATTGTTTTTATTTTGTGTTATTTGATTTATTAATGTACTTGTGCAATTATTTATTTATGAATAAAGTGGGTTTTAGTGGAGGTTCTTTCTCACAATAGTACATTAACGGGCTGAACCACCATTGCACTCGTTGATTTTAATTTGAGTTGTTTCATTTTTATTTTACCTGCCCCTCATGATGCAACGCTTACCTCATCCATACTATCTAATTCAGATAGCACAACATGCCACTTCGTTTGATCAAATTTGAGGTGAGTAATTAAATATCAGACTTGTAAATAAATTCTAATGTTTTAATTATTGCCAGGAAAGTCAAAGTAAGCAATTAATTTGAGTAATAGTGACATTTACACTTTTCAAGATAGGGTACCTGGGGGACGCTACAATACCTACAAGTTTACATGAGAATATATAAACTGTAGCGTCTTGTAGTGAAAATGTTAAATTTTTGATAGCACTAAGGTCATCATCGGATTTTAGTTTATGTATTGAGGCGGACTCACTTCTACGCATATAAATGTTCCCGTTACTTGTCCACAGAAATTTGTAATTTGCCACCGTTTTAAAAGCCCGAACTTTTGCTAATAATTGACGACGTAATGGTGTAAGGCTTTCATTGATATATATATATATATATATATATATATATATATATAATATATTATATATATATATATATATATATATATATATATATATATATATATATATATATATATATATATATATATATATATATATATATATATATATATATATATATATTGCTGCACTACTAGCCATCCCGATGTCTAATGTCGTTAAATTCCTTTTAACCTTTCTACGATGAATCATTTCTTCCTTTAAGTAACGCTGTACAAATTTACATATAATACCTGGAGGAGGATTATGTAATTTTTATGGTCCCAGACGATGACACGCATCGATGCTATTTCTTTCAATAGTAACTCCAAATGCATTACCCACTTGCAAAATAAGATCCCCAACATTTTCAAGTTTTAAGCAGGGAATTCCATGTATTTCAATGGAGTTACGACGGTTGTATTGATCAACAGAATCTAGCTACATTTTTAGGACATCCACTTCTCGTTCCAGACTCTTGTGCGTTTTCGTCCAGCTTACTATGGCATAGATTAAGAGAAGCAATTTGCTGTTCTGTACTTTTGTGAGATGCTTCCATTTGAAGTAATTTTTCCATTAACTCCCCATTTGAAGGATTGTTGCTAACTCCCTTGCTTATATAAGGTTGTACTCTAATAATATAGACACTTCCAAACTTTTCTATCAGTTAGTTTAATTTCCAAATCACTTATATTTAAACAGAAGGAATGAAAATTATTCTTGTATTCTGAACATAAAATTGAATTAGACCTGTCTTTATCACTTATCACACGCGCACACTTATTGCACGAGTTCGACATGTTGAATACTTTGCCGGTTTCTGTATATTAAAATTAATTATATCTAACTTAATTCTTGCCATAATAAGTTTACTTTTGCACAATTAATACGACGATCACACCTTAAGAACTTACAGCGCAATTACTTCTGGCTAAACAAATTTATTAGCAAGTTATCGTACATAAATACAGAGCTGACATTAACACGTCTCACCAACACACACCCATTATCAATAGTATTGCGTAATGGAGAATTTACACATATAGTAGAGAGGTTCGTTATTTGTGTGTTACGTATATAGGAGGAGAAAAATATAAGGTATGTTAGTTTATCGGTTTATAATCTCCATTTTACTACAATCTCGAAAATTTATCCGCATAAATATAATAATTTTTATTTCTTTCTTAATTTATCACTATCTTACACATTTTACCAAATCAAGCAATTAATTTAATTAAAACCGCGAAACCGTTAATTAATATAATTATAGAGATCAATCCGAAATGTAGTATGTTTTTGCGAGCGAAATTATTTTAAATAAACTCTAATCTATCTACATCTATCAATATGCAAAATACCACGACCTTGAAAATACCCAAATCATCAAGGAAAATCCCAGTTGTTATTAATTGCAATTACATAGGTAATTAGAAACCAATTAAGGTGAAAGTGCAAATTTCTCACTTTCTACTGAAATATATTTAAATATGTCAAATTATCATGACCTAACTAATTTTCTCGGTTTTGTTGTACTAAAAAAAATTTTTCACTTTAGCAGATTTGCTCTTTTTGAACCACTCGGGTTTTAAATTAAAGAGAACGTCCGCTAATAACCTCAATAATCGTTTTAAAACATAGTGTACAGTTACTTATATTGAACAAAATAGATTCACTTTTTAGGTCTTTTGGGGTAGTAGAATTGCTGTTTACATATTTTAGTCTAGAATCAACCAAAATGGTATTGGTTTGTGTTAGAGACGAAAAAATACATAATACCGAATTAAAATAAAAAGCAGATGTTAATAAAGGTGAAACTAAGTTATTGTGTAAGAATCTGCACAATTTATGATAGCCTACAGCACTCTCATATTTACGGAATAGAATGCTTAAGAATGTTTAATTAGGATACAAAATTGTCTAACATTATTGATCACTAACATATATAAAACATATATTGTGAAAAGAGTAATAGCAAAAAATATTTACATATTCTTTGGTAATACTAAATATTTATTACCTACTGAAACATTTTTTTCTTTATGTACCATTGACCAACTTATGTAACCCGAAAGCATTAAATAAATAACCACCACCAACCTGCGTATGTAATGAAGCCTGGGTATTTAAATATCGCGTGAAGATATGTGCTCTATCAGATTTTTCTTTAATATACAAAACATTACCATAAAATGTAAAATGTTTCTTGAAAAATTACGTTAAAGCATTGAGTCCTACTTCGTTATTCAATAGTTAAAGCTACTTTGCTGTTAAGAACTAAAGACCAAGACAATGTAAGACTTGCTTGCACTTGTGTATAAAAATGAATTTTACTTAGATACCCAACATATAGTAAAGGTAAAACTTTATATCCAGCTTCATTTCCTTTTTAAAATATTGTACTGAAAGTAAAAAAATGGAAAAATATTTGGTTGGCTCATTGGCTTTATAGTATAAGAGTAACTGATTTCTTATTTTTAGAAATCAATGAATAGTACAGTACGCACATGTACACACATTTCCTGTTTAGATTTGATAATTGTTTAAAGTACAGGTTCCTAAAATATCACTTCATGAATACTAAAGTCATTCTAACACTACACAGTTATAAAAAGGAAATTCCAAATAGTCACACATCTATATCAATATCAAATAATAAATATAATTAGAAAACTTACTCAGGAGTGACAAAGTATTACTTTATAAATTGTGGCAATTCGATATTTTTTGCGGTTTCAAAAATTGTTGTTTATGTAATTAATTTAGCGTTGAGCCGCACCTCGTTTGATGAGTGACCTGGCTTCACCCTTGTTTTACATTTTTACATAACACGCTCCCGTGCATATACAGGAAATTAGAATGTATATGGATCGTGTAGTTAAAGTATAACTCATTTAAATTTATGGTTTCGCAATAATTTTGGAGAACTTCCCTATGTTAGTTCCACACGAGTTGGAAATCGATAAAAATAATACATTTCTAAAGTCGGCAATCCTTTCTATAGACACAACAGGTGTGGTCATTACCGAACTTGCATCTTTCATAAGTCGTGTCATAACTTACTATTTAAAAGTTTTCAAGATCTCAAAAACAGTAATCTGCGTTAAGATTTGTACCACCCAAGACCACATTTAGAAAATATTTTACCGCTTAAAATTGGTCAAATCAATTAAGTGATTGTACGACTACACAACGTTGTTCGTACTACACATTACCATGTTATAAGAATAAATCATGCTTCTTGTGTAATTTGCATCGTTTCGCATTTCTCACATACATGATGTACAGGGTTGCCAACTAAGAATGCGAGGTACTGTATCTGGGAAAGTATACGTCATAGAGGCTTGAGGAAAAAAGTAATTATAAAACGGCCAATACAAAACCTGGAAAATATTTTCATGTTTCTGAAATGGCCGCTAGGCGTAACTGCAATCTCGAATCTAAAAAGTGATGTTTCTGTGAATTCTGCTAAATTAACCTAATAAAAATAACTGATCTTTAAAGTCAAGGATAATCTGAACTTTTTGTTTGGCACTTTTGACGTATCTATAAAATAAAGTGGTGGGGGTATTCAAAGGTTTCTTAAATCACCCCTATCTTCGAAACGGCTAATCCGATTTTAACAAACTTGGGCGCGTTGAAAAGAGTTTTCTTGGGCTACAAATGATAAAATAATTGAAGTTTTGTTAGTTTTCACATGTCGTCGCTAGAGGGCTTTGTTCGACATTCCGACAGAAACGGTTAATTTTCGATAAAAATTTCAGGTAGCTAAATGATGCCTAAACAAGCTCGCGAAAACCGCATCTCGATATCTTGTTCCTAACCTAAAATATCCGCAAAAGAAAACTTATACGAAAATCCCTTAAATTTTAATTTTTTTTAAACTATATTTTTCTGGAATTGTTTCTATTATGTAAGTTGTGGCCCTAAAAGGACCAATTTAAAGGAGGAAGGTTTTTAATGCCCCCGTAAATGCTCGCAATGCTGACCATCACTCTGTGCATTGCTGAGGCCTCTTATGGGTAGAAAAAGCTGCAGCTTCAATTTCGGATCTGAATGGGTTACCTAGAAATTGCGATTTTAAATGTTTGTACATTTATTCACCAGAATAAAATCACCCTTTTTGAAATTACTACGGGCAAGTAAGCAATGCTAAAAGTTATACGAAAGGCCTATTTTTTATTTGTTTAAATGCATATTCACTATGGATATATACGAAAAATACAATTAATAGAAGCAGGCAATGGACAGATACCTAAACAAAAGATACATAATCCTCAAATTGTCAATAGTTGTCAATACTTTCGCGTCACTTTGAGCAATTTTTGTGCTTCAAAATGCGTTTTACGAATAATGAAGCTGTTGATATGCTTGCGGTTTATTTTGAATGTCTTCAGAATGCCGCAGTAGCTAAAAGAGTTTACGCGGCTCGATATCCAAATCAGTGTCCTTGCGATGTAAGAGTTTTTCTCCGATTAGTGGCGAGCTTACCAGCCAATGGTAGTTTTCGGCTATATTGAAGGAAATCCTCATGTTAGCACAAGAGCATTATCCACTGAGTTGAGCATATCACGGACAACGGTTCAAAATATTTCTAATGGCCATCAAAATATATAGGTATTCGTTTAAACTTTTTTTAATTACTTTAAGAATGCACCCATACAATGTCGTTTTGCATCAGGCCTTGAAAGAGGAAGATTTTGATCGAAGGTTAGACTATTGCCATTGGATGTTAGGCATGATACGCGAAAATAGAGAATTTTTATTTCAAATTCTTTGGACCGATGAAGCCACCTTCAGTAGTGACGGGAGAGTCAATCTGCACAATATGCATTATTGGTCTGCCGAAAACCTCAATTGGTTGCGTGAAGTTCAGCGCCAAGGACGTTGCAGTTTAAATGTATGGTGTGGCATACTGGGAGGCAGAATTATTGGGCCATATTTTTTCGAGCAACCCCTAAATGGCAATGTATTTCTTGACTTTTTGGCCAATCAATTACCGCTGTTATTGAAAGATGTGCCTCTGGAAACAAGGCAAAAATTGTTTTTGCAGTTGGATGGTTGCCCAGCACATTTGGCTATTAACGTGCGAGAGCATATTATTGCAGTATTTCAACAGCGGTGGATTGGAAGAGGAAGTCTGTTTCCATGGCCTCCGCGATCGCCAGACTTAACTTGCCTCGATTTTTATTTATGGGGGCGCTTAAAGGTTTAGGACTCAACCTACTACTAGAGAAGATATGAAAAACCGGATTCGTAACGCAATACGTAACGTACCGAGAGCCGAAATTGAAGCTGCAGTTTTGTCTAGTCATGAGAGGCTTCAGCAATGCATAGAGCGTGATGGTCAGCATTTAGAGCATTTACGGGGCATTAAAAACCTTCTTCTTTTAATTGGTCCTTTTTAGGGCCATAACTTACATAATAGAAACAATTTCAGAAAAATATAGTTAAAAAAAATAAAAATTTAAGGGATTTTCGTATAAAGTCTTCTTTGGCCGATATTTTAGGTTAGGAACAAGATATCGAGATGCGGTTTTCGCGAGCTTGTTTAGGCATCATTTAGCTACTTGTTCGTGAGAAAAAGTCATACCAATGCATTTAATTTTTTTGCGAAAATTAACCGTTTCTGTCGGAATGTCGAACAAAGCCCTCTAGCGACGACATGTGAAACTAACAAAACTTCAATTATTTTAACATTTGTAGCCCAAGAAATGCGCTTTTCAACGCGCCCAAGTTTGTTAAAATCGGTTTAGCCGTTTCGAAGATACAGGGGATAATTTAAGGAAACCTTTCAATACCCCCCACCACTTTATTTTTATAGATACGTCAAAAAGTGCCAAACAAAAAAAGTTCAGATTATCCTCGACTTCAAAGATCAGTTATTTTTTTATTAGGTTAATATAGCAGAATTCACAGAAACATCACTTTCTTAGATTCAGATTGCAGTTACGCTAGCGGCCATTTCAGAAACTTGAAAATATTTTCCAGGTTTTTGTATTGGCCGTTTTAGTAATAACTTTTTTTCCGCAAGCCTCTACGATGTATAGTTTCCCAGATACAGTACCTCGCATTCTTAGTTGGCCACCCTGTACATGTAATGAAATTAGTGATGACATTGAACACCGTCCAAAACGAAAAAATCACATGCATTTACCTGTGGGGAATAAACAATCATCCGAATCTAATTATATATGGGAAGTATAGTTCAAAGAAGTGTTATGCGAAATACTCCTGGACCTTATGCAAAAATAAATGTGTTTGCTAACTCGGTGCATTTCGATTGTTTATAGATAACACAACACTAAAACACATTCAGAAATGTACTGAAATTGAAGCTAAACGACAACTAGGAGACGATACAAACTGGTCATTGTCTCTTCAAGAACATGACGCTTTTCTTGCAATATTGCTAGTTCGTGGTACTTATGGCGCAAGAAAATTACAGCTTGACAGTTTATGGTCTGTTACTTGGGGACCGCAATTTTTTCGTGAGACCATGTTATCGATTTCGTGAAATCATGAGATTTTTAAGATTTAATATTCGATCAACACGAAAAGAACGTCTAGTTAGTTATAAGTTATTGCTATGGGATAAATTTATTAGTAACTGTAATGCTTGCTATGTTTCAGGAGCAAACATTGCAGTAGACGAACAACTGTTTCCTACTGAAGCTAGATGCAGATTTACACAGTATATGGCGAATAAGCCTGAAAACTTTTGGCTAGCTGTTGATACGAATTCTAAATATCTCCTGAATGGTTTTCCTTATTTAGGAAAAGATAATATGTCCTAACAACCAACCTTCTAGAATATGTTGTTTTAAAATTAATGCCGGCAAAAAGAACACAACAATAGTAGGAACAATGAACCGAGCAAGAAAAAATTACCAATTTACATCAAGAATAAAAGGGCAGAGTTATGTTCTACCACAGTAATGAAAATGATGAAAGCACCTTGTCAATTTATCAGGGTAAAGTTAATAAAAATGTCATATTGCTAAGTACGCTACATCCAACTGTGACTATAGCTGATGGCAAAAAGAAGAAACCTGAGACAGTGTTGTATTACAATGAAACAAAGTTTGGGGTAGATGTGTTGGACCAAATGGCTAGAAAATATTCGAGGAAAGCTGGTTCACGTAGATGGTCAGTTTATGTGTTTTACAATGCTTTAGATCTTGCCACTATCAACGCCTGGATAGTTTATAAGGAAGTTGTAGGCAGTAAAATAAAAAGAAGAGACTTTATTTTTACTCTAGCTGACGAACTAAGAAAAGAGTATTTCGATTCGAAACAAGATTCTGGTGCAGTACCAGCACATCTGATACAAAGAAACCTGAAAACGTCAGGAGACAAAAATAAAACTGCTGACGTTTGATCAATGTGTAACAAATGTGTTTGTGGAAAATGTGTAACAAAGACCGTTATTTGTTTGAACTGTAGAGCGTAATACAGCATGTAAACTGTACAGAATTCTAAACGTATTAGAATCAATTTGATTTTTATTTAATTAAAATGAATATGTACCTAAAATGTGTTTTTTACGTTTCTTTCTCAATTAAGTGTAAAATATATAAAGAAGACACAGCTCAAAATTACCTTTCTTGTCCAGAGGTCAAAATGACCGGCCACGGCAGGTTTAGGTATTTACAATAGCCGGCGGTGCTAGGAAGAGTTTGTAGACATCCATTTATTGCACATTTTTTATTTACTTTAAACCGTTAAACTGTTAAAAAATCTTTTACGCTAATAATGGGACACCCGTTATAAATGATTAAACAGGTCAGGTCATATAAAACTCATAATTCACAATTTTTAAGTAACGAAAATAACGTATGAAATTATTCTGAAAATTAATTATAAAACCCTTGGGAAGCTTCATAATTTTAATTAAAATTATAAAGTACCATTAACAAAACACCAAAAGAGTAACAAAAAAGGGACAAATGTTAAATATTAAAGCACGTAACGGTAAGAAATGTTACTATAAAAAACATCTCAAAAGCAATGTTAAATAATTAGGGTAGGTATAAAGTATTATATTTCCTGTCCTAGAAAATCGATAGGGGTTGTAGCTTACTCACGTTAGGGTTTATCCCTGGCGCCACATAAAATACAGTTGAGTAAGAAACATGCGGTTGAGTAAATACAACCCGTCAAAATTAAGACAAATATTTAACTTTCATTAAATGTTTAGAGACAAAATATTATTTTTACGTTCACTAGTAAGTAATGTACAGGTACGAAAAATAGATCACTAAATTGCAACATGACTAACATGAGTATTTAAATTTTAAATGAATGCATTTATTCTTTATTGATATTTAATTTAAATTTTATGCAAAATACTTTCATAAATAATTACATTTTGGTTACTTACACGAAAGGAAGCGCCAGGAAGGAAAAAATCAGCATAAACACAGATGTACTAAACTTTTCTAATCTAAATGGAAATTCTACATTATGTATAAAACTCCACCCTACAACTAAACCCCAAAAACTATACGAATGTCAAGATAATGCAAAATTTTGTTTAAACAGATGTATTATGTACATACAGAGATATAGAACATTGCTAGAACGTTGCTAAAGGGATGTAGAAGTTTAGAAAGTTTAAAGATGTAAATGCGGAGTTGCGTTATTATCTGATGAAGCTAAAATTGAATGTACAACGTTTATATCAATTTAATAATCCGATTAAGGCAAATTCAAAAGATGACTAATGCTATTTTAAAATAGATTTCCTCCCACACGCACACATGTTTAAAAATTAATTTAAAAATGTAAATCCTTACTTCTTAACAAAGAAAGTATCACAGAGATGACTTTGATATTTCAAATATCTTTTTTATTTTTTAATTTAGTCTCCGTTAAAAGTATTTCCTCAAATCTGTTAGACTTGTAAGAGATTTGGATTGAAGGTTACTACCAACGGATAAGCACAAAAAAATATAATTTGTTCAACCTGCAAAAAATATATTGCTTGTGAAAAATTCAATTTTGTTCCATTGTTTTGAATGTACATTACATTTTTTACGTTCCTCGATTGTTTCGAAAATGGTTTAATTGCTATACAACTTTCCCATCCTTCAACAATCATGTAAACATGATTAATGCATTGCTAATTGTTATTATGAAAAATTAAACAGAATTCATTAAAAACAAGCTAAGGATGACGAACATTACGAGGGTTGCCCAATATTTATACGGAATAACAAATGAAAACTAAAATATACACTGTGTTCATTTGAAAAGGACTCATTTTTAATATTTCAGAAATGCGCCGTGTAAAAAGAACTGCCGAAATATGTCGACTTTTATCTTGAGGGGGACACTTTTTGGCGCTAATGTCATAAAAGTAAGATTGGAGATACCCCTTAAATTTTTTCAAATGGCTTTAGGTATCAAGTCATACCTCATTTAAAAGGTCTGGTAAACCTCTATTCAATCACATAGGGTGTACCAACCAAGATGCAAAGTTCGATAACTCCTTTGGTTTCGTAGATATCAAAAAAGTTCTCAAAAAAAAAGGGTACAGGAAGTAACAGTGCATTATTTAAAATTATTTTGAACTATACAGGATGTTTCAAAATTCAGATATGAATCTAACTTATGTTTTTTTAAATGGAAACCCCTGTATATTATTTCAAATTCAGAAAGCCTACATTTTTTCGATTATTTTATGTCGGGGTTGAATACATTATACAGGGTATTTGGAAAGATATGGATTGTTTTGTGTTGAAATTGTACTCATTTCAATGCCCTGTAGAACAATACACTCTGTAGAAATGAATTATCTGTTGGCCAGTTGTCTATCAGAATATTGTCTAGTATCGTTATCCACCATTATTCATTTAGCTACTTGGGGTTTGTATACAGGGTGGCTCAAAACTCGGATGTGTCATTTTCTTTCTTAACTCAAATGGAACACCCTGTATTTTTATCACTATCAAAGTCCCTGGTACTCCTCTTTAATTTTGTCAGAGTTTCCCTGTATCTAACGTGAGTAGTTATCGAGATATTTTCAGATATTTGATGAATTTGATACAAAATCTAGGATTATGATGTTTATCTGGTCGTCATTGTGTTTGACCGATAAACTTGACAAATTTACTGTGTTTGAGAAGGATTTGTCCTGCAAATGTGTCGAAACATTACAAACAAATCAATGTAGTGCACTATCTAACCTGTTTACTTGATACTGATAACATTAACTGTAAATATAGAAGAATAACAATAACGAAAGAATAAATAATCAAAAGAAAATAAGAACATTAAATTAATCATATGAGCTGTTCGAAGTGACCTCCACCAACATCAATACAATGTTAAAGTCGATTCTCGAATGCCCGACTCACATTTCGCAATATTGCAAGATCAACACTCGTGTGTTGTTCTGTAATTCTGACCTTCATGTTTTCTTTTGTCGTTGGTGGGTCATTATACACCATACTCTTTATATAACCCCACAAGGAAAAATCCACTTTAGTTAGGTCTGGTGATCGAGCTGGCCAATGTTTAGGTCCTCCTCTGCCTATCCATCTTTGTTGGAAATAATTATTCAGATAGTCCTTGATAGGACCTGTGTTATGAACCGGTGCGCCATCATGTAGCAGCCACATGCGTTGCTGAATGTCGAGGGGAACTTCTTCAAGAAGAAATGGTAAATGATTTTGAAGAAACTGTAAATAAACAGTAACATTCACCGTTTCTTCAAAAAAGTGTAGCTTTATTATACGATTTCCCAAAACTCCGCCCCACACATTCAAGGGCCATCTTGTTTGGCTGCGTGTTCGTATCAAATGTGGGTTAGCTGTCTGGTAATAGTGAAAATTATGTCGGCTAACTCCTCCATTTTTCGAAAATGTTGCCTCATCCCCAAACAAAACAAAATCATAGAAAAATGGTTCTTCATCGATTTTCGATTTTGCCCATTGACAAAATTCTACTCTGCTTTGGAAATCGTTTAAAATTAGTTCCTGATGTAGTTGGAGATGGAAAGGATGCATTTTATTGAATGACAGGATTCGTTGAACCGTACCATGGCTAATGCCTTTTGAGATGAAATCTTTCGTATACTGGTATGCGGGTCTTCTGTAACGCTCAGCAACATTTTGAGTTGGTTGTTTTCCGCTATTGCATGTTTTCCTGCTTCTCTCTTGTGATAGTTAACCGATCCGGTACGGTCAAAACGATCCAACAATTTTCTCAAACTAACTTTACTTGGTTGTCTCCGGTCTGGAAATCTTTCACGGTATACTCTTGACGCCAATAAACAGTTTTGGTGAATTCACCAAGTATCCAAATCATGTCACTCATTTCACAACGGGAAAATTGTTCACCATTCATCTCGTAGCTACTTTTCACTTCAACTATATTGAAACAGAGAAATAAATTGAACGAATAACTGAGCGAAACATTACAGTGAAACCTGTCGAACTGACAGATATGTCAAATACAAAACTACTCGATAATAATACAAATAGTTCGTGATAATTACTTTCAAACAGCGAATTGCAATGAATATCTGGAAATATCTCGATAACTACTCACATTAGGTAAAGGAACCTCTGACAAAATTAAAGAGGAGTACCAGAGGACTTTGATAGTGATAAAAATACAGGGTATTCCATTTGAGTTAAGGAAGAAAATGACATCCGAGTTTTGAGCCACCCTGTATACAAGCCCCAAGTAGCTAAATGAATAATGGTGGGTAACGATACTAGACAATATTCTGAAAGACAACTGGCCAACAGAGTGTATTGTTCTACAGGGCCTTGAAGTGGGTACAATTTCAACACAAAACAATCCATATCTTTCCAAATACCCTGTATCATGTATTCAACCCCGACATTAAAAAAAAATCGAAAAAATGCGGGCTTTCTGAATTTCAAATAATATACAGGGGTTCCCATTTAAAAAAACATAAGTTAGATTCATATCTGAATTTTGGAACATCCTGTATAGTTCAAAATAATTTTAAATAATGCACTGTTACTTCCTCTACCCTTTTTGTTTGAGAACTTTTTTTATATCTATGAAACCAAAGGAGTTATCGAACTTTGCATCTTGGTTGGTACACCCTGTATGTTTTTGCTTTTGATACCAGCATTCCATTGTTATTTAATCGTTGCTTAAAATGTGGTCTCTTAAACTTTTCAGATGCCCCCGTATTATTTTATGACAGAAAGACGTCTTGAGACAGATTAATTTTTAATTTGAGTGGGTACTCTCTGACACTTGTCATAAACTCAGATTCACCTTCTCCCTTCTGAAAACGCATGACTTGGGATAGCATGTGATACTTCTTTTGACTCTTTCAGTACCTACATCTAACAATGGATTTATAAGTTTTTTGGATCTCCCTATATTACGTTTACACCAATAATGACAATTACAAAAGTCACAGTAATAGCGACAAAAACAATAATAACAATTCAAATAGTCATAGTTACAGTTACAAAAACAGTATTCAGTTTTGTGTTCTTTATTAGTAAACCGTCTATGCTGTTTGAGGTTTTTTCAGGGGCTTTTCCTGATACACATGTAACGGTATGGTCACTGCGTATACGAAAACAATGTGCGGCTACTTAGGCGAATGCTGGGGTAATATTTTTCCCCCTCAGCACCCTAACTCCGTTCCTTCCGATCCTATCCTGACCACACCCATCCTTAATCGCGCCATGCATGTATACGTAATGTATGTATGTATGTTGGGAATCCATGATTGTGGCTGAGGGAGCTTGGAAAGCTCAAACAGCCCGCCCTCTCCCTTGCAGAGGGAATGAAATACGAGGCATTTCCGTTTTTTTATCAGTATATTGGAGATCTTTCATAAATAGATATCACTGTTATTGACAGTTATGAAAAACGGTTTATACGTTAGCTGGAAAGACCGCAATTATTTTTCTTTACGGAAAATAAGACGAAACTGCTAGACAGCTATTGTATTTAATGAAAGACACCCAGACAAACATGCGATCATAAGTCTGTGTCAATACTAGTACGAAATTTTTGAAATTTTGCTATGGATCCACCAACATCCATCAGGAAAGTAGCAGCCTCCACACGTCTTTCCATAGGTTCTGTACACAGAGCTCTTCCTATGCACAAATTTCACCCGTATAAGATACACATACTGAACGAACTAAATGAAGCTCTCTTCCGATCGTATAATTGAATTTTGTGAAATGATGACACAAGATTAACTCCAACGAAATTTCAATTCATTATATTTGTTTTAGCGACGAGTCAACCTTCTTTTTAAATGAATTAGTCAATCGGCATAACTATCACTCTTGGGACGATACAAATCCACATATTTTTCGTGAAGGTCATTCCCAAATTTCCAGTATTCACTGGCGGGTGAAACATATTTGGAACTTTTAGATGACGTTATCGAACCTTTAATTGTTGATAGTTTGGAAAACCAACTAGATTACCAAGGAAATTTTTGACTGATGAAAATAAGTTGTATTTCCGCCACATTTTGACCTCCGTGTGGTTAAACCAAAATTATCCAGGCAAGTGGATTGGTCGAAGAGGTGCTATAGAGTAGCCACCTCGATCTCCATTATTAACACCACTCGAGTTTTTTGTGGGGATATTTGAAATCTGGGGTCTACAAAACACAACTGACATCTCTTGATGATTTAAGACAGCGCATTATTCAAGTTTGCAGAGATATAAAAAGAGAAACATTCCAAACAGTGTGACAAGAATTTGAAAATAAACTTTACTATTGCCTGAATGTTAATGGTGGTCACTTTGAACACATTAATTTATTTATAATTTTTTTTATCATATCCTTTAAAGATTCCATTTTACACAACTACCAATAACAGCGATATCTATGTATGAAAGATCGCCAATTTACTAATAAAGACCACAAAACTGAATACTGTTTTTGTAACTGTCACTATGACTTTTTTACTTGTTATTACTGTTTTTGTTTTTGTCGCTATTACTATGACTTTTGTAATTGTCATTATTGATGTAAACTAATACTGGGAGATCCAAAAAACTTATATATCCATTGTTGGATGTAGGTATTAAAAGAGCCAAAAGAGGTATTACATGCTATCCCAAGACATGCATTTTCAAAAGGGAGAAGGTGAATCTGAATTTATGACATGAGACGTCTTTCTGTCATAACAATACGGACGCATCTGAAAAGTTTAAAGAGAGTCCAATTTAAACAACGGTTATTGTTCAAATATTCAATTGTTTGGACCGCTGTGTGTGAGCTTACATTTTCATGATGCAGAATGATCCTGCGCGGTTTTTTTTTCTGATTACTTCTATTCGTTGTGACAAACAAATAGTTGGGTACAATTCAGAATTGGCAGTTTTACAATTCTCCATTAGCAGTAGCCACATGCCCATTTATTCCAAAAAAACAGGCGACCGTTTGCTTGGAAGTGCTTCTTGCGCGAACCACTTTTTGCTCATGTTGAAAGATGTAAACAGTCGATTGCTTTTTACTTTCGGGATCGTATGCATAGATCCAAGATCCGTTGCCTGTGTAGATCTTATATACGGGTTTTGACGTACCACGATTTTATTTGTTTAACATTTCTTTGCACCAATCGACGCCATTTTTGAGCGATTGTTAAATTATGCGTATCCAAATTGTTTTCACGGCTAACTGTTTATATACTTCTCGTACTATGGTCATAGACGCCTACACCATGCGGTATGTGACATGACGATCTTGCATAATCAGTTCATGCATAGCATTAATGTTTTCGGGCACACTAGTTGATTTTGGACAACTTTCTTTAAATTCGTCTCTAAGCGAACGACGGTAACGATTGAATTCAGTAAACCAGTGGTATACAGTTGTTTCCGATGGTGCTTCATCACTAAAAGTCGAAGTGAGTTGATCAATGCACTGTTGATGCGTTAATCTACGTCGAAAATCGTAGAAAATGTTCCCGAGTCAACTCCATTTCTTGACCAACAACAAACCTTGAATTCCCAGAAGAGCACAATTTGCGTCCGTAACACACACCGTTTTAGGTACGTACAATCATAAAAGGGACAAAATTTACGATGTGAAAAACAGATGTTGCCTAGCAATACCAGTGTTGCCAATTACGGATACATATCGAGCTAGCTGCGTATCATAACCAATCGTCGAAGCAATCAAATGTCAAAGGTCATTTCGAAAAACCGATAGCAAATGCATAATCAGCGCTAATTTCTAAGTTTACCTCAATTAAAAAATAAAAATTTTAGTGGAGTTATTACCGCATCCCTAATAGTTCATCATGGTAATAGAAATAATTCTGCTAAAATAATCCAAAAAAATTATCTTGCAAAGCCTGGGGTGCCAAATTCAGAAATTGCGTCCCAAAATTGGCGATAACTACTATCACGCTGATATTAATGGTATGATTATCCATGTTTATTCAGAATTATTAATGCTTGTGGTGCTACCAAGAACTATCAATAAAATTCACAGGTTCAAATGAAACGAAATCTCGATTAAACTATGATAATATTTTGAGAGCTAAACGAAAGATGCACTTTCTAACACTCTTGGACATTTTTACACGGAAAACCATATTTCGATAGAAATCTGATAAGAATAGTTTGAGAACCATTTTTACTATTAGTTATTAATAGGACCCTTGTGGAGCTACCCAGAACGCTCAAGAAGATTTCAGTTTCAAAAAAACATCTTTCTCCCACTATAAACAATGCTTCATAACAAATAAATTTTAAACAAGAACTTGAAAATATATGTGTTAACATAAAACTGCGGTAAAATGTGTTTGGTATAAACATAGAGATTGGTTCACTCGCTCGAGCTCATTGTCGTTAGCGCATGGGGATATAGTATCTTATAATTACCAATCGCTTGGTTATAGTTATCAGCGTTGTATCCATTTTCCTCATCAAAATATTACCCAGCACATAAGACTAACTAAATTTTGAAAGTGGGTACCACACTACAAAAGCTCTATTAATATCCCTTAATAAACACAAGGCGGGCACAAAAAATTTTCAACATTCAATTTTTCTTGAAAGTTTTGGATAGCACCACAAGAGTTCTATTAATAACTATTTCATACAATTCATTTGCCATGAAACCCAAAAATATGCAATTTTTGAAGGCAAACATAATTTTTCTGTCTCTACTCAAGATATAGGGCGTCCCAGAAATAGTGGGAAATCTCCCGGATCTAGGTACATCTAGTGAAAATAAGGTCACAAGTTTTTATAGAAAAATTTCCTACGAGGTTTCCGTAAGTAGATATTCGCTCTTGAAGTCGAGTGTTAAAAAGTGAATTTTCGCTGTAACTTTTTCACTGCTCAATAAATTTAAATACTTTTTGGACAAATGTCACGGTATTTGAAGCTCTTTGGGCCCGTCTATTTAAATGTTCAGTGACGCTGTAAGGGGCAGTCTTTTACTACGTGAAATAGATCTACATATTTGAATTTCAGGTAACGAATAGTGGCTACAATTTTTATTTGCAAGTTAACAGTAATTAATTAATAGTAGGTAATAGATACATAAACACAAGTTGGCTGTTCATGTAGAAACAGATGCATTATCTGTCAAATCGTGACAATTAGATTAAACAATAGTATATGTAATAGAATAGGTATTTTTTTTTAATTTAAGAGCTTCAATTAATTTAGTAATTGGTAAGAAATGAACTATACGAATACGGAATATGTATTTGATGTGTGGAATGGCTTTTTGTAATGTATTAAGAGCAAGAAGACTGTACCAGCCAAGGTTCCCTAATCGAAGGGTTCCTAATAGCAAAACATTTTAACGTGAGCGCTATTCTAGTCCACTTTGCACCAAATGATGCAAATAGGAGCGCTCCACGGACAACACATTCCCCAGAAGTGGAGGAAGACGTTTTGACTGCAGTCGCTGCTGATCAAAAAATCAGCATCAGACCACTATCCTTCGGAAGGAACGTTTCAAAATTAACCACTGGAAGGACTTTTAGGGAACTGCTTCATCCGTACCATATTCAAAAAGTACATACCCTTAGTCCAACCGATTTTTGCGCCTGGTTGCGTTTTTCGCACTGGTTTTTAGAACAAGTTGAACAAAATCCGGTGTTTACTCGTTTAATAGTGTACACGGATGAAGCAGGTTTTGGAAGAAACGGAGTAATAAATTTACATAATTCACACGTTTGGGATGAAGAGGATCCACATGCGACGATTCTAACGCGTGATCAAAGACAGTTCGAGATTAATGTATGGGCTGGAATTATTGGCCCGCATTTGGTAGGTCTATTCGTTTTTCCGCCTCGACTAAATGACAGTATTATTTCTTCAAAATCAGTTGGCCGAGCTCCTAGAAGATGTGGATATCGGAACCAGGCAAAATATGTGGTTCATACACGACGGAGCGCCCCTACATTTTAGTTTGTTGATCAGGAAGCATTTAAATGATGTCTACCTAAGGCGGTGGATAGGTTGTGATGGACCTACTGCTTGGCCCCCTAGGTCACTTGACCTGGCTCCTGTAGATTTTTCTCTGTGGGGTCATTTAAAAAATGTCATATTATGCAACACCGGTAGTCACACAAGAAGAGCTCCTTGACCGAATAATGTTTCATTACGGTCAAATCAGAAAAGACCAACAAATGCTTTGAAGAGTCCAACAATCTTCAGTTCGTCGTGCACGAACGTGCACGATGAAAGGGGGTGCTCATGTTGAGCAATTTTAGAATCAGTTTCTCATAGTTATTGTTAGTGTTCTTTAGTTTTAGGTATTGATGTGTTCCAGATTTTTGTTTTTGTAAGTAATGTTTTGATATTTAGCCATATCTAATATACATTCTTAGAATGGATATTCTTCTTTTCTTGTTTGATGTTGGTTTTATTTAGTTTTAGGTTTAGATTCATTGCAAATCATTGAGCCTATAATAAATGTTTTGTATTAAACAACCCACTCGATTTATGTACTACTATACTGGGCGAATTAAAATCACCATAGTCATCATTAATTGCGGTTATCTTCGAAACGGTTAGTTTTAGCGAAATTAAACTAGTATACCTTGTTGACGTAAAAAAGATCAAATATTAAGAAGTTCACTTGGAGAAAGTCAAAAAGCTGCCCAAAAAATTTTGTTGAGGTTAGAAAGCCAGAGGGTGCTGTGTCCCCTCGGCCCCCTAAAGCGTCACTGAACATTTAAATAGACGGCTCCAAAGAGCTTCAAATACTAGGGCGATATAATATGAAGCAATTTATAAAGGGTAAACCCATCCGTTACGGCTTTAAGTTTTGGTGCCTTACATCTCCTGAAGGTTACCTATTGAAGTTTCAACTTTACACCGGAAAAGATGACAAAGTCGAAGGCCGAACTCTAGGATCTAGCGTTGCTGTGAAACTATGTGTTGGATATATCCCCGACAGTTCAACTATACAGGGTGTTTGTGAAAGATTGGGAATTTCGAAACTGGAGATACTAGAGCCCAAAATATATCGATTGAACCGATCATACCTTAGTCCAAATATTGATAGGTACAAAGATACAGGGTGTCAAAGTTGTAATTTTATTTTCTATTTTTCCTTGTTGGTTGAGAAGTTTTTTAGATTTTTGCATGAAACTCGGTATATGGGTTTTTTGGTATGAGAAATGAGACTCTGCCGTTAATTTTGGCTAGACTTGTAGAGGGCGCCACATACAGCATTATTTTAGTAAATAACCTGTGAGAAAATCTTTGCGTCACCCTGTATGCAATAATTGATCGAAAAATCTTAATCTCTCATCCTTTCTCAACAAAAAAGATGTACTTGTCAGGAGTGTTTAAATTTAATAGTTTCTGATATTCGCTTTTAAACGTATCAATGCATTTTGAATTCAGTGTACTACATATTTTTTTAACATAAATCAAGTTACTCTGAAAAACATCCGCATAGTGTTGCTATGGTTTCTAATGTTTATTATAAGGTTACCTTCCGTGTCACTAATAATTGTCAGTTAAAATTTTGTTCTAAACTTAAAACGTTATGGAGTATGCGTTTGTCGAATATGGTGATATGCATTTAATGTATGGGTTGGCACGATCTAATGCTTTAAGAGCTCGAAGATTGTATGCCGAAAGATTTCCCAATAGACAATTGCCCAATTCAAAGACTGTCCAACGTATTGATCAGCGGTTACAAGAAACTGGTAAGAAACTTTTATTACCTTAAATAGTAAAGGGATGTGATATTACATTTAACATTAACTTTTTGAAGGTAGTTTTATACCAAATATGGGCCGACATGGTGGAGTTCCTAGAACTATACGTACAGTTGAATTGGAAGAAAATGTTCTGGATTCTGTCACTGCAGATCCTACAATTAGTGTTAGGAATGTAGCACACGAATTACAGGTTTCAAAATGTACAGTAAACAACATTTTTCGAGAGCAACTGCTGCATCCATACCACATTCAAAAAGTACAAGGTTAAGCGTGGATGACTATCCTGCAAGAGTAGAATTTTCTACAAGACTCTTAGAGAGGTTTAACCAAGATAATTAATTTACTGGCTTAATATTATTTTCGGACGAAGCAGGATTTCGTAGGGACGGGTTCATCAACTCGCATAATCTACACATTTATGCCGACGAAAACCCGCACGGTATAAGACAAACCCGGCATCAAGTACAATTTCAAATTAATTTATAGGCAGGAATAATTGGACATCATGTAATAGGACCTGTTGAGTTACTACCTAGACTAAATGGCCAAAGATATTTAGAATTTTTTGAAGAACAATTACCCAATTTGTTAGAAGATGTTCCATTGCAAACACGCATGAACATATGGTTTATACACGATGGTGCTCCACCTCATTTTAGCTTATTAGTTAGAGAGCATTTAAATAGAATATATGCAGACCGATGGATAGGCCGATCAGGACCTGTGTCCTGGCCGCCTAGATCACCGGATTAAAATCCTTTGAATTTCTTCATCTGGGGTAAATTGAAACAACTTGTTTATAATACTCCCGTGGAAACCAATAATGAACTACGGCAAAGAATTTTCCACCATGTCCAGGAAATAAAGAATAACGTTCAAATACTTTGGATGATGCAACAATCACTAGTTCGTCGTGCTCGGGAGTGCATTAGGCAAGGTGGTGCTCATTTTGAACAATTTGTGTAGTTATTCTTTAGTTAATAGTTTCCTTTAAATTTTCTATTTTATTCAGTATGACTTTTTTAAATAGTTTCTAATAAAACTGTAATTCTTTTTGTAACATATTAATCTTTGAGCTTCTAAAGCATTAAATCGGGCCAACCCGTACATTAAATGCATATCAGCATTATTCAACAAACGTATACTCCATAACGTTTTCAGTTTAGAACAAAAGTTTAACTGATAATTATTAGTGGCGCGGATGTTTTCAGAATAACTTGATTTACTTATGTTAAAAATTATGGAGTACACTGATTTCAAAATGCATTGATACGTTTAAAAGCAAATATCTATTAAATTTAAACACTCCTGACAAGTACATCTTTTTGTTGAGAAAGGATGAGAGATTAAGATTTTTCGATCAATTATTGCATACAGGGTGGCGCAAAGATTTTCTGACAGGTTATTTACTAAAATAATGCAGTATGTGGCGCCCTCTACTCTGGCCAAAATTAAGGGTAGAATCTTATTTCTCATAGCAAAAACCCCTATATACCGAGTTTCATGCAAAAATCTAAAAAACTTTTCAAGCAATAAGGAAAAATAGAAAATAAAATTACAACCTTGACACCCTGTATCTGTTTACCTATCAATATTCGGACTAAGGTATGTTCGGTTCAATCGATATATTTTGGGCTCTAGTCTCTCGTTTCGAGATTCCCAATCTTTCAGACACCTCTATAGTTTAACTGTCGAGGATACATCCAACAGATTTTCCAACCTTTCACCGACACCCTGTACATAAATAACTTTTTGATTCTCTACAATTATTGGATATTCTGACTGAAACTAACATTCACTGCAATGGCACTATTCCCTGTGATCGTACAGAAAATGCTCCACCGAAAGATTTGAAAAAGGAACTTTGCGGGACCTACCACAGCTTGAAAGATGCAACACATAATATTACTATTATAGCATGGCATGACAATAGTCAGGTAAATATTGCTACCAATATCAAATCTGAAGAGATTACTGAAACTAAAGGAACATGTCGAAGATGGTCCAAAGAACAAAAAAACATTGATATTAGTCAACCGAATCTTATAAACCTGTACAACCAAGGAATGGGAAGAGAAGATCTCTTTGGAAAAATGAGCAGTCTATATCGCATTCGAATTAGGTTCAGGAAGTGGTACTGGCCTTTAATTCGATTCTGTCTAAATAGAGTCATGGTAAATATGTGGATGCTCTATCGTTATTCTGATCCAAAGATGTCTTCTTCAATTTGTCCGATAAATTGTATTATCAACACTAACTACGCCTAAACCACTGACTGGGCCAATACCAAGGCGGTCTAAAAACGTGTTACAAGAAGTAAGATTTGATAAACAGGACCACTTGGTTGACAAAATAAGTACCTACTTAGCGACGTTGTGCATATTGCGGTGAATTATTTACACAAAATGCAACGTTGCTTTACATCCTGATACATGTTTTATAAGATATCACATACCACACTCCTTCTATATAACAAAACTGTTGTTCTTAAGTTTATATTGTTTCGATAAAGGTACAAATAAAGTTCTGAAATACTTGTCAAGTTTGATTATTTAAAACACATACGTCAAAAAAAACTGCAAAAACAATTTTGAAAAATATGAATTTACAGTATATTGTATTAACTAGATCCCAATTGACCACAATTCACAATTTAAAAAAAAATCGCCAAAAATTTTCCCAAGCTGTATTGGATTAAACACATTATTATACTATGCAGGAACTACTTACTAATGGTATTATTGGTGTAATGACTTTAAAGTCTCGCTCAAAACCTAAACCATTTATTGTAAATAATATATTTAATTTGCATTAATGATTATTGTCCAGACCAAGTATATACATCATTCACGATGTTTCTGACCTCTAGGCGGCTATGAAAAATTTTCCTTATGTTCGTAATGCTGAATTGAGAATAGTAAGGTTAAAAAAGCCGTCATATTAAAGTGAATCCTTAGTTGCAATTTTAACACTGGTAAATACACAATGAAATATTACTAAATATTGATTGCAAATCATGTTTAAAAAACTTATAGTAAATCCAATTTAATGCAAGACTGCGGAGATAACCTATAAATACGAATAGAGGTAAAAATTACATTTACCAGAATAGTATAAAGCGCATTAAGGCAACTACAAGGTATTAACGGCCGGCTGGAGGTCAGAAATGCTCTGAACGGTGTTTATCAAGTCATGCTAGCTTATATTATGATCTTATTTATCGGTGGGTGCTAGTAACATATTTTCATTCTCAATAGGCGATCGTCTACTTCTTTTACGGTTTCCCCTGCAAGCTCTCTGGTAGTTTATAATGTTAACAATAGCAAATGCCCTAAGTAGGTTTAAATACCACATTTGTTTGTTACATTAATTTAATTGCTTTTAAACAATCACAATGTACTAATATCTAAAGACGTGAAGATTTCGTAACTGCATTTCTCTAGGGATCGTTTAAAAATAGTTTTAAGAGAGTATTCATTTAAAATGTTTTAGATGTATCTTCAGGAACCTTCGGGACGTTCTGTATTGATTAGTACTTAAATTGACATTGAATCATAGTATTGTTTGAATAGTCCTTTTAAGGTTCTCATAAATTATAAGCGACGAGCTTAACACG